>CATQJL010000223.1:45806161-46457027 GCA_958299035.1 Cylicocyclus nassatus | reverse complement strand
ACTATAGAAAACGCCAAAATTATTTAATTTGTCAATTTTCGCAAAAATCATAACTTTTCACAGAGACGTCCAAATAGCACAAACTCTTCACACCTACAAAGAGGAGGCGAAAAAACATATGTACTGACGATTTCAGATTTTTCTGCAGCATTCCAGATTTTTGGTGACCTAACTTAAAATGGTCAAAGTTTATATGGTCTTAGTTTTCCATTTTTATCTCTGCACTCAGTGTGAAACAGAAGCTCCACAAAACAACGTCTGAAAGCGGAAGACCTAATCTTTCTAATGAAATTACATACAAGCAAATCCGTTGAAATTTCGCGAAGTTACAAATTTCTAAAAATGAAACGACAGAACTTTCGGACCCACCTAATATATATATATATATATATATTAGGTCATTCCGAAAGTAATTTCGCTTTTTTCAAACGGGCGCCGCATTTGATGGAACAAACATTTCTAAGAAATCTTGGTAGCGTTCGATGCAGAATTTCATTCTCTTTCTAACGGTTATGAAACTGTTGCAAAATAGTCAATAAGCTTTCAGAAAATAACCAAAATCTGCGACCTAGGCTTTTTGAAATGGTCAATTTCACAATTTTTTAAATCTTTCATATCAATTTTCAGAAGGAGGTCAAGCAAGTATTCAATAGAGTAAACCATATAGAATACAGTACTACTTTTTTCTCTTTCTCATAGCTCGCCATAATTTGAAAAAAAATTTTTTTTTGAAAGCCATCGGATTTTGGCAGGCCCACCTCAGCCACATCGCATCAAACATCAGTAATTACTTGGAATTTCAAACTTTCAAGATGATATATGACTTAATATTGATTTTATAAAGCAAATGAGAGTTTACGGATTCGAAATATCAAGTTTCGAGTTTTTCGGGTACAGCCTGGGGCTCCTTGAAAAATTGAATTGTGATAATTTTATCCCCGAAAACTAAACGAATCGGAAACAAAAAACACCCATTGGAAAGAGGAGAAAATGCTGCATTGAATAGTGCCCGAGCTGCTCTTCCTTTGATGTTCTACGAGATTTAGGTGTACAAATATGGAAATCGGTAGCATCAGCTAAAATTCTATTAAAAATGTATGACAAGCTATGGGATAGAGGAAAAAGTTGGGCTGTATTCTATGTGGTTTGCTCTATCGAACCGTCACTTGAACTTTTTCTGAGGATTAATATGAAAGTTTTAAAAAATCGTGAAACTTGACCATCTCAAAAAGCATGGGTCGCAGATTTTAGTTATTTTCTGAAGCCCCATTGACTATTTTGCAACATTTCATAACCGTTAGAAAGAGAATAAAATTCTGCATCGAACGCTACCAAGATTTCCTAAAAATCTCTGTTCCATCGAATGTGGCGTCCGTTTGAAAAATGCGAAATTACTTTCGGAATGACCTAATATATATATATATATACATATACATATATATATATATATATATATATATATATATATATATATATATATTAGGTTGGTGCAAAAGTTCTTTCCGCCCAAATTCAAAAATTCATAACTTGTTGAATTCTCAACGAAACTGCAATATCTAAATTTTGCTTAAGAGAGAAACTCATGCTATTTGCATCTGTACCTGTGTTCGTTAAAGCTTACAACTTAAGGAGATAGAAGCTCAAAACCAACATCACTCAAAATTTGAATTTTTCGTGTAGGGTCATAAAAAATCGGAAATCTGCAACAAAAATCGGAGCAGTCAGGATTGTAGGTTCTTTCACCAGCTCTTCCTAACGGTGCAAAGTTTGCGCTGATTGAGCGTCTCTATGAAAAGTTATGATTTTCCTGAAAAATGCCAAAATAAATCAAATTCGCCCTTTTGTATTGCTTGCTCGAAATTCATAACTTTTGATAGAGGCGCTCAATCAGCGCAAACTTTGCACCGTTAGAAAGAGCTGGTGAAAGATCCTACAATACTGACTGCTTCGATTTTTGTTGCAGATTTCCGATTTTTTACGACCCTACACGAAAAATTCAAATTTTGAGTGATTTTGATTCTAAGCTTCTGTCTTCTTAAGTTGTAAACTTTAACGAACAGTTCAGGTACAGATGCAAAGAGCATGAGTTTCTCTCTTAAGCAAAATTTAGATCTTGCAGTTTCGTTGAGAATTTAACAAGTTATGAATTTTTGAATTTGGGCGGAAAGAACTTTTGCACCAACCTAATATATTAGGTCGTTCCGAAAGTTCTTTCCGTTTTTTCAACCTATCATAAAAACACGAGGAATGAAGGTAGGGAAACGCATCAGGCACTATCCGACGCAGCTTTTCTTCCTCTTTTCAACTGTCATATTCGTGTGCCGCTTGCCCTTGTGCTCTGTGAGATAATGGTCGAAATTTCGAACTAATGGTTTTTACCATGTTTATGACTTTTTCGCCTTTTCTGTGATGTTTTCAAGCTTTTTTGAGCATGCTCAAAATTGCAAAAGTGAAGAAATTCTCTTTACTTACTTCTAACTCTCGATCTACTTCGTTTTAATTCATGAAAAAGGCACCACTGTAATAAGCAAAATTTACTCTATCAAATAAAAATACTTCCCGATTTTTTCGTGACCCTGCTTGAAAAGTGCCGATCTTGAGTGATTTCATTCAACTGCTTGTAATTCTCGAACTTTCTCACGCTATTTCATGACAAAGGTACTGTTGTAAAAGGAAAGGCTTCCTCTTTTAAATAGGAATAAATTTAAGAAATTCCACCGAAAAGGAAGGAAGTTATGATTTTTTGAAAATCTGGCGAACGAACTTTGTGACCCACCTAATATATATTAGGTCATTTCAAAAGTTCGTTCGCATTGTTTTCTAAAAAATCGTAACTCTCTGCTATCTGCCTAGATCTGCCTGGGATAATTTTTCCTAGAATGAAGAGATTATGTAGTTTCTGACAATGGCTTAAATTCGTTCTACTAAGCACAAGTCGCAGATTCAAAAAGGCAAAAAGAAGACAACTCAAATTTTGGTAATTTCAAAAAAGCTCACCAAAAATCTTGAGACGTTACAAAAAATACCGAAACAAACACAAACATATGTTTTATGTTCTCGTCTTTCTAGCTAGGCAAACTCCTGGCTCAACGAAAGTTCCTATGAAAAGTAATAAATCATTAGGAATTTGCTATACGTTTCCATAAAAATCAAAATTGCTCTCCCTTAGCACAAAAATCGCTTAGCTAGAAAGAGAAAGTCACAAAACCCCTGTTCCTGGCTTTCCCGCCTTTTTTGTGACGTTTTTGCGCTCTTTTGGGCATGCTCAAAAATTGCAAAACTGAAGTAAATCTCTTTAATTGCTTATAACTTTCGATCTTTTTCGTTCTAGTTCGTGAAAAAGGCACTGTAGTAAAGAGCATAATTTTCTCTATCAAATGCTGACACTTTCGGAATTTTTCGTGATTCAGCTTAAAAATTGCCAATCTTGAATAAATTTACTCAATAAATTCTAACTCTTGAACTTTTTCACGCCATTTCATGGCAAAGACGCTATTGTAAAGAGAAAGGTTTCTTCTTTCAAACAAAAATCAATACGAGAAATTCGACCGAGAAGGAAGGAAGTTATGATTTTTTGAAAAACTGACGAACGAACTTTTGAAATGACCTAATATATATATATATATATTAGGTGGGTCCGAAAGTTCTGTCGTTTCATTTTCAAAAATTTGTAACTTCGCGAAATTTCAACGGATTTGCTTGTTTGTAACTTTGGTAGAAAGAATAATTCTTTCTCTTTCAAATGCTTTTTTGCGAAGCCTCTGTTTCACACTAAGTGCGGAGATAAAAATGGAAAACTAAGACCATATAAACTTTGACCATTTTAAGTTAGGTCACCAAAAATCTGGAATGTTGGAGAAAAATCTGAAATCGGCAGTACGTTTGTTTTTTTGACCTTTTCTTTGCAGCTGTGAAGAGTTTGTGCTGTTTGGACGTCTCTGTGAGAAGTTATGAATATCGAGTTTACTATAGAAAACGCCAAAATTATTTAATTTGTCAATTTTCGCAAAAATCATAACTTTTCACAGAGACGTCCAAATAGCACAAACTCTTCACACCTACAAAGAGGAGGCGAAAAAACATATGTACTGACGATTTCAGATTTTTCTGCAGCATTCCAGATTTTTGGTGACCTAACTTAAAATGGTCAAAGTTTATATGGTCTTAGTTTTCCATTTTTATCTCTGCACTCAGTGTGAAACAGAAGCTCCACAAAACAACGTCTGAAAGCGGAAGACCTAATCTTTCTAATGAAATTACATACAAGCAAATCCGTTGAAATTTCGCGAAGTTACAAATTTCTAAAAATGAAACGACAGAACTTTCGGACCCACCTAATATATATATATATATATATATTAGGTCATTCCGAAAGTAATTTCGCTTTTTTCAAACGGGCGCCGCATTTGATGGAACAAACATTTCTAAGAAATCTTGGTAGCGTTCGATGCAGAATTTCATTCTCTTTCTAACGGTTATGAAACTGTTGCAAAATAGTCAATAAGCTTTCAGAAAATAACCAAAATCTGCGACCTAGGCTTTTTGAAATGGTCAATTTCACAATTTTTTAAATCTTTCATATCAATTTTCAGAAGGAGGTCAAGCAAGTATTCAATAGAGTAAACCATATAGAATACAGTACTACTTTTTTCTCTTTCTCATAGCTCGCCATAATTTGAAAAAAAATTTTTTTTTGAAAGCCATCGGATTTTGGCAGGCCCACCTCAGCCACATCGCATCAAACATCAGTAATTACTTGGAATTTCAAACTTTCAAGATGATATATGACTTAATATTGATTTTATAAAGCAAATGAGAGTTTACGGATTCGAAATATCAAGTTTCGAGTTTTTCGGGTACAGCCTGGGGCTCCTTGAAAAATTGAATTGTGATAATTTTATCCCCGAAAACTAAACGAATCGGAAACAAAAAACACCCATTGGAAAGAGGAGAAAATGCTGCATTGAATAGTGCCCGAGCTGCTCTTCCTTTGATGTTCTACGAGATTTAGGTGTACAAATATGGAAATCGGTAGCATCAGCTAAAATTCTATTAAAAATGTATGACAAGCTATGGGATAGAGGAAAAAGTTGGGCTGTATTCTATGTGGTTTGCTCTATCGAACCGTCACTTGAACTTTTTCTGAGGATTAATATGAAAGTTTTAAAAAATCGTGAAACTTGACCATCTCAAAAAGCATGGGTCGCAGATTTTAGTTATTTTCTGAAGCCCCATTGACTATTTTGCAACATTTCATAACCGTTAGAAAGAGAATAAAATTCTGCATCGAACGCTACCAAGATTTCCTAAAAATCTCTGTTCCATCGAATGTGGCGTCCGTTTGAAAAATGCGAAATTACTTTCGGAATGACCTAATATATATATATATATACATATACATATATATATATATATATATATATATATATATATATATATATATATATTAGGTTGGTGCAAAAGTTCTTTCCGCCCAAATTCAAAAATTCATAACTTGTTGAATTCTCAACGAAACTGCAATATCTAAATTTTGCTTAAGAGAGAAACTCATGCTATTTGCATCTGTACCTGTGTTCGTTAAAGCTTACAACTTAAGGAGATAGAAGCTCAAAACCAACATCACTCAAAATTTGAATTTTTCGTGTAGGGTCATAAAAAATCGGAAATCTGCAACAAAAATCGGAGCAGTCAGGATTGTAGGTTCTTTCACCAGCTCTTCCTAACGGTGCAAAGTTTGCGCTGATTGAGCGTCTCTATGAAAAGTTATGATTTTCCTGAAAAATGCCAAAATAAATCAAATTCGCCCTTTTGTATTGCTTGCTCGAAATTCATAACTTTTGATAGAGGCGCTCAATCAGCGCAAACTTTGCACCGTTAGAAAGAGCTGGTGAAAGATCCTACAATACTGACTGCTTCGATTTTTGTTGCAGATTTCCGATTTTTTACGACCCTACACGAAAAATTCAAATTTTGAGTGATTTTGATTCTAAGCTTCTGTCTTCTTAAGTTGTAAACTTTAACGAACAGTTCAGGTACAGATGCAAAGAGCATGAGTTTCTCTCTTAAGCAAAATTTAGATCTTGCAGTTTCGTTGAGAATTTAACAAGTTATGAATTTTTGAATTTGGGCGGAAAGAACTTTTGCACCAACCTAATATATTAGGTCGTTCCGAAAGTTCTTTCCGTTTTTTCAACCTATCATAAAAACACGAGGAATGAAGGTAGGGAAACGCATCAGGCACTATCCGACGCAGCTTTTCTTCCTCTTTTCAACTGTCATATTCGTGTGCCGCTTGCCCTTGTGCTCTGTGAGATAATGGTCGAAATTTCGAACTAATGGTTTTTACCATGTCCAACTTTGGCGAATTTTCACGATCTTCTTTTTTGACTTTTGGAGAAGCTTTGATAGCAGTCAGATAGAGCAAACAAAGTGCGATTTAATGCAATTTTTCGGCGCCTATGGCTAGCCTTAAAAAATCTTTAGAAATATTTTTCTGATGCTATCAAATTCCGCTTTTGGTGATGCCAAGAATCATAGAACATAAAAAAGCGCACAACTAAGGTGTCATTCGATGCAGCTTTTCCTCCTCTTTCTATTGAGTATTTTTCTTCCCAATTTGTGGGAGTTTTTGACGATAAAATTTCCATATCTTGATTTTGAACCCGCCTAATGGTGTACACGCGAAAAGCGAAATCTTATATTTCGGAGCGGTAAACACTGAGTTACTTTGTAAAAATAATGGAAAATCATAAACGACTTTTGAAAGTGCCGGAATCCGAAGATTTGTTGATGTTTGGAGCCTTTTTGTTTTTTGTGACTTCGAAAAAGTGAGGACTTCTGGAAAAATTATCTCAAAAAATACTAAGAAGCCAGTTGAAGTCGCCAAAAAAATTCCATTAAATTGCACTTTGTATACTCTATCCGAGTGCTATTGAAGCTTTTCCAAAAGTCAAAAAAGAAGGATGTGAAAAATTGCCAAAGTTGGACACCGTGAAAACCATGGGTTCGAAATTTCAGACATTATCTCACGGATCACAAAAGCAAGCGGCACACGAATATGACAGTTGAAAAGAGGAAGAAAAGCTGCGTCGGATAGTGCCTGATGCGTTTCCCTATCTTCATTCCTCGTGTTTTTATGATAGGTTGAAAAAACGGAAAGAACTTTCGGAACGACCTAATATATATATATATATATATATATATATATATATATATATATATATATATATAAAAGCAGTGGTATCAACGCAGAGTACTGTTTCAAGAAAGACGACGACGGTTTGTAGTAATAAATTTAGCTAATGTCTTCTGATGAGCATCTTGTGCCAGTAGCCTGTCAGAATCGGAAATTATCCTCGCAGTGAAAAAATTGGGCCTGGAAAGCGATTTTGTCTTGAGAGCTCTTAGTTTTAGTGAACCTCTCTAGTTTTGAAGTTGTAAAGGTCAGAAAAGTTTTGAAAACTCAATTTTGCTCTTCCTGTTAGCATCTTGAGAGCCATGGAAAAATCAAATTTTTTCCTTCTGAGGGCTAAGCTAGGAAGAGACACACTTTGTTGCGACTTGCAAGAGCTTTCATATAACCAAAATGGCAGAAATGCACCAACGAAGCAAAGATGCAATAGACAACAGAGGGAACACCCGGAAACACGGACAGCAGCCAAAGCGATAAGGCATCTACACAGCATATGGTAGAAACACCATTTACAAAAGTAGAAGGGAAAGGAGGCTACAAATAGAGTTGCGAATCCCAAGCCGGATAGGCATTGCACTATCCATTAAGGACTAATTGCTACGTCTAAACAAAGAATCAGCTTCCCAAACTGCTAAGAACATGTTAGCATTGCAAGAGCTACTGTTAACATGAGCGTACCAAGAATGACAAACCTATGCAAATGTAGAAATCGGAATGCCTGCGCGCAACATAAATGGAGCGGGATGTGCAGAAGACGAAACGATACAGCACATATTCAGCATGTGTCCAGTGGAGGACGAACCTCGTGACTGAGCGAGATGATGCGATGACAAAATTTATCTACGATGGAACCATGAAGAGATACAGTCTAAACACAGAGCCTGCGGTCTCTTAAGAAGATGGACAAGTGATAAGCAAAAACAAAGTGCTTATTCATCGAATACTCCGATAACAACAAAGGAACAGCTACGACATAACAAACCAGACATGATGATCTGGGATGGCAATGCGACAAGTTTTGTTAGTCGGTGGGTGGCATGACGATTACATGGTAAGTCCGGTTAACGGAGATCAAAGAAAAACGCATATGCCACAAATGGTTGCCAACCCAGAATATTATTTCTGGAGCAGTATGGATTAGTACTGTACTAATGGACTTGTTGCAAAAAAAACTACAATTGCCAAGTGGAGGTTGTATCCATTGTGCTGAGAACGGGAAAGAGTGCACCCCAAAGATCAGACAGGCATCACTAAGATGGAAATGGAGAGGAAAGCAAACAAGACCATTGAGAAAACTCTTAATTAGCAATAATGGATACTGATGAAATTATACGCTGCCATTTCTCTAACACGGAAGAAGAAAGCAACATTGAAATAGGACGCACTGGTGATGGAGACCGAGGAATTTTCGATAAGCAACTAAACAGTGCGTATTGTCAGCAAAAACGTGGATGTGCCTGAAACTACCGGTCGCTGTGTTCCGAGAACGACAATTGAACTCCTGCAAGGGGACAAGCGCTGCATAATCAAGTAAGCTCAAACAAATTGGTATGGCTATCATGTGCGTCATATATAGAAGCGCCCATATAGGCTGAATGTAGCACAATCAATGCAATGCAATGCAATCAAGGCAATGCCCAAACATCGCAAGCACAGACTATCTAGCTAACTAAGACTATGACATACGCCAGGCGTGAGACGATTTGGCAACCTCTTAAACAACACAGGACAGCTTGCATGTTGGCATCTTTATGAATCTATCTCAGCAAATACTAGCTTATTGTAGCTGTACGGACGTATACTTGTTATGTAGTTGCAAGCTAGTTGCGTGCTTTTTCAATGTTCACATTCCCTTTCCGGCAACTTTCTAAATTCATGTTCAGAAGTCCGGGTTTCAGTTTTCTAGCCAACTGCTTGAGCCCGAACTAGTAACGTGATGTTTCTTTTTCCCGGCGAGAATGAATTGCTTTCTTTGTTAGTACATCATTTCTGTTTGTAGATTTAGGTATACAATATGCGTCATTATTTGACTTGCAATCGTAATCACGTTGAATTACTAGCTGCACGACCCTGATTTCAGCGCTTCTATCCATTGGTGCTTTTGCCAGCTTATAACGCCTATTCAATTTTGCTCTAGTCAAATCTGCCAACAACACTTGCAGCATCGCCAATCGGGCGGTTGTCCGTTCCCTGCTTCTGTCAACGATCTTGCATATGTATAGGCAAGCCATTATTCAATCCCCAGTTTCGGAGTACGAAAACGAGTTTTTATATCTTTGTCCCTCTCAACAATGAGTCACATCATACTATCTGAGCGCAAAGCTTGTATTCTGATTGCGCTCTGTTCTCTAAGTTATTTTTTTTTTGCAGAACAGCCAGCTCGATGTCGCAATTCTGAAAGCGATTAAGGGAGGAACTTATTGGTACGGAATTGGTCAAATTGGTTGGGAGATTCTCTTGCGAAAGAACCCAGAGGTGTAGTGAAGCCAGAAACAGAAATTGTTTTCGATAGTTATTCCGTTTGTGGGCGCTAACAAACTGCACAATAAGAAGAGAATGTAGGAACAAATTATTAAAGATGACTGCTTTCAGTTCCATGTTCCATAGGAGAATCACGTAATCCGTTTCGCACGTCACAGGCGTGTTTGTGCACGATATGGATCGATTACGAAATATCTGACAAAGTTTTGACCGTTTTTGTCGAGCTTAACCTAACCTTAGACGCATATGTGTGGAATGTAAACGATAAAGATTTAGGATATGGGAGAAAAGAACTGCAAGTATTTGCGAGAATCTAAACTCAACGCCAAATAGCGTCTATGGAAGATTCGAGAAGGATCATTGAATACGGTATTGGTTCCGTATATCAGACCAATAGTAACACTTTGACACTCGAATGGGACATGATTCGATAAATTTGTACTCTGAACACGCTCTATTTTTTCGACCGTTTCTGCTTTCTCGATATGCTTCCAAGGAAATGTTCGAAACGAAGTGGCCAATCTAAACAGGCGGCATACGACTATATGCAGAATACGCTAACTTCGAAACTCTATTCCATATCTGCTTAGCGCCTATGTGGGCGAAGTCATGAGCCGTAAAAGCCGTTATTTTGCTGAGACGTGCATGCAAAGCGCAAATTTAGCAGTACAAGGCCATATTCGTTTTAATGCTGGGCCAAAACATGCGCTAGGTTACTTTATATACTTAGAGCCTAAAGTGACCTGAAAGTGCAACAGTGCTCACCTTCGGCATTTATAAGTACGATTTCTTCGTAAAACTGCTAATAACTTCGTCTACAAAGGAGCGTTGAATGCTGCATCAATGGTGGGCAGCTTGCTTGGATTTCACTTCGACTTCTAATTAACCCGTAAGTACAGTTCTGCAAAAGCAACAAGATACTTTGTATCTAATTTTTTGTATGTAAACCATCAAAACGTAAAGAATTACTCTTACTCAAAGGGTGATGCAGGCAAATGAGCAGACTATCAGATTTTTTCAACTTGAAAACGCATTGAAATCAGCTTTGCTACAACCTGCATTCAAGCGATTTCGGTTGCTTTTCAGCAAATACGAAAGCACTGGAGCTTACTCATCATTTCAGATAGCGTATAAGCATACAGGAACAATTCAATTTTAGGTCTAGTCAATATCCTGGCCAATGCAATATTCTTGGACCGCATTCGATTTTTAGACTAACTTGTTTGCGACGATGTGTGTCCGAAATAGATTGAAAGCGTTTTGTGCCTACAATAGGCAGTCCGTGCACTATGCCTGTGGCTTTTTTCTTCTTCCAGTATCTAGGCATTCGTGGAAGCTGATCCGCAAATGCCGACTATAGCGCCGTAGAAGTCATCTCCAGCACTCACCAAAAAAAAAACTCATGATGCTGATATTTTAAGGATTGCATCACAAGGTCGACTATTTAGCAATTGTAACAATGTGATTCAAAAATAGATGAGGTTTGAAAAGCTCTTCTATTCCTCTTGTGGCAGTGATCAAACTGCGAACCAGCAAAACTCATATTTCTCTATATATGCATCCCACTTTTGATGGAGGATTGCTTTTCGCATGTACTCACTTGATTTCCTTAGCAGCAGGATAGAGCAAGCTTTTTTCTAGCATACTTTCAAAAAAATTTTTTGCAGTGTTTGGGAATAAAATTACTGTGATGCTAAATAAAGGCGTGTATGCGTCACATCCTGGGAATTTGGCTCATTTGTGAGAATGAAAGCGGAGTATTATCGTTTGAAAGTATAAAAAGTGTTCCTTGACCGAAACTTCAGTCGATTCTCATTTAGAAGACGTATGCCGCACATAGCCTTGGTCTCGGTGCCTGTTGCGCTCTCCTACCTGTCAGATTTGTTCCAAAGGCAGATGGTTGCTGACACGCAGGTAACATTCGCAAACTTCCATTTTCCGTTCCCGCGAGAATACCTGGCAAACGCAATACTACAATGTGATGGCGCACAACCTTCTCCGCATTTTACGCATCAAAGGGTTATAAGATATTAGCGCATCTCTAGTTATATCATAAAATGCCATTTTCAGCTAGGTAACATGTATTTTGTGAAGGATTGCAGCATCATGTGGCATAGAATTAAAAAAAAGAAACGCAACTATTTTAGTGATTTACAGTACTCCAAATTCGGCTCAACAACTTTTGCTGCACCCTATAGTTCTTATCTTACAGCTCTTTCAATTCTTTGCATCTACAAACCCTGGTATCGTCTTGCACAGAAACCCTCCGCAGATAAGGAAGGCAGCTTTGGAATCATTCCTACCCTTAAGATAGTACGAATCTTTTCTCTAAAAACCACTTCGATCAAACGCCCTTCCCTTATAAGGTGGTGTATGGTCTGGGTCAAATGGTCTGTTCAGAACAGCTTATAGTTGATTTATACAAGTGAGCGAGTCTGCTCGCGTCGCTTGCACTGCACAATTCACATATTTAGATTGCAGATAACCTAGCTACTCCAGCTTAATCCGCTGACAAACACTGATAATGCCCTCTGCGTGATAATGCACGTAATTCAGTTCGAAACCAACAAGAAGATGGCTCAAGGAGAAAGCATCTATCTCATTCTCTGCGTAGCTATGCCATATTCGTTTTCAGAACCAATAATGAATGTATTGAGAATTTTTTTGTAGCAGCAAAAAGTCATATGCTGTTATGTTTTTGAGTTCATTAAGCGTGGCCTGTTGAATGCATTTGACAACATGATATTTAGTTTAAATAAAGCAGCAAATCTTGAAGCAAGGTATTCGAAAACTTCATCCAAATTTGACAAAAAATGGGCACAATTCGCTTCTCGGCAAAGTATGGGTATAAGCCCCTGCAGGACGAAGGCGGTCGGTTCGATGTGCGACGTGGCTGTGACGCAGCAGTGTCGCAGCCGCGTTGCACATCGAGCCGACCGCCTTCGTCTTGCAGGAGCTTATATATACAAAAACAGCTACGAGACGATGATTGATGTAAAATCTCCTAATTTCGTAAGATGCCGTTTCCCGGGGCTCCAAAGGTGCTAGTCACATTGATCACGATCTTGTCAAACGTCCCTCTCTACTTGCGAAATTCGTATCAATTTGTAGCAGACAACTCTCACATTCATTACATAAATTCAAAAAATACTTGTCACAACGTCCAAGTGGCTCGCGATGTAGTCAAAACTTGTATGCGTTCCGTTCAAAATTTTTTACTTACCAAACTCACTGTGGACTTACTACAGGCTGAGAACGAAACTCAAAAAAGCAGTTTTCAGAAGGCTAACCATATAAAGACATAATTGCCATTTATTATCGATAAAGATTTTTAAGAATTAATATGCAAGAGTAGAGGTTTGGGACCTGCCTTTCTACAAAGAAGATCTTGGCTAAGCTACATTTGTTGAAGAATTACCCTATTTTCCGGCTTATAAGCCGTCTTTCGTCGCGAGCGGGCTAATGTGCGAAGACGGTTGTACAAGCAAAGTTGCGCGAAGTTGTACAAGCAGACGATTAATCTTTTTAACTAGTAGCTCGAAGATAACTTCCTGCTTTTGCTCCTTATTGCAAAAGCATTGAAAGCACCGTTGAAAAGTAGCAGCAGTATCATTATAATCGAAGATAGCTCGCTTTAACATTAGTACAATTCAAAGAGAACTAAAGAAAGCGCCGCCAACTCCATTGTATCCTTGAGAAAAGAAAATACGACCCGAACACCCGCAATATCGTCGGAATCTCTGAAAGGAGTAAAGAAATACTTTAAGGCATTAGCATGGGCAGCGAGGAGTACCAAATTTGCTTTGTTTGTTCAAAAACATTGTTTTCAGGGCGTTTTCGTGCCATTGTACGCTCCGATGAGTGCGGCTTATAAGGAGCGGATTATAAGCTGGGGAACGGCACATATATTGTCAAAGCGAACTATTACGGGACAGTTTAATAATATTAGGTTGACGCGAAAGGTTTTGCGTAAAACAAACGAAATTCTATGATTCAAAGAGTAGACCTAGATTGATGGCTCACTCTCACAATAATAGATAAAACTTTCCGCTCCTTAACAGATGTTCAAGCGTAACGCTATATAATTTAGCCACTAAGAACAAAGCTTTCAAAAATGGTGCATCAAATTCTGCGATCTTGAGTTTGGTGCTAGAAAATCGTCGAGAGGGCTAGCTAGCCCAATAAACCTATAAAATGTTCCTACATACCAAAAGCCCATATTTTTATTGCAGCAGGCTTCAAGGTTCTATGGTAATGCAAAACAAATTTTTGAAAAGAGTATTTCCAGGAAAAATTCCCTTATCATAATACCTTTTTTCAGCAGAAATATTGTTTGACCCTCCAAAAAACGTCATAGTGTTCTAATTAGGCACTAGGGCCAAATTCTAGTTCCAAACTGTTTTTTTTTGTGAAAAAGCTATAGCAATAAGGGGATTTTCCTGTAAAATGACATTTTTCCAGTTTTTTGACTTTGCTTTTTCAAACGAATTTAAAGCCTGCCAAAATAACATATGGACATTTGATGCGTAAGGTTTTATAGATTTTTTGGGCTAACTAGCTGCACTTCGCGATTTTCTAGCATCAGACTCAAAAACGCAATTTGAAGTGCTATTTTTAAAAACTTCGTTTTCGTGGCCAAGTTATAAAATGTTAAGCATAAACATCCGTTAAATCTATAAATTGTCCCTACATACCAAAAGCCCATATGTTATGGAGCGCAAGGCTTCCTCTATTTTTGTGACATGAACCATCAATTTAGATTTACTCTACGAAAAGTTTTTGATCGTTGAAATTACGCAAGAACTGTAACGCCAACTAATATAAATTCTGACTTTCTCACCTTGTCCAATGGGAACTGACATCGCAAACCATATTATGAGAAATCCGCCGATGGGTGTACCAAGTGTGACAGCGGGAACTGAAACCTAAATGCAGCAATAACTAACAGCGGTAGCTAACTGCGAACATCCATTTGCAAAACTTACCTGGATGCAGAGTAAAAACAGGTATCGTCTTTGCATAAGTCGTGTTTTTCGCGACATGTGATTTGTTTGTCTGAGAAAGTAGTATGATAATGACAGCGTACAAAGCACAAGAATAGCTCCAAAAAAGTCAATTGTGACTCCGATAATGAAAGTTTGATAGAAATGATCCCGACTCAAAATTAGTAGGCGAGGTTCATTAACCACTGCTCTTGCACAGGAGTACTCCTGCAAAAAAACTGGATGTTTTGCATGAAGACGCTATTTTCGAAACTACTGAATGTAGAAGCAAAAGATAGTAACCTGTAAGACCTTCTCTCTGGCTTGTACTTGATCAGGCACAAAGTCTATAAACGCTACGAAACTAGGAGCACAGCAGGTGATAAGCACAGCTGCGTGTATCCACGGGCCTCAAATCAGATTAGATTAGGCAAACAGTAAAAAAAAGATCAATACAGCCTTTTTGAAAGAAAAATGAGCCTTTTTTCTATTCAATGTTTACCTCCTAAAAACCTTTTGAAGACATGGTTTTGAGGGATCACCACATAGCATCGGTATATAAACAAATTTATGATGGTAGATAGCAATAGTACGAGAAAAAATGCGAATATACGAATACCGGTCACCGTAGATAAAGATATCCACCTTGCTATGTATGAGTCCGCGTAAGCCATCATGGTAGGAAAGAGCATGACAGGCATGAGAAGCGTCGTGTACACAAAGTCAAAAGCCGTGGAGAATAGTTGGTAAGTGAGCAGCCACCATTTATATGAAGCCATTTGCTTTGTAGATTTTTTCACAATGCAGAATATAGCATATGCGTTTATTAGCGGAGTTATCGCTGACAAAAACATTAGAAAGCTTCGATATGCAACTGGGTGAGGGTCTAAATCACCACATTCTATCATCTTGGGTTATATGCAGCAAGCAAGAGTGATGCTGACAAGATTGGCTAACAAAACACCTGTCTAATAAGCAATCCTATTTCCGATATCCGCTTTCAATCTGCAACTTGACTTTCAAGCGCAATTGCAATGTACAAATGGGTATTGAATGTGGTCTAGTTTATTTAGAGGTCAATATCTTGCGCTGGCTACAGCATTGCTGCAAACAATGGCAGTGTGTTTTCTATAGCCGTCTAAACGCGCGCGAAGCAATAAGAACGGCATTCATAAAAATATCATTTAAAATTTATTTATTTATGCATTTCAATGCACTCAAAGGTGCGCCAAAAGCACATTATAGCATTGAGTTGTCGCCATTGCAGGGACATATAATAGACGACTAAACTTTCGTTTAGTGCGAGCAGAGTTGATGTTAGTGCGTAGGGGCCTAAGACTCCAAATCGTCAAAAAAAATTAGAGGATATACTACGATCGGGCATGATGAAGAAGAAAAGACCGGCAAATTTCAATGATAACTTCACGGTAGTGAGATCATTGCAAAGTGGTAATCCGGTGCACAGCATACAACTAAGTCCACTGTCGCATTTCCAGCAAACACAAAAACTTCATCTCTCAAAGTACACCTACCGTAAGCTTACCAAAGAGGCGGGCCAAGTGGAATGGATATAAATTCCATAGTCAGCATCTTTTTGAATTCAACAAGCCCCTCAGTATCATGTGTTTCGTAACGTTTGAGCGACACTTCAAACAATAACTTCCTTTCAATACCAAAAGAATCAAGACCTTGGCTCAGGCCAAAGGATACCCTATTCTTATCTATTTTAGAATTTACATCATATCTTTTCAACAATGGTCAAATCAAAAGTGTTGTCATAATTTCGACTCCGCGCTTTTTACCGTGAAGTTTTTAATCCATGGACCACCAAATCATGAAGGCAAAATACGTTCAACCAATGTTGCATCTATATTGCGTCAACAATTGACATAAAAATTGAGGCAGAACTATTTCAGAGAAGAGAAATTGGGGCCATCAAAACCGTGGCCAAGCTGCCTGAGCTTTTGTTGCCTTATGCTTGAACTTAATTCACCTTCACCGTCGGAAACACCGCCTCGTCGTAGTAAGATAATACAGGCTTGGAACATGTTTTTGCCATAATAAAATATTGGTTTCGAACACTACTTCTGGGAAAGTTGGTTTCTAAAGGTCGTTATATCACATTAAGACTCATCATAAAATCCCGTCACACTTTATGTATAGGTGTGACCAAAGAAAAGTACGTACAGACCTCAAAGAAGGAACTCCAGGATTCCAGACAGTGGACCACATATATAGCGTTCTTCTGGCCATCATTTTATCGCCCGAGCCCCAAACTATAGAAGCAAGACACTTGAGGGATGTGGATTTGCTCTCGATATCCAAAAATGAATAGAAAAGAAGAATGCATTGCCGTCATAAACGAGCTGGCACCCTTCCAGACCCTTTATGGATTTCTACTTCTAGGGTTCGAATCAAGCGCGGAGAGTGATTAACGTAACAGTAGCCTTATCAATAGCGGCGCAGCTTTGCTCAGTGGTTGCTTCCTCTCATCCGCAAAGCTATAAGGTGAGCGCTAACTCTATCAGCGTTTTCGTTTGCTTTGGCCCTTAGGCTGTTAAGTGATACCTCTTTGCTGAAAACGAAGCATTTGGGAGGATGAATTGTGAACATCTTCGAATGGCTCTGAAAAAGGCGGAGACGCCGAAACGTACGCAAGCCAATAAATCTATCTACTATTCTAGGCCTACGCTACATCATATGATACAAGATTATACTGTGGCAAGCCTTTTTCAAAAACTTTTTACCAATGAAAAGTAGAAGACTGACTCGTTTGCAACGCACAGTTAACAACACGGCTCCAGAATTGGTGTGTATATGCTTATTTTGAAAGAACAAAATGCGAAATTATACGTAAAAAGTATGTGAATAAAGTGCATGCTCAATTTTTTCCAATTTTGGTTGGCAACTACCGCCCGCCCTGAGTTTGGAAACATCCAGTTCACATTTTCATAATTTTTACCTAAATCTGTTCAACATTTTGTTTGACGAATAGTAATTTGACGAATTTTGGTTTGAAAGTTCGTCCTCTTTTTGCTTTTTACCCAAAATAGCAACGAGGTCGGTGTCGGAGTGCGCGCTCCACCTGAAACGGGTCACGCGGTTGCCGCGATCAAGAATAGGATCAAACAATTTGAAGGCGGCAAAAGCGAAATTGTTTTTTGGGTTTCATTAGCCACTCTCATGCCGGATCCTCTTGATTAGGTGGAAACAAATTGTTAGGGAGAGTTGTTTGGTTTGGCAGCGAAAACTGTGATGCCAAAGCAAATACTTTAATTTAACGAAGAAACCGAAAGGCTTAGAAACCATGCCATTTCAACATACCATTGGTTCTGTTTGCATTCATAACTACATCACCCTCTTGTTCTCTATTTTTTTTGTGCCACAGTAAACAATGTTATGGGTCATAAAATGACCGCAACAGCTATCCATGTTTTAGGCGCCGATATCTCAGTCTGGATAACTTCAAAAAATACGATTAAGTATGCATAAGTAGGCACTTTCTATTATAAACAATAGCTAAATTTTGAAAGAAGTGCCATTGATACGCGCTTGAATTCTGGCCAGAAAAGTGGATGCAATGAAATTCTGAATTTGGATGCGTTTATTTGAAGCTCAATAACTTTATAACAGATGAGGATGAAAGCCCGTTTCAAAGAGCAGATGGAGCATGAAAGCTGCTCCTCGATGGTACACTACATCTGTTTTAAAGAAGAAGTATTGAAGGAAAAAGTTGCTGGAAAAGGCTTAGAAAATCGGCCATTATTTTTGCATCAACCTTATATATTTGATTTCTTCATAAAATTTTCCTAAAACTTTTTTGGGAAATTACGCGGTTTGTTGGGGAGAAGAACTCACTCTTCTTCGGAGCAACTGCTCGAGTGCTTAAAAAGAATATCAGCTGTCGCGCCAGGCATTCTTCTCCATGTTTGGAGGTTGTTCAAATTGATTTTACACTTTCCAGTTCTAAACATTTGTAAAAAAAATTCCAGCATCCCCGAAACTTGAAGCCATCACGAAAGAAGGATGTACTGCGCCGAAATAAGATCACTGATGCGATGTGCAGCTTCAAAGAAGTATATGAAACCGGAAGTTTTTGTATTTGAATGTCGAACTCGCCGCAGAGAAAACCATTTGATAACAGTGCGAATGTAAGAACTAGTCGTAAATTTGATCGTAATTTTTATTTGTGATTTTTTGTGTTGTTTCTTATTTGATTAACTTTTTTGTTTTCGTAAATTTTTTGTATTGTTTCTTACTAATAAACTATATATTTTCTGCAGTCGCACCTCAGCGCGATGAGGTGCGAGGCTGCTGCGAAAATCTGTCTGCGAGAGGATGCGGACGACGAGAACGCTTGCGGTAGCTCAGTCGTGACGCTGGTGCCAGCTCTGGCGGCTGGCCGCGGCACAAGGCGCTGCCTGGATAACACTTGCACGCGACCAAGTTGTGTCTCATTAATGGTTTCTGTTGTTTATGTTTTACGTGTGGGATAAAGTCTCATAGGCCTTTCATTGTCTTATCTCTCGTTGTCTTTGCAAGTCTGTCTGCTCAATGTGTTTGTTGTCATGCAGCTGTTCTTTTCAGGTGTCTTCTTTTTTATAATCTCAGTCTTTTTGTCATCTTCTGACGAAGAATCACTGCCTGTTGATGTTGTCATTGGTCCTTGGCAGATTTTGCTGAGCCTTTACTAGTGTTCAATGCTTTCGTAGTTGAATCGTCGCTGTCTGTAGTAGATATTATTCCAGCTATGTTTTGATCTTTGATCCAGTTTTCTACTGTTGCGACTCGTTCACGAATGCATCCATTACGCTAGTCCAGGGTAGTACTTCCTTAGCGGCTTGGCATTTCTTATGAGAGTGCGGACCTTGTCCTTGATTTTTACTACAAATTTTTCACTTATGTGGTTAATTCTAAAAACTTCGACTCCGTGCGTGATTTTTGCAGCGCCCTCTATACATGTCGCGTGGCGACAAAGACCTTGTTCAAACTGAAGCTTTTCACTTCTCTTGCTGTGGTGTGTGGAATAATACTTGAGAGCCAGATACGTTTCCTACCAGAAACCATCTTGATTAAAGGATCGATAGTCCACGCTTTCGCGGTTTGTAATCATACTTGAAAACAAGATCAAGGGAGCTCTTTCCCTTTTGCTCTACGAGAGATTTGCGTCCTCTCTGAGCTAGCCTAGAGAAACCTGCGTTACGATTTGACAGATGTACCGCCCCAGTCAAACTCCCGCCTGACACTGTCTTCGGCGAGAGTCGCAATGCCACCAGGTGCCTTTGCTTATTATTATGTTGTCCGCAAAATAATGTCGCATCGTGTTTTATCATGCTATATCGCAGCAGGGTCAGGGCCCGGCACGAGGTTGGCAAATGACAAGCTGGAAATCATTTTTGGTAAAAAAAGCAAAGGGGAAATCGTTCTTGCGGGATCCGGGGCTAAGCCCAAAAAAATTGATATTGCCTCAACAGGCGAACACTGGAATTCGCACGCGTCAAACCGCGCCGTCGCTAATTGCCGCACGCGCGACGTCGCTCAAACGATGCTATTTGTATTAGGTTGTAAAGAAAGTTCCCGGGCACTTTTGGAAATTTCATTTTCAAACGCAATTTTCGGCGCTCGGTCGGAATTTGACACCAAGTTTTTTATACTGTTCAGTAGAGGGAAGGCTGAGGTTTCCCACACGCCTTTTGACTTCTATCAATGTCAAGACGTATTTGATCTGCGCGTCAAAAAGAGAAATCTTTCCAATCACGAAAATTTAACAATTTTTCTTCTTACGGCCATTTTTTTGTGGAATTATAGAATTTCGTCCAAATCATGGGTGACCTGATTAAGAAACCTGATAAGTTCTGAACCCTCGGTGTACTCGAGTTTTGCGATTTGCGCTCAGAAATTACGAGCTGTCGAACTTGCCTCTGACTGCAACTGTTTTCGCAGCTGGCGTCGCTTTTGCGGGGATCGCCACGCCTGGATGATGGGTTCATAAGATGTGCAAGGCATTACACCAGCAATATTTCCGGTAATCAAAAATTTGGTCCTTTCTGTGCAGAACTAGAAGACTTCAAAGTTACTTACTCGAAAAATGGTGCAATTTTAGGGGCAAAAAATTGTCGATTTTTCAAACTTTCTGGAAAAATTTTTTTTGCAGGTGGTCCCTCAAAAACATGAATGGTCTCCATAACAGCCCCAGCAGACCTTTATATAACTACAGCATCTGGGCTCTCCAGCTCTCAACATGCCTGAGATAATCCTGCACAAATAGGCCACTTTTCGCGACGACCTTTTTCCCTTCGCGCAAGCTAGTGGGCCGCAGTGAAGTGCCGAGAAGCCAACAAGACAAATATATGTTGTGGGCAAAATTGTCTTTGCAATGAAGCTTGTAGCTTTAAAAAAGAATCAATCTGCTTGAAGTTACAGCGATTTGAAAAAAATTTTCGCAAGTGCTCGGGAACTTTCTTTACAACCTAATAACAGCATACATGAGTAGTTCTCAATGCATGATAAAAATATGGCACGAAACTTCGTAAGCGAGCGAAGAGAGCTAGTGGAAACATGTATGAAAAATTATGAAAAACTTATGTGAATGGAAGGTGTAATAAGCGTTTTTTTTTCAAAAATTTGGCTTAACTGTTGAAGATGTGAATTCAAATGACTTGTCTGCAACGCAAAGACGACGATATAGTATGGAACTTGATACGTACATACACACGGGCCTGCAGGGCTTAACCCAGAAGTTTAATGAAAATGTATGTGAGAAGGTTGTGGCAAACTTTTTTCTAAACATTTCCCGCTACCAAAAAATGGAAAAATAGCTCGTTTGCAACGCAGAAGTGACGGAATTGCGCGGGATTTGGTGTGTATATGCGCAGTAGGACTAAGGAACCAAGTATGAAAAATCATGAAAAAGTTATGTGAATGAAGAGCGTGCCCAACTTTTTTCCAAATTAGGTTGTCTTTTGACAACCTAATGACAACCTGAGGTTGACAAAACTTCCAACTCACATAATTTTTTCAAAATTTTTGCATCTGCTATACACCTGAAGCTTAGTATATAGTAACATTTTGGTTTTAAAACTCCTCCTCTCCTCATTGCTAGAGCCCAAAATAGCTTCAGGAGCCCCGTTCCCTAAGGAGGAAAGCGCGCTTCAATCGATAACGGCGTCGCTGGGTCCTAGTACCGGCATGTGTGGAACTCGAGTACTTACTTGAGTGTAAGAGGTTTCAGAAATTGTGAGCATATGAATGGTAAGAATCCCCCCCCCCCCCCAGCGCCGGTGCAAATTTTTTTTCATTGACCTCACTGCAGGTCTCTAATATAATCTCATTTGTTTTTTTTGTCATGAATGAATTGTTTTTGTTTTTTTCTTCGAAAAACTTGTTCTCTGGGTAAAGTCTTCACTGCGCAATCACTGGGATCATTTTTGGGTCAAAGGGATATCTGTAAAAAAATTTTTGGGTTGAAAGAAGAATTCGTTTTCAAAAATCCCTTTTGACAACCTCGTGACGGGCCCTGAGCAGGGTGCGCACGAAAATAAGTAGATGGGGTATCGACCGATAGTTCAGAGCAAGCACTACAAAATGAAGCTCGAACCTTCGCGCCAACTCTGATATGCGTGAAGTTTGGAGCCAAATTTCGTAAGGCACTAAATATCTAAAAAACGAAGAAAAATCATATCTCCGTTCAGAAAAGTTCTGGGGACCCCTAACTTGCTCATGCATGGACTCGCTATACGATACACTTGTATGCATATTTTCGCCGTTTTTCCACTGCTAAAAATTGAAAAAACAAAATTCGGCATATTTTTGCCAAAGCAATCATGAGCTTCTCTCATATGGGTGATTCTGTAGTATGGACCTTTAGGAGTATAACCATGACTTTTCAGCTTCAAACAAGCTGCAGTTTTCGAGAAAAATCAACTTGTTTGCAAAAAGCCCGAGAAACGCGACATATTCGCACTTTCGACTTATTTTTGTTTGTCGTACTATAGTCATGAAAAAATACCATAAACTTTACAGATGAATACCTAGTGTGGATAGTACATGCCTGTGCAAATTGAAGATCCCTAAGATTTCTATGAATGAAGGTGTGATTGTTCGGGTATCTTGAATTTTTTATATTTTGAATTCGAAGACTTCCGTGTAGGTTTGTGAACTACCTTGTAGAGCTTGCTTTGCTCTATCAAATGATACCCCATTCGCTGTTTTTTGTAGTCATTCTGTCGCGGGAGGATGCCAAGCGACATTATTTTCCGGACAACCTAATACAAACAATGAAGAGAAGCTCAATCCTGGACTAATATCCACGAAAGTCCATTTAAAAATGGGCTTTTCGCGAATGAAATGCGAATAAAATGGGCTTAGTCCCTGCGGTGCGATAAGATATCGCATTCGCGGCATTCCATTTCATTCAGTGCTAAAGCTCTTGCTTAGTAACCACTTCCAGACAAGCTTACTTGTCTATGTCGATCTACATGTTTCAAAATGTTCGTGCTAAGTTTCTTCCCACGTCAGCGCTTCTCCAACCCCTCTAATCGTTTCACCTCACTTTTATTCGACGCCAATCAAAGCCCGTCCTGCATGTTCAACTTCTCTAGCTCCTATATGATCATTGCTGTTTTGCCTTAGTTCTCTTTATTTTCTCAGTCGTTTCTCTCTGTGTGCCTTGCCTTTTACAACATTCCTCCGGCAAAATTGATGCTTTGGCCTCTAACACTACCAATCATAAAATCATCAAAAAGACGTCAAAAGCAGAATATACGCAACTTCATGCGCTCCCTCTACAAATCATTTCCTATTATGTTTTTTGGTCTTTTTCTATGCCTAGAAATCAAATGTTCAAACTTAATGAACTTTGTTTCAAAGACTAAAAAGTTTGTCCTCTTTTCACTCGAAGCAAAGCGTTGTTTTTGCTCATCTCATACTAGAGTTTCTGCTTCATATCATTATTGGAACACTGTGGTTGGAAACGCCGCTTAGACTCCGTTTTCACCTTGATTCCTTGGATTTTAACCCCATCGTAAGAAAAGAACAAAAGATTTTTACACCATGCTTAAAATCCCAAAACTTTGTGCTAAAAAATCATGTCGAAATGCTCGAAAGCATCTTGAAACATAGGTAATTGAATTAGGCACAACCCGTCAAAAGCTGGGTGCATAAGCCATTTTGAAGTTGTGCCCACTAAGGTACATCATGCATTTATTTGTCCTTAAAGGCAGTGTCTCACTAAAATTTAGTTGCCGAGTTTTTTGCATTTTGCAAGCCTGCCGGACCATGTCTAGCACTGTATGGGCCTAAAATCGCACGAAGTTCCCAAAAATCCCGTTTTCTAGAGGCCCAGTCTCAGCGTGAAGGGGGTTAAATTGAGTGGGACTTGTTGCAATGGTCTATTTAGAGGTCCCTGTAATAGAATATGTGAAAATTCGTGCAACCTCAACTTTGGTGAGACACTGCCTTCAATCTTCCCTCGTGTAACAAAAATATCGTAAACCTTCTTCTCACCTCATTAGGAATTTGATCCAAATATGTCTACTTTTACAGAAGATACGCAGTTTTGACAATTCAATGGAAACTTAATCCAATTTTCACTACAGTCCAATGGCCTACGCACATGCACACATTTCTCATGCAAGGCGCCAAAATTTTGATTGCTATTACTTACTTTTGATTTCACTCTTGCACTTTTGTGTGCATATCTCAATTCTCTCTCAATTTTCAATGTCTTATCGTGCTCACATGTTGTTTCGGTATTGTCCGGGCATACATCACGCGATTTCATCTCTTAGCGATTATCACAAACAGACAACTGTTACGAGTACATTGCATGTTATTTATCTTGGATTCCGTTTGTGGCAGTTTTGCAGCCCATTAATCGCGAATAACTATCCAACCAAAATGCAAGGTGATCGGTATTGAACTTGTAACAGTTGTGTTGTCGGGAAAATCGCGAGGCGACGAAATCGCGTGATGTATGTCCGGCCTTATGCTCACCTAGATTATGATGTCATACTCAGGGCGCCATCTAAATCTACTTAACCGGCTGCGCGGGCAGTTGCGCGCGTTTCTCACTGCGTGGTGGGACCTAGTACATTGAGCTTGGGCCAAGCTTGCTCGCCCAAACTTGGAAAATCGCGGTTGGGCATGTTATTTCGAATCTTTCGGAACTTGGAGAAGGTCAAAGAACATTCTCTGAAGTGCATATTGTCATATTGCATATTCTCATTAGAATTATACCGTTCTCATACTGAAGCTGCTTTGCAGCGAATATTCTGGAGGAGCAGGCAACTGTACGAGACCCTCAGGGCGCGCGTGAGTGTACATTTTCAGCTATGAAACTTTTCCTGTACTTGAGATCATGTTTTTTTTTTCGAAGAAGGATTGATGCTACTATAAGAAAATATTGTTGCTTCTTTCTTTCGTACCTTTCGCATTTTAGACGCTGATTTCAAATGTTTGATTACTAGTTTTTCTCCATGAACATGCTCTTCTCATTCAGTCTTCCAATACCAGCGTCTTCGAGGTTTTTGAGACTAGCTAGACAGACTGTCAAATAGGAACAATGCTGTCTCATACTTAGGCCTGAGCTTCCAATTCCTTTTTTCAACAAAATCCCATCGAGAAAACAAAACAACGTTTCCGATCAAGGGATCGGGTACGCCGAAGTTGTCTGACAAAGTCAAAGCCAGTCGGTACATTATGCACAATGAGATCACAGCATCAACTTGTACGTGCAAAGCTCTCTCGCATCTTCTAGTTCACAATGAATAATTGATATGTTAGCGGAGGCCCAATTGTAGGCCCTATAAAGACCGAAGCGCAAAAACTCAAGAAGTATGAGGACAGGTATTAATATCAACTCGCTCAGAATTTCCTTCTTTCAAAACTTCCATCGTTTAAAAAAGCCTTCATTCGACAAAAGTTAGCGAACGAAAGTTAGTTAGAATGTGATAAATGCTACATATGAAAAAGTTCTGGGGCACTTGAGTCGATGTCCACTGTAGCGCATACAAAACAGCACAGTCAGGAAACATCTCCAATCATAAAATGACGGCCATTTGTCGCGTAACAGCATGCAAAAACAATGTGGAAGTAGTGATGCCATTTACTACAAGATAACCTTACTAGGAAGAAATGTCTTATGATCCTTACTATAATATACATTCGATCCTTTCAAGCGCGACGGCAGAGTTTTCTGCGTCCCTCCTATCCTTAACCCCAGCGTCACGGAGGGTCCAGTTGCTGAAGGAATCCAGAAAAAGGAATGTGAAAATATAACGGCGCTCAGTGGTGGCGAGAGGAGAGGCCAGCGACCATT
Organism: Cylicocyclus nassatus; assembly: GCA_958299035.1. NCBI lineage: Eukaryota > Metazoa > Nematoda > Chromadorea > Rhabditida > Strongylidae > Cylicocyclus > Cylicocyclus nassatus. The sequence goes on along the minus strand of CATQJL010000223.1, from coordinate 46,431,055 downwards.
ATGCCGGCGAGAGATTTGCTTGCACTATAGGTCCCGAACGGAGCGGGTCTTTTTCAAACTTGAGCTAGGCGGCTAAAAATTGGTACAGGAGTGTATGTGCGCCTGCTGATTACGAAAACATTGGATTTTAGAATTATTATTGACTACCCATTAACTATCTTTACTAATTTTGTTGCTGCACTCGCTATGTGTTGAAATAGCAACGAGCCATGGTAGCTGAAATTGTTGTGTACGGAATTACTCCAGCTATCGATCTCTCTTTCGGCTTGAGTTCCGCTTACAGTTACAGCTTCGAGCTTACAGTTCTTCGTTTAAGCTTTCTGTTGCCCCTACTCTACACATATAGCCTGCTTAGCCTCCTGGAAAAATCACAGTTCTTTCACGCACAAGTTAGGAAGACTACGGAGAAATCCTGATTGTTCAACGAAAAAACTGAGCATTCCGTGAATTATGGTGTTGAAGGGTGAGAGGATAGATTTGGAAAGAAGAATGCATCCTACGCGTACATTAAAAGAAATTCATCATAATCTACTTTTAAAGGCAAAGTGCTCGAAAATCGCTTGGTTTTTAGCAAAAAATTTAGCATTCAACCGTTTGGTCCAGAAGGGCGTAAAATTCTAGGCCCGCAAAGTGGAGCCTTATTCGGAAAGACTTATCACCCTTTTTTGCACGAATTTCAATGAAATCATCAAAAACTCGTTTTTGAAGGAAGTTTAAAAGAAAGAAAGGAAAAGCGTGAATTTTCAACGAAGATGAGCTTCATCTTTTTGCTTTCGAGAGTGGGTAAAATTCGTTCTGCTGAGCAGAGCCTCATTCTGAAATGTTTTCGAGCATTGCGGAAATTTCCGATTTTTCAACAAAAAAAGAACTGAGCATTTCTTCTGGTTTCGAAGGGAGAGGGGATAGATTTGAGAAGAACAATCAGCCTGCGCAGATCTCAACAATATTCATCACAAATCTGCCTTTGAAGGTAATGTGCTCAAAATTCTGATTTTTTTTCAGCGAAGAACTGAGCATTCCATCAATTTTGGTGTCAGAGGGGGTAAATTTCGAAGATTCCGAAGTAAAACCGTATTTGCAAAGATTCATCACTCTTTTCTGCACAGATTAAAAGCCATACCCGATTGCTGATTCTAATGGCCATGATTGCGTGGCTAACTTTATTGGCAGGATGGGAATTTTTTCGGACAGTGGGTAATCGACAGTTTTTGGTATTTTTTTCACCAAGGATCCGTAAAATTCCTGTAGTATTGACAGTAGACAAAGACCGTATTGGCTAGACTACTATAAAATTGTAATTGTTTGGCATGAAAGTCCACTATTTTCATGTGTGTCAAGTCCAAGTCACTCGATTCAAGAAAATAAGACCTAGGTACTTTTACATAATTTTTGGGCAATCAGGCTATCGTACTCTCGTCACTGATGATTTGCAAGAATTTCAGTGACCCTTGAATTCTTAGTGCTGAGAAATTAGAGTATATAAGCCTCACAAAATTTACAAAATCTATTCGCTAAAAGTATAGCACACTTGCACCAAAAAATGGTAAGTAAAAAATGAGCAGTTGATAGCATAAACATATTCCAACATTTTTTTTCAACTCAGATGTTCCATTTTCCAACAATGATTTCTATGAACTGTTCTCTGCAATTGCAATCTCTGACCATGAGACTTTTCATTGGTTTTGATAGTGGAAAAATAATTTGTTTCGAGATTAGGAGGGACGAAGGATGGGGTGCTCAAATGTGTGCCACTTTGGTAAGTTCTTGACTGTATGGGTTTAACCGCTTCTATCGTTACACTGCACTACTTTACCGTCTAAGAACATTTTTCACTGAGGCGCTTTAGGTGCACCTGCACCAGTTGACAGTTGTGCAATTTGCGATATTGAACCAGTGGCATCCGAAAATCGACGGGGTGGGGCTCCTTCTAAAAGAACCCCAAAAATGGGGTTCTTTTATGCATAACTAATCTCATATAATAAACATCATCTTGATGTTACCCATATGAAAATAGCTTTGACTTTCAGCGTTTGAATTAACAAATCTTCGGTTTCGACACTTTCAAAAGTCGTTTATGATTGTCCACTATTTTTACAAAGTAACTGAGTGTTTATTGCTTCGAAATACAAGATTTTGCATTTCACGTGTACACCTTTAAGCGGGTTCAAAATCAACAACTATAGAAATTTTATCGCCAAAAACCCCCCAGAAATTAGGAAGAAAAATGCTCAGCAGAAAGAGGAGAAAAAGCTGCATCGAATGACACCTTAGTTGTGTGTCGTTTTATGTTCTATGGGTCTTGGCATCACCAAATGTGGAAATTGACAGCATCAAAAAAATAATTCTAAAAAAATTTTTAGGTTAGCTACGGATGCCGGAAAATTGCATTAAATTGCACTTTGTTTACTCTATCTGAATGCTATCAAAGCTTCTCCAAAAGTCAAAAAAGAAGATTGTGAAAAATTGCCAAAATTGGACATGGTAAAAACCATGGGTTCGAAATTTTGGCCATTATCTCAATGACCACAAGAGCAAGCGGCACAGAAATATGATAGTCAAAAAGAGGAAGAAAAGCTGCGTCGGTTGGTGCCTGCAGCGTTTCCCTACCTTCATTTCATGTGTTTTTATGATAGGTTGAAAAAACGGAAAGAACTTTCGGAACGACCTAATATTTTTGAGCCGAAAGGCGGAAGGTACATGAAAGAAGGTGCTGTAAATGAAAATTTCCACCTTCTACCACGTAAATCTCGCGAAAGTACGAGAATTGAAGTAGCTTTTTACCACTGATACTTAAAGCAATATAAAAGTCTGTGAAAGCTTTCAGAAAACCATGAAAACTAATAACGGCAGCCATAAGTAGCTCGTCGTTGCCTGCAAAAAGAATATTGCCTATTTTTTGCAACGTTTTTTTTCACTTATGATGCTGACCCTTACGACCTTGGTCAGCCTTAGGCTTCTTGCCCAGATATTTCCAAATCAATCAAGCATTTTCATAATTCTTGAGTTTTTTTTGAAAACTTCTTAATTCAGAATGTTGATATTCCTCTTACAATTATTCTAATCGAAAATTCAGGATAAAGTTGAAACCAGCGATTTTGACCTATCTGCACTTTACCCAGATATCACGAATTCTAAGTTCAAGAGATTTTTGATATGAGGCCGGCTTTAGTCTCAGATGATTTATATTCATGAACTCCGAGGCGTTTTGAAGTTTTTACAGAGAATAGAGATTTCATTCTTTCCGCTCCTCAATCATCCCCCAACGATTTTCGGAAATTAGAGAAATTTACCATTTTTGAAGTGTGCTATACTTTTAGCGGATAGAATTTTGTAGGTTTTGTAAGGCATTCACATTCTATTTCTCAGCACTTTTCAAAAATCGCCGAATTTCTTGCTAATCATCAGTGGCAAGGGTCCAGTGTTATGATTTACCAGAAATCATGAGAAAAATACCGATATCCTAACGGGACGGCACTCAAGGCCGGATTTTAAATAGAGCGCGATACCTATCAGTCTCGACAGCGCCAGTTTCCCAAATTTGCCTGAAGCTTGGCTCAGAAGGGAAGGGATAGTCGATCCGTCCATGTCAAACATCATGCTTATTTCATACGTAACGCCATTTTTTGAGCGTTACGGTGGGCTACGGTAGAGAGCGAAAGCCATGAATTTGCACTAAACTTTGCGAGACATAACATCATTTGATTTTTCATGATAGCGAAATTTTCTTAGGTTCAGTGTCACGGAAAATGGGTCGAAGTTCCAGATTTGCTCAAAACTTTGCCTAGAAGGGCTTAGCACGCGGATTACGAATACCTGCTTGCTAGCTGCAATAACGCCTTATATTTTGAGTTGCGGTGATTTGAAGCGTATGAAATGACAACACGCTATTCGGCTATCCGGGTCCTGTAATTTCTGCCATGCGTTTGAATCAAACTTTGTCCAGGGGGTTATCTGACAATTCTGATTATGAACATAACATTTTTTTCGGCACGAAAGCGCCTTCGCGTGTGGTTACGCTAGGTATACTGTAAGGCTGGAATTAGATTTGGCTGAGATTTGGACTAAAGGCGTTATCCGACATGCGTATCACAAGAATCATACTCTTTTTGTGGCTTTTTGAGTAGTTATACGATAGATATGCAGTATGGGGTCGAAACCACGGATTCCCTTTTCGCCTAAGACTGTTATCTCGCACGCTGAACATGAATAATACATTGGTTTCTTGAGAGTGCCATTTTCTTCTTGCAACTAAACAAGCCCTTTTTATGTTTTTCAAGCAATAGACCTCAAAAACTTAAGAAAGGTCTCAACATGCAAAATGACTGTGATATTCGAGTCAGCGTACTGGTATACGCCTCTAACGACGTTTTGACTCTTGTTTGGGCCATCTGCTTTGTACCCACCGTAACCCGAGAAAATTGAGCTTGCTTGCGAGTTTAGTGTGATATCATGTTCATCGTGCCCAGGCAACCCATCTAGGCAAAGTGTGGAGCAAGTCCGTGATCTTAATCTCCCCGCTCGTAAGTCTGCCGTAACCACACGAATACGTTTCTGTGTAGAGAAAGAGAAGATATGTGCTCAGCATGTCAGATAACTTCCTTGCCAAGTTCGCAAAAATTCATGTAAAGGCCATCATGCGAAATGCAATATTCTTGATCAACGAGTCAGGTAACCACCCTTTACAGTTTTCAAGACAGGTCCGATTGTGAAATAACCCTTTTAAACTGAGTTTCGGGTGAATCCAAGATTATTCCTTGATATTCGAATCAGCTGGCCAGCAATGACCCAGCAAATTTCCAGCGAAATCCTCGACTTTGACTCGCACCGTATACCTGCCGTATCCCCCAGAATGGCGCTACCGTGCAAAATCAATATGGTATTCGGCACCAGCGGTTCGAATTACCTTCCTGGACCGATGGCGAGCAAATCCACGACTTTTAAATGTTGGTGCCCAGATATTGAAAAAGCGACTTCAAGGATGAACAGAACTAGATCGCAGTCAAAACACGTAAGACTGCGACATTCATTTTAATCTAAAATGAGAAAACCCCCTTGGACCAAGTTTAGTAACCCATGGCAAAATTTCACCGTATACCCGAATAGCTCATGTCTTTTCATACACTGCAACATATCACCTCTACTGCACTATAAGGTGTTATTGCAGCCAGCGTATTCGTCATGCTTCAAAACCTTCTAGGCAAAGTTGTGAGTAATTTTGGAGCTTCGACGCATCCAGCATACATAACGTAACCCAAGAACATGGCTATATCTTGAAAAAACGATATGTATCCATGTTCATCGGGCTAAATACCCCCCCCCCCCCCTAGGCAAAGCTTAGAGCAATTTCATGGTTTTAACTCCCTATCGTATGCCCTTGTAACGCTCAAAAAATGGCGTTACGTATGTATGATGCTCGACAAAGGCTGATCGACTAACCCTTTCCTTCTGAGCCAAGTTTAAGGCAAATTTGAGAAGCTGGAGCTGTCTTGGACTGATAGATATCGCGCTCAGTTCAAAATCCGCCAATTGTAGTGCCGCCCCGTTACCGATATCAAAATTATCTAGGTTGTTTCTTAAACTTCGAATGAGTTGGACTTTTGTACCAAGCAATTTCATAGTTTTATAGTAGTTTAGCTCTCAATAAGGTCTTTGTAATACTCCAGGAACTTTTGGCCCTTTGGTAAAAAAAAATACTATGAATGGATCACCCATTGATTAGGATAAGTAATCGGGATGGCCACTACTATCCAAAGAATCATAAAACCCGAACATGGTCTCGGAATCAAAAATTAGACTGCAACTCCAGTTTGAACTTCACCTTTATTTGCCATCATATTGATAAGATTTTGTTATTAATTGATACAGTGAAGTCACTTGAGCTATGGTCAGAGCAGCCTGGTTGATAGGGCACTACGAAGGGTCAAAAAAAGCCTGGAAGAAATCTGAGATTCTACGCAATTTGGGCACATATTAGGTCGTTCCGAAAGTTCTTTCCGTTTTTTCCACCTATCATAAAAACACGAGGAATGAAGGTAGGGAAACGCTTCAGGCACTCTCCGACGCAGCTTTTCTTCCTCTTTTCAACTGTCATATTCCTGTGCCACTTGCTCTTGCGATCAGTGAGATAATGTCTGAAATTTCGAACCCATGGTTTTCACGGTGTCCAACTTTGGCAATTTTTCACAATCTTCTTTTTTAACTTCTGGAGGAGCTTTGATAGCAGTCAGATAGGGCAAACAAAGTGCGATTCAATGCAATTTTTCGGCGCCTATAGCTAGCCTTAAAAGTTCTTTAGAATTATTTTTCTGATGCTATCAAATTCCACTTTTGGTAATGCCAAGAATCATAGAACATAAAACAGCGCACAACTAAGGGTCATTCGATGCAGCTTTTCCACCTCTTTCTATTGAGTGTTTTCTTCCCAATTTGTGGGAGTTTTTGACGATAAAATTTCCATAATTCTTGATTTTAAACCCGCCTAAGGGTGTACACGCGAAAAGCGAAATCTTATATTTCGAAGCGGTAAAGACTGAGTTACTTTGTAATAATGGTGGACAATCATAAACGACTTTTGAAGGTGTCGAAATTCGAAGAATTGTTAATGTTCGGAGAGTTTTTGTGTTTTGTGACTTCGAAAAAGTGAAGACTTCTGGAAAAGTTGTCTCAAAAAATACTGAAAAGCCAGATGAAGTTGCCAAAAAATTGCATTAAATTGCACTTTGTTTACTCTATCTGAATGTTATTGAAGCTTTTCCAAAAGTCAAAAAAGAAGGATGTAAAAAATGGCCAAAGTTGGACACCGTGAAAACCATAGGTTCGAAATTTCAGACATTATCTCACTGATCACAAGAGTAATCGGCACATGAATAAGACAGTTGAAAAAAGGAAGAAAAGCTGCGTCGGATAGTATCTAAAGCGTTTCGGTATCTTCATTCCCCGTGTTTTTGTGATAGGTTAAAAAACGGAAAGAACTTTCGGAACGACCTAATATATTCAAATAGCTTGGGAGTCCCTTATTGCGAATACCAGCTTCAAAACTTGATTGGGAAATGAAGAAAGTTACACCAATTTGGCTTTTCCGACGCGAAATGGATTTTGCTTTGTCGCCTGTATCGTTCAATTTGGAAAAAGTACCAAGACAGAGGCTTCTGCTCAGTTTGAGCAGACTCATAAGTAGCTAAAAAGACGCTGTTTTCAAATATTCGATCAAAATTTCAGTCGAAGGATTCATTGCGTTATTGTTACCGACCTTATTGCGTTCGCCGCTGGCATGGAGACAAAAAAAGCTTAAAAGCGAAATTTTGAAGCTTCCAAAAGCACTTTCAGGAAGCGCTGGGTGTCCCAAATGTCCAAACCAGAATAATTCTGTCGCTTTAAGCTGAAGGAAGCTGTGGAGATGCGGCAGTACCAGCGCGGCAATGCATTTATACCGCCGATGTCAAGAAAAAGCTTATTCAGAACAGAGATCTTCGAACTTTTACAAACTCTTTCATATTGTAGCTGATCTCAAATATCAAAGTTCAATTGGTTGAACTTCAAGGAAGTTATCGCAAGGCGGCACTTCCGGCAATAACGCGTTCGTACCGTAGGATTTCAGTTTGGCAGTGAGGTCTTCATGCAAGTCAAATTTGGAAAGTTCATGATCCTCGGAAAATTTGGAAAACCATGGAAACTCATTCTTTCGAACGGTTCGCGGAAAAGTCTGATTTTTATAGGGAGAAAATTAAGCATTCAGTCAATTTTGGTTCATAGGGAGGGGAGAGGGCAGGGTAAAATTTGACATCCGCAGGGCAAGGCCTTACTTGAGATGTTCATGTCTCTTTTTTTTCATTTCAAAAAATTTTTAGAAACTCGCTTTTGAAAGTGTAGAAAACTCAATTTCTTCAGCGAAAAATGAGCGTTCAATTTCGGTCTTGAGTGGAGGTGAAGTCTGACGTTCTGTGCAGTAGAGCCTTAAATGTTTCAGATTCACCTGCGTTTCGCGCACAATTTCCAAAATTCATAATGACTTGCTTTTGAAAGTAAATGTGCAAAAAATTAAGATCCATTGAAAAAGTAGCGTCCAAGCAGGATTTCGAAAGATTGAAAGTTTGAAGCACTGCAGAGCATTACCTTTTCAGTGATTTTTCAGAGCAGACTGTGGAATATTTGCGATAGTAGGGTTCATCTTTTAGGTTTACTTCCTTTCAGCTTGTGATATTCTACTGATTGGTATTATATTTAGGCTTTGCTGCAACAGCCTTGTCTTCGACAAAACGCGAAGACAAGGCTGCGCGCGAAGAAGAGTTCCATTTCTGAACTGTTCCTGAAATAATCAGTGAATTAGCGTAGTTTTTTGCCGTTTTAAATATGCTTTCCTTAATGTATCTGCCCTCACCCACTTGCTAGCGACCCGTAGGGTCGCTAGTCGTTATATATATATCCGTATATATATATCCGTTATTTATCCCAGGGATCGTTGGAGCCATAGATGGCACTCTCATGTTTCTATATTGAAACCAGGAACCGATTCGTATTCGTACATTAACAGGTACTGTCACCTACCAAATAGCAGGGAGGTATTAGTTGTCAATCTAGGAAAGACTATGCTAGTATCAATGTGGGGGCCATCGTTGACGATTGCTACAGGTTCCTCTGGTATTCCTCTCGTTGGCCCGGACGCACTCACGACAGCAGAGTGTGGAGATAATCCGAATTGTAGGTAGTAGTTTGAAGTAAGCAAATCATGGGTTGCTTATAGATCCAGAAATTCCAGCGGGGAGAACTGAGTGGTAAAATAGTTGGTGATATCTTATATATAAAGCTGAATGTCTGTTTGTCTGTATGTATGTCTGTATGTATGTCTGTATGTCTGTATGTATGTACGTATGTTCCGAATAGAAAATTTTATTTCTTAACCGATCCGGACCAAACTTGGCACACATACCCTTCGGGGCCGGGCGGGTGTCATAGGCTACTTTTCGTCATCGATCGATATCGATTTTATCGATTTTTATCGATTTTTTTGCTGAGTTCACCTACGGGGCTGGGAGTTGGCACAGGGGGGTAATCGAGCATGGGGATTCCGAATACAATATTGGTTTTCAGGATTATCGATTACTTTTATCGATTTTATCGATTTTTTTGCAAAATTTGAGCTACGGGGCTGGGAGTTGGCACAGGAGGGTAATCGAGCATGGGGATTCCGAATACAATATTGGTTTTCAGGATTATCGATTACTTTTATCGATTTTATCGATTTTTTGCAAAGTTTGAGCTACGGGGCTGGGAGTTCGCACAGGGGGGTAATCGAGCATGGGGATTCCGAATACAATATTGGTTTTCAGGATTATCGATTACTTTTATCGATTTTATCGATTTTTTGCAAAGTTTGAGCTAGGGGGCTGAGAGTTGGCACAGGGGGGTAATCGAGCATGCTGATCATCCCCAAGGGGGGTGATCAGCATGCTAGATTACACCCCTGTGCCAAATTCCAGTCCCCTAGCTCAAATTTTCAAAAAATCGATAAAATCAATAAAAGTAATGGACGATCTTGAAAACTAATATTGTGTTCGTAATCTGCATGCTCGATTACCCCCCTGTGCAAACTCCCAGCCCCGCAGGTCAAACTTTACAAAAAAAATCGATAAAATCGATAAAAGTAATGGACGATCCTGAAAACTAATATTGTGTTCGTAATCAGCATGCTCGATTACCCCCCTGTGCAAAATCCCAGCCTCGCATGTCAAAATTTACAAAAAATCGATAAAATCAATAAAAGTAATCGATAATTCTGAAAACTAATTTTGTATTCGGAATCCCCATGCTCACTTCCCCCCTGTGCCAACTCCTAGCCCTGTAGGTGAACTCTGCAAAAAAATCGGTAAAAATCGGTAAAATCGACATCGATCGATAACGAAAAGTGGACTGTGACACCCGCCGGGCCCGAAGTGTATGTGTGCCAAGTTTGGTTCGGATACGGCGGAGCCGGGTAAGCCAGCTAGTAGCTTATAGAGCTGAACCATTCCTTATAAAAATAATTACCAGAGAGCCACTGAGTAGCGCACGTGAGTCGACCGTACGATTTATACGTAGACCAAGATAACATTCAGAGAGGTCATACAACCGCGCGATATGTAAATTTCGCGCCCATGTCGAACAGGCAAATGGCATTTGGCCATTTGAAGCGCCAATTCCACGCACTTCAATCGGGTCTCAAGTGAAGATGTTTTTTATGTAGACTAGTGTGACAAGATTAGTGTTAATATACGGACCAAAAAGGTCTTCTCGCCTCATAGCTACCGCAATTTGTCTGAGGAATGCGGCGATTTTTTTAAGAGAACCGCCTCCGTACGAAGACGAGGGGTTACAGATAGTTTGGGATGACGAGGCCGGAGAAAGTGCGGAAGACCTCAGAAGTGATAATGAAGTCATCAACAGCATCGTAGAAAATCACTTCACATAAGATAAATTTGTTCCTTATAGTCCTATTTTTATGTCGATCACTTTTTTATTCAATCTTCATTGTCACTGCTTACTTAATTTTGAGTACGCACTTTGAAGCGGAAGTAATTTTAAATGGTGGTCTGATCAATAGTCTTTCAAGAGGACAGATAACAACTTTTTTTAAGCTATACGTCTGCTAAGGGTCAGAGCATGTGAACCAGTTATGTCTCCTTTTTTTGTTGACTCAAGTGGTAGTCATTATGCTGATGCTTTGCAGTATGTTGTATCTATACACGCTATGTATTATTTGCATGCTTTCACCCGATGGTCCTAGTATGATTGTGTTTATTTGTATAAGCGTGTATGTACAGTTATCAGCATTCAATTTTTTCGATAAATTTCTGCCATTCAGTTTATGAAAAAAGTTCTGCTTGGTAAAAATAAAAATTGCCAAATGTCTATGCTATTAGCGTGGTAGAATTAAATTCAATGCGTAATACTGGCTGTGGTCCTGCTAGCAAATTCTTAACTAGATTTGCAGATAAAAATAGCCAAAAGTCACAATGTCTCAGGAAAGTATGGAGTGTGAAGTATGTAATGATGGTAAAACGAAAGAGTTCTCAAGTAGGTTTGGAGATAAAGCACTCATACAAACATCTTTACAGAATGTTATTATAGATGATGAGTTGGAATTGCTTGCGGAATCATACACGCAGAATAGGGATCTCTATCATTCAAAACTGGTTCATCAAAAAATGGGCCTTCACAGCAAGTATGCAATCTACAGGACTATCTTCTTATTATATACACGTCACATAGGAACGTCTGGCGCTTCAATGGGCGGCGCAAGTAACGAAGCTAGGACATTCAACGCGAACATCTACGCAAATAGGGCAATGAATTATAGATATGCGAAGAAGGGCAGAAAAACAGTTAAAAAAAGAAGTACGTTCTGAGCAGGTGGCGTTCCGAGGAATTCTTTTTGAGGAAATGGGGGGAAAAACAGGATTTTTTTTGAAGAAAATGGCGAAAAATTTCGTAAATTACTCAAAAATCTCTTGATTTGTTTCAACTTTTGATAGAACCTATGACCTTAGAATTGTCTAAAAAGGAGGCGTGGGAGCAGTCACACCATATTTTTCAACGCTAATCTATTTTTCTAGAAAAATAAGAAACTTTTTTGATTATCTACAAAGAAAAACGAGTAGCTTGCTCAATTTTACAATTTATGCAGATAAGCATTAGAAATTCGCAGAACGCGTTTTGCGCGGAAGGAGGGGGCATCACCCCTCGCTGCGCCACTGATTCTGGTAGGGTTAGCGATGTTAGGAAATTAAGCGTATAATTTAGAGAGAAGAGAGAAACAAAACTGGGGGCGGATCAGCCCGACTGTTCCGTCCACCGAGATGGTTGAAATTAGTGATGGAACACTGTGTGAATGATGAAGCCATCACTGGCATAAGGGGGTATAGATTCAAGTTTCAAATTTCGAGTCAATGTCAAATACATTTGCAGCTTGCAAGGAAATCAATGAAAATGAAAACTATTCTGCCGCAAAGTCGAAGAACGAAAGCGCTGCTAAGATGAAGAAAGTGGAAATTGAGGACTTGAAGATTCAGCTGTTGCAAAATGAATTAAAATTAAGCAAACTACGCTTGGAAACGGAAAAAATCAATCAAGAAACAGCTTTGCTGAAGAAAAATTATTATCTGTGGAAAATGTCATCTACTAACAATAACGAAAAGTAAATTAATGTTGTATATAATAACTTTTGTGAGAGTATTGTTGATAAAGAAAAAAACAAACAGTGTTGTTGAACATGAATCTATGAGGATATACAGTTGCTCTTTCGATCATGTGGGTTAAAGGCAGGAGAATGAGACCCGTGGCTAAACAAGGTCACAGGGTAGGAGCCCCCATAATGAAACCTATCAACCAAAGTACCACTTCTAACCCCCGAAATTTCTATGCGAAAGGAGCGCTCATCTCCTCTCCTCTCCGGTCCTGCCCACCCCATGGACGAGTGACTTCCACTATCAGAGCGCGCAGCCGCAATGCTATAAGCATGAGGTCCCGCAACGACTCTGCGTCTTCGCCATGACGGGCTTCGCGTTCACTCGTTCATGAGGTCGGGACCGGAGAGGAGAGGAGATGAGCGCTGCTTTCGCATTGAAATTTCGGGGATTAAAAGCGGCAGAGAAAGATCAACTTTGCCCCATAGGTTCCATTATGGGGGCTCCTACCCTGTGGCCTTGTTTTGCCACGGGTCTCATTCTGCCGATCCACTGCCTTTAAGAACTGTTTTTTACAACATTATACGAGAACTCATTTTTATTATCTTTGAGGAGTTTCTATGGGCTATTTTCAAGCAGATAAGCTAGAAAATATAAATTACGTTAAAACCAAAGCTTATTTCAAAATTTGCATGTGTTCTATGCACCTCTAGAAAAAGTTCATTTTCAAGCTCTTACAGAAAAGCTTTAACTTTTTCCTTTGGTACATTACCCTAAAATGGGCTAAAGAACTCAATCTCAAAAAATCACAATCAAAAATGGGCAAAAAAGTCAAAAATGGACTTAGTCCCAGCACGTCTGGCTGCTGGGAGTAAAATGGGCTTATCAGAAAGGTGAGAGAGAATGAACATGAAGGTGAACTCCATTTTGCCCCATTTTAAAATGGACTTTTAACGTCATCATCCGCAAGCGATAGCTGAAGTAAAGTTGAATCATTTTCATTTCACCGCTTTGCCTCGCGGCTGCGATGGGATGAAAAATTTTGGATATCGCAAGCGAGAGCCGATTTCGACCACTTTCTAACGCGAACGAATAAAATGGACTAAGTAAGTCCATTTTCCTCCATTATGGACTTTCGTGGATATGAGTCCTGTTCTCGCCAAATAAGTAAAGAATCATGAAAGAGGCGGTATTTCATCGGTGATCAAAGTTCTTCCACCTATGCTACACCTATCATGAATCTTAACAGTGTCAAATTAGAGTCAAGCTCAACAGTGTCTTCTTTGCCCGCTATCTTTACCAAGCCCGTTCCCTTGGCTTTGGTTTTGCTAGATAGTAAGCAAAGTGGGAATCTCGTTAATCCATTCATGCATGTCAGACTGCTAGAGAAGTCTCCGATCAGGCTTGGGTACTCCGAAATAGAGACGTTGGGAACTGGCCGCTTCGAGCCGGGCATGCCGGCGGGTTTACTCCTGCCTTGGTCGCAGCACCAGCCATCCGACCACGTCCTGCCCTGCCTCTCCAGACTCCAGGATAAGGCAGGCAATCCCGTTTCTGTCTTTGTGATCCAGTGGTAATGCTTGCAGCCACGTTTGGTCCTCCCGCAAGCGGGCAGGCGAGATGGCCTGTTGGTCTGCCCCGCGGCACCTCCTCTGGTTCCAAAGACGCCAAACCGCGTGCTGCATGAGCACTCGGCCTGGCTTCGCTGGCTAGCGTGCCCACGGTGTGCGCAAGCGGATACCAGGCAGGCCTCCCTCCCCCGACTGCTGTTCAAACGTTCAGGCAGTTGCGAGCTCCAATTTGACCATAACGCGACTCATTGGCAGCCTTTCCTACTCAGCCAAGACACGGAATGCTCTTGAGACGTGCCCACTAGGCCGCCCCGGTTGTGGCTTTGAATAGCAAAGAAGTCCTTGTCACCTACTGTCGCTGTTGGGCTGCTTCTGCGTTTATCGAGTTGTCACTTCTTACGCAGGGCCAGGGTGCCCCGGCACTTTCCGCTTCGCCAGTGCTGTGACTGGATGCACGCAAACGAAGTGGTGTCTCTAGGCACTAGCTTGGGATCGTCGACTTTTGCGCAAGCTCTTCAGTGCCCGTAGTGGGTGGTTATTTTTGATTCAGCGAAGATTGGATGTTCTGACCTGCAATCAATCCTCATTTTCTGGTTACGCATTCATTGGCAGCCTGCACACGTTGAGTGGCGCACACCAGGCGGTGGCATATCAAAAAACTTGTCCTGCGTGCAGAGCACTGGACCTGCTGGAGGCCTTGTGTTCTGAGTAATGGCTGCATCCGAGTCTCCGGTGCCCACGCCAAGTCCAGGCAGCATTAGGGGCTTTCCGGGTCTGCGAGCGTCCTGCGAGTGCACGTTCATTCCGATTATGCCAAGCGTGCCTCACCATACCTTCGATAGTCAAGAGACAGAGCTTAGAAAGTGATAGTTGTTTGAGTTCCTGCCCCCTATAAAAAGTGAAGGTTGTTTCAGAGAAATATTAGGTCATTCCGAAAGTAATTTCGCTTTTTTCAAACGGACGCCACATGTGATGGAACAAAGATTTCTAAGAGACCTTAATAGCATTCGACGCAGAATTTCATCCTCTTTCTAATGGTTATAAAACTATTGCAGCACATTCAATGAGCTTTTGAAAAATTTAAAAAAAAAGAAAGTCTGCGATCCATGCTTTTTGAGATGCTCAAGTTTCCTAATTTTTCTAAATTTTTACATCAACCCTCCGAAGGAGTCCAAGTAACGATTCGATAGAGCAAACCTCATAGGATATGGCTTAACGTTTTTCTCGTTTTTATATCTCGCCATAATTTTCTCAAAAGATTTATTATTGAAACCACCAAATTTTGATAGACCCACGTCAGCCACATTCGCATCAAACACCAATGAATCTTCGGAATCTAAAAATTCCAAGATGGTATTATGATTTAACACTAATTTTGAAAAGCGAATGAGGGTTTACGGAATCGAAATGTCTAATTTCGATTTTTCCGGGTACAGCCTGGAACGCGTTCGAAAATATGAATTCTGATGATTTTGTACGCGAAAACTCCACGAAGGGGAGACAAAAAGCTCCATTAGAAAGAGGAGAACAAACTGCATCGAGTGACACTTGAGCTGCTTACCGTTTGATGTTCTACGATGTTTGAGTTGACCAAGAACAGAAATTGGTAGCATCAATCAAAATTCTACTAAAAAATTTTGAGGAGTTATGTGAAGGAGAAAAAAATAGTTTTGTATCCTGTAGGGTTTGCTTTATCGAATCGTTGCTTGGACTCCTTCGGAGTATTGATGTAAAATTTTAGAAAAATTGTGAAACTTGAGCATCTCAAGCATGGATCACAGGCTTTCGTAATTTTCCAAAAGCTCATTGACCATGCTGCAATATTTTTATAACCATCAGAAAGAGGATGAAATGCTGCGTCGAATGCTACCAAGGTCTCTTAGAAATCTTTATTCTATCACATGTGGCGTCCGTTTGAAAAAAAGCGAAATTACTTTCGGAATGACCTAATAAATGGAAATTAAAGATATGAGTCAAACCAAGAAACTTGAGAAATTTGTATAAAGCAGAGTTAGCACACCACCAAATTTGAGACCTTAACGTGGTGGTTTCCTATGCACAGTTTCCTCTTCAGGATTGCAGTTAAATTGAATGGCAACAAGAACGAAGTTCTTTTCCAATTGAAAAAAAGCGCAGTTTAGCTGTGGCGGTAGTTGGGAGACCGAAAGAAGGAAAACTTGTTAACAGTTGAATTGGAAATGTTAAACACGTCTGAAAAAATATGTTACACATCGACGCCAATCTGATTTCTGATGCGTCCTTTGAATTCTCCCCCCGCATAATCTTTTCGTATCCTGCGACGTTGTCTAGATTCTTTTGCCCATCACTCCAAGCAGGTATCGTTTAAGCTGGAGAAAATTCGTTGCGAAAGCACTGAAAGAGATCAAAGTAAAGAAAAACCCACTTTTTAGTATTTTTCACAAAAAAACCGGCATAAGCAAAGAAGTAAGCCGGCGACGTTGTCTACATTATAGACAGAAACAAGACTTATCGAATACACAAAAAAACCGAGTGAAAAGAGTTGAATTGAAGAGAAAACAAGAGGTTTTTAAAAAAGCCGTTTTTTCCAGATTTCTCGTTTAAATCATAAAAAGGAGTCTTGCGACGTTGTCAGCGTGAAAAGAGAGATCAAGAGCTTCAAAATGATATATAGCTTGCTGAAATTGGATTCGAAACAACGAGAAAAAGGGTACCAGAGCCAAATGCCCCGCGCCCCGCGTTTGGGGTAGCGAGGTAGCGCGCAGCGCGCGGAGACGCAGACGAGCAGCGGAGACAGACCAGAGACGGCGGGGCATTTGGCTCTGGTCATTGATCCGCGGGGTCATCACGAAACCCTATAACATTATATATCGCTGTGATCCTCATGAGACGGCCAGGAGCACTGACAAAGTCGCGGGTCTTGAAAATCACTTCATAACGAGATAGACCAGCATTTATCTGGTGACTTTCCGCGCAAGACTTGAGCTCAGTTTCTCGTTCTTATTGGACTCCAGCAGTTTTCGTGAACTTCCAACGCTCAATAGCAGTCTAGAGTAAGGTTAATTGAGGAGTTTTGCCCTAGTTTCTAAATGATGAATAAAAACCTCTTTTTTCAGCAAAATAGGCCATAAAAACGCAATTTTTCGGTTTTTTGAGCTTCTTTTGGATGTCACTACTATATTGGCCTCATTCAATTCTTCCCTATATGGTTATGTCGTTAGTTATATCATAATATCCGGGGCTTCGCCCCGGGTGACTTCTGTACTTCTCTTCAGGTGAAGGTTGTGTTCTATCATGACGCTCAAAGTGAAGGTTACCAGAGTATATGGCTCTATGTATCGAAGGTATGTGCCTCACTCTCAACCCAGGTTCCCGGTGACCCAGTTCTTGGAGCTAATCCGTGTCATGGCTATGAGCCCGTTTGTCCCAAACCTAATCTGTTGCGTTCTTCTTGCTTCTCGATTAAGCTAGAGTGATTCCTTTCAGCCAATATTTCTCCATTGGCCTGTATCAAGAGTATCGGGCAGGGTCAAGCGTGTTGATGCGATCCGGGACCCTCATTTACGACCCCCCCCCCCTTGAAGGTACCCATCCATACGACCCCCACCCCCCTCTTTCCTCCATTTATCCCCCTTACCTCCCTGCCCAAATTCCTCCCGGTGACCTGCATAAACGAATGTCAATCTCAAAAAACACCTGCGTGAGAACTTCAGTGAGGTTTCGGAAGCAGAATTTCAAGGCCAATGGGTGCATCCAGCATCTGAGCACACATACACACCTTCAATCATGTTTGAGATTCTGTAAGTTTTTTTGAATTTTCGGGCATATTTCAGATCAGCAAATTCGATTCCCGTAGGCGACACAAATTTTTGCACGGAGAAAAAAAATGACATTCTTGAACTACAAAAGATGCTTTCGACTAAGAAGCTTACTTCCTACCTTTTTCACAGTTTTTCCCGCGAAAAAGCCGCTTTAGCGCCGTCCAGAACGCCGATGTCAAAAACGTGCATGAGCCCGCTAGTTTGCAAATTCGTAACTAAGGCCAGGAAAAGACTGAGAGACTGCAAAGCACAGGTTCTGTAGTATAGTGCCCAGGCTATCCATAGAAAAAGTTTCAGCTCTTGAGGAGCAGTAAGCTCGAAAAAATTTAGATGCGACTCTCGCAAATTTAGATGCGATCCCAAAAAGCAAAAACTTGGATTTTTGAGCTTAAAATTTTGTAACTTACCAGAGAAGTAATAAAACAGCCTGCAATTTTTATGAGGGAAAGTAGGAGGATGGCCTCATATTACAGCAGAATTGCAGCCAACAAGCTTCAATAGCTCCGAAGAAATTTAGATGCGACCCAGATTCGACCCCCCTTTCCTGATTTTTTGCTACCATACATAAAATCATAAGAAAATAGTTGACAGAATAACACCAAATTTTGCACTGATATAGCAGAGCATCTCCAAAGTACAGATAAATCATATGGGCCCGTGAAAAATATTACAAAAAGATTTAGATCATGATGGTCACAGCTGATAAAGATATTCGCTTTTGTCGAGTGTGTGAGATTTCAGGAAGGCTTCGGAGGCAAGATTTCTAAGGCAATCGGTACATTTAGCATTTTTATGAAATCATACATCCTTCAAAAAAATTTGAGCTCTTGTAGATGTTTTTTTTTTGAGAATTTCTACAGACTTTTTATCTTTTTTATTCTGATTTCGACTCTTTCTCATAGATTTATTGTAAAAATAAAAAACAAAACTAACTATCTGCTTTTTGATTCCCTTTTAGGCTTAGAGTATTTTAGCCTAAGTACCTCCTCTTACGACCCCCCCCCACCTTAGGTACCCTCTTGACGACCCCTCGTTGTGACAGTCGCATCACAAGCTTGACCCTGGTGTCGGTGGACTTAGTCAAGTCTTTGTCCACTATGGGGTCTATATTTCCATCAACACGACAGCACTTATGCTCTTTCGCATTTGCACTCCGATTAAAGGCTTGCAGGAGATGTGACCCTTGCTTTTAGGCTGTCAATAGGCTTTCTCATGAGCTGACTATCGCCGGAATGACTGATCTCCTGTAGCTCAACCGTGGCGGAAAGTAGAAATGAGTTTCACCATTTTGAGTTCACATGGGTTGCTTCACATTCGAGGTGATCCGCGCGGTCACGGGCTGGTCCGCTCATCCGGGAGATAGGGTTCCTTCATACTATGCCGCAGGACGCAGCAGCCTGCCGCAGCACGCGGCAGCACGCGGCTGCGGCGTGCGCCGCTGAAGTCGCAGTGAAATTATACGCTCACGGCAGCACTTCGCCGGTTATGGATGTACTCTATATTTGCTGCACGTTCGTGTTCTCCGAGAGGTTCCTTCACAGCGAGCGAGCTTATAATTTTAATGCGACTGCAGCGGCGCACGGCGCAGGACGCGTAGTTATGAAGGAACCCATAGGGTCGCTGGAGACGCTGAGAACATTGGCTCACGCTAGTATGGCATGTCGTGTCCATCTCTTTAAAAGTCCGACAGTAAACCTAGTAGACAAGAAGACTATACCGTGTTAACTGGCCAGTTAATGGAATTATTTCAACAGTTCAGAATGGAAGAGGGTAAACAACGAATCTCCATAGCGCGATATGCATTATCTATCTAATCTAACATATAAACGTACAATTCAAAAATCTGCAAATAGCGGGGAACCGCATGGCGGTCCCGAAACGCGCGCATGCTACTAGCACCTTCAATCGTTGGTTCACTAGTCGCTGCAAAAATAGTGTTTCACTTTGATAGAGAGAATGAAATTTCCATCGTTAATTTGTCAAAAAATAGCGGAGGTACTTTCGAAACTTACTGGGGAATTGGAAAAGCGGAACTTACGCTTAAGACGGAATGTCTGCTCATCGGCCAATGAAACTCTTCGACTTTCTTGTCTTGATGTTTTCCGTGATGCTGGAGATGAAGCCGCCTGAGACTGATTAAATCAAGGAAAATAATCGCTCAGTAATATGCACTGCTTTCGTTGTCAATTAAAGAAGAAATCTCATACTGCCTTTCTTTACACCTTTTCACTTCGTATTTCTCTCTAACATCGATCGCTGATAAAAAATCACTTCAACCGTCTTCGTGACAATCACTTCCATTGAACAAACAGAAATAATGGCGGAAGTGATAAAAAATGAAAAAAGGTAACAAATCTCAATTTCTTTTTGTTTACCCATGATTGCTTTTCCTTCTACTTCCAAGCTTGCGTTCCTTTCAGTTCCTTTGTAAACTAGCCATAACAGAATTGAAATACCGAAGGGTAAGAGAAGAGCCGGTATTAGTTCAACAAAAATGACCGTAGTCGTTTGTAGCTGCAAAGAAGACGAATGTATCTTTACTTTCTTTACGGAACCTTTTAGAACAGAGGATGACGAACTAAATCCACTACTTCTTATTATGAGCCAAGAAGCAGTAGGTTCTTTTCTTCTACACTAACTTTATCGAGTGTGCATGATGACTCCACTTCTGAAGCCAACAAACAGCTATTCCTTCTTGATCGCAAATGTTTTCGTCCCTGATGAAGGAATTTCTTCAGATTGAAAGGATGCTTTCAATACGTTGCAGCAAGCATTGTATTTCGAAAGATAAATAACATATATCTTTTTTTAGAAGACATATATTTCTACACATTCGGCCGTGAACGCATAGGTGGCCATAGAAGATTGACCAGGCATCCGCCTGTTCACTTATTTGGGTAATATACACATTATAGGATTCTGCCCAACCCTGTATAGCTTAGTTAGTACCGTTTTGAATTCATTGGGCTATATCCACATTTGAGGTGGTCCGCACATACGGGTGTGGCCGAATAGATCCATCCTTGAGGTAACCCTGCCCCTTCAGCACGGGTCAACAGGGCGAGGGAGAAATTTAAATACAGGCTGGCCGCTCGTCTGGTAATAGGGTCGCGACTGACACTGAGAAAGGTTGCTGGCTTACACTAGCACGACGGGGCCAGCCTCGGCAAAGGTCCTCACACAGCCGGTCGTGGCTGCAGGAGAATGACCAGATCTGCCTGTTTACTTGTTTGGATAGTATACACAGGATTCTCATTTGCCCTTTATTTTACTGGAGAAAAAAAGGAAACTACAACAAAAACATAGTTGTATGAAATGGAGAAAAGAAAGGAATGGCCATTGTGTACAATTTTATACATAACATCGTATCATACAAAAGTATTGCATTACAAATACAGGATATGTTCTACACTACCGTCTTCATTGTTTATCTTGAACTGACTGCCAGACTATTTGAGCTTTAGTCTGCAAAATCATAGCTTGCTCATCGTATACTTTCAATTCGCTTTTATATCATATTTTCCTCGAGCTCAGTATGTCTTCAATCTAGACTTCACTTCGAAGTGTCTCTAGTCTAGATGTCCTTCAGTGATTCGTGTCTTTGTTCTGATTGGCAAATGTCTCTTGCGCAAGTATAGCACTCTATAGTGCTGGCAATCATCTCGGCTATCAGCTACGAAGAGACCTACAAGGAGGCTTCTTTGTTAGATTCATACATTTTGTATCTCTCATCTTTCACAGTTTCTTAGGGCGGCTCCTTCTTGATTTTTTCTTAGCTGTTTCAGCCTTTGTAGCAGGTTTCTTTAGGGTGGAAGTCTTTTGTGGTTCTGTCTTTTCCACATCTTGCGCTTTTCCATCATTTTCCGATAGTCATGCATCACTGCAGGAGCTCGTGATTGGGCGTTTTCCTAATTAAGTTGAAGCTGTTACGCTAAAGTGTGGAGTGGCTTTTAACGTACTATCGCTGTCACTGGAATTATCTGCACTAGCATCCGCAGATTACTTCTACCATTTCACTAACCAGATCGGCTTGACTTTAGTAAGGTACTTTATCATGCTTTCCATTGCCGCAACTCGGGCTGCTAGTGGTGGGTTGCCGCTGCCGCTTGCTCCTCGCTCGAGGAAGGGATTTGGCGGTGCTCATAGAATTGAGGACCTTTTCCTTATCGGTCAGCATAAAGCGTCAGCATAAAGCTGCCACTCAAACAGTCAATGTTAGTTTTTTCTTGTCAGCGTTCATTATCTTGGTTGTGGCGTTAGCCACCCTGATTAAATCCAATCTGTGCGTGTAAGTACTGTACTTATTGCACTTGCCTCTGAACATCGCAGCATTGGTTCTTTTCGCTGAAATATTTCGATTTGCTATTCTTCCCGCTGTCTGTTGCGCATCCTCTAATTTCAGGTATTGGCCTTTGTAACTTGTACGTACTTTGGGTGTTTTACCCATTTTTGTTACACATCTGATTCAAAATCTTTATTACTTCTGCGTATACAGATCACCACTTTCGTATTCTTTCTGATAGTTTATTTATTGTTCTTCCCAATCCTGTCTTGTGTGTGATCGTTCTTCCTTTAGTGTTATTTGGTTCAAGACTTGTTTAATTCCGGCAGCTTACCGTTGGAAGATAGCCAGTGTCTATATTGTATGATGATCACTCATCTTTCATGTGGCCGTTCGCACTTGTTTTCTGGCTAGATCTGGCTTAAAGCTTGTTCTATTTCACCGACAGTTGTCTTTTTCACACGCTTTTCATTGTGCGTGTGTGTTTGACCACTTTTGGCGATAATTATGTTACCATTCATTAGTTTATGACAATCGTTCTTGCCGAGTCTTGCACATGTCTCAATGTCGTTGTGGGTTATTATTTCTTATTGGTTGCAGTTACACTAATGAGTCCTTGTGGACTCTACACTTTCTTTTCCTATTGGCCATTCATGCGTAATTCCTTTGTTGTTTCCAGTTATTTCTCTTGATTGCAGAATTGCATCGTGTCTTGGTCTTTCACCGCAAAAGAATGGTTTTCTTTTTGCGGACTACTCCTTTATGATATAGTGAGTGTTTATCTTACGTTGTTTATAACCTCCTTTACCTTTACTGTAGACACATTTAGCACCATCAACCTCAAAACATGAATTTTAGTTAAAATTAAGTTGAAGTGGAGAAAGGGACAAGGGGCTATTATTTTAATGTTGAAAAGGTTGTGGCATGGCGTAGTAGTTGAGAGACAGAAGAACAACGGTAGAGTTCAGTCCTACATTTTGCTCGCATTGGAACTTCAGATCGAGATAAGGGTTGGTAATCGAACTTTATAATAGAGCTTAAAGGCTTCCTGATGTGTCTCGACGCACGGCTGCAAATACTTTTAGGATGCCCGATGGAAATGCAATGCCGTAAAGTTGTCAAAGTTAAAGATCGAAAGATAGAAATGGGAGTTCAGTCTCATTTGTTCGTATGAAGTTTCGGAGCTCAAGAAAGCTTGCGATTTCTTCCTCCATCCATCATGACGCAGAACTGCAAATGTTCAAGATATCTGAAGTAAGTGAATTGTTATGAAGTCGGCAACAATCAAAAACAAGACCCAGTGTGAACAACATTATGATGTTCAGTTTCACAAACACATTTCGCAATTGTTGCATCTTTTGCTACAGAATCCCTGCCGCGTCTGGCAGGATATTCGTGGCGGGACCTCTCGTAGCTAAAAATTCGAAACTGAACCTTTTCGTGCATCTATGATAGACATGTCTTGTTGCTTAAGTGGTTCATCTTCGTGCGATTCATACTTTTCGTAATGTTTGTTAGAATGGGAATTGCTGGACAGAGTAATCCAAGAGATTGCCTCCGCAAGATAGCGTGATTGTATAGAAGTGATAGGAACAACTGCTCAGATAGTCGCAGGGGCAGGCGGTCGGCAAACTCGCGCTTTTCTGCAAGCGGTCAGCAGAATTTTGGGGCGTGGTCAAACCTTCAGCGAGCTGTACTTTCGTGTTCTGCCAGCAAGCAGCATTACAAGATCCTCTGCAAGCGCTTGTCAAACAACCTCTTTCAGCGAACGCTAGCCAAACTTTCAGCAAGCGCTCGGACTCTTTTTACGCAATTTTGGGCGTGCGCCGATCAAAGGCGGGACTCTGTGTGGCAGAGGTATCATCGATGGTTCAATTACCCGAATTTGGGTACTTTCTCTCAGCAGAAGGTGCCTGCGGGCTGTGCGGTCTCCCAAAAAGGACGTGCGGCCCTCAACAATTTTGCAAACTCTCGCGGAAAGTTCGCGAGAATGCGGCCACTGCGCGGTTACTAAATTTTAGCGACACGGTTGTTCTCCGAGCGTTCATCTAAAAATTGAACCAACATTCTTCCATATTTCCGCAGGCAAACCGCAAGAAATCAGCAGACTATTTTTCTGGTGCCCGCTTGCCCAAAAATCGCATGGTCGCCTGCCTGCGGCGATTATATGAGTGTGTGAGTTAATCCTTTTTTCTGCACATGAATTACAAATTGCATTTGGTTTTCTGCAACGCAGTTTGAGTTCGTAAAGCTGTCAGGTTGGCTGTATTTCGATATGAGACAATGTTAATGCACGAACAGATCCTAGGAATAATTAGTGCGGTTGTTAAACCACCTCTTCTCAAATTTAGGTAGCAGTATAGGGCCGACTACTACCCGACAGGCGAAGTTACGGTGAATTGAATTGTCGAAAGATGACTTTTTTCATAGACAAGTCCTTAGAACCATGCTATCACACTGCACTTAGGACAACTGTGTGAATTGTACTTTAGTGCATAATATAACTGAATGTGATAGCGTTCAACTTTGGTGAAGTTGCACGGCAAGCTCAACGACTCATTATCGTGCTATATCCGAAATTTCAAACAATCCGTAACGTAGCATTCTCCATTGGCTTTCTCCAGCACGCTCCCGTGGATAATTTGAATGATGAAAAAAAATAGAAAGACGCTTTCTTTTCGCTCAATATTCAGGAACTTGAATATCCACCTGAAGCCTAAGTTCTGTTTCTGTTAGCGTGTTACTTTCCAAAAACTGGGAGAGTTTCTTCCATAATCGGAAAAAACATCAAAAAGTGAACGATATGGTTTATGGTAAAACATAATAGTCGTAAGCAGATTATTCGTCGACTGAATACAAAGTCGAGGATGGATTGTGTTACTAACGCATAGCATGAAACAGTGTGTGTATTTCTCTATGCTCCCTTTAGAAAT
This sequence comes from Cylicocyclus nassatus, assembly GCA_958299035.1. Classification (NCBI taxonomy): domain Eukaryota; kingdom Metazoa; phylum Nematoda; class Chromadorea; order Rhabditida; family Strongylidae; genus Cylicocyclus; species Cylicocyclus nassatus. The sequence continues at coordinate 46,406,311 of CATQJL010000223.1, read as the reverse complement.
TTGCTTGTGTGATGATACCAATGTTTGCGTAAACCCAAGCATTCTTCGGAATGAATGCGACATGCAGTTTCTAACAATTATAAAGTGTATAATAGTCGATTAACTAGTTCCGAAATAGGCAAGTTTCCCTTGTAAGAGGCAAGTTCACCGCGATCTTCCCGCCACCATTTGTCTATTAGTCATGGCAGGGGTACTGTGGGAAAAGGTGCACTGCGAAATCTGTTCTGTTTCATTTTCACATTTTGCTTACATTATATCTTTTAAAAAAGCTTGGAAAAGATCAATCGTTTTCATAGTCCGTTATGACGCCAAGCTAATGAGATAACTGGAAATGAATACATCAACAAGCATGGGCGATTTCCTCTTTTTCTTCATCCAAAACACAGTTTAGAAAAAAAATGCAGCATCTGCGCACACTAATCGAGTGCTCAGTATATTAGTCGACAATGATCTAAATTTGGTCGCCGTGCATCCGCAGATCAGCGGGTTCGTGATATATGTGCAAGGGTATGGCATTTACAAAATTTGCAAAGAAAGGGTCTACTGCAGCTACAGTTCAAGACCATGCCTGCTCTCTGCACATCCCGTATCGGCAGGCAGCCATGATGCAAATGTAAATGTAGGCGACATCATGCTGTTTCTGAGATCATACTATAAGAGAATGTACATGATTTAGCGCATTCGGTACAGTGTCGCTGTCTTACGTTGGCTGCACCGTTTATGATTAAAGGCATGATCCGCCGGTGCGTCGTATGACTTGGGATGGTAGTCTTCTAACTAGAGCTCTGCCTGAATACCATGGCCGGTAGTAATCCCCTCGACCTGGCGGCAGGTCTCGTCGGCAGGTCGCTGGCACCTTTTCCGTGAGGTGACCAGAAAGTGAAACCCCAAATTTAGGCGTTCCCAGGCCTATTTCCAAAAAATTTTCTCGACAAAGATGCCGCCTAGACTCTGTAGAAAACTCCATAGAAATCTGCGGTTCTAGAAATCCTCCTGTGGTAAAATATCTGGAAGCGCAGAAGGAGCTGCCGGCAACTTCGCGATGTAAGTTGCCGGCAACCTGCGTCGAAATCCGCGAGATGGCAGCTGCCGGCAGGTCAGAGAGCACGGGAAATAGTGTGCTCTTTTGAGAGAGGGAGCCGCCGGCATCTCGACGTGCCCCTACCACGTCCTCAGACATTCGCGGTTGACGACCGCCGGAGATCCGCCCACTTTCGCTTTGTTTCGGGACAAAGTTGTGTCCTGCGGTTGTCCCGATTCACCGGCAATTGCGTCGGGATTGTCCCGACGCGTATCAATACAATCGATCGCCTGCATGCAGCGAGGATAGCCGGCTTCAAGCACACGTTCAAGTGTTCCGCCTGTTTCCTAAAGCTTCGTATATTCCCAGCGTTCATCGGCGTCTTCTTTGATTTCAAGTTCAGATTATCGGATTTCGGACTGCAACCTTCTGCTTCTGAAGTTTGAGCTCAGATCAGTCATCCTTCTTAGTACAAGAGCTTTGCTTCTTCGCGTCAAGTGTTGACAGTTGTTAAGGGGGATTTGTTTGTACACGATTTGTTTGTACACTTTCAGAAGAATTGCTAAAGGCAGAGTTTGCTGTATCTGCATGTTCAGCGCCCATAACGCAAAGTCTGGTACTTGTTTTCCTTGGACTGAACGGTTTTTGCATACAAATTTTCTTTGTTTGTCATAGAGTTTCTTCCTCAAGTTCCATGCTCCTTCTTTTTGCATTTTTAGGGATTTTTCAACTCGCTGATTTTTTTTATCTGTTCAGTGAATCCCAAGTTTTGGGTCTTGTTTTGTATGGTGGATTCTTTTTGGGTTCAAATTTACTTCCTTCTTTAGGGTATCTAATCTTATACCTTTTCTATCGTCATACCCTCGAGCACCTGTCTCTTGAATTCGTTAACTCCCGGTTCCTCGTTTTGCTTTCTTTTCGAAATCTACATCGATCTTTTAAGATATTCACTACATTGGTGTCTTTATTGAGAAGATCGTTTTAGTTCTGCAAATTATAAAATAGAGTTGGGAGTAAAGTAAATAGAGTTAAAATAGAGTTCTTTTTACTTGTCTTTTTCAAAAAATAAATGTAACATTCCTGAATTTGGTGATATTACGCCGTATCTTGTTTGCCTGCATTTTGAACAATGTTATCTTCGTATCAAAGAGGTTATTTTCTCTCATTATGAAGGTTGATAACACACCAATTCTCGTTCTTTTTTGAAGGGCTTTGCTTTGTACAGCTATAGCATATACTTATCTAAATTTCCCATCGTTTTTGTTGCTTGACCGTTTTCTTGTAATCTAGTCGACTGTTCAGTTTCCTCCTCATTGCGGCAGCGGCCGCGTCATCCACTTTTGTACTCACAGCTTTACGAAGATCACCTTAGATATCCGAGGGCGCTTGATGTGCGTTGATGCTGGGCGCGTCGTCTCTAGACCCGTCGTCGTCAACGTCTCCGTGGCATTCTGCACCTACTGCTGTCGGACATCCATCTTCTAGTTCACAACCATCCAAGTCGGTACCATCCCCTGCGAAGACGGAAACGGACACTGCTACTTCAACCTCGCATGACGTCAAAGACGAATATTCTCGTGGGTTTCCTCTATTTTTCTTTGGTTGGCCTGATGAATTTTGAAGTGTATTGCTTGTAGCACGTTATCATCTTTTGGTAGCGAAAAAAAAGATACCTCAGTTGTTTCTATCAATTCGGCATTTAGTTTTTTTCCTGTGACTGTATATCAAGTCGTTCCAAAAGTTCGATATTCGCGACTCTTTGCTTTGATGGCAAACCAAAGTTGTTTCAACTTTTTTGGGAGCATGTTTTGAGATTAAGTTGGCAGATTTGCATTCAACAGCAGCTTAAAGAAGCTTTCTCTTTCTGAAAGATTGTTTTCAGCTGCAAATGGAGCAACGACAGAGAATGTTGATGCAGCAGCAGCAGGTCCATGCTGCTGCTGTCGCAGCTGCTCAGGCTCAACAACACCAAATGCCCGGTCAGCCTGCACAAGCTCCACTAACGCCGGGTGGATTTTACAGCCCCGCAACTCCTGTACAACAAGCGCAAGCGCAGCCGCGGCCTCCAATGGTGAGCCTATTCATTCACAAAATTGATGAACTTGTTGTCGATGGATAGTTTCAGACCGGTCGAGAGATGAGGGGCGAAATCGGTGCATACGAGATTTATAAGGGATTGCCAAACAAGATGATGTTCTTTATGATTCTAAGGCATTACTGAATTTTTTCTCTGTAAGAAAACCGTCGTGTTTCAAAAAAGAAAAAACTCGTATAGTGAAAAAAATGATAGTTTTTTGATGAAAAGTAGAATTTTTGATTTTTTCGCCTGACGTAAATTGTGTGATATCGCCGCAATTCGCAAACTCGCAGACGCCGTCGGCAAAGGTGCCACCACCTCGACCTCAGACATTCGCGGTTGACGACCGCCGGTGAAAGGGAGTTCGACTCATTGACAACCTGCGGTACACATCCTTTTGTTTCGGGATAATCCGGGCTATTGGTTCGGTCAGCATAGTAGTATACTGGCTTACTGTTCGCTATCTCGCGGATATAGAGAGCTTCACCGTAGGACGCATAGGTGCCGTAAGGATGCTGGCACTAGCAATGAAGACCCTATGGGGAATTGTATCGAAAAAGTTATTCACACTAAAACTTCACGTAGGATGTAGTTTAACAATCAATCGACTTCAAATTCACTGCCTTCTTTCTAGTGTTTTATCGACCACTGTGTATTGGAGGATCTATCTCAATATGGCTCTCCATATCTATGGTCTGCCTCCCCTTTTGAACGACTACATCAACAGTTACAGGCAAGGGTAGTCCAAAAGAAGACCAACTGCGAGAAAACATTAGTCGAAAAGTGCTTTTTCTTATATTCAGTATTACAGTACTCTTATTAATTGACTAGTCGCAATCGTTCAGTTTCCTTCTTCACAAGGAATTGACGCGATTGTCCTCGGAACAAGCTAGACACAGCAAGAATCCGCTTTTCCTGAGATTGCATACGAAAGTACTAAGACACTGCAAAAACAGGTTGCTATTGAGTTGCATCGGCTTTAGATCGCTATGAAACTACCATACTTCTATCTTAGATTCCCTGTCAGCGCGCGATTGAATAATGGATGGTTTGTGCCTGCTGGATCCAGTTTGAGCTTTCTCGATTTGAAACCACAACATCAGTCGCTTTTGGTTCCTTTTAAAGAATACCTTTTCTGGTATGGTCTCTTGTTTCTTTTTCATGCTTCTCTTATATTGGTATACAGCTCCCGACTTTGTAACGACCAATCCGTGTACAACTCGGCAGTCTACTGGACAAGACTTAGTGCGACTATGCAGCATTGTGTATGTCTGGATGTAAACGATTGCCTCATATTCGGAAATGTTATTGTATTTGCTCACAACTCAGGAAAGGAATGCTATGTACTCTTGAAAGAGTTCGAAAAAAAAGATCCTTTTTGTGGCTTGGAAGATGCCTTGCATAATGACGATCACGAAGCGAAGTTCGCTGCTATCAAAGCTTTAGATTTGACGCAATTACTCAACAAGTACTTTTTTGTTGTAAACTCGAAGCATTTTGAATTGCGGAACGCCTATGATATAAAGTACTTGGCCACTATTTTCGAGTTCAACAACAAAACATACATATCAAGACTCTGACATGTGGTTTCCTTCGTAATGGTTTTTTGTTCTCTATTATGTTCTCAGCTCTTACGTATTAAACCTTGTCAATAAAGTCTTTCACAGGTCTTACATTTTATGAAAGGTGTACGTACTTTTTGCACCTAAATACCTGTATATCTATATATACACTTATAATAGACTACACTACTCAGACTGGTCTACTACAGCGATTTTCTGCATACCCAATGGATGACATGTATGATCCTTACGTACCGCAGTACGTAAATCGCTCGCGCTCTGGAACTTCTTCTCCCGTATCGGGTGAGTGTTGATGTAACATTTGAAATCCTTTATCGTTATTTACAGAGGACGACTTATTTGAAAAACAACCGAGCAGGCCTTATGAGGAACTAGTGTCTCGCAAGCGCAGTGAATTACCGGAAACAAACGGGACCTCTGCTTCGTCGTTGCACAGTTAGTTCTATCATCAACATTTCATACCAGTTCATATGAGATCGGCAATTTCGCGAACTTTTTTTTACGGAAGAAAAAATGCAAAAATTGAAAAAGTTTTTGGCTTTTTTATGGCTTAATAATCGCCTTGAAGATAATAACCAGCGGTTTCGCTCATGTTTTTGTATAGTGGACTTTCACGTTGCTAGCATGTGCTCAATCAATGTTTTCGTTTTCGAAACTATAAGCATTCCCATGTTTAAGAGGCCGTTCGCAAACCTCTCAAACAAGTATGTAGAGAAGCAACTGGGCACAAAGGCATTTCGAGAGAGTTGGCGCTGCCGGTTACGGCTGATGGACAAGGTGATCGGCCCTGGGGTACCCATCAGAAGTAATTACGCATATTGCAGAACTATTGAAAAGTGTGTTAGAAGGCAATTTACTTTCTCTTTCGAAATTGGGGAAAGTTCTCCACCATATCCAGCAGGATGCCGAGAATAAGGTTAACCAATAGGGTAACAACTGACTCTGACGTTATATACGAATTGCTTAGGAGTCGTTGATTCACAAAATGAACAACGCTTCCATCAATCTTGAACACATCGCAAGACTCCAAGAAAATGTGAACACCCTTCCGCATTCGTCGGACTCGATCGTGCGCAGCATGACGGCATAGTGCGCGAACAGACAAACGTTATTTGCGGATTATCGATCGCTGTAAGCAGTCGTTTAACGCTTTTACATACTCAACGTCGGTTTATAGATGGGCGTTGCCTTGAGCAGAGTGCGCGAACTAGAAAAACAAGTGCAGAGAACAAGATACCATCTGGCGAAAAATAAGTCGAAATCATTGCCGGAAAATTGCGGATTTTCGAGAAGTAACATAACGAAAACTTGGAACATTAAAGCACAGCCACCCTTCAAGGTAACGCAGTGTAGCAGGCTTGGGTTTGGGCCAAGATCAGCCCATTTCAGGAGATAAACATGATTTCGATTTTTGAGTTTGGAAACGTCCAGTGCGCTCGAACAAGCACGACCACTACCTGCACTCTACTGGATTTCTACCGTCACTTTTTCCTCAATGTAAGTACGACCTTGTGCAGTCAAGTTCGAGAGCTACATGTATTTAGGCATGTGATCCCATCCACATCATTCAACATTACGCATATCGACAATCCGGCAAAAATGACAAGGACAAAAGCCTGAAAGACCTTCCCGAATCAATGGTCACTTTCCTCATAGGCAAGTTTCCTTGAGACCACTTGAAGGAGTTGACTTCAAGTTTCAGATTTCGTCCTTGATGCAATGGGATTGTTCGGCGATGAACTCCTTTTACCACCCGCAGATTGCGCTAGAATTCACGGAAGGTAGTTTTCACCACGTTAATGATAAAAGATATCTATTGCCTTTTCAGGTACTGGGCTGCTCTGGGCGAGACGGAGTCTCAAAGAAGAAAAAGGTTCGATGCGCTATCCGAAGCGCGAACAGACTGGAGTACGCATGCACGCGAAGCCCTTTGCAGAGCATTGTAAGTATTTCATGCTTTATCTTACTCTGGTCTCGCCCGGGTGGGTGTAAAAAATTCCTGTGGAGGTTGCTAACATCCGCGTTTGTTTTCAGAGCCGACATTCGTCAATATGAATTCGATGCAGCACGCCTGACGCTCATGCCGCCCAAGGTAAGTTTCTCTATTCACAGCTTTGATGTCATTCATTCTTTTTCAATTTCAGAAAAAAAGAGTAATAACGACGCAAGAAGGAACAACGATCGAGAAAACGGAAGTCCGTGAGTCGCCTGAGGAAGATTGATCCCTTTTTTGTGTTTTCGCTCACAGATGTATGATCTTCTTGTTGCGAGAGCTTTGATGTTGATTTTCTGTTCTTGAGAGTAGATCTTTCTGTTTTTGCTCAGGAATGTATAATTTTGCTGCTGCAATTCTGTTGTTACGAGTTTCCTTATCATTTGTTATGGTTTTGTCGTTGAGTTAACCTAAGATGAATAAATCTCTGTTGATTCAGTCTCTGTTGTTTACATAGTATACAATGTATGCGAGAAATTTGAACAATATCAAGTGCGCTCTACGGCTAATTCCACGCCCCATGGTCGGTTCGGGACTCCTGCATTTCACCGCCGTTTCACCTGCGTTCGACCCGAACATGTGCTGCAGGTGAATCCCGAACCAAACGCAGGTGAAACCTGTTCGACCGGCGTTTCTCCGACAGTCTTGTCCCGAACCAATAGCCGGATTATCCCGAAACAAAAGGATGTGTACCGCAGGTTGTCAATGAGTCGAACTCCCTTTCACCGGCGGTCGTCAACCGCGAATGTCTGAGGTCGAGGTGGTGGCACCTTTGCCGACGGCGTCTGCGAGTTTGCGAATTGCGGCGATATCACACAATTTACGTCAGGCGAAAAAATCAAAAATTCTACTTTTCATCAAAAAACTATCATTTTTTTCACTATACGAGTTTTTCTTTTTTGAAACGACGGTTTTCTTACAGAGAAAAAATTCAGTAATGCCTTAGAATCATAAAGAACATCATCTTGTTTGGCAATCCCTTATAAATCTCGTATGCACCGATTTCGCCCCTCTCTCGCTCATATCAATCAGCTGTTCTTTCAGGTCAAAGTCTCTCACGCAATGTATCGATCCCTCTTACAGGCAGCCATTAACCAGCGCGTTCCTCCTATTGCTGGTGCAAACGGCAATGGCTGACCGAATGGTCGAATGGTTAACGTGGTGGCATTTCAAGTTAACGCACATAGGTTCGACCACGCGCGAGGTAGCAGTTTTGCGGCTGTCTGCGTCATCAAAAGTTAGTGTGCGAAATGATTGCGTGCTAAGGTTACATAAGATTATTAAATAAATCCTACAATCACTCCGCGAGCTGCCGGCGGAGTTGGCATCTTTCCGCGATGTGTGCCAACTTGCCGGCATCTTTGATGCCACCAGGTAGGGTAGATTACTACCGGCCCATATGTCGGAAATTTATGAGCTTCATCGTACTGCGAAGGGCAGACTTTGAATATAGTCGTAATGTATTAAAATGACTCGAGTTACTCGAGAAAACCTTGAAAAAACAGTCGAGTGTTGCGAATTACACACCAGAAACTGAAAGATCGACAATTGTGATGCCAAAATAATGGTATAGAGCTCTGCGTAATCGTAAAGGTTGGTGAGTTTGCGCATTTGCTCGCGCAATGAGCCTCAGATTTTTTCCCTGTCCTTTCTGCTGACAGATGTTGACTTTGAATCACCTGGAGCGGTTCTGATACGGGGTTCATTTGACATTTTTGAGGCCTTGTGGTATCCTGCGTGAGCAGTGGCCGAAACACCGACCTTCACGATCTGGCAAAGTCCATTGTAAAAGGAATCACCTGTTGAGCACAGGCACAAACAGATGGCAAAAGGCAAGCAACACATAAGTTGATTATTCACATTTTCGATATGAAGATTGACTTTATACAACGAAACAAATATCAGTAGTGGTAGTAGTCTGGTCGAACCCAACGAATGATGTGATGGTTCAATCTTGATAACATCGTAGTAAACATGTCGTCTTCTTACGGCCATACAGTTCAATCGGTCATACAAAATCATGAAACAAGCAAATAAGTTACGGAAAAGCACACTTGTTTCATGCTTGTTTCATTCTCAACCAAACTACGAAGTCAGCTGGTTAACATAACTGTTTTGCCATCAAATAGAGTAATGGAAATAACACTTTATTTGATGAGACGCAGACGTAAAACCATCACATCCTTGAAATGAACGAGTTCCCCTGACCACTTTTTTCGTTTAAAACAATGACGTGTGTCAAAAAGAGTGAGAAAGATCATTCTGGCTTCATCATTGGGTCTTTCATATCTTCCTTAGTTTTGGCTTTTGCTTTTGATGAAGTGTTTGATCTACCGGAAAGTACCTGTAGAATACGAAAGAGCCAATACTGTTATTTAAACATTGCTCTTTATCTTTGAAGCGTACCTATTCGATTTTCTTTTATGACTTCTCATAACGGAGTTTTTTTTGTTGAGAAAATAAGCAATTTCAACACGCATCTTAGTTTCCATACGCAGAATTTATCAATAGAAATATTCCATCTGGAATTTCTAGCAATGATGAGCGGAATTTCTAGTAACAATGAGAAGCAACTATTTACGAGACTATGACGCATATGAAAGTTATCTTCTTGTCAAGGTACAAGGAAGGGTGAAGCGCACTTCCATAACATGTGTTATTTCGCGTTTGGAGGGACTAAGTTAGCCCAAATTATAAGAAAAGTGCAAAATGGCTGTTCGGAGCTTGTAATCAAACATTTACCACTTACAGCCGTTCATTGGTCAAGGCCCGACAGCAAGACCAAATGCGGAGTAGGTGCCGAAGTCTTACTTCTTACCACTCGAAAACTTTTGCTTTCAGAAGTTGAAACAAAGGTAGCTGTTTCAAAAATAAAGAACGGATTTTGCAGCGCAGGGTTGGCTCTTTCGAAGGATACAGGTACTTGCTGTAAGCTACTATTTTATCAAAAAAACGGAGACAAAAACACGCTGCGAACTTATGAAACTATTTGAATCGGTTGCAGAAATTTGTGCACCATTGGCAGGCACGCACAGTTGTATGGAGTTGCCAGTTGCAAGCACTTCTGATCAGATAAGTCCCTCTGGAAAAAATTGATAGCAATTTCAGTAAAGGTGATTAGTAGAAAGTCAGTCATGCGTCTTGCTTTGAGGCAAATTGAGTCTGCATTCGTGCATTCGTTACTTAGCCCTAGTGAGGCTAACTGGAATGATATTCACGAAAGTTCCCGCGAAATGGGCTTTTCATGCGAATAAAATGGACTATATCCATGCGGTGAGATAAGATATCGCATTGCGAATCCATTCATTCCATACAAAACTTCTTCGGCAAACCTTCCTCCAACTTGCTTCAAAACCTGTTTACTCACTCTTGCGAACTCAGTTCCACCAAGTGGTCGACAGCTAACTAGACTGAACTAACATTACAAAATCAGTCACATTGGTATTTTATTCTTTCCGATTTCGTTACACCTCACAAAATGCCATTTATTATCGAGGACTGTGCGCCTAAATTACTTCCAAAACTAAAATTCATGCGATATCCGGCCCTTCGCTTTTTGAGACTTCTATAAATCTACAATTAATCAAATTTGTATGAAGAGCTTTCTGCAGAAAGCAAACATTGGCTAGGCTTGCACTGCAATCTGTGAATCAAATTGCATATCTCATAGGAAACCTTGCACTAAACTACAACCCAAAGGCTTTTTAAATCGGAAGAACTACAAGTCTGCAAAAGATGACTTCGCAAATCTTCTACTTTAGCTCTTCTTTGTCTTTCAACATTGATGTTTATATCTCTAAGTAGTTCAATGTATAGACTATTGCTAGTAAGAAACTTTTCACAGAATTTTTCAGCTAGCGGCTCTTCATTATTTCTTGCGACCAAACTCAAAATCGCGTTTGAAATGCCATCTTTGATGTTTGGTTCTATGAGATTAGTCAAAAGATAGATTCTGAGTGATTATATTGAAACGCAAATCTTTTTTTACTTTCAAATACAAATCATAAATATAGTTTTAGTTGATGATTTGACGAGTTGCAAAATGAATTTAGAAAGAAACATGTATTTCAGACTTCATAAAAGACACAAAACTTTTTCCACTCTTTTATCACCTCAATATAGGTTAAGAAACACATTCTCAAAAAATCGCAATCAAAAATGTGCAAAAAGGTCAAAAATGGGCTTTGTTCCAGCTCACCTTGCTGCTGGGAGTAGAATGGTCTTTCAAATCCATTTAAAATGTAGGTAAATCCCATTTTGCCCCATTCTAAATGGACTTTTTGCATGATTGTTTCGTAAGCGAAAGCTCAGGTAGGGTTGAATCATTTTCATCACACCAGGTAGGGTTGAGTCATTTTCATCACACCGCTTTGCCTCGTGGTTGCGATGAGATAAAAATTTTTGGGACGCTAGCGAATGTAGTTTCCGACCAGTTTGTACCGCGAACGAATAAAATGGGGTTTGGAAGTCCATTTTCCTCCATTATGCCGCCACCTCTCACCCACCTACCCTGGCGAGGTGCCACTTTATCATCGGAGAGTTTTTGTAAAACGTGGCCGGCAAAGTCCCATCGTCACCTCCCCGCGGTGCCGGCTGGCAACGGGGAGCAACCCCGGCAAACGACGAGGGCACTGTTCCGCCAGGCGGAGCGACGCGCCGGGGACTGTACGAATCAGTCGTGTCACATGCATCGGACTATTAAGGAATTTTGTCAAGCTGCTAGGGCGTCCCCCGGAGGCGACGCGCGTCATTGCCCGCATGGCGCGAATAGTGAGCTAGGGCTACCTGCCCCCGGACGAGGCAGGCCAAAGAAGCGAGTCCAGGAAATCCGACTAGCGACGATCAATATAGGAACGCTGACGAGCCGCAGTCGGGAGCTATGCGATAGGCTGAAGGAACGACACGTCGACATCGCATGTGTACAGGAAACGAAATGGAAAGGGAGGCAGGCAAAGGACATCGGCGACGGATATCGCTTGTACTACACGGGAGATAGCAGCCGCCAGAACGGAGTCGCGATCATCGTCAACGGCAGATACCGCGAATTAGTGACCGAAGTGACGCGCATCTCAGATAGATTGATGGCGATGAAGATCGAAGCAGATGATGCCACGCTCCGAATAGTCTCGTGTTATGCCCCGCAAGCCGCATGTACCGAAGCCGAGAAGGACGTGTTTTGGAGGGACTTCGACATCCTGCTAAGGACATTCGACGCTGCAGACTACATCTTCGTAGGAGGCGATCTCAATGGGCACGTTGGCCACGAACACTATGGATTCAAGCGATACCATGGTGGAAACGGATACGGTCAGAGGAATGAAGATGGAGAACGCATCCTGGAAGCAGCAGAAGCACACGACTTGGCGATAGCGAATACATTTTTCAAGAAGCGAGAGTCACATTTGATCACGTACGCGAGTGGAGAGCGCTCAACTCAAATCGACTACTGGATGCTGCGCCGATGCCACTTGCCATGGTGATGAACGCGAAGGTTATACCCACGGCGACACAAGCATTTGCGCCACAACACCGGTTGCTTGTATTGGATCTTCGACTGAACATCCACTTGCGGTCACGAGCCAGAAGGACGACTACAAAGAGGATCAAATGGTGGAAGCTCCCCGAACATCGCCAGCAAGTCAGAGATGCTCTTAACGATTTGAGGGTGTCGACGGATGATAAGGAGTCGATTGAAGAGCAATGGAATCGGATTACTTCGCAGATACGATCGAGGGCCGAGACAATTTTGGGAACCACCAAGCCAGGACGTCGGTTTGTAGACAAGCAGATCTGGTGATGGTCTGAGTCAGTCCAGCAAGTGATCAAGGAGAAGAAAGAAGCTTTCAAAGCCTGGCAACGCTCACACTCAAATGAAGACCTCCGTCGGTATCGAGAACAGAACTCGAAGGCGAAGCACGCGGTAGCCGAAGCAAAGGAAGCTCACTACAAGAGACTTTACGACGAGCTGGAAGGACCTGCTGGAGCGAACAAGGTCTACAGACTGGCCGCTGCACGACATCGAGCGAAGCAGGACATCGACCACGTCATGCACATTAAGGACGCAGAGGGCAACCTCCTGACGAAGCCGAGGGCAATACTCAAGCGGTGGAGTGAATACTACAAAGGGCTATTTAATGAGGAGTTCACGCACCCGTTAATACCGCAAGGAGCCCCCACATATGGACCGGTATCTCGGATCGAGGAGGCAGAAGTTGTGCAGGCACTGAGGAAGATGTCTAGCGGAAAAGCTCCGGGACCCGACGCATACCTGTGGAAGATGATGGGGCAGCGTGGAGCGGCATATCTCACATCGCTCTTTAACCGCATTATCGTAGACGGACAGTTGCCGCGAATCTGGACTACGAGTGTCACAGTCCCTATCTGGAAGGAAAAGGGTGACGTCAGCGACTGTTCAGCATATCGACCAATACGCCTGCTATGCCACACGATGAAGATCTTCGAACGAGTCATCGACGCACGCATTCGAAGTATAGTGGAGGTCACCCCGAATCAATGCGGCTTTGTAAAAGGATCTGGCACCATCAACGCCATCCACGCGGTACGATTGCTAATGGAAAGGCATTTGGAGAAACGGATTCCGATTCATTTCGCATTCCTGGATTTAGAAAAGGCATTTGATCGGATACCACACGGGCTGATCTGGTATGCGCTGAGACAACACGACGTCCCAGAAGAGTACGTTCGCTGGATCAAACTCCTCTATACGAACACGACGGGCGCCATACGCTGTGCAGTGGGAACGTCAAAGCCATTCCCAATCCAAGTCGGAGTACATCAAGGATCAGCTCTATCACCGCTTCTCTTTATACTGTGCATGGACACGGTGACCAAGGACATCCAGCTGCCACATCCGTGGACGCTCCTTTACGCAGACGACGTCGAGCTAGCAAGCGGATCGAGACAAGAGCTTGAAGAGGCGACTGTGAGATGGAAGACACGATTAGCGGAGTATGGCCTACGACTGAACGTAGCAAAGACCGAGTACCTGGAATGCGGAGAGCAAACCGATGGCACAATTAGCATCGATGGGCAGCCGCTGAAGAAGGTCACGACGTTCAAATACCTGGGCTCCCGAGTGACGTCGGATTGCGACACGATCACTGATGCTCGTGCTAGGACGAACGCGGCGTGGCTAAAATGGCGGCAAGTAACAGGAGTACTCTGCGACCGACGAATTCCGTTGTATCTCAAGTCGAAAGTGTATCGGACTGTGGTGAGGCCAGTCGCACTGTATGGAGCCGAATGTTGGCCAGCAACCAGAAAACACGAGCAGATCCTGAGCACGATGGAGACGCGAATGATAAGATGGATACTGGGCCTAACGAGAAGAAACTGCGTCACGAACGATGATGTACGACACATTTTCGGAGTTGCACCTATCGCGGATAAGATGCGAGGTGCCAGATTAAGATGGTATGGTCACGTTTTACGAAGTGAAGATATTACAGTAGCAAAAACAGCACTTCGTCTAGATCCACAGGGGAAGAGACCACGTGGCCGTCCGAAGCAACGCTGGTTGGACACCATTCGAAACGACCTGCACATTGCAAAGCTCAAACCACAAGAAGCAGCTGATCGAGTCAAATGGAAGCAAAAATGCACCACCGCCGACCCTGCACCCGCGGGACAATGGCGAAGATAAAGAAGAAGAAGAAGAAGTTTTTGTAAAACGTAAAGTCTGAGTGCGAGCGTCCACCGTGCACGGCGTAACTCCTGACCCTAGCCCGAATGGACAGCCAAGAAACGATTTCGCCTTTGCCGCCTTCAAACTTTGTGATTTCATCTTTGATCGCGGCGGTCGCCTGGGGCGTTCAATTCGTGCGTGTATTCCTCCTTAATACCGACCTCTTGCTATTTTGGATAGCAGCAAAGAGAAGACGAACTTTTGAATCAAAATGTTACCACTTATCAAACATGGATGTACAACGGACTTATGTAAAAATATGAAAATGTAAACTAAAAAATATGTGCAGGGAAAAACATAATGTGAATCAAATGTTTTCGAAATTAGTGTGACAATAGCAACTTGAACTAGAAAAAAGTTGAGTACGTTTTTAACTCAAATAAATTTCCTCATATAATTACATCCCTTGTTCTTATTCCCAACTCGCCTATACACACCAATTTCGAAGCCATTGTTGACTGTTTGAAACGACCCATTTTCCACTTTTCACTAATAAAAACTTTCCAGAAAAAGGCCTGCTACAATCTTCACTCACAAAATCTTCCGCAATGCGCTGTACAGACACTTGACCTACATTTTCGTGCAAGAAAAGTTGATTTTTTGCCTATAGCAAGATCGTGATTGTGCAAATTGATCGTATAACATCTTATTGGGGGAAGGAAGGGGGGAATCGGAATCTGGATTTGATTGGATTTGGAATCTGCAAGAAAATTTGACTTCAGCTTGATGAGACGAATCTTTTGGTATACATCGTGCCCGTAGTCCATGATGATACGGTAGACATATGACACTACTCTGTTATTTTCAAAGTTTGTTCGTAGACAATAGATGTGATAATCTTATAACACCTGCCAATACAATGCAATGCAACATGGAAAAGGGCATGATGTAAAAGATTTGTCTCATCAAGCTAAAGCCAAATCTTCTTGCAGATTCCAAATAAACTTGTTTCAGAAGAAGTTATAACTAAATCCCGCCCGCAATTTTGACCGGATTCCACCGCTACAACTGTATACATAGAAACTTTAATCGTTACCAATTGCTCTTAGGAGTGCACGTTTAGTCGGAATGACCTTTTTAGATGGATGTATACCATAGCAAAGGACATAAAATGCTTACTCTAAATCTGTCTTCCTTATCTGCAGAACATTCATGGACGAGGAGTTATGAGCGCTATTGGAGCGATAAATTGAATGTAAAAGTAGGACAAAAATAACTATAATACTTCTTCTAGCTTTTCAATGAAGCAGTGGTAATCATCAGAACACTTTATTCGAAAAATACTCTCAAATAAAAAATATATTACACTTGGTGCATTATTTTAGGGCTACTAAGATTTTAGCAACTCATCTGACCCAAAGTGCATATTAAATTTTCGGCTCCAAAAAGCTCATAGCTCCTCGTTCATAAACGATCTGCAGATAAGGAAGGCAGTTTTGGAATCAGCGTTTTATGCCCTCTAATATGTCACACATATCATTTAAAAAGGCCACTTCGACTGAACAAGCTTCCCTTGTTAGTCGAAAGTGTCATAAAACCAAGACCAAAAATGAATGCAGTGGCCGTTTTCGTCAAGAACCCAGTGGGTTCCAGAACCCATTGGGTAGGCTTAACCCACGGGAATGGTATTCACGAAGCTAGTAGGTTCCAGAACCCAGTGAATTAAGCCTACCCAGTGGGTTCCGGAACCCACGAAAAGCCACTCAACCGGTATTCACGAGACTCACTGGGTTCGCGAACCCAAAGAGCGAGCATACCGGTATTCACGAAACAAGCAACCCAGTTGGGTAACCATCCAACAAGCAACCTAGCAACAGCAACCAAACCCTGTTGGGTTTCGGAACCCACTGAGCACTGGGTTAGCGAACCCAAGCATGGTGCAAATTCCTCAGTGGGTTACAAGCTAACCCAGTCTTTCTGCTGAACATTTTGTGAACTTTTATAATATAAACAGTGATGGTACTACCAGGAACACTTGTACATCAGTAACACTTTGCATATTCTTTTAACTGGTGGGAATTTTCTTATTGATAAGATATCCCACTGAGATGTAGGACTAGCAAACTTGACGCCAGTCACGATTTGGCAGTCTTTGAAAAGTCACAAAAGCTTTTTAACGGATTTTGCGTTGAACTCGAGCAGCCTAAGCATTTGTCAGTGTTCGCTCATGTTATCTTGGAATTTTGGTAATACTGTTACGACTACAGAAGGAGAATCATATAGGAAGCAGACCCTCTTCTTGCATTCCTGTTTATATGTTTGGTGCCTATATTTGTCCATATTTGCTATGTTCATCTATTCCACAAACTAATAAAAAAAGTTTTGGCCCAATCCGATCAAGTCAGCAGACAAACGCTTCAAAAAATAAGAAAAAAAGCGGTTTCAGATCAAAATCGTTTGTTTCTTCAATTTCGTGGAGTAAAAATCAACGGAAAGGGAACAAAGTAATCATGGTACACGAATTAGTTTGCATAGAGATTAGTCTGTCGATGATACTTTTGCACATTCCAGTTCTAAGCAAAACGTACTCCCCCTACCATCCGGGCGTCAACGCACAAGAAATAAAGATGAACAAAAACTTGAGCGCTTCCTGCTAATATGCACCTTGTCACTGATGATGAAAATTCCGAGTGAAAGGGAGTTTGAAAGTAAAGGCATAGATATATTTGTTATGTATAGCAAAAACATCCATATCAAAACTTACAAGTTGAGCGTCTTTAGTCGAATTGACCTCTCCAAATGATTCCTACACCGCTTTAAAGAGCATTAAATGCTGAATCCGAATTTGTTTTCTGTAGCTGCCGAGCGCCCCTGGGCGCCGAGTTAGGCCCCGGGCAGACTTCACGCGATTTGATTGTCGCGACTGAATCGCGACGAGACAACTGTTACAACATCATTCCATGCCGATCAACTTGCATTTGGTTGTGATACTTTTCCAGCCCGAAATTTTTTAATGTGAAATGAAAATGAATGGAAATCTTGGCGATTAGATAGCGACGATTAAGTCGCGTGAAGTCTGTCTGGGGCCTTATGAGTGTTTTTTGGAACAAAAAATGAACGCAGAATCTATGTAAAAACAATGTAAATTACGATATTTCTTGGGTTCAAATAGAGCACTTTTGAATATAAGGGTATTATACAGAAGGTATTCATTAAATGAAGTGCTCTGATAATGAACACCTGATCATTTGAGCAGTCTTGGACGACCTTGTTCCAGTTGTGCGTCCAGTTTTTCGACTTAAAAAACGCCCATAACTTGGCCTCCACAGGCGCTTGGCAGATATGGAAGAGGATTTGGAATCCGTTTGGTGCTCTACAAAGCGATATAGGTGTCATGTGAAAAGGCCACTTCGACTAAAGACGCTTCCCTTGTTAGCTACTCCGTGCACCATAACAACCGTTTCAAACTAACAATAAGCAGATTCCTTTATGTCAGCATGTCGTGCGATCTCCAAAAATATGGCTGATATCTTCCTTATGAGGTAAGAGACAATGCTGAACGGGAAAGATCGTTTGTACAAAAATGCGTAGAATCCTCTTTTTGCATCTCTTTTCACACATATTATAGGCGACAGTCATGTCTGGTCAGAGAGATTACTCGGCAAAAGAACAACAGAATAAAGGAAATACAAGTCTTGTAGTAATAAAGACATTGATTGATGTCATTCATCCGAACATAAGAGTTCCTGAAGCGTGTCAAGCGTGCTGGCACTTTTAGTTTAGCGCGATCCGTGTGTGTCGAGAGATGAGAAAAATAGTATACCGACTAGAGATGCACATTGGTGACGTCAGGGGTTGGCGAACCCAGCGAGGCACTTGCGCATACCGATCTTACCCAGTGTTTTCGCGAACCCATAGAACCCACTGGATTCGCGAACCCAATGAGTTCCGGAACCCACTGGGTTCGTTGATAAATCGGCCACAGATGTCGGCCTTTTTCCAGTTTACAAAAATTACGTTTTGGATAATGTTATATCTTTGCCATATGCCCTCAAGAAATTTTTAACTCTAGCACATTTAAAAGCGCTTTCAAAAATTTTGGTGCAGGAATTATGCTTTCCTGGTACAACGAGGTTCTGTAAAGTCGAAGTAGGAGAACGCCGTGCTCAAAATTCCTCGGAATCAACTCGAGTCCCCTAAGCCTCTACGATTCAAGAATTTCTTCCGCTGATAGCCCCCTTAGTGTCAGTCAGTCGAATGTTGAAAAAATACGCATGGGCTAATTGTGAAGGACCCAATAGTGCCCATCGTTCAAGAACTGTGTGTTACAAACTTTGATATTATTTACGTAGAAAAGCTGCAATTTTTGTATAGTAATATAAAATATCCAAAACTTTCTCAGCGCCTGACTGAATTACGAGAGTATGGAGTGATTTCATTTGACTTATCCGGTTTATCCCAAAATTTAAGCCTCTCTCTCATCCAGAGTCTATCCTCTCGAACAATTCATGGAAACTTTCCAAGGACAAGCGATTTTGCCCATCCTCCCGAGGGCTTCGTTTAGTACAGTGGTGAATGGAGGCACAAAAATGGGAATTTCCTGAAAACTTTGACGTCAGGAGCAACGAAGCTAAGAAGTTCGCGAGAACCTCCTTCTGAGAACTTCAACATAAGGAAGTTTCCCGAGGGCTTCGCAATATTCGATTCGACATTTCGTAAGACTGCTTTCACTTCACCGGCTAGGTTCCGTGCCACATGTGATCACAGGAGAAGATCTTATTTAGCCAATGTCGGATTAGAAAACTAACTGTTGTTATGTTTTCTCAATCGTCTTTTCATTTCGTATCGTCTTCATCGTTTTGTGCTGTGATTTTCTGTCTTGATACAGTTGTCATCACTTGTTTTCTAGTGTCCTTTTCAAAGGCTCCAGCGTAGATTTTTTTTTTGCAAAAACAATTTCTTCCTGCAGAAGAAGCTGCTATATAGTGCGAAATCAGCTCAAACAAGATTTATACAAGGTCCTTCAGCTGTACATCATTTGTTTTAATGTTTATTTATGCACTCAAAACTCTTTTTCATATACATGCGAAAATCTCTTGTCTTTTCGTTGTACTGTTTCTAACGATTTGACGAGTATTGGATGCCGCTGTTGCCCTCTTAAATAGCATAGATTAGTAATTAGTAAACTTCCAAGAAAAATAAAAACACTTTCCTCCAATACGCGACAAAGTTGCACTGTCTTCACAGGTTATCATAGACAGAGTGCCACAAATCGCCGAAAACTGCTCTTCTATCGCTCAATTTGTATGTTCATAGCAAGTACCTAAGCTAGCATTACCAGAGTTGAGAAAGAGGTCAGGCACAAGTCTTTCGAGAACACCCCCCCCCCCATGAAAGCCCTCAAACGACCCCTTCTTCCTCCTCTTAACCTCTGGACCTCAAAGTGTGACATTCTGTAGGACACCAGCTTTTTCTAGAGAGTTTTCAGATTTCTGAGAGCTGTACGCCCGATTTTCTGTGACTGCACTTTACAATCACACGTAATTTTACGGCTGATTTTGATCTGAATGGCATATTGAAAGGGCCATAATTTTCTTATGGGTGGGGCGTTCGGCTCCAAATTTCCAGCGTAGCAAGAAGAAGCTATGTGCTCAATACTCATACCAGCAATGGAGCGCTTTCTGGATTTTGAAGGCAAGTTAAGGGGGTGCGGCACACTCCCTTAAAGGCAGTGTCCGGGCAAAAACTCGATCTTGAGATTTTTTGCTTACCCGGACCTATTCGCTACGCTGAATCCGAAAATGCACATTGTAAAGCGCAAAAATGGCGAAAAACGGGTCTAACACAGGAGGGAAATGAGCAGGTGGGCGGGGTCCTCCCCACTGCGAATTCACGTTCCCGGCTTCCGGAGCTACCTTCTCGCTTCCGGTTTCAAGTCAATCATTCGCACGTGGCCGGTAGCGATGTTAGGACGGCTAGCGGAATCGAGAAAATCGCTCCGGGAGCTGGGAGCGTGAAATCGCACTGGGGAAAGCCCCGCCCACCTGCTGATTTCCCTCCTGTATTAGAGCCCTTTTTCGCCGTTTTCGAGCTTTCCAATGTGGATTTTCGGATTCAGCATGGCTAATAGGCCCGTATAAGCACAAAATCTCAAAATCAAGTTTTTGCCCGGACACTGCCTTTAAAGGCTGCGGCAGGCGCAGCTTTTAAGGAGGTGTGCCGCACCCCATTAACTATATCAAAACATTTTTATCGGTTCGATAGCCTAAACCTTGTAGATTCCATAGGACTGTTTGGAGCCTGATTCGTCTTCTTAGCTCTGAGTAATATTTGGTGAAAGCACAGCGATCAAATTCGAAAAATGGGGAAAACGAGGTTCTGGTTGGCTTCTAATTCCACAGTTTGCAGGTCTTTTGAAGCGGGATTCCTGAGGTGGACAAAGAAGGAGTAGTGCTTTGTCTTGAGTGCAAAAACGGATAGCTAATTCACCTCTGAAACAAAGTTAACCATGTTGGAATTTAACCATTTCATTTAGGTAACCTAGTATCTTGAATCTTCAGAATTCGCTCACACTTTGTCTACAGGGGTTAATTGACATGCTAATTATGGATATGATACAAATATCATGTTATCATTATTATCAGATCACCCAACTACGACCCCCTCCCCTTTTGACTCCTCAATACGACCCCCCAGGTGTGGCGTGCCGCACCCCACGCTTGACCCTGGTCCTCTCCGCCCTTCTATCATCATTAGCACATTGACGAAACGTGACCCACATGGTGGATCATGCAATGACTGTGGTTTTGGAACTTCTGTTGTGCTCTATTCTTAGACAAAGCTTCCGCGTTTCTCGGTTGCTTCGCAAAATCACTGTAGGGATACTGCAGATGACGCCCTGCTCAATTTTAGCCGAAAATATTCCACTTAGTTATAGGAGACATTGTCCCACAATGCAGACAGCTAAAGCACGCTGTCGTCAACGTCTTAGTGTAGAAATTCCAAATCTGAGAAGTGATATAACTGCAACGAACACAGACATTGATAGAAGTTCCCGTACATGTACGTGCGCGACAAGCCACGAAGGCTGGGAAAAGAACAACACAAACACGGAACTGAACGGTTATAGTCTTTGACATATGCGCCATACTATATGATTACAACTTTCTGCTCACCAAAAAGTTGGCCTATCACAATTCCTCGGGTAAAGAAATTTAATATATTCATAAACATTTCTATTCCTGACTTATGTGCCACTGAATTCCGCTAACCAATCGACTGATCTAGGGAACTCTTATACGAAACTACATATTATTTGGTTTATTGATTTATGCAATTGGAGGTTTTGTAACGCTTGAAAGTTTGCTTGAAATCATTTTAACGGCGCCAAAGAATCAGATTCTGCTCCGAAAAATTTCACAAGTTTCCCAGAACTCATCTATTTGACACAAGCAACAGACAAGTTCCTAATCAAAAATATCAAATGAAGGAATCGAGTATATTTAAACATCGAAAGTCGAATTTTGAATAAATATTCGAATAACTTATCGAATATAGAGCACCCACATCTGAAATTTGCTAACATACCCGGCAGCTGATTCATTCATAATCGAATCCTCACCTAACTGTGCCAACTCCAGCTCTTTCCAGAAATCGGTAAAATTGATAAATTAGATTAGTCACAGTCAGCGCACTCACCCCTGTACCAACTCCCACTAATTCACCTGCAGCACCGAGCATATTCCACTGGAGTTCAGTCTCACGACGTGATTTGGCAGTACTCAGAATATTTACAACTTATCGTAGGCGCATTCTAAAGCTGCAAAAAGCAGGGATTTGAGCCGTAACACGCTAAACATTTCTAAAAGGGCGTTATATTTGAAGACATCTGACAAATTTTCAAATCGTGTTCGAGTGAAATCGCGTAATGTATGTGCGGAGCCTATTATAATCAAAGCTCGTATGCCTCGATGTGGAGAGTTTTCGTCTTGGTTTAGCCTTTACTATAGCTATTAGGCTACATCCGTGTTAGAATGCCTGCACAAACCTTCGTAAATATCTTGAGTACACTGTGCAACAAAATTATTATGTAGTATCTAGTGAACAAGGCTTCATTGCAAATTGATGTAATGCAATCATAAGCACCGTCTAATTTTCTACTACAACGTAACGTCCTTTACTCAGCATGAACCCATTATTCGCGAGAAAGCAAAATATATGGAGGAATTGTTCAATATGAGCTTCAAAAGCAAGAGTGCTTATCGGTGCGGACCTTTGCGGACCATCATGAGCAAGGTGGAAGAAAAACTGACATGTGAACGCACTCCCAGGTATGTGAACTCGCACCATGAGCTTCAATTCGATAGCATTTTTTGCTGATTTGATGCCATTATTGCCAGTGCGAACTATCTGAATAATGGAAAAAGAAATCAATCAAAATGCACATCGATTTTTCTACTGTCGCAAACAGTTGGAGCAACGCAAGTTTTTTTTTATACAGTTCAAATCCGATCACGGCTTCAAAAAGATGCATTGTCGTCTTTTGCAGAAAAAAAAACGCAGGGAGCTTGATAACTCACAAGAGAGGTCCTTTTAATCGAAGTGGCCTTTTTACATGAAATTGATACGACTATAGAGAGCATTGAAAGCTGATTCCAAATCTGTCTTCGTCATCTGCCGAGCACCTTTGGACGTCGCGTTATGAGCGGTTTTTGAGTTGAATTAAATGCATGAATAGAACAAAATTCGTCAGAATTGCTCAAATAGTCCAATGTTGATTTTCAGAGCAGTGGTATCAAACGCAGAGTACTCGAAATTCATTCATTCGATATTTTTGATTTTCCGAATTTATTCGATATTCGTTTATTCGAGATTTTTCCTTTTCGAATTTATTCGATATTCATTCATTCGATGAAAAATTATCGAATTACTCAAGCATAATCTCTACAATGAAATCAGATTTGGGATCATCATTTAATGCTCTTCAAAGTTGTGTAAGACTCATTTGGAAAGGCCACTTCGACTAATCGGACCTCCCTTGGCAGCAACTGACTCTGCACCAAACTCGAATAACTCCATACGAATTTCATTTAGATGCGGATTCGAATAAAACTTTCGTTTATTCGAAAACCCGTTTTTTTATTATTCGAGTTCTGGAATTTTATTCGAAAATGGACAATCTCGGGTTTCAATTTTCGAACGCGATTATATACGATTATTTTATTCGAATGATCAAATTTTCATTCAATTCGTTCTCAGCTATAGTACAGTGATATTTGAAGCGGCTTGCAGCCGGTTGAATTATAAAAAACTGTCTTTGCCGAGGTGCATTCACACATTGTCTTTTTAGCTCCCGTATTTGGAGGACAATGGATGCTCGGCGATCAACATGGAAGCTAAAAATCAAACAGTGGCATAAAATGTTCAGGAGTTTT
Organism: Cylicocyclus nassatus; assembly: GCA_958299035.1. Lineage (NCBI taxonomy): Eukaryota > Metazoa > Nematoda > Chromadorea > Rhabditida > Strongylidae > Cylicocyclus > Cylicocyclus nassatus. Next base: position 46,382,558 of record CATQJL010000223.1, on the reverse strand, counting down.
TTACGAAGGTATCGCATGAAAATTATGTGGATTATGTGGAAAATTTTTTATGAGTTTGGAAAATAGGCTTTGTTTGTGAACATCATATCGAATTATCTCATCAAAATAGGTTAGTAAAGTTTTGGTTTTGTAGATAATGACTTTTAAATAAATTGCAATTCCAGTAATGTTTGATTTTTTCGAATTTTGATATCTGAAGGTGCTTATGTCGTTATATCTGGAAGTCAATTAGATTGTCCGGGTGGTCGTCGAGATAGGAAGTTTTGGTTCTATACTGATATTATTTTATTAACTGATCAAAATTCTGAGCCTTCCTTTACTGAGAGTCATGATATTTTGATTGCAATTGATGTCTAAAGCAGATGTATACGAAATCCGCCATTCGTATTATTCTTCTCTGTCCCAAAATGCGAGGATTATTTGAACTTGTTTGTGTGGTTGAGTAATTTTTTGCCTCGTACAGCAAAGATGAATTTAGTAGCTAGCACTGTTTTTGCTGTTGTAGGAATGTGCAGATGTTAGCATCAGATGTGATTTTCACCATTTCTTTCGCGTATCTGTGAATTCATGCACAGCTGTGCCTAGACGATTTGGTTTCAGGCATATAAGTAGCTGGCAGTGCACAGTCAGAGTCAGTCGCCATACAGTTTTCGCCTCTTACTTCAACATTAGTTTGAATCATCATTTGTGCCTTCTTCCAGCCATATCATTCCTATTTGTAGTTCATCATTTAGTAATATCATTTTGTTATTTATTCTATCCGTGTTGTTGTTGTTATTCTTGTTACCCAGATAAAGTTTAATTACCCAAGTTTGAGGTGTGCTCGTGCGTATACGAAGTCCCGCGTGGCAGTACTTTTGGTTGTGGTTTGGTATTCGAAGCCTTATAGTTCTGATATATCCCCACCACCAACCAACACAAGTGGTGCATCGACCAAATCAAGAGGTACCTTTTATTGCAGAAGATAAAGTGTGTCTCGCTTGCTTTGCACGATACGCTTTGATTGTTGCACGATAGCGGATCACCTGCACATACTGGAATTGCACAGAATTTCTTTTGCCTGCACTTCCATAATGACAACTACAGTAAGAGCGTACAAGGGACTGATGACCAAAAGAAGCCAAGTCGCTCTGGCATGGTTGGAAGAATCCACACAGCGTCTTCAACACCTGAAGGAAGAAAGCACACAACAAGAACAAGTCAAGGAATTCACAATGACTGTGGCGAGGTGCGACGAGTATCTGGAACTTCTCGAAGCATCCTTAACCAAACTCACGGAAGCTTTCGATAAACTTCAGGATACCACAGGCGAAGAAGAAGATCAGTTAGACAAGCACGCGGAGATTGCTCAAGAGACTATCATGAAGTTATACGCACACAAATCCAATACCAAGCAGATGCTACAAGAAATAACGACGGCAGCTACGCTCCGAACAAGTGGAACCGACCACCAATGTTCTGCAGCAGTCAGCAAACTTGCAACTATACCTATCCCAAGCTTCACAGGAAAGAAATGGGAATGGGACAACTTCTGGGCCATATTCAAAGCCAACGTACACGACCAGGAACTAACGGAATTGCAAAAATTCAACTATTTACTGTCAGCCCTGAGTGGGAAGGCGAAGCAATCGATCTCGCGATTCTTCATATCAGCAAGCAATTACGAAAAAGCCATACAACATTTGACGAAACGCTATGGTAACAAAGATGGCATTATACTGGAACTGAACAAAAGTCTACACAACTGCTTGGCAAGAGGACCTACCACCGCAGATCAACGTCAATTATGGGACAAACTCTCAACTATCGCAGCGCAACTAGAAGAACACGAGCAGCACCTCAGCAATCAGATAACAATCCAAATCTTTCTCCAGAAGTTTCACGTACGCATCAGGAAAGCAGCTATGGAGAAACGACTTAGACACAAAGAAGAAAACAATAGCGAGTGGACATTGGACCAATGGCTCGACGCCATTGATGACGTCATATCACAAGAGGAACAGATAAACCACATGCTCTCGATTGAAACACAAACAAGAAATTATTCGAACCACGACACGATGGCGACAAAACCATCAGGAGCAATTGATAGATGGAAAGCAAGCAACCTATGTGAGCGCTGTGGAGGGAACGGACACAGGTGGACAAATTGCCCGCAGATTCCCACAGCAACACAGAAAAAACGCTTCTTATTGGAGTCCAACAGATGCCCCATTTACCGAATTTACTGCAAAATATGATGACTTCATAGCAAAGCCGGATCTGAGTCGAAACGAATTTGCTTCAAGGAACGAAGGCAAAACTATACACAAGGCATGGCGGGAGTTTCTGAACTTTAAAGAAGATGTCAAACGACAGCAGCAAGAAATTCTAGACTCGATACAAAAGATGAGCCAGTACTTCGAAACCTTCAAAGCATGGGGTATGAAGAATGGAACCGACGCCATCCAACAAGAGATCCAAGAGGAGGATCAGAAGGCACAAAGGAGAACTGCTCTCGCAAAACATTCATCAAAACTGGCTATGAAGGAAAAAGCGGAAGTGCAAAGGCGATACAGGACGCAAAGCAGTAGTGAAAAAAGGCGAAGGAACATCCAACCGGCTCCTACACTATCACAAAAACAAGAAGAAAGCAAAAGAAGTAATGCCAAATGCAAGAGAAAGCACACACTAAAAGGAAGTTTTTCCTACGATGAAGAAGGAAAACAAAAGAACATCGCACAACGTCAACGACAGATGAGGAAAATTGAGCAGAATCTGGATCATTTCTCCTGCACAGGAAGACGCTCTGACGTGAATGTGAACTGCCATGGAACTCGAAAACAGCATATAGATGCCTGCTTGAATTTGCGTAGTGACACAAGAAGAATCGACGTTCAGCACGGAAGCAAACTTTGCCGATGTGTCGCAGTCCGTCACACTGAGGACCACACAGAAGAAGCTTCATGTTTCTATCGTAGAAACACCAAAAGTGACGCTGTCATACTTAACCACCATGCTATCTGCGGGTTGCTTGAAGAAATTGCCCACAAGCAACGAAAACTTATGCGTCAGGCGAAGAAGGTCAAGGACAACATGAAAATAATTTCCAAACGCACACTACTGTGGGACGAGAAGAAAGGAGTGGCGTGGAGTGCGAAGAAAGGAAGACTAAAGGCAAACAGTGCATTTCAGACCCAGTCAATCTGATCTCTCTTTGCGAGGCCGGAGTATACGAAATCCGCCATTCGTATTATTCTTCTCTGTCCCAAAATGCGAGGATTATTTGAACTTGTTTGTGTGGTTGAGTAATTTTTTGCCTCGTACAGCAAAGATGAATTTAGTAGCTAGCACTGTTTTTGCTGTTGTAGGAATGTGCAGATGTTAGCATCAGATGTGATTTTCACCATTTCTTTCGCGTATCTGTGAATTCATGCACAGCTGTGCCTAGACGATTTGGTTTCAGGCATATAAGTAGCTGGCAGTGCACAGTCAGAGTCAGTCGCCATACAGTTTTCGCCTCTTACTTCAACATTAGTTTGAATCATCATTTGTGCCTTCTTCCAGCCATATCATTCCTATTTGTAGTTCATCATTTAGTAATATCATTTTGTTATTTATTCTATCCGTGTTGTTGTTGTTATTCTTGTTACCCAGATAAAGTTTAATTACCCAAGTTTGAGGTGTGCTCGTGCGTATACGAAGTCCCGCGTGGCAGTACTTTTGGTTGTGGTTTGGTATTCGAAGCCTTATAGTTCTGATATATCCCCACCACCAACCAACACAAGTGGTGCATCGACCAAATCAAGAGGTACCTTTTATTGCAGAAGATAAAGTGTGTCTCGCTTGCTTTGCACGATACGCTTTGATTGTTGCACGATAGCGGATCACCTGCACATACTGGAATTGCACAGAATTTCTTTTTGCCTGCACTTCCATAATGACAACTACAGTAAGAGCGTACAAGGGACTGATGACCAAAAGAAGCCAAGTCGCTCTGGCATGGTTGGAAGAATCCACACAGCGTCTTCAACACCTGAAGGAAGAAAGCACACAACAAGAACAAGTCAAGGAATTCACAATGACTGTGGCGAGGTGCGACGAGTATCTGGAACTTCTCGAAGCATCCTTAACCAAACTCACGGAAGCTTTCGATAAACTTCAGGATACCACAGGCGAAGAAGAAGATCAGTTAGACAAGCACGCGGAGATTGCTCAAGAGACTATCATGAAGTTATACGCACACAAATCCAATACCAAGCAGATGCTACAAGAAATAACGACGGCAGCTACGCTCCGAACAAGTGGAACCGACCACCAATGTTCTGCAGCAGTCAGCAAACTTGCAACTATACCTATCCCAAGCTTCACAGGAAAGAAATGGGAATGGGACAACTTCTGGGCCATATTCAAAGCCAACGTACACGACCAGGAACTAACGGAATTGCAAAAATTCAACTATTTACTGTCAGCCCTGAGTGGGAAGGCGAAGCAATCGATCTCGCGATTCTTCATATCAGCAAGCAATTACGAAAAAGCCATACAACATTTGACGAAACGCTATGGTAACAAAGATGGCATTATACTGGAACTGAACAAAAGTCTACACAACTGCTTGGCAAGAGGACCTACCACCGCAGATCAACGTCAATTATGGGACAAACTCTCAACTATCGCAGCGCAACTAGAAGAACACGAGCAGCACCTCAGCAATCAGATAACAATCCAAATCTTTCTCCAGAAGTTTCACGTACGCATCAGGAAAGCAGCTATGGAGAAACGACTTAGACACAAAGAAGAAAACAATAGCGAGTGGACATTGGACCAATGGCTCGACGCCATTGATGACGTCATATCACAAGAGGAACAGATAAACCACATGCTCTCGATTGAAACACAAACAAGAAATTATTCGAACCACGACACGATGGCGACAAAACCATCAGGAGCAACTGATAGATGGAAAGCAAGCAACCTATGTGAGCGCTGTGGAGGGAACGGACACAGGTGGACAAATTGCCCGCAGATTCCCACAGCAACACAGAAAAAACGCTTCTTATTGGAGTCCAACAGATGCCCCATTTACCGAATTTACTGCAAAATATGATGACTTCATAGCAAAGCCGGATCTGAGTCGAAACGAATTTGCTTCAAGGAACGAAGGCAAAACTATACACAAGGCATGGCGGGAGTTTCTGAACTTTAAAGAAGATGTCAAACGACAGCAGCAAGAAATTCTAGACTCGATACAAAAGATGAGCCAGTACTTCGAAACCTTCAAAGCATGGGGTATGAAGAATGGAACCGACGCCATCCAACAAGAGATCCAAGAGGAGGATCAGAAGGCACAAAGGAGAACTGCTCTCGCAAAACATTCATCAAAACTGGCTATGAAGGAAAAAGCGGAAGTGCAAAGGCGATACAGGACGCAAAGCAGTAGTGAAAAAAGGCGAAGGAACATCCAACCGGCTCCTACACTATCACAAAAACAAGAAGAAAGCAAAAGAAGTAATGCCAAATGCAAGAGAAAGCACACACTAAAAGGAAGTTTTTCCTACGATGAAGAAGGAAAACAAAAGAACATCGCACAACGTCAACGACAGATGAGGAAAATTGAGCAGAATCTGGATCATTTCTCCTGCACAGGAAGACGCTCTGACGTGAATGTGAACTGCCATGGAACTCGAAAACAGCATATAGATGCCTGCTTGAATTTGCGTAGTGACACAAGAAGAATCGACGTTCAGCACGGAAGCAAACTTTGCCGATGTGTCGCAGTCCGTCACACTGAGGACCACACAGAAGAAGCTTCATGTTTCTATCGTAGAAACACCAAAAGTGACGCTGTCATACTTAACCACCATGCTATCTGCGGGTTGCTTGAAGAAATTGCCCACAAGCAACGAAAACTTATGCGTCAGGCGAAGAAGGTCAAGGACAACATGAAAATAATTTCCAAACGCACACTACTGTGGGACGAGAAGAAAGGAGTGGCGTGGAGTGCGAAGAAAGGAAGACTAAAGGCAAACAGTGCATTTCAGACCCAGTCAATCTGATCTCTCTTTGCGAGGCCGGAGTATACGAAATCCGCCATTCGTATTATTCTTCTCTGTCCCAAAATGCGAGGATTATTTGAACTTGTTTGTGTGGTTGAGTAATTTTTTGCCTCGTACAGCAAAGATGAATTTAGTAGCTAGCACTGTTTTTGCTGTTGTAGGAATGTGCAGATGTTAGCATCAGATGTGATTTTCACCATTTCTTTCGCGTATCTGTGAATTCATGCACAGCTGTGCCTAGACGATTTGGTTTCAGGCATATAAGTAGCTGGCAGTGCACAGTCAGAGTCAGTCGCCATACAGTTTTCGCCTCTTACTTCAACATTAGTTTGAATCATCATTTGTGCCTTCTTCCAGCCATATCATTCCTATTTGTAGTTCATCATTTAGTAATATCATTTTGTTATTTATTCTATCCGTGTTGTTGTTGTTATTCTTGTTACCCAGATAAAGTTTAATTACCCAAGTTTGAGGTGTGCTCGTGCGTATACGAAGTCCCGCGTGGCAGTACTTTTGGTTGTGGTTTGGTATTCGAAGCCTTATAGTTCTGATATATCCCCACCACCAACCAACACAAGTGGTGCATCGACCAAATCAAGAGGTACCTTTTATTGCAGAAGATAAAGTGTGTCTCGCTTGCTTTGCACGATACGCTTTGATTGTTGCACGATAGCGGATCACCTGCACATACTGGAATTGCACAGAATTTCTTTTTGCCTGCACTTCCATAATGACAACTACAGTAAGAGCGTACAAGGGACTGATGACCAAAAGAAGCCAAGTCGCTCTGGCATGGTTGGAAGAATCCACACAGCGTCTTCAACACCTGAAGGAAGAAAGCACACAACAAGAACAAGTCAAGGAATTCACAATGACTGTGGCGAGGTGCGACGAGTATCTGGAACTTCTCGAAGCATCCTTAACCAAACTCACGGAAGCTTTCGATAAACTTCAGGATACCACAGGCGAAGAAGAAGATCAGTTAGACAAGCACGCGGAGATTGCTCAAGAGACTATCATGAAGTTATACGCACACAAATCCAATACCAAGCAGATGCTACAAGAAATAACGACGGCAGCTACGCTCCGAACAAGTGGAACCGACCACCAATGTTCTGCAGCAGTCAGCAAACTTGCAACTATACCTATCCCAAGCTTCACAGGAAAGAAATGGGAATGGGACAACTTCTGGGCCATATTCAAAGCCAACGTACACGACCAGGAACTAACGGAATTGCAAAAATTCAACTATTTACTGTCAGCCCTGAGTGGGAAGGCGAAGCAATCGATCTCGCGATTCTTCATATCAGCAAGCAATTACGAAAAAGCCATACAACATTTGACGAAACGCTATGGTAACAAAGATGGCATTATACTGGAACTGAACAAAAGTCTACACAACTGCTTGGCAAGAGGACCTACCACCGCAGATCAACGTCAATTATGGGACAAACTCTCAACTATCGCAGCGCAACTAGAAGAACACGAGCAGCACCTCAGCAATCAGATAACAATCCAAATCTTTCTCCAGAAGTTTCACGTACGCATCAGGAAAGCAGCTATGGAGAAACGACTTAGACACAAAGAAGAAAACAATAGCGAGTGGACATTGGACCAATGGCTCGACGCCATTGATGACGTCATATCACAAGAGGAACAGATAAACCACATGCTCTCGATTGAAACACAAACAAGAAATTATTCGAACCACGACACGATGGCGACAAAACCATCAGGAGCAACTGATAGATGGAAAGCAAGCAACCTATGTGAGCGCTGTGGAGGGAACGGACACAGGTGGACAAATTGCCCGCAGATTCCCACAGCAACACAGAAAAAACGCTTCTTATTGGAGTCCAACAGATGCCCCATTTACCGAATTTACTGCAAAATATGATGACTTCATAGCAAAGCCGGATCTGAGTCGAAACGAATTTGCTTCAAGGAACGAAGGCAAAACTATACACAAGGCATGGCGGGAGTTTCTGAACTTTAAAGAAGATGTCAAACGACAGCAGCAAGAAATTCTAGACTCGATACAAAAGATGAGCCAGTACTTCGAAACCTTCAAAGCATGGGGTATGAAGAATGGAACCGACGCCATCCAACAAGAGATCCAAGAGGAGGATCAGAAGGCACAAAGGAGAACTGCTCTCGCAAAACATTCATCAAAACTGGCTATGAAGGAAAAAGCGGAAGTGCAAAGGCGATACAGGACGCAAAGCAGTAGTGAAAAAAGGCGAAGGAACATCCAACCGGCTCCTACACTATCACAAAAACAAGAAGAAAGCAAAAGAAGTAATGCCAAATGCAAGAGAAAGCACACACTAAAAGGAAGTTTTTCCTACGATGAAGAAGGAAAACAAAAGAACATCGCACAACGTCAACGACAGATGAGGAAAATTGAGCAGAATCTGGATCATTTCTCCTGCACAGGAAGACGCTCTGACGTGAATGTGAACTGCCATGGAACTCGAAAACAGCATATAGATGCCTGCTTGAATTTGCGTAGTGACACAAGAAGAATCGACGTTCAGCACGGAAGCAAACTTTGCCGATGTGTCGCAGTCCGTCACACTGAGGACCACACAGAAGAAGCTTCATGTTTCTATCGTAGAAACACCAAAAGTGACGCTGTCATACTTAACCACCATGCTATCTGCGGGTTGCTTGAAGAAATTGCCCACAAGCAACGAAAACTTATGCGTCAGGCGAAGAAGGTCAAGGACAACATGAAAATAATTTCCAAACGCACACTACTGTGGGACGAGAAGAAAGGAGTGGCGTGGAGTGCGAAGAAAGGAAGACTAAAGGCAAACAGTGCATTTCAGACCCAGTCAATCTGATCTCTCTTTGCGAGGCCGGAGTATACGAAATCCGCCATTCGTATTATTCTTCTCTGTCCCAAAATGCGAGGATTATTTGAACTTGTTTGTGTGGTTGAGTAATTTTTTGCCTCGTACAGCAAAGATGAATTTAGTAGCTAGCACTGTTTTTGCTGTTGTAGGAATGTGCAGATGTTAGCATCAGATGTGATTTTCACCATTTCTTTCGCGTATCTGTGAATTCATGCACAGCTGTGCCTAGACGATTTGGTTTCAGGCATATAAGTAGCTGGCAGTGCACAGTCAGAGTCAGTCGCCATACAGTTTTCGCCTCTTACTTCAACATTAGTTTGAATCATCATTTGTGCCTTCTTCCAGCCATATCATTCCTATTTGTAGTTCATCATTTAGTAATATCATTTTGTTATTTATTCTATCCGTGTTGTTGTTGTTATTCTTGTTACCCAGATAAAGTTTAATTACCCAAGTTTGAGGTGTGCTCGTGCGTATACGAAGTCCCGCGTGGCAGTACTTTTGGTTGTGGTTTGGTATTCGAAGCCTTATAGTTCTGATATATCCCCACCACCAACCAACACAAGTGGTGCATCGACCAAATCAAGAGGTACCTTTTATTGCAGAAGATAAAGTGTGTCTCGCTTGCTTTGCACGATACGCTTTGATTGTTGCACGATAGCGGATCACCTGCACATACTGGAATTGCACAGAATTTCTTTTTGCCTGCACTTCCATAATGACAACTACAGTAAGAGCGTACAAGGGACTGATGACCAAAAGAAGCCAAGTCGCTCTGGCATGGTTGGAAGAATCCACACAGCGTCTTCAACACCTGAAGGAAGAAAGCACACAACAAGAACAAGTCAAGGAATTCACAATGACTGTGGCGAGGTGCGACGAGTATCTGGAACTTCTCGAAGCATCCTTAACCAAACTCACGGAAGCTTTCGATAAACTTCAGGATACCACAGGCGAAGAAGAAGATCAGTTAGACAAGCACGCGGAGATTGCTCAAGAGACTATCATGAAGTTATACGCACACAAATCCAATACCAAGCAGATGCTACAAGAAATAACGACGGCAGCTACGCTCCGAACAAGTGGAACCGACCACCAATGTTCTGCAGCAGTCAGCAAACTTGCAACTATACCTATCCCAAGCTTCACAGGAAAGAAATGGGAATGGGACAACTTCTGGGCCATATTCAAAGCCAACGTACACGACCAGGAACTAACGGAATTGCAAAAATTCAACTATTTACTGTCAGCCCTGAGTGGGAAGGCGAAGCAATCGATCTCGCGATTCTTCATATCAGCAAGCAATTACGAAAAAGCCATACAACATTTGACGAAACGCTATGGTAACAAAGATGGCATTATACTGGAACTGAACAAAAGTCTACACAACTGCTTGGCAAGAGGACCTACCACCGCAGATCAACGTCAATTATGGGACAAACTCTCAACTATCGCAGCGCAACTAGAAGAACACGAGCAGCACCTCAGCAATCAGATAACAATCCAAATCTTTCTCCAGAAGTTTCACGTACGCATCAGGAAAGCAGCTATGGAGAAACGACTTAGACACAAAGAAGAAAACAATAGCGAGTGGACATTGGACCAATGGCTCGACGCCATTGATGACGTCATATCACAAGAGGAACAGATAAACCACATGCTCTCGATTGAAACACAAACAAGAAATTATTCGAACCACGACACGATGGCGACAAAACCATCAGGAGCAACTGATAGATGGAAAGCAAGCAACCTATGTGAGCGCTGTGGAGGGAACGGACACAGGTGGACAAATTGCCCGCAGATTCCCACAGCAACACAGAAAAAACGCTTCTTATTGGAGTCCAACAGATGCCCCATTTACCGAATTTACTGCAAAATATGATGACTTCATAGCAAAGCCGGATCTGAGTCGAAACGAATTTGCTTCAAGGAACGAAGGCAAAACTATACACAAGGCATGGCGGGAGTTTCTGAACTTTAAAGAAGATGTCAAACGACAGCAGCAAGAAATTCTAGACTCGATACAAAAGATGAGCCAGTACTTCGAAACCTTCAAAGCATGGGGTATGAAGAATGGAACCGACGCCATCCAACAAGAGATCCAAGAGGAGGATCAGAAGGCACAAAGGAGAACTGCTCTCGCAAAACATTCATCAAAACTGGCTATGAAGGAAAAAGCGGAAGTGCAAAGGCGATACAGGACGCAAAGCAGTAGTGAAAAAAGGCGAAGGAACATCCAACCGGCTCCTACACTATCACAAAAACAAGAAGAAAGCAAAAGAAGTAATGCCAAATGCAAGAGAAAGCACACACTAAAAGGAAGTTTTTCCTACGATGAAGAAGGAAAACAAAAGAACATCGCACAACGTCAACGACAGATGAGGAAAATTGAGCAGAATCTGGATCATTTCTCCTGCACAGGAAGACGCTCTGACGTGAATGTGAACTGCCATGGAACTCGAAAACAGCATATAGATGCCTGCTTGAATTTGCGTAGTGACACAAGAAGAATCGACGTTCAGCACGGAAGCAAACTTTGCCGATGTGTCGCAGTCCGTCACACTGAGGACCACACAGAAGAAGCTTCATGTTTCTATCGTAGAAACACCAAAAGTGACGCTGTCATACTTAACCACCATGCTATCTGCGGGTTGCTTGAAGAAATTGCCCACAAGCAACGAAAACTTATGCGTCAGGCGAAGAAGGTCAAGGACAACATGAAAATAATTTCCAAACGCACACTACTGTGGGACGAGAAGAAAGGAGTGGCGTGGAGTGCGAAGAAAGGAAGACTAAAGGCAAACAGTGCATTTCAGACCCAGTCAATCTGATCTCTCTTTGCGAGGCCGGAGTATACGAAATCCGCCATTCGTATTATTCTTCTCTGTCCCAAAATGCGAGGATTATTTGAACTTGTTTGTGTGGTTGAGTAATTTTTTGCCTCGTACAGCAAAGATGAATTTAGTAGCTAGCACTGTTTTTGCTGTTGTAGGAATGTGCAGATGTTAGCATCAGATGTGATTTTCACCATTTCTTTCGCGTATCTGTGAATTCATGCACAGCTGTGCCTAGACGATTTGGTTTCAGGCATATAAGTAGCTGGCAGTGCACAGTCAGAGTCAGTCGCCATACAGTTTTCGCCTCTTACTTCAACATTAGTTTGAATCATCATTTGTGCCTTCTTCCAGCCATATCATTCCTATTTGTAGTTCATCATTTAGTAATATCATTTTGTTATTTATTCTATCCGTGTTGTTGTTGTTATTCTTGTTACCCAGATAAAGTTTAATTACCCAAGTTTGAGGTGTGCTCGTGCGTATACGAAGTCCCGCGTGGCAGTACTTTTGGTTGTGGTTTGGTATTCGAAGCCTTATAGTTCTGATATATCCCCACCACCAACCAACACAAGATGGAAGAATTTTGGATTCATCCCTTTCTTTCATATCGGAATACAAATCTCGTATGAGAGGTCGTAAAAATCTGGCTTTGCGTACTAGTTTGAACACTCTCTAGTCGAGAAATCTAAGGTCAGTAGGGAATGGGGACATTTTCTGAAGTATTTTACTTTGCATATCATTGAGCTAGAATACGATTTCTAAGTTCAAGAAAATGGTCAAGACGGACCGAAAGCGATTTTATTTGAGTCAGATGTGGGCAAAGGACGCAGAATTAATGCTCTGACACAGATTTTACCAAAGAAAAGTGAACACCCTGTCGAACTCTGAAAGTGAGAAGACAGTTGTCCACTACTGCGCAAAATCGTACACAATTGCGAAAGCAAACAGGCTTAAAGTGAGAAGCTGCTTACTAACAATAAGCATGTAGTTGTGTTACTTCATTCTTTAGAGATTGGCCGTTGATTGGCAGGTCCGGTGGCCGGAGCAGATGTGCAGGGACGATAATTCCGTTAGCGACCGGTAGCACTTAGAAGTTACAAACTAACGCGCTTAGCGCCGGTGGTCAAAACAACTACATGCTTACTATGGAACAACAAAAACACACAAGTGCATAGTCACCAGCTGTGACGCAATAAACTCGCTATTGAACGAAGGTTGTAGGAAGAGAATGCCGTAAAATGTTCCCTTGCGCGATTACTCGCTCGGAAGCATTACAAAAACTTTATCAGTGATTGGCAACTGAACCCTTAGTTGGAAAATGCAGATTTTTCATTGCGGTTTTATCGCATTTATGCAGACTCACAGACATGCCAAACTTCTTCCAAGATTGTCCTGTGCCCCTGGAGGAGTCAAAACTGTTCACTTAGCATATGCATGTTAATAAGAATATTTGAATCAAGTTGGAACAGGAAGGCTTGTGCGCATAATCTCAGTAGTTCCATGCAATTTGGCAGATTGCCAGACCCTCCAAATTCACCATAAACTTCAGATGCACAGTGTGTATAACTCCGTAATGGTGAAATGTCCCTATATTCCGCTTGATCAAAATGCTGTGATATGAATACGAATATTACAATTATTGAAAAATCTCATCCTGGAATCGCAAAATGGTCAATTCAAATTTTCTAAACGAGGGTATGCCCAAACCTAAAACATCAAGATCCACGATTACTGCTCCAAGAAATCTTCGCGCTAACATTCTGTAAGACTTTGCATCATATGAAACTGTTTTTTTTTTTGCCACGCAACTTTTTCCCTACGTTTTCGAGTCTATGTTGGTATCACAGCCATTACAAACATAAGCAAAAAAGTTCTATGGAATATGTAGATGACTACGCAAATGATCAGATAAGTAGTTGAAGTAGTCGTGAAAACACCATTGAGAGACTCTACATAGGAGTATTATTCCGATCCTGAATTTTCAAATTCTGCCCAATCTTCAAGCCGTCGTTCATGAAATACCTGATTTTCAATATTTTACCTTAGGTTTGCATGTGCAAACGCTACGCTCTCCAGTACATACTCTGTAGCCTTCGACAAATTCCGAAAACTGTCTCATCAGCAATTGTTGATGTCCCTTTGTGAAAATATTTACAAACTACAGTATGCTTGCTGGAATGCGCTGTCGCTGAACCAAATATTGTTACAATAGCTTTAAACTGCAGTTTACCCAAATGATCAGTCATGTATAGTACACAATGGTTAGGCACTACTTGTTTGTCAGTGAGTGTGCACGAAGCTGCCTGCTGGACACCGAATTTGCAACCTTCCACTCACTAGGAACACGTTTCCGCTGTGGTCGACCGCGCTGACACACGCACACGACCCCTGCTTCGGAATGCGGCGAAACAATTCTTGCAGTAATTACCCCCCTCAAAGAACTAATTTATATGTTTATTTGCCTACAAATATACAGTAAGTGAGCTCATCACGCCTCAAAATACGCACAACAGAGGAACAAAAAGGAAAATAGGAGACAAGGATAACTCATAATGAAAAGCGAATAGCTACGCTAACGAGGAAATGGTCAGAACTTAACTCAGCCATTCCAAACAAGCTGTATATCATCGACTCTTGAAACGCTAATTTCAAATACATGCTTCTTCATATGCCAAGCGACTATCTGGGAGGAGTTATAAGCGTTCAAATACGAGAAATTTTTTCGAATTTCGACGGATGTATTCCTTGAAAGGTAGCCCGATGGCGCGGGTCTGCAGTAGCTATGGTTATTTTTATCTTATGTATAAAGCTGAATGTCTGTTTGTCTGTCTGTCTGTCTGTATGTCTGTACGTATGTTCCGAATAGAAAATTCCATTTCTGAACCGATCCGGACCAAACTTGGCGCACATACACTTCAGGCCCCGGCAGGTGTCATAGGCTACTTTTCGTCATCGATCGATACCGATTTTATCGATTTTTTGCAAAATTTGAGCTACGGGGTTGGGAGTTGGCACAAGGGGGTCGAGCATGCTGATTACGAATATAATAATGACAGGGCCGGGCGGAGCCGGTTAAGTCAACTAGTTACAAATAAATTAATTCAGGTTAAGTTAGTTGATCAATTGATTAGACTTGAATTGATTTATTTACGCATTAATTACAATCACTTGACAAATCACACATTTAAACGCTCATAACTCCTCTCAGATAGTTGCTTGGCAGATAAGAAACATATATGTGTAATTAGCGTTTCAAGCGAGTCCGATGATATACAGCATGTTTGATATGGCTGGGTTGAGTTCTAACCATTCCATGCTAAGAATTCTATATAAATCAGTTATAGAACTTTTCCTGAAACGTGTAGCTGTTAATTAGTCAAAGGGTGATTAAAGCTATTGTAGCCATCTCGCACATCAGAAATTGTTCTTGTTAGGTAAGGGAAACATTTTTTTTGCTGAAAGCAAGCAACGGCCTTAGCAGCTTCAATCGCCCAATGCCTGATACAGCTTGTTTATTTTGCCAGTTGATGTTGGCACAAAAACAGCATAATCCCAAGGCGTCTTCAAAGTCAAAATTGGTCGCCATTTGGCACTCACCGTGTCAACAGTACCATATTTTCGTTGGTTTGCAAAAATGCGTAATAGTTGCACCTATACACCTATACAGAAACATGTTTTTCAATTGAACATCAATTCAAGCAAAATCGCACCACCCGGTAACATGTGACTATTAAAATCAGCAGAAGTCCACGCATGCTAAAGAAAGTTGAATTTCCATCCGGAGTCAATCACTGATTGCAGAATGCGTAAAGTATATTCAACAGCAACAATTAGGACCATGCGGGCAAAAGTATTTTGCTCAAGTCAATAGTAACCTACGGTTTGCATAAAATTCCCATACCTACGACACCCGTGGACAAATAGGCTAAACAAATCAGATACCAACTGTTTACAACTTTTCATAAAAGAGCAGAAGGATGACTAAAAAAATTGCGACGGTAGTAGGTAAGTCTAAAGACCCTTTTCACCTAAATCCCCCCCCCCCCCCCAAGATTCTTGTAAGCAGCGCTTTCACTTTTAGAAAAAAAATTTTCAAACCTTTTTTGCTCATATTTTCTTTAGTTGAAATTCTAGAATGAAAAAAGTAATTGTTTCCCTGTGTTATGTTTCGACAACAGTCCCTTATGCACAGCACGATTTCTGTCATCTATGTTATGAAAACTATGTCGACTTTTAGAGTAAGAAACGAAGACAGAGGCAATGAATAACAAAACACTTATCACAGGCATATCGAGAAGACTCACGCGTTGTTCCACTGGCCAGCAAGTGCCTAAAACAAAAGCAGCAAAAAGTTGGCATGAAAAACCTTTAGGAATGCACTTCGAACCAATTTGATGGGCGAAGCTACAGTAATCCTTGCGTAAGCCCGTTGCCCACGTCCAAGTCTGGTTTCATTGTTCGGTTACGATATCACTTTACCCCCCCCCCCCCGCCACAAAAATGCCATGAAATCTTTGAAATGGTCTGCATGAATTACATTGTACGGGTGACTTGATCCTTATTACACACAAGTATAACAATTTTTCAAATATATTAAAAATTATTGGGGACGTGCCTAATGTCAGCCCCGTCATTCCGAGAAACTTCTAAGACATGGCTGGAGAATAATTTTGAGAGATCATTTTTTCATACTCAAGCTCCACCTAATGCTAATAAATGATTGTGATGGCATACAAGTTATTTTGAAGCACGTCGGTCTTGTAGCTTTCAAGTTTTCAACTCCATTAAGGAATGCTACCGGAGCTATTAGTTTTAGATTGATGGATGGCTACCTATGGGGCTCCTCCCCCTGGGGGTTCTGCTTGGAGCCATTGCTGGAGTTGTTGGTTTAACTCATTTGCACTCACTTACCTGAGTCTATGGTACTTGTATTAACATTCTTTATTTTTTTCTCCAACAAAAATATTCTGGAAGGTCCGACCGAGGCTTATAAGGCATTTTGATTGTACAAAACAAATGTATTGCAAGTCTTGCTCCAATTACGTTACTATTTTGGTAGCACGTACCACATAAGTACGACATGGTGCTAAGCTCATCCAATTACCAATAATGTTGGTCCTAGCTTACCTATAGGTTTATCGTTCATCAGTGGCCGTATGAGCTTTCTTGTTTTCTGTAGGCGCAGGCGGTAGAGGTGGGGGCGGTCACCTATATAAGCACTGGCGCTTACTCGTTGTCACGTCATGCTAAATTGTTGCGCCAGGACCACCCTTCGGGGGCTCGGCTGCTTCCATTTCACATTTTTACAGCACGAGACCCCTGTCACAAATGACCTTTCGCTCTTGCGCAGCATCTTTTCAAACTTCTTTCATGCGACTATTGTCCGCACTGCACCGCACTTCTTCGCTTTTTTCACGCATTTTTTCACCGAAGTATTGTGCTTGGAACCTGCTTTACTTACTTCCTCAAGATTCATGATTATGATTTTTTCCCTTTGTCAAGAGTTTTCAAGGTCTAAACAATTTGTACTACTCTTGAAGATGTGGTATTGATGTCCTGGGAGAGGTCACTAGGCAGAAAACCTGATTCGGTGAAATGAGTCTGTTTGTTGTAAAAAAATCACTCTTGCACAACTTTTGCACACGCTCCAAGAGAACGAATACATTTTGAAGTATCAGGGTTACAGTATCTTAGGAATCTGCCTTCTATCTTAACATAGAAGGGGGAAGGAGGTTCTGTTCCAAGGACTAGAACTATTCCAACTATTCCATTGTTGTGAAGGGGTTTCAAATTCCTCATAATTTCTTAATTTTGGAATACCATGGTAATTTACGAGGATCGTAGTTCAAGCAGATATCTGGTCCAATAGGTTCGCAAAGCAAATTTGGCAATGCTTTTGTCTCAATGGGTTTTTCCGGCCCTAAGTTTTCATTTTCAATTTTGATCCACATCACTTCACGACTTTCTCCTCTGATTGTGAGACTCAAAATGTTAGTTCAAGTTCTTTTACATGCCGTAAAAAGTACCGCTAGCCTTGTCATACCATATTAGCGCTTAACTAGAAGCCCTTACTCTTAATGCTCTTTACATGGGCCGAACAAAGAATTGCGACAGAAAACTGAATTTGATGCTTATCAGGTAGTAGACGGCGGACAAGTGACGCGTAGCCAGTAGGACATTCGAATTACCCTCTTCTTCTTGTAAATGCCCTTGGCCCTTATGGCTATTGTCTTAGGCCAAATCAGATGTTTATCGTTTTGAAAGCGTAGCTGTTGAAGTAGTAAGACACTGTTAGCTCATATATAGTTTTAATTGAAAATAAATGTATTAGGTTGGTCATATCTTGCATCAAAAAATGCTAAGATCTTGAAAATATGAGAATCAAAGTTCTAATTAAATTCATGTATCTTGCAACTAACAATAAGTGTATCTGAAAATGTATTAGAAGTTTTATTCGAAACATATCTAAATGTCGGGTTGAAAGTCGCAAATCGTAATTGTACCAGGGCTCGGCATAGTCGGCTTATAAGAAGCTGGAAACGTTTTTGGTTCAAGAAGCAAAGGGGATATCGTTTTTGTTGCCGAAAAAACTACGTTTCTTTAGTCGACGTTTCATTTTTGATGGCTTCTTACATTTAGGCTTTAAAGAGGAGTTCGTAAATTTTTGCGAATGTCAAGGGAGAGTTCGTTTTTTGCATTTTCGGGAAGCCACCTCGTGCCTAGCCGTGGTAAAAACTCACCACAAATTTTTCTCAATCAAAAGGAAACTAAAATGAAGAATAAAATTGGATCTTGAACCTGCTAGTACTTTCAAAGACAAATTTGAAAAGTAACGATACGTCTAACGGCTTCTATCATCATGTTATGATCATTAAATTTTTCTTTTAGGCTTGTCAACGTAATAGGGCACCTTCTAAAAGTGTATGTTCTCCCAAACTATGCTGAACTGAACAAATATATTAGAAGCTCAAATACTTACGATTTTCTGAAATCTGGCTAGACTTTGCACCAGCCAAATAGTATAGGTCAGATGTAGTGGTTTTGATACTTGAGTCCGACTTTTTTTTCTAATGTAAGTACAAAGCTGTGATGGAGGGAGTCGCAAGCTTGATTGTTAGGAATATTCATGCTATTCACAAAATTTTGCTATAGCGGCAACGAGGAAAGATTGAAGACGATTTGAAAACTGATGATTTCATCTGAACAGCCTAATTGCCACATCTTTTGGTGATTCAAATCATGAATAAATACTTTGCCTCTTGCTCCGCTCCGTATGACTGTAAAAGGAAATTGAAAATGCTGACAAAATGTCGTAATTTTTGTCATCAGTGAAAAAGACCAATGAATCTAGCTTTCCACCACCAATGGAGTTGTCTTCGGTGCGTTATTGTATAAGGCATGGCGAACGTACTCTTTGCGTTTTCACTTGTCTACGGCTAGAGAATAACTCATTCGAAGAACTGCTTCAAGGTGTTCAAAGGTCAATTGACGCATATCAGACGCACGGACCAGCGCATGACGAAAGCAACATTCCATACGTTTACTGTAACGGTACTTGTTTGGTAACGGACAACCCAAGGTTGCGCTTCGGGTACCTCTGTGCGTTGATCATCGCTACCAAGACAAGAAGGAGCCAAAAGACTGTCCCAGACGTCGGTGTCTTGTCACCTTTACGTCATCGCAGAATACCCAGTTATCGCCTGAAAATTGGGTTACGATACCAAATTTCGTTGACGGTCACTTCTAAATCTCATCACTTTCCACCGATTGCACCAGCGCAGTTGATCGTTTGGGCTCGGCGACGCTTCGTCTTCCATAGCGCGCATTTTTTACTTTGATCACTCTGTTCGTTTTTTCCTGACAAAAATTATTATGTCCCTTAGCCTACTGAGATCAATTACAAAAATATTGAATTTCAAGTGATTTTTTAGCGACTGCATAATTATGGAGAATGAAGTACTGTACCTAATTTTTCCACCTTAGCGTCCACTCAGCATATACTTCACTGTCCTTCTAACAAATAAATACAAAACTATAACATTGCTAGAAAACCCCGTCCTTTATTTATACGAGATTTTCGGTTTCTTCTTCGGTAAGGAGTCAGTAAGGAGAGAAGGCCTAGAATGCTTTGCGGAATTTTCATGCAAATATTGTCAAACCCATTTTTTCAACCTTTCCTTTGTCGCATGAGCACACACTAATGAACTGGTAAGCTTATGCGATATCAATATCCGTTTGGTCCCTAATCAACATTCAACTATGCGCAAACTTGAGCTAAAACAGTTCACCTGGCCTCTTTGCTGTTTCCTAATCACAGATAGCGCAATCAAAGAAATGATAGTGATCAAATCAACAAAACAGAGCGAGCTGAGTGTAAAGTTGTTACCGAGTTGAGATCGGCATTGGTCATTCCAAACCCAGCTCTCTGTTGTTTGGCGCAAACTAGAAGTACATCGTAAACAAGCGAAGAGTCATACTGTAAGAACGACAGAACGAAGTTCCGCCAAGAACATAAAATGCAAGTCTTCTGGTTGATTTTGCTTCAAAAAAATTGTAGCAATATGGAAAATTAGTACGTTCCCAAATCTTTCCACTATTGGCCTTTATAGATGAAATTTAATTTTGTCCTACGAGACACAATAGTAATCAACAGACTTGCTTCTTTGTCGAATTGAACTCTGCAGAATTTCCCACTAAATTAGCGTAAGATCTGAAATTCTTGTAAGACACCAAAGCCTTACTGAACACACAATGCACTTGGTAGATGGCCTTCATGGCCAAGATTATAACAACTTAGCTATAGTTGAGCAATTACTCAGTTACATGTGAAGCCCTGTTCCTTATTTTCACGAAAACATTTAAGTGGATGGTTACTTGGAAACTTGGCTTTAGCTCTACCACAATATCAGTTATTTTCACATTTCTGCATCTTTCTTATAATTCCTCTCAATTTTCCTAGGTTTGTCATTCATTCAGTAACGAAAAGCTTTACTTCTATCAGCAATAAAAGTATTTCACCAAGGCTTGAAGTGTGTCAATAACCGGTCTAATCCAGTAGTGGTAAAAACTTGTTTGCAATTGCAGTTCAAAAATCTGAGTTTTATTACAGTTTTATATGACTAAATCACCCAGTTTGATGAAGGAAATTGGCCATGAAAGAAAACGAATTTTCCTCAATTTTCTTCCTATAATGGGGAGTTAAATTTTATTTTTGTGTCAGTAGCCCTATGATAGTTGTTTTTTGACCTTGCTTTGATATTGCAGTATCGAGGATAAATGAAATGAAGAGAAGTGAGATGGCAGTAACTAGTTGGCGCAAACGGTTACTTCCTTGTGTAATTCGTTGTCTTTTATTGAGCGCAGAGCTCTCCGTTGTAGATGAATTACCTTTACAAAACTGCTTGCGCAAGCGAAAGGCTATTCCTAGCCATAATCTGATAGCAAAGATGTTTTCTATCTATCTTCGGAGATCTGTTTGCCTGACCCATAGCCCTGAATAGCTAATATTCGTTGAAGATTAAGCAATTGCACCGACAGCCACCGCAAGCAGATACAGTTTGTTCCAGTTTCAAAACACACATCGCCGAAATGGAATTCCCCATAGGACTCAAAATATCTTTCCGGATCGGATCACCCATTGCCCTATTCGAGAAATGATGTAACGAGGTGCTTCTCACTGTACCGACTGGGCTCTACTCCCGATATCACTATCGCATGGCCTTGAACAGAGAAATTCCCCAAAGATTCATAGGTAGCGGCACTTGAACACTTGCCACGCCCTGTAAATGGTTTTTTTTATCATTTTAGCTGTTGGTTTATTCCTGTAAGGGAGGGCTTTCACTCTGCTTAAGGTTCCATTTGAAATCTGTTTTTGCTTCATTTATCTTCATCGCTATGGATACTCTTTCAAGAGCGATTAAACCACTAAGTACATTTACTAGTCCAAAGCCAAGTCTCGATTATTTGAAAGCAGAAATTATTTTGAGGACTTAAAGAACTGACCCGAGAAGGGAGAACTGTAGATTTATAGCATAAAAAACTACACTAATAATAGGCGGAAGTAATTACACACCCAGCAATTTTGAAGGTAGAGCCTGCACATTGAATAGCCACTTTTTATCCCAAGGACTCCACCAAGAGCAAAGCAACTTTCAAAACTGAACCGCGTGCAAGTCATTGCTCTATCTGATCCTGCTATTTCAATTTTCCTTCTTTGATGCCTCCTTTTCCTTAAATAGAAGCTGCACCTCGGCTGCGGCACTCGAAACGCAAAAGTAATCTACTTTTAGAGCCGAGGTCGCGTCCTTGCACCATTGTGCCACTGCCACAGTTCTCTCTGTTTGCCATAGAAGTTGCGAATCACACTATGAATAGCTCGGCTTTCTCAAGAAATCACAGTTCTAATTCTGTTCACATTCGGGGCAATCCCATCTCGCTCAAAATAATCCCTTTTACCACATCAGTTGAACTTAAACAATCGCTGGAGAAAACTTTCGTGCTGCTGCTCTTGCTCCGTCTTTGTAATTCACCTTATTTACCTAACTTATAGGTACAAATCATGTGGTACGTGGTTGCCCTCGTCGTGTGGGCAACGAGTGTTTCAGCTGACTTCAACTGTAGTCAAGCTCCTGGAAAAGGTCGGTTTCTCTCTTGTAAGAGTGTTAAATTGTGCTCACCTAGTTATGCTATCTATCCTAGTATAAAAAAATATAAAATAGTTTACTCCCTGTGCGTTTAGAGTATCATCAGTACAAAAGTGAGTAGTTTTTCAAAAAAAAATTACTATAGCGTTGAAGATTTCACGGTGACAGCTCTGAAGTCCTAGAATAATTGCTCCTTTGACAAAAACAAACAGATTCCAGGCGGTATTTGACCATGATTTTGATGATAAAAAATTTTAGACATGCAAACGACATGTCAGATGATTCAAGAATGGGACAAAGATGCTCGGAAAGCCATTAAACGACGACAAGCGTTCGACAACAATATCGGCAAGTTCAGGCATTTTTGAGGAAATCTTGAATGTTCTTGTACATCTATTTCTTGGATATACTACTTGTAATTTATGTTATGTGAAAAATTGTCTTTTGATGCTTACGGACTCTAATTATAATTCTGTCAGCGCAACAAAAAAAAATTGTACTCTGTTGCAATAATACAAATGTTCATTTCAGGTGCCCCCGGAGTGCCTGGGAACCCAGATTTCAGTCCAGCGATACCACAACGATTTGCACCCTCTGCGCAAGGGTGCATGAACATCCCATGCATCTGCCCCTATATGGGAGTGAGTGGCTTATTTGGTTTTTTCTATAGTAAGTATTTATATTTGAAAAAGAAAACTGGATGACAGAAGCGTCACAACATTCCACTGCTCAACTTAAACACTGTATCGAGGTCATTTACACCTATTGGTCATAAAATAGAGGCGAAAAGCCTTGAGCTGTCAAATTTGACCGTGCCGCTCCGTTTCGGTCGTTAATAGCCTAAAAGAAACTCTACGCACCGTTCGAAAGTTGGGTTAACGATGGAACCGTTTGTGGAAATCGAAAACGTGGTGTGTGAGGTGTCGCACAATTGGGAAGAAAGATTGCAGCAACTAGCATGTTCGCTATTCTTAAGGATCATCTGCTTGTCCAGAGCGCAAAATCTCAAACCTTTTGGCGGGCGATAGGCCTCCAAATTTTAGTAATTTTTGGGGTATGAACTATGCCAAGTTTGGTGTGAAGTGCAAATAATTTTCCCAAGAAAATTGGGGTATGAACTTATTACGAAACACTGCGCTGAACATTGCACTTTCGACGAAAGATCGCTCGAGAACCGAAACAAAAATCAAGTAAGATTTGATGTCACCTTGCGCTGATATCCAATCTGGAATCGCAATGTTTGGGTGCAGAATTCTCGAAGAACAAGGTCAGGGTTGATCTGGTGTGAGTTTGAATGACAAGTTATAGATGACTCTGAGTCACGTAATCGCGCTGCCTTCAAGTCGCTCCGCATTTGGCGAACATTGGGTGTAACTTGAAATCGTGTCAGAAACCACGCACGGCTACGCCGAGTTTATCGCACAAATTATAATCAGCGTAGAGATGAGGCAAGGATGCCATCAAAAGAATATACTATTTTCAGAAATTTGGGGCCACTTTGAGGGCTTTTAGAGTCACTTCGAAGTTCTGACATCGGAAGGAACTGGTCGAAATGGCGTTTCCATATGAAATGTACACTATCTTTTGAAACATGGATTGTTGATTCCAAATCTGCTATTGGCACTTGCAAAGCGCCCCTGGGAGTGCAGCTATGGGAAGTTCTTGCAGCAAAAATTTGGAGGCGCGCCTACTTTAAATTCATTTGCCACTGTAGTCCGTGAGCTCAAATCGGGATTGTGGAAATACCAGGCGCTTCATGCAGCTATTATCTTTATTCTAATGCACTTATGCTACTGCCCTCGCCCGGAAGATCTCAGACCCTGTTTTTTTTTTACCTTGGCCAAATTATGAATTTTTGCCTCAAAAAATTTGTACAATTCCCCTTCCACAAGCGCTTTACAGATGCCCAAAAAATGTGAAAGCAGCGTTCCAGGCTCTATAAGACAATTTACATTTCATATGGAAACTTCACTTCGAACTAGTATCCATCCTTTGGGAGTACAAGATTTTGCAAAAAAAAATTTTTTTGGTACTTGATCATCAGATCATTCCCAGTGCAAGAGCCCATTATTACTCTGTAATGCCTGATTTCGCTATTTTGGTATCAAAATGACTCATTACATTGAATGAGAAGAGTCATTGGATTGCATTAGCCATACTATCCTGATTTTGTAACCAATCTAGCTGTCTAGCAGCTAACTAATCACTGCAAAAGCTTGCATTACCAAAAAAAAACAAATGAATCATTAGAATATGATTGAACTCAACTTCCTGCCCTCAAAATGAAACAAGAATCCACAATCTTCTCCCGCAGCTCTTCAGTAAGGGAGGAAGATTAGGCAAATTTGATAATTATAAGGGCAGATTAGTATGTGGATTTTAGAGTAAAATGTGTTTAGCTTGATACTGAAGAAATGACATGTTTCAGTTATGATGTTGCATAGTTTGCAAAAACATAGAAAAAGGTTTCTGGCAATGATTCATAGAATAAAAGTAAAAGCGTTTCTCTATTTGAACAAGTTCACCTTTTTGGTAACCTATCAGAAAAATCATTCTCTTCACTTTATTCTCCTGTGTAATCCTATTGATGTTGACAAAAAAAACCGTTTCTCGCCATGTTACCCTGACTGCCCTGGTTTAGAAAATAATATCTCGAGAGAACTTCATATTTTGATTTGTTGAAGAACCCTAAAAGTAGTTGTATCTGTGTATCAAAATGTGTACTGAATTCTATCTTAGAGATTATGCCTATAGTGCGATCTTTTTGAAGTGATTTTGTTTTGTCTCTACTAAACTGGTACTGTGTTCCTTCAGGGCCGTCAAATGGGTAACGGAGGATGTATCTTGCCAAACGGACAACCATATCTAATGGCGCTGCGGAAGGAGTACAGAATGATGACGGACAACGAGAGGAACAGGTTTGTCTGCTGCTGACTTAATGCTTTGGGAGACGTTTGTTGTTTACAAAGTTTCAATTATGCACAATGTGAAAGTGCTGTAAGAGTATTACAATTACAACCTGCAGTGTTCAAGCTTGAAAGAAGTTGCAGACAAGCCAAAGATTGATTTGCTGACCATGAACCGGCAAATGGTTTTTACACTAACTTTCTAGCTCCAAAACAGTCCTATACGGCGTAATGGCAACAGTACAAATTCTACAAGATCAGATTGGTAGTCAGCAGGAAAACACAACGAGTAAATATCGTTTTGGGACATAAATAACGTTTCTATAGCCTCAAGTTCGTGACAGATGTGAAGCAAAGAAGAAGCAGATTATAAAAAGTTGCATTTTCTTCAATCTAATTCAATATTTTTACTTGTTGTAAATTATCGCATGCTTCTGTGACCTGGCTTCCAAAAATGTTTTGCTATCGAGAACTCATGTAAGAAAGAACTGTGTGTTTCAAAGTATACATGCGAAGGTTACAACGTAGACGCGAATACGGTTGATCTAGTTGTTCAAAAAAAATTTTTCTCCTAGTATTCATTTTACACAAAAAACCAAGCTAATGTTCCTGAAATTAAGTTTTAAAAGCACAAAAAATCTCTGTAGTTTTTCTTCTTCCCTTACGACTGTGCTAAAATTAACACCTATATAAGTGGATGTATGCTTTACAGATTGAATATTGAATAGACTAGCATATTTTGATGGTTCCTTTCTAGGTGGACCAACGCATTACTTCAACTGAAAAGAAGTGGTGAATATGATAGACTTAGCGTTATGCACCGACAGGTAAGACTTCACTCATTTTCACCGCAGAAATTTTACAAAAAAAAATTTTTTTTGCAGGTCGGTTCCTCATCCGGTGCACACTCTGGCCCTGGTTTTCTGCCATGGCATAGAGAATACATGAAGAGGTGCGAATACTTATGAACTTACTCTCTGTTCTCTATCTCCTATCAAAGTTACCAAAATGCTTTAGGGTTGAAATCGCAGTACGAATGATTGATCCGGGTATTGCAATGCCGTACTGGGACTCCGTCTTGGATTCGTACCTGCCCGACCCTCGTGACTCCATGATGTTTTCCCCGATTTTCATGGGAGACACTGACGGTGCTGGCCAGGTGATTCGTGGTCCATTTGCAGGATTCAGAACTCTTGAGGGAAGACCGAACATTCTCAGGTATCTTTGGAAAGTCAATTTTGCCTCGAAAAAATTACGGCACTTTAGGCGACTCGCTACCGAAGGAAAACTGTTTACTGAGGCGAATATCAACAATTTGCTGAGTCAGACTGAAATTCAGAATGTGCTGGCCTACACCGCTCCTCAAAACGGTGGGTTACCTTCACATTTTGTGCGCGAAGAGAACTACCTCTTTCCTAATGGGCTATTGTTGCTTTTGCGATGCCCGTGCATCAGAGTTGTACTAAAAATGGAGAGTAGTCACTTGTTCTTGCGCGGCCACTTAAGCGCACTTGCTGGGCGGTGCGTTCAAAGAACATTTATACTATGCTGCTGATGTCTATGCATCCAAAAATCTGGCAAGAGTTCAAATCCAGGGCCAAAAAATTTTTGGAAATGAGACTTAACTTTACGTGTTTTACTTTGTTACGGAGGTGGGACTTTTATTGATTGACAATATCCGTCAGACCTTCGAGCAAAATTATAAAGACCGCTTGTTGGAAGAGAAAAAGGTTTCACGCCACATTTTCATACACAAAAAAACCACCGAAGCACATATTGAAAGTGCGGGGTGCTTGAAAAGTTCGTGTCCTAAAGTACTTCCAATTCGAATTTTGACGCGCTTTCTGTTTTATTGTGCTGATCAGACCTGAATACCATAATCTTAGTGAAATCAAGTTTCTTCGCGGTTTCTTTGATTTTTTATTAGATTGAAACACATCAGTATAGCTTTCCAAACGTCTTTCCTTAGAACGCTTGTTACAAAAAATGAAACATAATTCACAAAAAACTTCGTATACCTGCTGAAAGCCCTTTCTTTAAGGTTTCTTAACTATGCTTTTACTTTCGTAGAAGTAAGTTCGTTTTGAAATATCGTGCTTTTGAAAAGCAAGAGATCCCCTTTCAGGATTTTTTCGTCAAAAAGTCCAGCACCAAAATTTTTATATTTTATCTTCATAACCTTTGCAAGCGTGCAAAATTTTTGAAAACAAATATAACGAAGGTCAGAGAGTTGTGAGACAAGTACATATTGAAATAAAACTTCCAAAATTTTTTCAAACTGAAATTTCAACGCAAACGGGTGCCGCAACTGCCTGCTGTGATTTAGCGCATAGAAAAATCTTCGTTAGCAAGCTATTGAAGAACTTTTGTTATATAAAGAAAGTGTAAATCTAGGACTATTCGTATTAAAAAAATCAAAAGCTATTTCCCTTTTCCGGCGTTGAGAAAAAGAACAAATCAGATAACGCACCCTCCAAGGAAGCTGAAAAAATTGTTTACTTCTAAATTTTTTGGGGTGTCTTGAAGCAAAAAAATATTTTTCTATGTTGATTTAGTGGTTTCTAGGTTTGGCGAACACACATAGCAAAAACTGAGGCAGCGTTCGCAGTTGAAGTGCTTAAGGACACGAACTTTTCAAACACCCTGTAAATTAGCACATGGACACTATATTACAGTTATACAGAGTGTCCCAAAAAGATGTGCACACTGTTTGATTGTTAATAACTCTCTTGCTTTCACGTCTTTTGCCGAGCTTGAAGTACCATTTTGTAGAGCGAGGATTAACTTAGATTTACAGTATTAAGCTAAACTCCAATCTCTTTTTGCTACTGTAGGATTACGGTATGAACTTTCAGCATACAGCATCACTGTAAGATAAGCCTTTTGATGAAATAATTTCAACAAAATTTAAAAAATTGTGTAGCAAGATTTTCAGGCGCGCTGATTTCACTACATAACTTTCCATCAGTTTTTCGAGCTTTCTTGATGGCGTACTCACATTTCTACTGAACATTGGAAAATCAGTTGTTACCCTAAATCTGAATTAACTCATGAAAGAAACATTGTACTGACGTGCAGTTTTCATATTTAGAAACAGCGACTATGATTAACCCAGTTCAAGAGTTCCTGGCTTATTTGGCTTTTTTCTGAGGCAAAATACAGCTTTCCATTGCTGAAAATCCTCCTCGAAATTCCTACCGTAACTCTATAGTGATGAAGAGCGATCGGTGATTCGCTCCATACTGCAAATCTAAGTTTATGCTCGCTCTACAGAATGTTACCTCAAGCTCGGCAAAAGACATGAAAGCAAGAAAGTTATTAACAATCAAACAGTGTGCACATCTTTTTGGGACACCCTGTATAAGTTGGATTTCGCATTCATCAGTAGTTTGCCATGATTTCTCTCATTTTCATGCTACAATAACTTGCCATAATCTATCTGCATACTAAAATAATACTCAAAAACAAAATAAAACTGCAAAAATTTTAACGACATATGGGGGTGGGAGGAAGGGCAGAATTATTGGTGGACTTCCACACCTTTTTAGCTCCTTTTTTTCTTCGGAATTTGCCATGGAAAGATACAAAGTTTGCATCAATATCTGTATGTGACTACCTCGTGTACACATGAGCTCAATCAAGAATTCGATGTTTGCCGTAATCAATTGTTTCTAAATTCTAAAAATCTGTGACTTCCAGGCTTATGATCGATGTGAATGTGCATAAAAGAAAAGTGAACAATAAAAAAATTGGAATAATGCTGCCGATGACTATAACTTTAATTGTTCCTTGATCTTGGCATTTATACCTACCATGCACTACGTTTGATTCGAGCAATTGTTGAATAAGGTTATAGAGCTCATAAGGGAACAAAATGGGCATGTTTGGTTCAATTTTCATCTGCCATAAATGACTTTTCCTTGCGAAGTGAAAATGACATACGATTGTAATGCTATTCACACACTATTAGTGAAACGTCAAGTAATAAACGAAACCATCCATTCAAGAACGTTGCTTCGCAAAATGAGCTTATCTTCGAGAAGGCTTCTAAGCTTTCTACCACCCATCCGTTTGTTAGACCTTTTGCGGTAGCAGCCAAGAGAAATGCCAAAGTAACTCAAGTGTTAGCCCTTACTAGTTTGTTTCTAGTGAGCATTCCATCGCCAGATGCGGTGAAAAGGTCAGGGTTCGGGGCCGATGGCTTGCAAGCAAGCTGGAAATCATTGAGAAAAAAGCAAACGGGTTTCGTTTTTGTGGCCGAAAAGAGACAAAATTTGGGGCCCTTTGGTCAATGATTCGTTTTTTGGAGATTTTTTTAGCTTAGGCTTAGGTCAAAGGGGATTTCGTAAAATCTTGGGAAAGTCAAGCGGACTTCGTTTTTTTTGCATTTTCCAAAAACCACCTCGTGCTGAGCCCTGGAAAAGGTGGCTAGCATCGTAATTCTCCTGTTCAGGATGTCCATTCCGGCCGAACTTTGGGGCTATAGAGTACACGCATTCGTCTGTCCATCTCTGGATCGGTGGGGACATGAAGCCTCCGAGCACATCAGCCAATGATCCAATCTTCTTCTTGCATCACTGCTTCGTCGATTTCATCTGGGAGATGTGGAGACAGAGCCGTCAAAACAGATTCGCCCGCGAAACGGTATGTCAGATGATAGAAATTTCCCTAGTTTTTTCTCGGCGTTACATGACTGGCTAGTAGCTGCTCCAATGGGAAAATGCTTCTAACTTTCCATAGTTAGGAGAACCTTCCATATTTTAAGTTGCTGGTTCATGTTTTGAAGAGATCAGTAGGCCTAGAATGACTAAAAAGTCGTGAATAACCAACTATGTTTATCCAATGTATGCAAGAATAATCTTACCACTAAGTCTAGCGCAAAATCGATGTCTTATTGATATTTGATTTCTGACTTCTATAGATGTAAAGGAGAGAGATTAAACGGAAATGTGCACAAAGTGTGCGACTTTGATCGCATCAATTAGAGGTCAATGTCAGCTATATGAACATAGAATCAAAACCTTCGATTTTGAAGCCTCTGCAATCAAAGTCAAAAAGTTCAAAAAGCCTCACACTTAATTGCACAGGATAATCTCGGGCAGCACAGACTTTTTTTGCTAAAATTGAAGAGGTTCAACTTTATATGAAGGAAAAAAGGGGATGCCCTACTTTCTACTTGCTGCGAATGTTCTCTTATAATTAGGTGTTTACCTCGCTTATAACGATAAAGAAAAGATAATTCTGAATCGGAGCAATTGCTTCTATCACCGAAAGCACATATGAGCGGTAGAATGTGTTTTGATCTAGAGTGATCAAAGTTCAAAAATGTTTTGAAGTCAATTTTGTTTCTAGTGATTTCTTTATAACGGAAGCGTAAAGCTTTTTAACAATGCGTAGTCTGCGATAACTTTTATTCATGCTTATAGTCCACTGTGAGCTACTCCTGGATAGGGCCGTGTAAAAGTAATAGCTGGAACTAACTGTATTTCCTAAAACTGCCTTCCTAATGCTAATTTAGGCTTACCCACCAGATATCGGTACTTGCGCAAATTCCCAACACTTCAGTTATGCTCAAATGAGACCTTGGGATAAGCAAAATCGTGATGGTGAGTTTTTTGTCTGATTGTGAGATAATCTCTAATAGCTAATTCGAGTGCCACAGTTCTGAGCTATGATGAGCGTTACTTGATAGTCGGCTTTGAAATCGCTGTGTGATAAAAAATGAATATTTGCATCCAAAAAATTGGTTTTTTGTAAAAGCAATAGATATGCAGATTCTTCATGCAGTAATTGTTGCGTTAATTTCCATTATAGGACTTGCAAACGAGTACACCGACAATCTGTATCGATATGCACCAAGACCAACTTGCACAAGGCAGAATCCAAACTGCGGTTCACCTTATCTTTTTTGCGACACTCGTGGAAACCCTCATTGCGTGGCCAAGGTGCCGTGAGATTCTCTTATAAGACGAATAGTTACTAACTTCGTCACTTGAGATAAAACCGAATGGTCTTTGCCGTGGTTTCGAAGGCTTTGATGCGTGCTGGCAAGGAGCCTGTATCTCTAGTTGGTGTCGACCAGGACGAGCACCACAACTTGCCGAGGTAAGTAGGAAAGGTGCCGAAAAGTTTTTGTCATTTTATACAAAATCACAATATTCTTACTTTAAAACCCTGTTGGGATAAACTTCTGTAGATCAAATTAACAAACTGTTGGCTTAGCTCTACAAGATGGAGTTCAAACTTTCGCACAAATCCTGATTATTTGGATCACAGCCAAAATTTAAGAAATTTATAGTATGAAATCAAATCTCCATCCAGATAAATTGTACGGACCTCCAACTTGCTTGCGCATATACTTTCAGCAACAAATAGCATGTGCAAAATACAGTTTTTTTAAGGTTTGGTAAACAAAAATTTGCATTCCTGCGCCAGGGTAATGCCAGGTTACTCGCATAGAGGCTCGGAAGATTACCATAAAGTCTTGGTTTCCACAAGTGTTGGTTTTCGAGAGTTAGCGGAAGCAAAAAAAATCGGAAAATGTGGTATTCTATACTTCGTTTTTAGCCTTGGAAGAAATTTGCTATCTTATCTATTGCACTGCAAATGCGTGAGCAAGTTGAAGATCGCTGAAAGGATATCCTATTTCTCGGGTATTAAAAGTTTCTGCTATTTAGGCGTAAAGGCACCGTCCAATCAAATTTTCGACCTCCATGTTTTTGCCGTTCCAGGGCCTTCTCATACCCCTGATTCCGAATATCAAGCTAAAATCCGCGAAAACCACGAAAAACCCCGTTTTCAGAATCCGCAGAGCGATTCTTCGGTACGGTAATTAGTTGGGCGCGCACGGATGGGCGGGACGGACGTCACGCCCACTCCGAAAGGGGAGGAGCCAGCGTTGCGAACGCGGCCTGAAGCGATTTCCGAAGCAATTTTTTCGTTCGGAAGCAACTTCAGGCAGCGCGAATTGTTCAGTCATGCAGTTGAGGGCCCCGCATCTGCTAGGTATCATAATCTCACCAACCCCAATTTGGGTGGATGGTGCCTTTAAGGTTTCACGTGGTCAAAACAATTGCAAATTTCCTCCATACCGTCTTGTACAGTTTGTTCCACACTCGAAGGGTATCTCATACTACTCAGGAGTTAGGAAAATGACTCTTTACAATACAAAACTCATGAAACAACTAAATAGTCTCTCCCAAAATCCACATTCTAGCAGCCGCAGACGACGACCGCCCTGCAGAATTTGCAGCAGCGAAATACTTTGCAACCTATTCAGCCAGTTCAGCCACTTCAGACAGTTCAGCCAAGCACTCCTCGTCCACAACCAACTCCTGTGGTAACATTTTTTGAATAATTTGCATTCTAGAATTACAGAAGTACGTCAATAGAAGCGGAGCTAAGTTTTTTTTTTATCTTGGCCTAATCTTTCCTTCATGCCGTAGAACATTTGAAAATGATTCACATTGAGGTTCCAATCAATACAGTCGCAAATAGCAACTGCTACAATGATGATCCATGCTGTGATTTATGGGCACAGCAAGGTGAATGCAGGATGAATGTGGCCTACATGAATAGGTACTGTCGAAGGAGCTGCAGAATCTGTTCAAATCCAACTGACAACAGAATGGGTAAGAGATAAAAATTGCAGTCTGTGTCAATCGGGATCAGGCCCGAACCGTTGGCGTAATTGCACACACGCCGCGCTAGAGGTTTGCGCTGCATGGGCGCACTGTCGGAGAAAGCGAGAAGAATGAAGAGAGAGCAGACAAGCAGGCCGGAGAGGGCGTGACGCAAAACACTAGCGACGCGGACTCCCGCCATGTCAATCTTGGCCTGATTGAGATTGGCACAGACTGTAATTTCTGATGCTCTATCTAAATCTTCTTTTCCCTACAGGCTGCCATGACCGACATATCTCCTGCGCATTCTGGCGAGCACAGAACTACTGCACTCGAAGACGTCAGTGGATGTCTGAGAACTGTCAGGCTTCCTGTGGATGGTGCGCCATGAGCCGTCAACAATTGTGCGCTTCCGTGGCCTTCATGAGCAGAATGTAAAATTGAACTTCTCCTTGCAATTATTGGCTCTTCTCCCTTAATGGGACCACACTGCCGCACTACTATTTATGCATGAGCACGTCTTTCCCTATAGTCGTTCACACTGCCCAGCCGTCTGAAGATTGGTTGTGTGCCGGGCATGTTGGAGTCAAGATCGCGGTTATTTTCCGTAGTTTCACGGTATTTGATACTCTGGTGGCACAAGCTCAATAGTTCGCATCGTTCTCCAATTGCTAGTGGTTCTAGACCTCGTCCTACGTCAGCACAAAAAAATTTCCAGACGAAATTGCACGTGCATCACCTGCGCTTCACATTCTGATTTTATTCTCACCCCGTTCGGGTAGATATTTCTTGCTGATTCCGAACGTTATCCAATCAGAATCTTTCCGTTTGATTCTCTAGTCGTACCGTAGTTCAAATAATTCCAATGTTTTGTATTCCTACGATTCTTCTTGTGCGCCTTTCCCCAGATTCTCAATTCAAACACTAATTAATCGACATAATGAACCAATTTCGAACGGGATATGAGACTTGCCTTAACACGCTTCCACGTGGGAGTTTTTTGTATGTCACATTTTGCATTCACTGTGTGTCCATGTAAATAAAAATTGCAAATCACAGAGTGAACGAGCATTTTGAATTGGACCACATATAAGTGGTAGATGTATTAGGCTGGTCGGTAATGAGACAGCTTGATTTTAATAACATTCTGAAGTTCTTTATCGATAACAACTAGCATTCTGCAATTTAAACGTTACTCATATAAGTGACAATTGTTAGCATTCTGGCAACGCATCACCGCACCTCCTTTTCTACTTTGGAGTAGCGCCTTGATAAATTCGAACACAGCTTTTTTTGAAAATCTCTCAGTGCGACTATACCGTCAAGTCATATTGCAAGTGACGAACCATTCAGAAGAGCTTTTACCGTTTACAAAGTATGCAAACGTTTTTTTTCCTCTTAGATAGAGACAAAAGCAAGAAGTTGATTGCTGTTGCAATAAAAATGTAAAAATCATCTTTGTGAGGTGTGCAAGCGGACTCAGATAATGAGGTAATAGGAGAGAAAAAATGGAGAAAATTGAAGAACATACATCGACATACATCATACAATACCGCTCACAGAATGTGCAAAATTTCCGTGAATGTCGCAGAATTCCCGGAATTTCGCGAACCTTCGCGGAATTCCCGGAATTCTGCGACATTCACGGAAATTTTGCACATTCTGTGAGCGGTATCGTATGTCTCTCATCACGCTGCATTTTGACAGCACAAAAATTGTATTTTTCAGTGTATGTTACAACTCAAGCCCAGTGTTCCGTCCTTCTGCATTCAATTGTAGCTTAGAATGCACTGAAGCCAGACTTCTTGCGTAGTTTTACCAAGTGATTCTGAAAAAGTGAATCAATCAACCTCAACTCCATTTAAGGCTTGAGGTTTGAATGAGCTGAGAGGCCTGAGCGCTACATAGAGAAGACTGAAGTCAATTATTAGGTTCAACACTAAGTTTTGCAACTTTTCTCATAACTTCCCTCTCACTCAACATGGTGCTCTCAAATTTTGCCACTGTGTTGGTTATTATGTATACTACAAGCGCAGCTGCTGTCCTACCAAATTCTGACGTCGCAGTGAGGGTTACGGTAGGTGTATGGTATGAAGGGGAAAAATTCAAAGTTTGACGGATTTGGCTGAAACTTAGCATAGGGGTGTTATTCGACGTACTGATCACGAAAACGATAGTGAAATTGCGTGATAAGGGCTTTTTTGTAGGATTACTGTAGGTGTACGATATGGGGTCTCACCCTAAACAAGGAAAAAGGCGTTGATTCAACAAATGAATATGATATTCGCATTCGGCAGGTCAAGTAACCTTTCTATGTAAAGTCTCGGCGGAATTTGAGCTTCGGACTCTTTAGTCATTGACAGTCGTCCCCGGCAGCTCTTGCGTACATCAAATCGCTAATGATTATTTGTGAGGACGCCAAATCTCGACATGCCCCTAAATTTTGTTTCTTTCTCACTAGGCCAAAGGAGTCAACCTCCAGCAATAATTTGTAGACGAGTCCGGACTACTGTGCATGGTCTAGGCTGCCAAAGGCTTCATTTTAGCTTGAAACCTCAAAAATTCTCAAATTTTACTAATTTTTGAAAAATGCCTGAAACTTTTCTATTTCGTGTTCAAATTTCAGACAATTTGTGCTCACTTGTAGCTCACATTGCATTCTACATGATGCCAAAGTTTGAGTGCGCCATGTTGAATGAGAGTGAAGTTATGAAACAAGTTGCAAAACTTAGTGTTCAACCTAATATCTCCTTGTATGCCTTCAATGAAACAATTTTTTACATTTACAAGCAGCATTGAATTTCAAGTCATTTTGGACATTTGACTTTGATAAAAGCGGAGAGTCATTTTGGGTGCTCGATAGCCTCTCACCATAGCCATGCGGTCCATTCAGATATAGTGTGCATTGGTAATGCATCTTATCCGATGGAAGTTGTTTACTACATCACGGCGCCAAGTAAATCCACTCTAGTTCATAACATTCGACGAATTGTAGCTAGAAAAAATGCGATAGCTGGATAGCGTTATTAAGCGTCAAAAAACTGTAAATATGAAGCAATCTGAAAGTTGATACACGAAGAGTTTGAAATCAACGTTGTGGGTTACTTTGCAGAAACGAATTTGCACTGCTCTTTCAGCTTTGCAAAGTCGGAATGACACGCATTCAGAAAATGATAATTTGAAATAACAGAGGACGGATTCACACTTGATGTGTAATTTCGAATAAAAAAAGCACGGGATTGAAAGGCGTATTCTTGGTAAATACTAGTCATTCTCAAATATAGTGTGCTCTTCATTGAGATACTCCGCACAAGGCGTTCCGTAACAAAAAAAAACACACACACATCGAGAAGTTAGTAATACAGCGGAATGAACAAGAAACGTAAACGAATGCAGACATCATCATGTCAATCCGGATCTAATCCTAGTCAGACGAAAGTAAGAAAAATGAAACAGCTTGCATTGAATATGTTGATAGGCCAATAGATATACAAATGTAGGCATTGATAGTCATTGATACTCGCAACTCCACAACTTATAACTCCAAGGAAAGGGACCTATGCCCTCTCGTTGCCAGCGGAGCGATCTTTACATCTTATATATAAAGCTGAATGTCTGTTTGTCTCTGTCTGTATGTCTGTCTGTCTGTCTGTCTGTCTGTCTGTACGTATGTTCCGAATAGAAAATTCCATTTCTGAACCGATCGGGACCAAACTTGGCACACATACACTTTGGGCCCCGGCGAACGCCCGTAAAAGGGCTCGGACCTGGGAGGAGTTGCAGGTGCGCTCCATCGCCATTTCGATTAGAGCACCGTTTTTTTCAACTGGAGCGCACTATCTCCAAACACCACATTTGACGCCATTCGTAGATACAGTGAGTTTCGACCCGCTTTAGGCGGAAATTGGATTGGCGGGCGTCCGCCACGCAACTGTTCGCGCCGTTTCGCAGCTACAGTATATCATATCGCGCTGAGAACCCAAGTCTGCGTCTCTTCATTCTCCTCAGTCTTTGCTTGGCAAAATGCCAGCGCTATGCGCTCGCGAAGCCTCCTGCAATGCGCACGCGCTGCGCCACCTAGAACCTTTTGCCTAATCCGGGATGAAACCGACTGTAGCGATGAGTACGTGTATTTTTTTTGCATCCGAGAAAATTTGGCATGTTAACACGCTAGTCAGAGAGTCAAAAACTATTTCGTTGCTGTTAAATGGTTTTCCTGATTCGTTGATGCTCTTCCGAAAAGGAGACTTCGCTTTATGGAACATCCCGCTTGCAGAGAAGCAAAGCTTGGGGCAAATATATCCACATTATACATTATATTTCATCAAAGGATGTTAATATATTATTGCAATGCATAGCTCGCACTAAAGTCAGGAGACTGACTGAAAATGAGATGGTAGTGATGTTTCGCGGTGATAGAGAGGAAGTTGCCGAACAATGTAATCTGTCATCACATGAAGTGCTAATGGGCATCGGGTTCAATCTAATAGTTTATACAGTTTCTTTTTCTGGTTGTCTACACGGAAATGTGTTCGCATATCTTTAGATGTGATGTTAGCATCTGGTAGGGATCGTATGCTGTTTTCTCGATTGCCTTTCTCGATGAAGCTAGGTGATTCGTTCACCATCAGCGAATTCTACTGATGAACATCAAAGGTATTGTGCAAACGATACAAAGTAAGTTGATTGATAAGTTGTGGAAGAAAATCGCACAACATAGAAGAAATTTACTTGAATCTGGTTGCACTCTGAGCAGAAATTGTGTACATAAACGAGTTCTTGGCTACTTTTGAAGCCCAAAATCATTCTGATCCTTTTTGATAACGTTGCTTTCATAGAGTGCTAAGCACTACATAGCAATTTTCCCTGGATGCGTCTCGCGCACCAGTCTAGAATTGAGTACAGTGACATATTTTTGAAGAGAATCCTAGGTAACCCCTTCTTTGTAAAGTGCATTAAGACTAACGCCTGTTCAAGCGTCGAATCATTGTGCAGCTACCGCTTCAAATTGAAGATTGGACAAATGACCTTCTTCAGGTCATATGTGAACTCCGAGCCAACTTTGGCGAACGATCCTAGCTGTAACAGCTCGACAAGTATAGCTCCACAAACAAAGCAGCTATACCGTCTGCGCCCCAGAGAGGTTCCCATATGAACCAGCGGCGTAGTGGTGCGACGCTGCCTTTCGCTCTTTCTGACACCTTCCTCCTGAGATTTCAACGGAAGGTCGAGGTTAACACATTCAAAAGACTATGGGAATCTTGCTGGGGAACGAACGATACATAAGAAATCCACGAAAGCAATTCTTCAAATAAGTGTAGGACATATCCAATGTCAGCTTGATCATGTAAGTGTGGAAACGAACCATAAAATATAACGTACATTGGAATCACTTATTTTTATGGAGTTCAAAAAGTGTTGGAGGATGATGTTGGAAGAGGAAGCAATCGTAACAGTGATTAATACACTGGTGTAACTTGTTGCGTTACATACTTCAACAACTTTCTCTAGTTTACCGGATAACATGTAGCCATCTCTTCCTCAGTCAATCTCATGGCTCGTACTAGTAGCCGTGCAACAGTCATACATCTGCAGCCTTTCATCACCGGTGACACTCCCTTTCAGATGCACAAGTATTTAGAGATAGTGCGCTCCAGTTGAAAAGAGGTGCTCTAATCGAAATGGCGATGGAGCGCACCTGCAACTCCTCCCAGGTCCGAGCCCTTTTACGGGCGTTCGGCCCCGGCGGGTGTCATAGGCTACTTTTCGTCATCGATCGATATCGATTTCATCGATTTTTTGTAAAATTTGAGCTACGGGGCTGGGAGTTGGCACAGGGGGGTAATCGAGCATGCTGATCACCCCCGTGGGGGTGATCAGCATGCTCGATTACACCTCCTGCCAAATTCCAGCCCCCTAGCTCAAATTTTGCAAAAAATCGATAAAATCGACATCGATCGATAGCGAAAAGTAGACTGTGACACCCGCCGGGGCCCGAAGTGTATGTGTGTCAAGTTTGGTCCGGATCGGTTAAGAAATGGAATTTTCTATTTGGAACATACGGCGGAGCCGGGTAAGCCAGCTAGTTACTCTTAAAAGCAAACCGACAGCTTATAAGGCGGGTCTACTGGCCCAGGTATAATAACCATAACCCCGCCTAGCCGGAATGCTGGGGAGGCCCAATGACCCCAAAATGTGAAATATTCACATTCATCGAGATATGATCACGAACCAATACCGCGTACTCTCATCACTATTCGTCAACTGGCATCGCTATATCCTAGTGGAATTTGGGTCTTGGTCTATACTTTCATCGTTTTCTTTAGCCTTAAACAAGTTGAAATCATGTTGTGTTCGACGTGTTTGAAGTTTTTTCTTTTTTGATGCACCCTGAGTGTACTAGCAAATTAAAATAAAGTAAAAATATAGATGTTGACAGCATTCAATTCAATGCTGCACTCTGGATATTTAGAATTGTCCTTATAGCCGCTGGTTGTGGAGTCTATTGGTGGAATCATTTTGTTCACCCCGTAGCCGAGGACGCTTGCACCGCACCTTCCTATTGAAGTCCAAGTAGTACAACACTATAGAGAATTTCAGAAGATCAATAGTAGAACTTTCTGAAGCTTTTACATTAAAAGAATGATGAGGAAAACAAAAAGGATGCTACTGGGCTTCGTTTTTGTCGGATAATTACCGTACTGTTGAGATAAGAAGATTCTACCCCATCCAACATTCATCTTTCTTTTGAGCCTTTCCGTATGTTGCCATTTAGCTCTCACTCCTCTTTCCAGCCGAGGATCCGCCATGAAATGCAGAAAGAAACGCAATTTATAATTCCATGTAAATGCCGCTCCTTTATTTGACACATACAGTCTGCTCCAATCGGGATCAGGCCGAAGCGTCGGCGCAAATTTGCGCGCTCGCAGCGCTGGAGGTCTGCGCTGCATATGCGCGCTGTCGGAGAGAGCAAAGGGACTGCAGAGAGAGCAGAGAAGCAGCCTGTGGGCGTGACCGCGAAACCCTAGCGACGCGGATTCCCGCCATGCCAGTTTTGGCCTGGTTAGGATTGGGGCAGACTGTAGGGTGAAATCTTACCAAGAGAACACCGAAGGTGGGCAATGGAGTCGTATTTGGTTGCTAATATTACATTTGTTGACTCACAAGAAAATTTTTTTTGGTCTAAGTGACCTCTCAAAAAGAATCTACAACATTTTGTAAAGCAATGAACGCGATTCCAATTCTGTATTCGTTACCTGTTTCCTCCTCTGTACGCAAATTTTACGACCTTTTGCGGATAATTTGGGACAAGACTGAACCAAATCATTTCGGAATGCTCAAATGGGCACAACTAAATATTAGGGCCATTCATGCGATGGAAACTGTTTGTTTGAGAAGGTAGCAAAAATTGCTTTATTTGAGCGCTTGAAGGACTGCAACCATTGATCTTCAAATTCTGCGCTGGTTTTTCGCTTCAAAGCGGAGCGTAAAGCAGAGATTAAGACTGGCCCATGATCAGGTTCGAGGCATTACATGATTGGACTTTATTTAGAAGGACCACTTTGGACAAATCAATTTTCTTGCCAGCGAATACCGTAACTTAAATATCGAAACACTATTTTTCTTTTAAAACACGTGAGCCTATATCATCAATGCATTGGACAGTGCAAACATGACCTCAGTTCATTGACATGAACTCTGGGCGCAAGCATAATTATATCACAAGGAGCACTTGGAGATTCGAAAAGTTCGTAAAAATTTTCTTGCAAGATTTCGAGCTTTATCAATGAAAAGGAAATGAACGTGATTTTGCCAAAAATCTATACAATGTTATGTCTATAGGAAGACTTAGGGCCGCATGCACTAACATCCCCGCGGGGAGGGGATCGCAGCTTAAAAGGAAGCTTTATATTTCGAAACTCCAGATACCTGGATTTCACGTTGTGTACCTATCCGTAAGTATTCCTATTACCCTTCACTATGAACATGTTGAACAGGAGCGAGAAGCTGTACAAACCGCATTTTCCAGCTTTTGTATGATCCCTGATGATCCCTGGCGCTTTTCTTCAAAGTCATTTTTCTTTCTCCGAAGTTAACGAAGAATCTCCAGAGTTGTGCAGAGTGTCTAACCCGACAGTGCTAAGCATGTTGCTGCTAAGAACAAATGATGTTTTGAAGTCATGAAATTTGCGATGATCCACAGGTCGAAATTTGAGGCTTACCGAAAAATTCGACTTTTCAAAAAGTCATTTGTTCTCATCAGCAACATGCTTAGCAGTATTGTGTTAGATGTTCAGTACAACTTTGGAAGGTTTTCGTTAACTTCGGAGAAAGAAAAATGACTTTAAAGAAAAGCGCCGGGGATCATCAGGGATCATACAAAAGCTGGAAAATGCGGTTTGTACAGCTTCTCGCTCCTGTTCAACATGTTCATAGTGAAAAGTAGTAGGAATACTTACGGATAGGTAGACAGCGTGAAATCCAGATATCCGGAGTTTCAGGATATGAAGCTTTCTTCTGAAGCTGCGATCCCCTCCCCGCGGGGATATTAGTGCATGCGGCCCTTAATTTTACTATAATAATCAGTTTTCAACGAGCACTGCAGGAAGATATTAGCAGTTCTTAATATCCGGGAAAACGCTTCTTCAAAATAGCAAACAAATAACTTTGTAGAGGGCTTTCACTCGGTGCAAAGTACATAGCCAGACAAATCAAAGTACATTTCTGCTGATAATTCACTTGCTTATTGCCGCAGCTCCAATGTAAGCTGTGTATTTCAGTTGTTTTAGAGATGTCTAACAATATCAAAAATTTACTGAACAATATCCTACAACAATCAAAGCCTTCTCTTTTTGTGCTTTTAAAACGTAACGTTTATAAATGGACGTTGCAGTGTTAGCGGCTTCAGTTATGTTTTCAACACTTCCAATTCTAGTGCGTTTCTCCGTCTTCTCGTTCACAGTCTCAAAATGTATATTAAAGGTATCAGTGTTTGGTGCAGGAATAGCGCAATCCAGTAGGAATTCACTTGATCGGCTTTCTTCTGAACAAATTCACAAAACCGAGGGAAAGTACCCATGCGGTCCGAAGAAGTGCACGTAGGTAGCATAAAAAGTGATTTTTTATTGCAGAGAGAGCCAAAACATGCTTTACTGGGGGTTCAGCTTTTTATGTGGATTTGGTCAATACGGCAATAGAGGAAGTATGTCAAGGTCTTATAGAACTTGGTAATCACAAGGCGGTAAGGTTAATTTGCATTTGCATTTTACGCATTTTCACACACCGAAGTACAACTTAATTTTATACCTACAAATGCAACCTGGAGTCTAAAGCTCTGAAGTACCTGAACAAGAAGACTCCAGAAAAGAAGATAAAAAGGTGTTTCATA
Source organism: Cylicocyclus nassatus (assembly GCA_958299035.1). Lineage (NCBI taxonomy): Eukaryota > Metazoa > Nematoda > Chromadorea > Rhabditida > Strongylidae > Cylicocyclus > Cylicocyclus nassatus. The sequence continues at coordinate 46,340,266 of CATQJL010000223.1, read as the reverse complement.
AAATTGCAGACGTAAGTTTACATTGTGAAGAAATTCCTTCTCCACCAATCATCCATCGTCAATCTTTAGCAACTTCAAAAACGAAATTAATGAGCGCAAATTGAGTCAAACTTTTGACAAATCTTTGAAGGTATGTTCTGAGGTTCTTTAGTAGATCGCTCACTACTTCGATCAATTCCGTGGTAGAAATGTAAATCACGTCGTTTTTATGGCTGCAGTACAAGATTTGTCGGAGGTGATGCGATCGAAGATTTTACTCTACTATGCATCCTCAGAGGTAGGAGATTTAGACTTTTTGCTTGTTTTCTTCTATTATGTATTCAGGTTGATGAACGCAGCGATTGTAATCAATAGCAAGAACTAACCCTCAGACTTGTTGCATCTTCATAAAAAGTTCTTAGAACCTTTCCCTCTAATAATGATGCGAATACGTATCATATAAAAGTTATACACACATGTATATATACAGAATACGCACGTGCACAATTCTCACTTGGTGATCAGATTCTTTTCGCGTCATGGAATGATTCAAAACGGAACTTGTTCATCACATATTCTGCTCGTCGGCACCAGGCAAGGTTATGAAGCGGTTTTCTGAAAGAAGTTATCATGAGATCACGAAAAATTTCGCCGAATCTGCCATCCAAAACTGCACAGCGATTCTCCAGACAGAATTATGAACGCTTCATATCCGCGGTTATCAACAATTTTACGGCTTATCTTCAATGGAAAACTGTTCAAAATATTGTACTTAATCGGACTTCTGCAGGAAGTGCTTCTTCCTTGGATCAATACACTCAATATCATGACAGCACTTACACTTACCCCATTAGTCATTGCAAATTTGACGTCAGCTATTAAATGTTTCCGCTGATGTACATCGCCAAGCTATCTTGCTATTCGGTATAATTTTTGCGACTGAATTTGTTAGCAGAGGCGAAGTCACCTTGTACATAAAGTACTTATGACAACCAGAGAACTTAAACTTTTTGGTAAGACTTAGCAAGCCAAATGTGCTAGCTGATGCTAGCTTATTCAAAGGAAACTCGAGCACTACGCAGTAATGCTTGAAAATAGCAGAAGAGCTTATAACAGGCAAAGAAATTTGCACTTAGGCGGCTATTACTCCAAAAATTTTCTGCGGCACAGTGTTTTGACCTTTCAAACTTTTCCCGGGCTCCTATCGGCTATACAGTATGACCTTTGGAAAAATCCGACATGTAAAAGCGATGAAATGGTAGCGATTTTAATCTGAAAACAGAAATTATTTCAGGTAATGCGAGAAGGGCTCCTTCAAAGTTGTCACCAACTAAAAGCTTTTGGGGAAATGTAAATAGAAATGAAAGACGTTATGAACGTGTAAAACAACCTAATAGACTTCTCAATATAGTTGCAGCAACTCAAAGGGGTATCGCGATTAAAATGGTTTGCTTCATGTAAGTTTTTAATGCTCTTCAATGAACTGGAACGAAAATTCAACGATATTTGCTAGACTCAGGCAAGGCGGACTGGATAATTTCGACGAAATTTTGACTACATAACTGATGGAAAAAAGCTATGTGAAATTCCCCCAAGAACTGTGTCACTGAGTCTGCTGAATGAAAAAACGCACACTGAAAAGTGATGCGATTGCTGTTATAAGTCTTGTTATCTTGAAACCTGGGCATGTTATAAACAGTTTCTTTATCTTTCTGTGCCGTACAGGTTTGTTATGGTAGTAAATTTATTGCCTTACGTTCCGTCCACACGCCGTCGTCAGAGGCCTGAAAGGAATTAGTCACAATGATGTTCGCTCTTGGCAGCCAAACACCTCTCCCCACTCGTATATTCGATTCGTCTAGCGTAGAGAAAGCAGGTCTGGCGGGTGACTCGTACTCACCAGTGTACTACCGTTATTGCAGTGTGCAACTGCTTTAGACGAGCTCGTTCGACCGTGTTGACAAACAAATGAGCCGTGTGCATGGCACCGAACTGCTTATATGTCTACAGACAATCTACAGCGCGCAAAACGGAAGATACGGCATGAGATCATCAGTTGTACACGCCACATTTCTCAGCTTTTTGTACGACCCCCTAATGATCTTCGGCGGCCGACCGTCCTTTTTTACAGTCATTTTTCTTTTTTCAAAATTGACGAAAACGTCCCAAAGCTGCACTGAAAATTTAGCCCAATGGTACTAAACATATTCCTGATAATCAGTGATGTACTGAAGTTATGAAAAATGCGATGAATCCAAGTCGAAAGCTGAGGTTTATCGAGATTCTCGATATCTCAATAACTTAATTGCTCTTTTTCGCAGACGTTTTAGTACTGTTGGACTAGACAATCGCTACAACTTTGAAGTGATTGCACAAATTTTGATGAAAACATCACTTCAAAGAAAAGATGGCCGAACGCCGGGAATCATCAAGGGATCATAAAAAAAAGCTGAAAAAGCGCTACAACTTCTCGCTACTATTCAGTATGTTCTAGGGGTAGTAGAAACACTTGCGGATAGATAAAAATCCAGATCATTTCCCCATGGAGGGGAGGGGGGGCTAATCCAGCCTCAAATTTTAGATAGTGTCCATATTGCGGTATGTGCAAACCTCTTGGAAAACACCTGCCTCAAACATAAGACAATCGAAAAACGGACAGAACTCAACAAGTTAGTACACTGCTTAATATTTATAACTAGCTGGCTTACCCGGCCCTGTCAAAACACTATATTGAAGTTCCGCTCCCTTTCCTGTACAACCTTTCCCTATGCCCACTTCTACATGCAATTCCTATGATGAACATCAAAGCAAGAAGAGTTATCAGAAGAAACTTGAAGGACGCCATGACCCTTCAATGAAGCCTCAAATTCGCACGCAATCTCACCGCTGGGTGACTTATATATCAAGTTAGTTGTTACGGGAAAAATCTTGTTTGTCAAAGATGATGCCTCAAATTAAAAAAAGATTGATAAAATTCCCAATAAAGATAATCGTTAAATTTAAAAAGTCGGATGATTAGTCAACAATGAACGATCAAGATGGCGAAACGAAAAATGCGGAAGTTATTACGAACCTTTGCGGTGTTTCCTTCATTGGATTGCCTCTGCGAAAAAAGAGACGTGAATAAAGTTTCTGATATCTGACAATCGCCCCGTGTAAGAACTTCGAATTCTGGTACAAAAGTTATTAAGGCAATATCTAGTTCTGTTACGTCGTGATATATCGGTTGAGTCCAAAAAAGTATTTTAGCTAGACCGTCTTTGGCTTAGTGGTAGGCTCAGGTTTAATATAATTCATCAAGGTGTAAGTGGCTGAATCTTTTCATTTTGAAATATCTAAATGGGAGAAGCTTTTATGATGCAGTCTGAGGATTGTATTGGGTTCGAGGAAAGTTGTAGGTCCCGACTGTACCGACTTTTCAACGATGAAACCTTTCCTTTCTGCTGTTTCGTTGTCCAGTGAACGAATATGCCTGATTCTCAAAATAAATGAAGAGTGTGTCTACTTCAAACCGTTGCATTTCATTTTTCCGACTTGTGCACAAAAGTGCAGGCTGTCAAACTTGCATCTGGCTGCAGCTCCTTTCGCAGCAAGCCAGAATCAATAGGGGTCGACTGTTGAATGATGGTCTTAGAAGGTGTGCAAGACAATATCAATACGATATCTGCAAGATTTTCGTTTGTACTGCAATAAAAGGGATCCAAAGTCACTTACTAAGAAAATTGTAGCAGTTTAGTTCTAAGAATAACTGTCGCCCCTGCTCTTATAAGAGCAACCCAATGGTCTCCATGCAACTACCGTATAGCAACCCCTCTCCCATTATGCCTGAAATAATCCTTAACATCTGCGTAGTGGTGGCTTGTAATCAAGTATTTTGAAGCCAATAAACCGGGCCTTTGCAATAAGTAAATCTCTAATAAAGGATAGTTTAGCTAGAAGTTACAGTAATTTGAGAGATTTTTCGGCAAGTGAAAGGTACAATCATTATCTAATATTCGAAATGCACAGTCGTTGCTTGAACCTTTTTTTAATTTCTCACATAAAGATAGCGACCGAAAGCAGCAAAGGTTGCATCCGAGTAACTTTTACGCTTTTTTGCTTCCTCATCTTCCGCTCATCATTACGTTACGTCAGTACGTATTACAGGTTAGATTTTCGGTGTTTTCACGAACATCTGCTAGAACCAGAATTTGTCCATAACTTTCGCTTCACACGTGTCCGTGTTCGACAAATTCAAAACTTTTTAACACGGTAACTTACTACCCTATTTTCCGGCTTATAAGCCGCACCTTATATAAGCCGCACCCGCTGCAGCGAACAGTAGCGCGAAAGTATCCTCAAAAGAGTTCTGTTAAGTGAAAATTGGTTTTCGTAAGTCTTCTCCAGTGCAAATGATCACGTCTTTATTTTTTTTTCATTCTTTTCATGCGTATCTTAATGTTGGTATCGCAGGTGAAAGGAAGTTCAACACAATATCAAATTGAAATCATAGATTATGCTGCCAAGAATGGAACCGGCCGGTTTCCTTACATTTCGTCGTGACCGGATGACAAAGATGGCGAAATGAACAGGACAAGCTCATAAAATGCGACAATACCAAGAAATCGTTCAGAAGACTCCTAACAGATGGTCAGCAACAGGAGAAGAATTGTGATTTAATGGGCAGCGAGAGAAATGAACAAGAGTTGAAACCGTAATGATGAATGAGAAGATAAAGATTTTTGTTACAAACAAGTTGCAATCGAGAAAAAATCAAGAAAGAACGAAAGCAGAAAGTTAGTAAGGGCTACTAGTTGAGAGGTACAGTAGTTGGCTGCTTGTGCGGCTTCGCGCATCGCTAAAGGCACTGCACTTCAACCCGCTCGCGATGAAAATAAATGCGGCTTATACGCCGGAAAATAGGGTATGTAAGTCCTTTGAGCTCTCAGATTGGTGCAAGTTCGAGTCTTCCAATAAGTATAATGAAGTCCTTCAAATTTCTTCTAATAACTCTCCTTGCGTTAATGTTCATCTGCAGCACTTCTGGTAAGTTTCAGAATTGGCCTAGCCTGACTAAACCTCCATAATTTTTCAGTGGAAGCAAAACCCGGACACCATCATCCTAAACCAAGGCCGCCCCACCATAAGCCGATCCATCGATGTACTTCTAAGCCAATCCATCGTCCGAAGCCTCACCATAGGCGCCATCGCTTTTCTCAAGCGTCTTCCTGTGATACACTTAATGGACTACTTTGCTGCATGATCTAGATGAAGTTTACTTGAACGGCAAAATACATGAACGATATGAGTGCTTAACTATGCAATTTCAAAACAACCAGTCTTCTTGCTTACGGCATCTCTGCTTATACTCTTCAATCGAAAATAGTATTTATTATGGGTCGAGAGATATTTTCATCTTGTCTGTCTAACTGTCATAAGATTCTTCTAACATGCTCAAATGTATTGTATACAGCACAAACAATTTTAAGCCATAGCAGAAATCAACATAATCTGAATTTTCTAATGGCTTGATCTCGTAGCTCAAGCTCTTTATGATACACTTGGTAGAGATTTTGCTGCATGAGCATGTTCAAGAAAGTTCTACTGGTAACAAGATCTACGTTAGCATTCGTATCATATTGTGTGGTTAGTTATGGTTGAACAGGCTTTATGGTACGGATAATTGTGATAAGACTGTTATCTACGACTTTATATCCTTTCTGACTTTGTGCTGCAAATAACTCAGTAACTTTTCTTTATGACGTGCTTGAAGTATATTCAGGTGCAGATTTATTAGTAAACTTATAGCAACCGGAAGTTGCAGAACTCGGTGTATCTTTGTGCTAGCTACTTTATAATATGAAGTGCTCCTCTCAACCGCTTGATACCCCGATTTCAAAATGATGATGGAGTCAAAATCTGTAAACATAAGTTAATTATGGTCAGCAATTTTGGAGCTTATGTTCCATATACTCGGGTAATTTTTACTTTGAGCGCCACGATAGAACACAAGCTTCACTTGGAAAAAAGAACAGAAGTCATCTGGGGCGAAGCCCCGGTTATGACATAACTACATAGGAGTGAATGTGAATGAGGCAAATTTAGAGAGTGCTATCTAACAAAAAGCTGGAAAACCGAAAAAAAGCGTTTTTGCAGTTTTTCTGCTGGAAAGATGGTTATTCGAAAATATCTCTAGAATTTAGAACGACAGATCTCATTTAACCATTTTCCAGGCTACGATTGAGTGTTAGAAGTTCACGAAAGCTGTTGGAGTTCAATAAAAAAGGAGAAACTGTGCTCAAATCCTGCGCAGAGAGTCACCATATAAACGCTGGTCTATCTCGTTATGGAATGATTTTGAACACCTGCGACGTTATCAGCGTTCCTGGTCAGTCATGAGGATCACAACGATATATAATGTTGGAGGATTTCGTTAAGACCCCTCCGAGATCTATGACCAGAGCCAACTGCCCCGTCGGCTCTGATCTGTTTCCGCTGCTCGTCTGCGTCTCCGCGCGTTGCGCGCTACCTCGCTAACCCAAACGCGGGGCGCGGGGCATTTGGCCCTGGTACCCTTTTCTTCGTTGTTCTGAGCCCAATTACTGCAAACTGTATATCATATTAAAGCTCTTGATCTCTACTTTCACGCTGACAGCGTTGCAAGACTCCTTTTTATGATTTAAACGAGAAATCTGGAAAAAACGGCGTTTTCGAAAACCTCTTGTTTTTTCTTCAAATTAACTCTTTTCACTCGGCTTTTTTGTGTATTCGATAGGTCTTGTTTCTCTTTATGATTTAGACAACATCGCCGAGCCTACTTCTTTGCTTATGCCGATTTTTTGTGTGCAAATTTCTAAAAAGTGCGTTTTTCTTTAACTTGTTCTCTTTCAGTGCTTTCGCAACGAATTTTCTCCAGCTTGGAAGATACTTGCTCAGAATGATGAGCGGAAGAATCCAGACCACGTCCCAGGATATGAGAGCGACTACCGGGGGTGAAAATTTGAAAGAGGCATCAAAATCATGTTGGCGTCAATGTGCAGCATATCTTTTCAGACAAAAAAATTCGTGTTTGACATGTTCAATCCAGTGTTGACAAGTTTTCCTTCTTTCGGTTTCCCAACTACCGCCATAGCTAAATAGCGCTGTTTTTAATTGGAAAAGAACTTTGTTCTTGTTGCCACCTAATTTGACCGGCAATCCTGAGGAGGAAACTGTTAGGAAACCATAAAATAAATCAAATTTGGTGACGTGCTTACTTCTGCTTTCTACGAACTTTTCATTTTTCTGGTTTGCTTCATATCACTAAATTTCCATCTACATAATTTTCTGAAACAGTACTTTTTGTAGGGGGCAGAAACTCAAACAATTATCATTTTCTAGGCTCTATCTCTTAACTATCGAAGGTATGTTTGCACATGAGAAGTCACAACTATCAAGGATCATGCCTTGAATTTGAGGACCTGTCTCAAAAATAACAGTTGCTTACCTTCCATCCTCTATGACAAGTATGGTCATCTGCGTAAGGGAATCTTTATCACTTGAAAGATAAAATGGTTCTGAGATTCCGGAAAAATTTCTTGTTTTTCAGAAGCAGATTCGAAGACAAATTGGGCTTCGAACCTGCTTGTAATGCGATTTTTTTCATCAACACATTATAGTCCTTCATCCTCATTTGGCAGTTACTAGTGAGTGCCTCAATCTTCAGTCTGCAAAGAATATTATGAAAATTGTTTATCCCATTCTTCTGAGTTGGGAGCTAGTTGCTTACAGTGCAGCCACAGAAAACGAAAATGGGATAAACGAAAAGTTCGCTGGGCTCTCAATATCAATTTATGATTACAACTACGTGCAGCTTTGCGGTGGAAAATCATTGAACACTTACAGGGAAACGATACTTGGTGTCCACGGCCTTTTGACACATTCACGACAATACGACCCACCGGTGGGTCGTACGTGTTCTGCCAATTCGGACAATACGACCACCGGTGGGTCGTATGCTTTCTGAAGTTTTTGATTTTGCTAGTTTACGGTGAAACTTTTTAGACAAGCCGAGTAAACTCCTGCATACACCTCTTAAAGTACTTCCCCAAAAATCAACACTTCAGACTACAGTTCCCATCAGTGACCTAAAAATATTTCGCAAACTCAATTTTGCGAAATATGCTCTGGTCCGAAATGGCAGTCAGCGATAAATCGGCTCTGTCGGGAATGTGTTAAGATGATTTGTATACCATTACATTCGCCTTGTATCATAAAGAGCTTAGGCTACGAGATCAAGCCATTAGAAAATTAAAATTATGTTGCTTTGCTATGGCTTAAAATTGTTTGTGCTGTATACACTACATTTGAGTATGTTTGGGAGAATCCTATAACAATTAAACAGACAAGATAAAAATCTCCCAACCCATAATAACTACTATTCTTGATTGAGTATAAGCAACGAGCTGCCGTAAGCAAGAAGACTAGTAACTGTTTTAAAATTGCATAGTTAAGCACTCATATCGTACATGTAATTTGCCGTTCAAGTAACTTCATTTGGATCATGCAGCAAAGTAGTCCAAAGTGTATCACAGGAAGACGCTTGAGTTAAAAGCGATGGCGCCTAACGTGAGGCCCCTTCAGACGACGGAGACACTTAAAATTACATCGATGTGCTGGCTTACGGGGGGGTTGCCTTGGTTTGGGATGATGGTGTCTGGGTCTTGCTTCCACTGAAAGCATATGGAGGTTTAGTCAGGCTAGGCCGGATCTGAAACTTACCAGAAGTGCTGCAGATGAACATAAACGCAAGGAGAGTTATCAGAAGAAATTTGAAAGACGTCATTATACTTATTGGAAGGCTCGAATTTGCACCAATCTGAGAGCTTAGAGGACTTATATAGTAAGTTACCGTATTGAAAAAGTTTTGGATTTGTCGAACGCGAACACGTGTAAAGCGAGAGTTATGGTCAAATTCTGGTTCTAACAGATGTTCGTAAAAACACCAGAAAAACAAACATGATGACGTAATGTAATGATGAGCGAGAGATGACGAAGCAAAAAAGGTAAAAGTTATTGCGACACAAACCTTGTTGGATTTCCGTCTCTATCTTCATGTGAAAAATTTAAAAAATGTTTGAACGACGATTGTGCCTCTAAAAGCATTGCAAATATTAGATAATGATTGTTCCCTTCACTTGTTGGAAAATCTTTCAAGTTACTGTAACTTCTAGCTAAACTACCCTTTCTTGGAAATTTTGCTTGTTGCAAAGGCGCAACTTCCTGGCTTCAAACACTTGATTGCCAGCCACCAATACGCAGAGTTCTGGATTATCAGGCATTTTGTCCGTTGGAGAGTTGATATGCGTAGTTGACTGGAGACCTACTGGGATGCTCTTATGAGGGGAAGGACGAATTTGGAATGCCGCCTTTTCTCAAAATAAACTACCGGCCAATCTTAGCACTTTAAAACTGTTGACATTTTCTTAGTAAGTGACTAAGAATCCTTTTCCCTAGAATAAACGAAAATTTTACAATTATCGTAGGTAGTGATAGTGCCTTGCTCAGCTTCTGAACCCGTTATCCAACAGTCGATCCCCATAAATTCCACTTTGTTGCGAAAAGAGTTGCAGCGAGACGCAAATTTGATAGCTTGCGCTTCAAATCGACACATTTCTCTTTATTTATGAGATTTGGACAACTTTCTTTGTTTAGAGGAAAATGGGCAGCAGGAAGAAAAATTCTTAAATTTTCTTGGCTGTAAAGATCTCCTTTTTGGGTAATTGGCAAGCTTTGACATTCACTCCGTATCTGAAAGCTTAAATTCTTCAAACCTTTGTAAAAATATTTCGTAAAAATCATTTGTGTGGGAAACACAGGCGTGAAATGAAGCTTCCATAATCGACCGGAAAATTCCATCAAATCTAATACGATTTCCAGTACTGCATCGCAAAAGCTTAAGACATCTTAAGATTTGTATATTTCAAAATTAAAAGAGTTAGCCGTTTACAGCTTGCCGAATTATAATTCTGAAACATTTAAGCACCCAACTAAGCCAAAGGCTGCTCAGCTAAAAGACTTTACATTTTGTACGGAATTGGATAACCTTGATAAATCTAGCACAAATTTGGAATTCATGCGCAGGACGATTGTCACATATCAGAAACTTCAGTCAACGTCTTTTTTCTCAAAGGCAATCCAGTAAAGAAAACACCGCAATGGTCTATGATAACTTCCAAAAATTCTTGTTTCGCCATCTTGATTGCTCATTGTTGATTAATCAGCCGACTTTTTGTACTGTCAACGAGTATCCTTGTTAGAACCAGAATTTCACTACACTTTTTTGGTTACAGGTACCTTCAGTGGCAAACAAAAGTTTCAGAATCAGCCTAGCCTGACTAAACCTCCATATGCTTTCAGTGGAAGCAAAGCCCAGACACCATCATCCTAAACCAAGGCCGCCCCACCTTAAGCCGATCCATCATCGTCCTCCTAAGCCAATCCATCGTCCGAAGCCTCACTATAGGCGCCATCGCTATTCTCAAGCGTCTTCCTGTGATACACTTAATGGACTACTTTGCTGCATGATCTAGATGAAGTTTACTTGAACGGCAAAATACATGTACAATATGAGTGCTTAACTATGCAGTTTTAAAACAGCCAGTCTTCTTGCTTACGGCATCTCGTTGCTTATACTCTTCAATCGAAAATAGTATTTATTATGGGTCGAGAGATTTCCATCTTGTCTGTCTAACTGTCATAAGATTCTCCTAACATGCTCAAATGTATTGTATACAGCACAAACAATTTTAAGCCATAGCAGAAATCAGTATTGTATACAGCACAAACAATTTTAAGCCATAGCAGAAATCAACATAATCTGAATTTTCTAATGGCTTGATCTCGTAGCTCAAGCTCTTTATGATACACTTGGTAGAGATTTTGCTGCATGGGGATGTTCAAGAAAGTTCTACTGGTAACAAGATCTACGTTAGCATTCGTATCATAATGTGTGGTTAGTTATGGTTGAACAGGCTTTATGGTACGGATAATTGTGATAAGACTGTTATCTACGACTTTATATCCTTTCTGGGGATGTTCAAGAAAGTTCTACTGGTAACAAGATCTACGTTAGCATTCGTATCATAATGTGTGGTTAGTTATGGTTGAACAGGCTTTATGGTACGGATAATTGTGATAAGACTGTTATCTACGACTTTATATCCTTTCTGGGGATGTTCAAGAAAGTTCTACTGGTAACAAGATCTACGTTAGCATTCGTATCATAATGTGTGGTTAGTTATGGTTGAACAGGCTTTATGGTACGGATAATTGTGATAAGACTGTTATCTACGACTTTATATCCTTTCTGACTTTGTGCTGCAAATAACTCAGTAATTTTTCTTTATGAGGTGCTTGAAGTATATTCAGGTGCAGATTCATTAGTAAACTTATAGCAACCGGAAGTTCAGAACTCGGTGTATCTTTGTGCTAGCCACTATATAATATGGAGTGCTCCTCTCAACCGCTTAATACCCTGGTTTCAAAATGATGAGGGAGTCAAAATCTGTAAGCATAAGTTAAATATGGTCAGCAATTTTGGAGCTCATGTTTGCACATAAGAAGTCGCAACTATCAAGAAGCATGCCTTGAAATCGAAAACCTGTCCCAGGGTCCGGCACAAGTCGGTTTCCAGAGTTTTTTTAAAACGAAGTCTCCCCTGACTTTCGGAAGTTTTAGGAAGTCCCCTTTGACCTACCTACTGAGGCGAAGATGAAAACAAGAGAGATTTACTAGTCTGAAAGAAAAAACGTGAAATAAGAGTGAAAATTCAGATTAGAGCTGACTACTATGCATGCACATCGGTTTGGCATTGGGCGATATTAAAGCGATTCATGAAGAAATTAAGGCAAAAAACAAAGGAAAGACAATGACATGGAAATGTCTTTATGCTCAGGAACAGATTTTTGAACGGGGAATCCGTCCATAACAGAAAAATCGAAAACTTATGTTAAGTGACAGAACTATATGCTCCAGATGATCTCAGATCGTCTGGTGAGCGTAAGAAGACGGACTAATTTTGGAAAAGGTAATAACATAAGTTCTAATCTTTTTGCATAAATCTTTTGCAAATAATTTTCTATGTAACAGTTCAATTTTGGTGTTATACGATACTGTGTGCACTGTAAACAAAACAAGCAATTTGTTTATTCTAGCCTTCTTTCAATTCGCGCGCTTTTCGCTATGCACGATAGAGCATGTCTATCGTATGATAACCTGTACGAAAAGCTTGTATTCGACTTAATGATGCTTATTCTTGGTGCTCGGCCCGAATTGTCAAGAACGATGTCTCTTTTGCTTTTTGCTCTAAAAACGAAGCCCCAGCCTGCTTCCAGACGATCTGTGCCGGACCCTGACCTGCCCCAAAAATAACAGTTGCGTTGCTTACCTTCCATCCTCTATGACAAGATGATCATCTGCGTAAGAGAGTCTTTGTAACTTGGAAGAAGGAATGGTTCTGAGAATTCGAAAAAAATGCTGTTTTTCAACAGCAGATTTAAAAACAAATTGTGCTTGATTAAACGTACTTCTAACTCGATTTCTTCATCAACACAATCCCTCATCCTCAATGTAACAGTTATCATTTTGTGGGGTTGCGCCAGATATTTTTGTCACAGAGATACTTTTACATGCATGATACATATATGGTCAATAACCCGAATCAATAGCACTGCAATGAATATTCTGAGAATTATTCGTCACATTCTTCTGAGTGAAGATCGCTGAAAGTACGTTAGATATCTGATGCATCTAACAGTGTCCGTCCCAGGGATTTCTGTCCAGAGGGATGCAATAATTTTCTCCAATGAAGGCGCGTGGCGTTGGCCACGCATTCCGCAAAAATTTTTGGGACGCTTCTTTTCGGGTAAGACCCTTGAAATATGGAAAGAGGGGGCGTAGCAGCAGCCAAGGCCCCAAAAGGATTTTTACAAGGCTAATTTGGATTTCAAAGATTTTTATATTCATTATTTACAAGTAAGATCAAGTCGCTTGCACATTTTTATAACACATGTGAGTATCCTTCAGATTTTGCGATCAATTCGTCTCTACCCCTTCTCGGTCGGAATTAGGCATCTAGATATTTACGTTGAGGAATGCTACTAAGTTACCTCGGCCTTTTGGCAAGCGACGTATACATTTTGGATCAGCTTCTAGCACTGATCCCAAAAATGCTATTCCTAGTTGCTGAGCACCATTCCGCAGCAAGTCATGGGCTTTTTCGCGCGCAAAATTGGCATGCTATTGAACATGGGAAAATAGGCTGTAGACAGAAATCTGCAAGAAAAAGGAAATATCAAAATAACGCAAACACAATCCTTTCTAAAAAGAAGCTTAACGGAATTGTATTAGCACCTTGAATGATGATGCCGTGATGCCAGTGAGTCGATGAGTATGCCACTTTTGCGCAGGAAAAGCCCATAACTCGCTTCGGAATGGTACGCGGCAATTGGAACGGCAAATCTGGAATTAGTGCTTGAAGCTGATTTAAAATATATACGTCCCTTGCCAAAAGGCCAAGGTAACTTAGGTAGCATTCCTAAAAGTAAATATCTAGATACCAGATTCCGACCGAGAAGTGGTAGGGACGAATGGGTCGCAAAGTCTCAAGGATACTCACATGAGTTATAGTGCAAGCGATCTGATCTTACTTGTAAATAATGAATATAAAAATCTTTGAAATCCAAATTAGTCTTGTAAAAATGGCTGCTGCTACGCCTTCTCTTTCCACATTTCAGGGCCAAGGTAACTTAAGTTTCGTCTCCAACTTAGTCTTGGGCCCGCGAAAAGAAGCGTCCCAAAATTTTTTGCGGAATGCGTGGCCAACACCACGCACCTTCAATGGAGAAAATTATTGCATCCCCCTTGGACAGGAATTCTGGGACGGACACTGTCAAATGCATCAGATATCCAATGTACTTTCAGCGGTCTTCACTCAGAAGCATAGATGCGATAGGGGGAGCCGGGCTCTCTCCAGGTGAAGGGCGTCTCTGTTACCCCCATCCTTGTAAGGTGAACGGGGTAAGTGAGCCCTAAAAGTAAAATGCACTAACAATTTACATACCATTCGAAAGCTGAGGTCATGTAGAATCGACGTAAAGCGTCGACTTTTTTCTAGGTCTTCTGTGCCGCGAGATATGAGGAATTTTATGTACTTCATTCAACTGTTTTTGTGTCCTCACTTTCTGCTCTCCAAATGAATGCTACGAGAAAGTCGACGGTCAAGACTTGCTCTGTAACATGGATAGGTAAGCAGCAAGATTATATCTCCGTTTAACGAAATCTGCTGTCGAAAATGGACATGATTTCAGATAAAATGCAGTGGAGGGGGGCTAGAAAGAAGTCGACGAACTACTCGAATCCTCTTTTCCTGGGCTTTCGAATGGTATATAGATTGCTGGGCAAAAAAACTTGTCAGTTTTTGAAAATGGAGTGGAGATATTTACTATTAGCTTGCTCCATCCAGCTCCTCCAATGTATTGGCTTTTATGGGTCACCGGAGCAAGCATTTTTTTTTGAAGCCGGGAAGCTCGATGCGTCAACAAGCTATATACCATTCAAAAGCTGAGATTATGGACAATCGATCTAGTTCCTCAACTTTTTTCTATCTCTTCTTAGCAGTAAGATATGAGGGGTTTATCTGACTGATATATATTAGGTCGTCCCAAAAGTATTTTCGCTTTTTCCAAACGGTTGCCACAATCGATGGAACAAACCTTTCTAAGAGATCTTGGTAGCATTCGATGCAGAATTTCATTTTCTTTCTAAAGGTTATAAAACTGTTGCAAAACAGTCAATGAGCTTTCAGAAAATAACCAAAGTCTGCGACCCATGCTTTTTAAGATTGTCATGTTCCACGATTTTTTAAAACTTTCATATCAATCCTCAGAAGGAGTTCAAGTAACGATTCGATAGAGTAAACCTTATAGAATACAGTGCAACTTTTTTCTCTTTTCCATAGCTTGTCATACATTTTTTGTAGAATTTTAACTGATGCCACCGATTTCCATACTTGGACAGCCAAATCCTTGTAGAACATCAAAGGAAGAGCAGCTCGGGTGCTGCTTGATGCAGCGTTTTCCCCTCTTTCTAATGGGTGTTTTTTGTTCCCGATTCGTTTAGTTTTCGGGGGTAAAATCATCACAATTCATTTTTTAAGGAGCCCCAGGCTGTACCCGGAAAACACGAAATTTGATATTTCGAATCCGTAAACTCTCATTTGCTTTATTAATTCAATATTAAGTCATATATCATCTTAAAAACTTGAAATTCCAAGTAACTACTGATGTTTGATGCGGTTGTGGCTGAGGTGGGACTGCCAAAATCCGATGGCTTTGTTAAAAAATCTTTTAAAAAATTATGGCGAGCTACGAGAAAGAGAAGAAAGAAGCACTGTATTCTATGAGGTTCACTCTATCGAATCGTTACTTGAACTCCTTCTGAGGATTGATATGAAAGTTTTAAAAAATCGTGAAACTTGACCATCTCAAAAAGCAGGTCGCAGATTTTGGTTATTTTCTGAAAGCTCATTGACTGTTTTGCAACAGTTTTATAACCTTTAGAAAGAGAATGGAATTCTGCATCGAACGCTACCAAGATCTCTTAGAAAGGTTCGTTCCATCGATTGTGGCAACCGTTTGAAAAAAGCGAAAATACTCTTGGGACGACCTAATATAATTCGCTGATTCGATCTAGCTGACAAAAAATGCATTTAAATCCTTCCATTTCTTTTCATAAAAAAAAGTAATCTTACTCGTAGTCATTTGTTATTTGCGGTGATCATTGCATATCACACTGAGCTATTTTGCAGTCTTTAGCAAGACCATTTTGGTTTTTACGAGCATAAACAACTTGGTAGACTGACCGTAGATAGAGATTTACTTACTGGTTGGTTTTTTTTCTTGCTTCTCTTACAAGCAAAGGCATCTATCTGTTTATCTATCTTAAAACTGTGACGAGCCTTAGAAAACCACCTTAAGGCTTAAAAGAAATATGCTCAAAATTTTTTTTTCAAAAACGTGGAAGAAAGAGGCAGCGAACAAGCATCAACCATTTAGGTTCTTAGAAAAAAAATTCCAATGATTTTTGATTCTCATATCCGTTTTTTGGGATGTTTATATTCCCAATTTATTTTTTCTCGAATTTAGTTAATTTTTTATGCTACAGTATCTAATGTAGACGCCATTGGCAGTGAAAAAAAAGCAACTCAATAATAATTCTCATTGTAACTTTTAGAAATTCTTCTTTTAATGGAATATGTTGTTGTTGTGTTTCACGATTGAGGTGAATCTCCAATAGCTTTTTGATCATGATTCACTCTCAGATTGCCTTCGCAAATCCGCCTCAGGTGAAAGGGGACATCCGGATTCTGGCTCAAACATGAGGGGGGGAGGTGAGATCCATTGCTCCCCTATCGCAACTCTGCTCAGAAGAATGTGACAAATAATTCTCAGAATATTCATTGCAGTGCTACTTATTCGGGTTATTGACCATATATGCATCACGCATGTAAAATTATCTCTGTGACAAAAATACTGAAGTCTGGCGCAACCCCACAAAATGATAACTGTTACATTGAGGATGACGGACTGCGTTGATGAAGAAATCGAGTTAGAAGTACGTTTAATCAAGCACAATTTGTTTTTAAATCTGCTGTTGAAAAACAACATTTTTTTCGAATTCTCAGAACCATTCCTTCTTCCAAGTTACAAAGATTCTCTTACGCAGATGATCATCTTGTCATAGAGGATGGAAGGTAAGCAACGCAACTGTTATTTTTGGGACAGGTCAGGGTCCGGCACAGATCGTCTGGAAGCAGGCTGGGCTTCGTTTTTAGAGCAAAAAGCAAAAGAGACATCGTTCCTGACAATTCGGGCCGAGCACCAAGAATAAGCATCATTAAATCGAATACAAGCTTTTCGTACAGGTTATCATACGATTGACATGCTCTATCGTGCATAGCGAAAAGCGCGCGAATTGAAAACAAGGCTAAAATAAACAAATTGCTTGTTTACAGCGCACACAGTATCGTATAACATCAAAATTGAACTGTATACATAGAAAAATTTTTAAAAATTTGAAAAAAATCAACGCAATGTTTGTAGATCAGATGCTCAGCTTAAAAAAATTAACCTGGCAGGTTGGTCAAAATTTTCGAGCCATAAGGTTCTTGCATCAATACTCGCAATGAATTTCTTCTTATTGCGGACATGTGTGTGGACGCTATTCTGTATGGCAATCGTTTGTACCATCTTTATCCAAAACCTCACAAAAAACAGTCACAAACCAACAAGCGCCGAACAATCTTGAATGCCAAAGTTCCTTGTGCCATTTTTTAAGAATCATTCGGCGCTTATTGAGGTTTATGGTTTCCAAAAGACCCGCTTTCTATATCCTTCAGTGTCCTAAAAACAACTTGAAATTGGACAGAATTCTGTGATCCACTCCCATTTCTCATTCTTTTGCTCTTTCGCTTGTACAGCTAACAAAACACTATGTAGCTTACTCAAAGCATTGTCTCACCAAATCCATGTCTGCCGTACGTTTTTTGTCTGAGCAAGTATTTATACCTTAGTCATGCTGTTGTAACCCTTATATTAATCACGCTGTTGGTCTCTTAGAGTGACGCTTCTTCTTGTCACAGTTGCTTTAGGTCACTAGTTTATTCGCCGTGTTACGTTTGCAAGATGAAAGGACACTGTTTTGCAGAATTACAATCCAGCTTATCCACAAGTTACGGAATATCACAAATACGCCATAGAACTTACCTCTTTCTTGATCGCTGTTCTCCCTATCTTATGATCTCTAATGTTTTTTTTCTTTGCAATCTTTCTTAAAGTTCTTTCGGAACTAAATCATGAATTTGAATTAGTAAAGTTGTTCCCGTTAGATGTAGTTCATTTATAAAATCATGACGACGGATTTTACTGCGGACTTTGCGCCCGCAGAAGTATAAAACGCTCATACAAGAGGGCATCACCTCAACGTTCAGCTCAGTCATTTCCAGTTATCTAAACATTATCATATTTGAGCAAAAAACAATTCGAAAAGAGATGAAAACCAAGAAAATGCCATTTCCATAAGTGACGTGCGTGTCGCGCGTGGTCGCGTCATCGTCACGATTTTTCAAATATCGTCGATTCGTTGGCCGTACGGACTGCTCAAACGCTACGGACCACGCGCGGCGCGGCCAAAATGTTGCGAGAGCACGATTTTAACGATGGCGACTTTGTATCGGAGCAAGCGTTTTACCTCGCGGCGCGTGCTCCGCGGTTATGTCCAGTCCGTACAGTCAACGAATGGACGATACTCTATACTTATGTTTGCTTCTCGGTGGAGGATGGGGGGAGGAAGGGGTAGGGCAAGGGTCAAAGGGGACTTCGTAAAATTTCCGAAAGTCAGGAGGGACTTCGTTTTCAAAAAGCCTAGAAACGGACTCGTGCCAGGCCCTGCTAATAACCCTCTTGCTTCTGTCTTTTGACCATCTCTTGGCACCATTCCATAGGTTTGTTTCAGACTGCCGCACTGACCGCAGCAGACTGCAGCTGACTGCAGCAGACTGCAGCTGACCGCATTGACCGCGGGGCCACACAGATCGTTACATCCTTTGGTGAAGGTGGAAAGGATAGTTAGTTGTAGCTCAAACAGTTTCTTAACAATGTATGCCCCAATAGACAACACGAGCGGGACTAAAATAGGTACATGCATTGACAAAAGGAATCAGAACAAATATGAGCATATAAAAGAAAAACAATCGCCAAATTTTGGTTGAGAAGAGCAAGTTGAATCCTATGAACTTTGTAGGCGTGAATTACGGTGTTTTGATGTATTCGCAACTATTTTCTCCTTTACGAAAGGAAGCTGACTGATTGTGATCGTGCGATTGTGCGGCCGTTGCGGTCAGTCAGCTGCAGTCTGCTGCAGTCTGCTGCAGTCTGCTGCGGTCAGTGCAGTCAGCTGCAGTCTGCTGCAGTCAGTGCGGCAGTAAACAACCCATAGAATAGTATGGAGCGAACCGCTGACACTCTTTATCACCATGGGATTACGGTAACAACTTCAACAAGGACTGTAGGCCATTGAAGGCCATATTTCGCCTCAGCATTAGAATAAACAAGCCATTAACTCTTATATAGGCTGATCGAGGTCGCTGTGTCTGAATATGAAATTTTCACTTTACTGTGATGTTTTTTTGAAGTTATGCCAGATAAACTACTGTTTTGCCTGCATGTGTCAGAAATGTGATTACACCGGCAAAAAACACGAAAACACTTGCAAAAAGTTGTGTATTGAAGTCAGCATGCATGAAAAGTCTAGTACACAATTTTGCAGATTTTTTGGATAAAAGTACCAGACGGTGCATTTCACAATGGAATGCTGAAAGTTTCTCTTAATCCTACAGCAACTGAGAAAGATCAAAAATTCGCTTCAAACTGCAAATTTGAGTTGATCGCTATACAGAATGGTGCCAAAAAATCGGCAAAAGACATTGAAGCACGAGAGCAATAACAATCAAACAGTGAGCACATCTTTTTGGGACACCCTGTAGATGTGGTAGGTTTCAATAAATCGTAACTCACTGCTATCTGCCTGAATTTGCGCGGGAAAAAAATTTTTTTGAATGTAGACGCCATGCTGTTTCTAATTTTTTAAATGCGTCCTACTAAGCAGAATTCGCAGAGTTAAAAATGCATGAATAAGACCACTCAAATTTTGGTGATTTTAAGGAAGCTCACGAAAAATTTACAGACTTTACAAAAAATATTGAAAAATGCACAAACATTTGTTCTTGATCTCGTCTTTCTATTTAGCCAAAAGTCTTGCTAAGCCAATGTTCCTATGAAAGGTTACAATATTTTACGAAAGCAGAAATCTGATCTCGATCACGGCCTGGCACCAGCTGGCACGGGGCAAGCTGGATATCGTTTTTGGGACAAAAAGCAAAGGGGATATCGATTTGTCGACAAATTGCGACGTTTTTTCAGTCGACGTTTCGTTTTTGGGGTTTTTTTAGGTTTAGGGTTTGGGGTCAAGGGGGACTTCGTGAAACTTAGCGAAAATCAAGGGGGACTTCGTGAAAATTCCCTGGTGCCAGCTCGCCGAGCCCTGTCTCGATCGGCTCAAAGTCCACACAGCCAAAAAGAGGGGGTCATAAAACGTACGTTTGACCGTTTCTGCTTCCGCTGTGAGTTTTTAGATTTCTTTGGGCATGCTCAAAAATTGCAAAATAGAAGTAGTTCTCTTCACTTGCTTCTAACTATCAAACTACCTCATACTGATCCATGGAAAAGGTACCACTGTTACATGGAAAATTTCTCTTTCAAATAAAGATAGATTCAGAATTTTTCGTGACTCTACTCGAAAAATGCCATTCTTGATTAATTTCCTTAAATTGCTTTTAACTCTCCAATATTCTCATACTAGTTTATGGCAGAGGTGCTGCTTCAAAGAGCACGGTTTCCTCTTTCAAATGAATATAATTTCGAGGAAAACCACTAAAAAGCAAGAAAGTTATGAATTTTCAGAAAACTGGCGAACGAACTTTAAAAAGTCCCAAAATATATACTATAGAACCGAAGATTTTGAATACGGAACAAGAAGATCTCTTTTCCCCCTCATTTCACGTGATGCACTCATAGTATATCCAATTGCTTGCTTCCCTTGGTTCAGAATCAAGGAAAAAGAAAAGTTTCAAGTTTCATTGAAGCAAACTGAGCTGTTCCCACACTAGTAAGCGTATTACCTGGAAACACAACTTAGAACTTCAGCCTTCTACGAGAGCTACCCTTTGACAAATATCAAGACTGGCTTTCCTTCTCTAATTTTTAGACCAAATTCGATACTTATCAAAGAATGCCATTGTAGAGAATTGAAATTTCACAAAGTTAGCGAGGAGTTGTAGTATACAAGTATTAGCGTGAAAAGAGCTCAGCACTGTTACGTTGAAGACCTGAAAATTTTCGTTTCGATTTTTAGCCAAGAAAAATACTGCAACTGCTCTTATGAATCATGTATATACGAAGTACGTTGTATTTGGCAAGTTTTTTGGGTGGATACTGATTTGTATTTTCACGCATCTGCATCGTTCAGTTTTTGACTTTAACCCATAAATCAAAGTTGGTACGAATTTCGTAAAACATCTTTTATAGCTTGCTTTGCTCTATCAAATGGTACCCTGAAATTTAACCAATATAAGAATCATCTGACGTACTGTGGTAAAGAGTCGGTATGCCGCCACCTGATGTAAAACGTTTTAGATCGTTGACAAATTTGGAGTTTCAAGCGCTTTAGCTTCTCCTAGATGGTCCTTTCGCAAGTTTGAGAAGCAGATATGTATACGCGTTTGAAGGCGCTTTTGTTAATGTACATCTCTTTCAAATTTGCCAGTGCGACTCTATATCCTTCCGTAAAGCAAGCAGAGGAGTCAGGTTCGTTTTAACTCAGTTCTTTCATGAATGGACGACATTACGAGCGATGTTCAATACGAGCGTAACTGCATATGACCGTAACTGCTGTCAACCCACTACGGATCATGAAATGTCCCAAAAAACACAATGTTTGTTCGTCAATAACTCTCTTGCTTGAAGGTTTCTTGCCGAGTTTAAGGTACCACTGTAGAGCGAGGTGCAGCTCAAATTCACAGCATGGAACGGATCTCCGATCTTTCTTCGTTACTCTCGGATTACGGTAGGAACATCATCGAAAAGGCTTTTAGGCCACTGGCGATATTTTACTTCAGAAAAAAACCAAACACACCAGTTCTTATACTGAACCAACTAACGATAAGTCGCTGATCCTAAATATGAAATTTGCACTTCACTGTAATGCTTATTTCATAATTTAGTTCAGATTTAGGGTAACATCTTCTTTTCCAGTATTCGTCGGAAGTGTGATTACATCATTAAAAGATCTCAAAAAACTGGTGAAAAGTTGCGTACTGGAATCAGCACGCCTGAAAACCTTGATACACAAATTTCCATACTTTTTGGAATTTTTTTTCCATCAAAAGGCCTAATACGCGCTATGTCTGAAAGTTCATACCGTAATCCTACAGTGATGAAAAGTGATTGGTGATTCGCTCCACACTGGAAATCCAAGTTTAACCCCGCTCTACATAATGGTACATCAAGCTCGACAAAAGATATTAAATCAAGAGAATTATTAATGATCAAACAGCGTGCACATTTTTTGGGACACCCTGTATGCGATGTATGTGGAGTGGTACATAACCCGAAGGTAAAGAATAACGATAGCTCCTGCCAGTTACTTTCTTCTTAAGGGCCGGGCATACTTCAGGGCATACTTCACGCGATTTCAGTCGCGACGCGACTTGGCATTCGCCAGAAGTCTTCAAATCCAACCTAGCAAACTGCACATGCATAGTGTGTATGACCTACGTGGATTGCTAAATTGCCCTATCTTCTGTACATTCAAAATGTGCTTAAAGTGAGTAATGGACAGCTGGAATATTACCAAATCGCGCCGCGACTGAAATTGCGTGAAGTATGCCCGTCCCTTTAACCTTCACACAGCAGCATGAGATAAAAGCTGAGTTGTCAAGTGAAAAAAGAAGGTGCTTGGTTGTTCTCCCACCTCGATGACAAAACGAGATATCCTTTATATTCTCAGATTGGTGATGAACCTGAACCTTTTGCAGAACCTATTACATTTAAACTTAAGACCTCTTCTCTCTTCTGTGCACAATATTGATTTCATGAAGTTATTTTTCGCATAACCATGATAAAAAAGTGCTTTGCAAATGGATTAAAAGGTTTAATAATACTTCTGCAACCTTCCCGAGAATGTACATTTATGAGCTTCAATTCGAAGTCACTGTGGTTTCCTTCGCTATACCGTATGGGCCATTTATTCTTATAGATACGCGAATCTGAATGAAGAACTGATCTTTTTATTCAATTCAAGATCACGTACTTTATAATAATGAAGAAAAGCTGCTCAATTATTTGTGAAATTGCATGAATTCTACCAATGGCGGACCGAGGGGGGGGGCGGGGGGGGGGGGGGGGGCGCGCGCCCCCCCCCCCCGAGAATGGGTCGCGAAATTTTTGAAACTTGCCTATATGGGTTGTAAAAATGTGCAAACGACTTGTTTGCACTTGAAAATAATTGAAATATTTTTTAATATTTTTTAAATATTCATTTTAGCCATATAAAAAAATTTTTTCGAGGGCGTGGCTGACGCCACGCCCCCTTTTTCAGACTTTAGGGGTCGGGGACCCGCAAAAATTTTGAGAAGCACCCCAAAAATTTTTTCGGAGTGCGTGGCTGACGCCACGCACCCTCTTCAGAAAAAAATTTTTGTCGCGCCCCCCCCCCCCCGAAAAAAATTTCTCGGACCGCCACTGAATTCTACGTAATTTAGATACAGAATTCAAAGTCGCTCGGCTAGAAAAAGAACGTGCCTCGATGCCGTTGCTCTTGACTCTGTCCTCATTCAAGAGAGCTGTGACCGCTGTAACCAACTGAGCAAATGTTTCGATGGCTTGCATTCCTGAAAAGAACGAAGTTGATCAATTTAAGTGATACTCAGGAGCAGTGATCACACGTATGAACAATTTAGCATATCAGAAATTTTGGAAATCGTGTTAGCTGGAGTTTGAGCTCACTACCTCAATATTCCCATCCACATTTCAACATAATTAACCACCAAAACGGAACGGAGCAAATACATTACGGCTGCCACTTAGTAGAAAATCTTGCTTGAATTTTCAAAATATCGCTTGTACTGTGTAAGTGATATCATTTTCAATAATTCATTTCAAAATAATCATGTTTAGCAATTTTATACGGGTGGCAACGGCTCAGACAAAATCTAAATCTTTTCCCGGAGTTAACAAGTAAGGGGGCATTTTCAGCACTACATCTCTATGTCTCTAGAAAGCAGACGTATGCTCCCCAAGTAGCAAAAGCGATCATCATTTGCTTCTTGAAAATTATGCTGAAATGCTATTAGGTTGATGCAAAAGTAATGACCAAATTCCAAGCCTTTTTTCAGGGCAACTTTTTTCCATCAATACTTCTTCTTTACGATAGATATAATCCATCGCGAAGCTGTTTTCATGCTCTATCTAACGGTGTTTGAAACGGGCTCTCAACCTTATCTCTTATAAAGTTACAGAGCTTCAAATAACCGCATCCAAATTCAGAATTCCATTGCATTCACTTTTCCGGCCAGAACTCAAGCGCGTATCAATGGGATTTCTTCGAAAATTTAGCTATTGTATGTAATAGAAATTCTCTACATTAATTAAGACTGAGATATCGGCGCCTAAACATGGATAGCCGTTGCGGTCATTTCATGACCCATAATTTTCTTCTGAGGAAGTCAGTCGCCGAAGCTTTGCTCATTTCTGTAAGCGTAGAGCTAGACATTTATTAGCAGGTTTTGCAAAAACATCCAGCTGTTCACTACGTAGAAAATCAGAAAATTCTATATTCCGGACTTTGAGGCGCACTGAAAAATGTTGAAAAAACTGAGAAATTTTGAATTTCAATTGTTTTCTTTCTCGCAAACTTTTTTGTCCGGATTCTTTTTATTGTAGTTTGTACTACTGGCTTGCGGGCTACAAGATAGGCCACTTATCATTCATACTAAGAAACTTTGAAGGAAGTTATGAATTGTCAAAAACAAGGTTCTAGCAGAAGAACCTTTTTTGTCTCTTAGTCCGTATTTCTCTTCCCGTTTATGATTTGAGTATAAATGAATATGCGCTGTATTGCGGAAGGTTTGCTGCTTCTGATGGTCTTTACAGCATTCAGCAATGTGGATCTTTTAAAAAGTTATAGCACGTCAAAGTGAGAATTTGCAAATCGGCCATTACTTTTGCATCGACCTAATACATGTCCCTTGGTTTCGGAGTTCTTTTGATACTCCATGTGAGTGTTCCATGTAGAATTAAAAATTATGCAAGTTTGTTTTAGTGACTTCTACTCATTCATCTGAAATGTGTGCGCGTAGCCACGCTAACTCCAAAAAATACTGAAGATTGACGCTCACTAACTTTTCTTTCTCAACGCAGCTTCAATTCTTCGGTTCCGCTTGGCTAGTTTCCTTAATCTTCGCCTCTCTTCAACACGCAACTGATGCTCAAGGGCTTTATCAGCAGCAGCGAAGACTGACACTCTTTCCTGTAAGTTTTGTTATGTACGAGAGCGACCATAAGAAATTGCTTACGCTGTTCCTCTCAAGATTCAAGAAGTCCGAGGGAAAAGCCATTTGCGCTCGATCCCATTCTGTTTCGGACAAATGCTGTAACTTCTCTCCCCGAAGATCGCTGGGATATGTCGGCATGCTGACGGAACTCGGCAGCTCAAGTATTGGCTTTGATGAAGTTTTCACTATGAATTGAAATGGTTACCGAGGGATAGAGCTCTGTGGACGGTGGTTCGCGAAGACTTGCGTATTGTTTTTCACTTGAATAATCGATGGAGCGTACTGCATTAGGTTCAGGCACAGTCTCATCGCGCTTCTTTGTATCTGTCACTGAAATAATGGAACTGTACAGTGTGAAATGCTCGAGCTAACGTGGTACTGTATAGCTGAACCATTTTTCTCATTGTCAGTGACACCGTCTTGAGCGGTTTGAAGCGCGGGACCGCCACGCTTGGGCTTGCGCCGGGTTCGCTAAACTTCAATCGTTAATAAAGCAAGCTCAAGCCGGTCGCGCAGAATTCGAGCCGCTCGAGATGGTGTCATTGCCAGTGGGACAAAGGGTAGCTTCCTCCTTGCTCCATCATAAAACCATCTCAATTAGGATGAAGTTGGAGAGGCATGATATTGTGGTCCTCAATATTGTCCTCAATGTTGATCTTTTTGGTATTCTAGCTAGACCCGATTCATCACTATGTAAGGCAGTGACGGTGACGGAAGGGAAAGGAAGCAAGTGGGGAGGGAAAGAACGGACGCGGATTTCGGAATTGATCTAAATGGATTGTAAAGGTGACTTTTTTCATTCCCATAGTATTCACATAAGCTTGCAAATTTTCAAAATACCCAAAAAATTTCTGGAGGGCTTTTTCGTTCCACCCCTTTCCCTCTCTGAGAACAATTTCTGGGGACCGCCGCTGCTGTAAAGTTGGTATCTTCTGCATCTGACAATACAATGATAATGCTGGAACTGATTCTTTTCATGCTTCCCGATCATATAACGCAGCTCGGACCATGGCCAATAGTTCAGAAATTTTTGAAAAGGTTTTGACCCCTGCTCATGTTTAAGAGATGATTAATGGCATTTGGAGCACTCCGTGTTTCATTTTTCATTTGCTTGTCACATAGGATTGCAGTTTACTGAAGCTATCCGTTCATTAGCTGAAGTACTATCCGTACATTTTGGCACTATGGAAAGGAGCCTTCACTTAAACGGTACTCTCAAATAGCTGGGAATTTGCGACAGATTAGAGCATTTTGAATTAGAGATGCAGGTGCCTGACCATTAGAGTGAGTGCATTTTATTTTATAGTTAGATTATGATTTACTCAACTATTTCCATGTAGAAAAACATGCTTCCAGGTCTGATACAGTGTGCGTGCAATTCAGTCTATGTGCAAGTTCAAATATTCGCGAAGTGGATGGAAGATTGGAGTTTGGCTAAAAAGTCACTCCAAAGCTCCCACTCCTGCCCAATACATTTTTCGAGGTTCATGTCCTCTACGATATACCGCTTGTAATTTTTTGGATAAACGACACACAGTCGCCCGATTTATGTGACATCAGCGTAGCGTAGCCATATCTCGCTTCAGAGTAGACGATTCTTAATCCAAGGGCACCATTCAATTCAACTTGACGAGCGCATCTTCTGGTATATAGGAGTTCCCTTGGACACTGTAGGAGACAAGATTCCCAGAATCACTCCAGATTTTTGCTTACGGTAGGCTACTCAGTGTGCTTATTAATTGCACTCACTGGGCAACCTACCGTAGGCAAAAATCTGAAACAGTTTGTGGAATCTGACCTGCTACTGTGCCCGAGCGTAAAATTCTACAGGGTGTTCCAGGAGTAAGTACACACTTTTCAATCGTCAATATCTCTCTTCCCAATGGGTCTTCTTTTATGAGGCAAGCATCATTCTCTGGAAAAGGCTTCAACTTAGATTTACAGTATCGAGCAGATCATCGATTGTTCCTCGTTATCTTGGATTGCGGTAAGAACTTCCAGCAAGTGGAACATTGTGAAACATGCCACCTGACAAAATTTTTTTCAAATAATCTGAAAAATAGTGTACTAGGGTTTTCGTGCGCGCTGATTCCACTACACAACTTTTTACGAGTGTTTTCAGCTTTCTTGACGGTGTAATAATTCTGACAAATACTGGGAATTCGATTATTACGGTCTACCTGGGATAACTTTGGAAAGAAGCGTCACAGTAAAATGGAAGTTTCATATTCGAGATCAGCGGCTTCCATTACCATAGTTTAAGCGTATTTGGCTTGTTTGGCTTTGTCCCTAGGCGGAATATGGCTTGCAATAGCCTAAAATCATTTTCGAGGTTCCTACAGTAATCCTACAGTAATGAAGAATGATCGCTGCTGCTTGATACAGTAAATCTAAGTTAAAGCCTCCTCTACAGAATGGCAGATGGCGGAAAAAACACAATGGGAAGAGAGATATCAACGAATGAAAAGTGTGTGCTTACTTTTGGGACACCCTGTATATACCAGAAAATGCGCTCTTCAAGCTAAATCGAATGGTGCCCTTGGATTAAGAATCGTCCACTCTGAAGCGAAATATGCCACGCTACGGTGATGCTACATAATTTAGTGACTGTGCCTCGTATTTCAAAAATTAATAGCTGTATTGTACTTACTTCACAGCTTTATAGCGCTTGACCAATAAAAATCTTTTTCGAATAGACTTGAGTTTTTCAGAGATTTTGATAGAATCTGGACATTGACTGGCACGCTATTTTCTGGTTACCGTTATACGACAAATTGCTTACTCAAGTTTTCTAACTTTGAGAGGTTATCCCGTAAGGTTGTCTTTTCATATCCGAAATTTTAGTTTGGTTTTTCTCAAAAACTAGGGCACGTACAAGGATGCAAATTCATGACAGTATTCTGAGTGAACAAGCTATAAGTAGCTAACAAGCTATGCGTATTTGCGAGGAACACAAAGCCGCTACAGGCGAACTTTGAAAACTAAGCGCATCATTTTTTTTCTTGACTAGCTATCAGAAAAGTACAGCAGGTGTCTATAAAAGCCTGAAGGGGAGAGCAAATTCTTGCGCGAGTAAGAAATTCGCAGAAATTTGTACTTAAATACGATTTATTTTCGTTTTTTTTCGAAAACTCAAATCTTTTTTATTTTGGCTTGAAATTCAATGCCGATCAAGCTTTGTGCAAACTTATGAACGAGTGGTCCCCGCATCCTATTAGGAATCTAAGAAGAACTGACTTATGTCGGTGAAAACTCAAATTGAAAAGTATGGGACACAACCTGATACATATGGAAATGCTCCAAGCAGCGCGCAATTCCAACCTTGAATGGCTGCGCATGAGATGGAGCGATTGACATCCCTTGCGAAGAGTAGGGTAAAGGAACTCTTACTTATAAGTATCAACAGCTGGATCCTATGCTTTGAGAAGAGATCTTGAAGGCTATTCCTGTCTAGCACTTAAGAAACGTCAAAAGTAATTGGCAACCAGCGTGCAAGCTTTCTCTTATGAAGAGCCAGGAACTCACTTGTGCGCAAAATATGGCCACCACAAGGATAGAAACTACTTACTGAAATGAAACACATCAATTTTAGTTCAAACCAGTCATTGAGTGATAGTGATACTTCAACCACTTTCATTCTTTGAATTGCTACCATGAAATGTTAAATTCTCGCATAAGTTTTGCAGATTTTCTAACCTGTGAGTAGTATTAACTTTCGAGATAAATTTCGCTCAATGAAAAGAATGAATTACAGTCAACAAACTGTTTGCAATTAAATATGAACATTGCTATTGTTCTAGCTTCAAGAAAGATATTCTATCTACGGCTGCCAACCTTTTTGCAAAAACTAATTTGGAATTAATTTGAGAGGACACCACTCAATGATGATGTAAACAGCACAAACTTCGCTCACGTGTGGCTAGTGTTTCTTTAAACATCGGCTACAAGCTTGAATACCACGGTATTATCGTGCTGTAACACAAGCCTTGCACCAAACTAAACCACAACGAGACATTTTCTCCCTACATACTCAGACAATTGCATCGGAAAGTTCGCGGCCTCAAAGCGTGTTACATGGCGCGTCGCGGCCCTTAAAATTTCAACCGCACACGCCGCGGCCCATGTATATTTCACCGGGAACGCCGCGGCCAAAGTTGGAATCGGGAAGAGATTACCGGGAAGGTCGCGGCCCAACCACCTCACTCGGCGGGCCGCGGGCCCTATCAAAGGCCGCACTTCTTACACGCTGTAGTTTAAGGCGCAACCCTCGTGAGGTACGTCGCAGCGATGGGGCTACCCTAAGTGTTTATGAGACTGGGCATCGCTTCTCGGATTTGGTCCTATCTGACAGAGTTGAGTTTTTATGCTAATGAAATCAACTTCAGCAGTCGGATGAGTAATATCGACGACATTAGATGATGTCGACCGATAAGCTAGTTGCTCAATTTGTGCTCAAGGCGTTGTCACGAAAGACACGCCAAAAGATTTTTCACTCTTCCTAGGCCTCACAAGCATGCTAATCGGGTCAACTATCGGGCGCTTACAGGGTGCACCGCGGTCACTTATCGGGTCCAATTTCGGTTTATACCGGGCAGCTCGCGGCATGGATGATTGGTGGTCGAGCAAGCACCCGCGAACTTCCCGATGCGGCTGTCTGAGTAAGTGTTGACCATAGAGCAAAACAAGCGCAAAAATGCGGAGTTTGAAGACAAAAACTACGACCCATCTGCAAAGCAATGTTGAGGTTGTTTTTTAGTTATTTCGTCTCTAGAAGTACAACTCAGACAATTGCACCGGGAAGTTCGTGGGTCTTGCTCGGCCACCAATCATCCATGCCGCGAGCTGCCCGGTATACACCGATATTGGACCCGGTAAGTGACCGCGGCACATCCTGTAAGCGCACGATAGTTGACCCGATTAGCATGTTTGTGAGGCCTGGAGAGTGAAAAAAATTCTGCCTGTCTTTCTGACAACGATTGAGTACAAATTGAGCAACTTGTTAGCTCATCTGTCGACATCATCTACTTCGTCGATAACATTCAACCGATTGATGAAGTTTGTTTCGTGAGTATATAAACTCAAATGTCACACAACCCAACCCGAGAAGCGATCACCAGCCCACAAACACTTAGGGTAGCTCCATCGCGGCGGCGTACCTCACGCGGGTTGCTCCTTAAGCTACAGCGTGTAAGAAGTGCGGCCCTTGATAAGGCCCGCGGCACGCCGAGTGAGGTGATTGGACCGCGACTCTCCCGATAAGCTCTTTCCAATTTTAACTTTGGCCGCGGCGTTCCCGATAAAATATACATGGGCCGCGGCGTGCGCGGCTGGAATTTTAAGGGCCGCGGCGCCCCATTAGCACGCTTTGAGGCCGCGAACTTTCCGATGCAATTGTCTGAGAACGTGAAGTTAGCTTTCCAGAACGTTTACTTTTTGAGAAGTATAAAACTAGCTCCTCTTATTCGGCTTATTATACCAAAGTTGACAAAGAAAGCCATTCATATGATATCAATTTTGACATGTACTTTTTCGTTTTTTGTTGCAAATTGAGCAAACGAATATAATTATATTTTTGCAGCAACCCTGAGCAGGGCTCGTCACGAGCTGGCACCAGGGAAATTTCAAAACGAAGCCTCGTTTGATCTTGAAAATTTCGTACGAAGTCCCCTTTGACCTGCTTTGAAGACCCGTCATTATTTTTAGATCATGTACAAGTATGTAGTAGGGTTTTTATGCATACCGATTTTATGGAACAACTTTTCACAGCTTTCTAAGCTTTTTAAGTGGTTGAATCACATCTTGAGAAGCAGAAAAAGCCGATTTTTCGACTGCGGAGCAAACCGAGTAATCTTCAGATGGCTATAAAACGCTGAAAAGAAAACATTATGAAATTGTTTCTTCTCTGTATGTAAACTTTTACAGCGTAGATACATTTTATGCAAAAAAGTATGAAAACTTATGTGAGCAAAATGTCGGTGCCAGCTCAGCTGGCACTCAGCTGACACGGTGCCAGCTAATTCAGAAAAAAGTTCAGCACAGCTTTCATTCACATAAGTTTTCAAAAATTTTTGGGCCATAGTTCGGGTCTCCCAACGCGCATGCACACACCAAATTTGGTGTCATACTATTGCGTTTCGGCTCAGAACAACGCCTTTGTTTGTTTGAAGATAGCACGCCGGTGGCATACCGGCGGTATTCTTGCCGCTCTTCTTTGCCCCGGACCCTGGAAAAACGATGTTCCCTTTGCTATCCGCCCTAAAAACGATATCCAGCTTGACCCGGTGCCAGCTGTGCCGAGCTCTGACCCTGAGCTGTGCTCAGACTAGTGATTGTCACAAGTCTCCAAAAGTATTTAGCCTTTAATTTTAGTTTGTAGAAGTTTCTAGCCTTTCGACTGCTACTTTTCAGAATATATCAGTATTGGCATAAAAATCTGATTAAAAGGGACAAGATTTGATATTTAAGAAATATTGTTGTAAAAAGCTAAAAATTTATAGTTGTACTTCTAAAAACTTGTGGTATAAAATTACTAGCATGGAAATCGCTCAGCAACGTTTCGGCGACAGCTTGGAAAATTGGTTTTCTCGATATTTAGAGTGCACGTTCGCAAAATTTTTTCGTACAAAATTGCGATTTCCTTTCCTGATTTTGAGAGCATTAGATTTTTTGGCTTAGGATTTCGCTTGAATCAAGTTGATGTTAATGACATCTCGTAAAGTCTACTTTGCTCTTCCAGATGTGCCACGAATTCAAGTAGCATATAGGAAAATGACTCATAAATGGTTTGATCTAACTTAGTGCAATACTTACGCTTCTACCTAAGAAGAGAAAAAAGATATACTGCAAAAATTTGAAAGCCACTTGTTATGTTTTCACAAGGATAGCCATGAATCTATGTCTAATGTCTAAATTTCTTACCTCAGATTGTTTAATTTCTCCTTTAATATTTGTAATGCAATATTTGTACATGTACTCTTGCTTTAGGACTCCAAGCAAATGTAACAAAAAGGAAAAAAATTTGTGCTCCCATTCTCTTATTTTGGAGAAGAGCCTCAGGATCAACTTGAATCCATGAGGAAACATACAAGCAAAGCAAAAAAGCTCTACGAAAACCTAATAAGAAGTCGCAGTTCAACAACACGTGCGGAAACAGGCATTGTTTAGTGAACAAATCAAGAAAACCAAGATTTGCCATTTAGCGATTACAACATTGTTTAATTTAGAAGTGGCTCCTTAGACATCCCTGTACTTTCGCATTGCAATTATCGCCCACTTCTCATGAATATCTCTAATCTCAAATTGCAATAAAATTACTGCAGTTCAACCTTTTATTCCGATATATAAATAGCTATACACATATATAGACGATATCAATATACTCCGATGACTTAGTCTAGTTTGGCCTTCACAGAAGGCAAGTACCCGCCCGACAAATAATCCGCCCAACATAACATTATGTCAATAGCTCAATAGCAGAATCAAAGCTCAATAGCCAAGAAGTGTGGTGTTTCTCTCGCAAACCGAGTAGAACTCGTACGAGCACGGATAGAAGTACAGGTAGGTGGACGAGTAGACATTGATACTGTAGTAAGCGACACAAGTCGCAGCTGTAGACCATCCGTTCGATATTGCGTTGAATGGAAGTACCAGCCATTTTCTGGAATGAATGATATTAGATAAAAAGCAGATCCATGCATGGTTTGAGCTCACAGTAGCGATGGGTCCATTCCGTAGATGCCATCCCAAATCGGCATTGGCATAGGTGGAAGGCATCTCTCGCATTTCATCGGTGAACTGGAACAATTTTTGCTTCAATTTCAAAAGGCAGAACAGAAGGCACTTACGTTCCCTGCATGTGCCACTTCGGATAACTGCTACCATCGGACTGCCCAAGACCGATCCAGCTCCAAAAATAGAGTGGAGCCTCCTTCATCACTTCGTCCTACAAAGAATTTTCACTTTCCATTCCCTCAGCTACCATGCAGCAACTTACGAATTCGGCAAGGGTATCGGCCACGAAGAGGGATCCTCCTTTTTCGTTGCAGGCTCTCTCAGCGCTTGCGGCATCCATTTTGGTTAGTTCCATGTAGTAGCAGGAATCTTGATAACGGAACCAGCCATCAGCACAGACCATGGGTTCCTACAAAGCGGATCAGTACTTACTACAGAATCCAGATTAGAAAATAAGATTTCCACTAAATTCCCAACCGGTACAGCCATTTCAGGTGCAGGCTCTACGTATTCTTCCACCGGTCTCTGACAACCATTACCACATCCACATCCACAGCTAGGTCTCCTTCGGCAGCAGCAACAACAACATGGAGGGCCTGGAAACAAAGATTATCTCCTCCAAAAAATTCGTACCGTACAGCTACCGTACTCACTGGTCGTGGTCGTTGTTGGCGTTGTGGTGGTAGTGGTGGTGGTAGTCGTTGTTGTAGTGGTTGTGGTAGTTGTGGTAGTGGTTGTAGTTGGCTCTTCACAGCAATCGCAGCAGCAGTCACAGCATCCACAGCCGCATCCACAATACGATGGAACTGCTAAAAAAAAGAATGTACGCGCTGAAAAAAAAGCAATTGAAATGGGCTTACGAGGAGGTGGTGGGGCAGTCGTCTCGGGCTCCGCTTGTACAGGGCATTCGCACATCTCAGGAGCAGCCGTGGTCTCTTCTTCCATGGGTGGGCAGGTGCATTCCGTTGCCGGGGTTGGTTCCGGTTCCGGCTCCGGCTCCGTACAGCAGCAGGACTCTGGAGCAGCCGTAGTTTCTAGCTCTTCTGCCTGTTCCACGCCACAGCAACTGCATGGCTCCGGTGTAGGCGGAATTGTCGCCTCTTCCATGGCGCAAGGGTTGCACTCCTGAGGCGGTTCGGTCACTTCTTCCTGAGGAACGTAGTCGTATGGTGGATAAGCTGGAGCGGCTTCTCCTGACTGGGGACACATACGAGGCGCACCACTTCCATCCGATTCAAGTGGGTAAGCGAGGACGGGTACGATTAGGGTAATAAACCAGAACCACCTGAAACAAACACAAAATAACGAATCATGAAAGTGACAAAAAGAAAGGAAAAGGGATCCAAGAGAAAAGACTCACATCATTGTTAGTAGAAAAGGGGTTAGCAAGTGACCAGCCTCAAAAAGCTGAACTGCACCGGGCACTAGTCACCGCTCTCTTTTATACACTCATTTTCGCGCTCGTTCAGGTTCTGATCATTCTTTTGATCTCTTGCAACGAGGAATACCAAACTTTCAGTGAAGATATTAGCATCTTGCTGGCTGAAAAAAACGTTACAGGCTTTCAGCTTTTGAAAGGCTATAGCTTTAGTTAAAAGTGCTCCAGGTAGCTTCAAAATGCTTGAGTGTTGATCTTTAGATCAACTGAAGTATTAAATTCGACAAAAGGCGCTGCTATCGATTTGACTTTTATCCGTTTCTTTCTGGAAACTAATGTTGAGTACACAATGTGAAATATTTGTATCGTTTTCCTGGATCCCCTTATAGTTCTTACCCTTCATTGGACCTACTAGATCAAATTCTCAAAGCAATTAAAAATTCTCACTATTTCAGTAATCAAAGCTGGTTCACAAACTCAATCCGGTTACATTCTGATATATCAGTATGAAAATTGAAATGTTACATTATGTGTTTACCGTTTCTATTAAATGTTACTTCTTGACATCGGACTTTACGCTTCAAGCTTGTCATTAAACCAAACTTTTCATAATCCACTCGTGGGCATTACTTACCATCTTGTAAAGAAAGTATTGTGCCTTAAAGATTTCAAAAGGTTTGTTGTCAGCCAGTATGCCGATTTTATTTATAGGGTAGCATTTTTGTACAAAAAAATCTGCTTTGAATAGCAAAGATTTTAATTCAAGGGCGACTTATCTGTATGAGATAATACTATATCATCTCCTCCATTATGTTCTACACCACCAGAACCAGTATTTTAAGTTTATGATCTGGACATTAGCTAATGATTGAGGAGTGCTATTTTTGGTGGAAGTGTGCTTCAAATTCTCTCTAAAAATTGATCTGAAATTAGGTAAATCAAGTCGTTCTGAAAGTAATTTTGCTTTCTTCAAATGAACTCACGTTTCGTAGAACATGTCAGAAACACCTCAAAAGCATTCGATGCAGCATTTATCCTCCTTTCAATGGTCATAAATCCTGCAGCAGCATAATCAATGACCTCTGGGAAAATTACCAAAGAACACGACCACTACTTTTGGCCACGGTCAACTTTCGCTGTTTTTCTAAATTTTTGTACCGATCACTCGGAGAAGTCCAAGTAATATATGGATAGAACCCTACAAGATAAGAAACAATTTTCTCTCTTTTCCATAACTCATCATATTTTTAGTAGCATTTCAATTAATGCTACCAGTTTCCATACTTAGTCAACTCAAACCTCGTAGAACATCAAAGAACGAGCAGCTCGAGTAATTTTCAATG
This sequence comes from Cylicocyclus nassatus, assembly GCA_958299035.1. Classification (NCBI taxonomy): domain Eukaryota; kingdom Metazoa; phylum Nematoda; class Chromadorea; order Rhabditida; family Strongylidae; genus Cylicocyclus; species Cylicocyclus nassatus. The sequence goes on along the minus strand of CATQJL010000223.1, from coordinate 46,304,649 downwards.
CAGCCTTTCTCCTCTTTTCAATACAATGTTTATTCTTCACGATTGGTGGAGTCTTGGGGATTAAATTACCATAAATCATGTTTTCAAATTTGAAGTTTCGAATCCGTGAGCTCTCATTTGCTTTGTAAAAGCAGTGTCAAACCAAATACCATCTTAGAAGTTTCATTACTGAAGTAATAGTGTTTGATGCGATCGCGGCTGACGTAGGCCTGCCAAAATCTTGTTTTAGTAAAGAAAAGTCTTTCAAAAAATTATGGCGAGACATGGCAAAAAGGAAAAAGTACTGTTTATTTTGCACTGTTTTCTGAAGTGTGTGCTCTATCGACTCGTTACTTGGACCCCTTCGGAGGGTTGATATGAAAGTTCAGAAAAATTGTGAAACTTGACAACCTCAAAAGGCAGGGTAGCCAGTTTTGGTAATTTTCTCAGAGCTCACTAACTGTGCTACAATGATCTTGCAACAACTAAAAAGAAAATGAACTGGTGCATCGAAGGCTATCAAAATTTCTTAGGAATTTTTGTTCTACGAAATGTGGCGTTTACTTAGAAGAGGCGAAATTACTTTCGGGACGGCCTCATAGAAACGATTTGGTTGATACCATGGATAACCTTAGCTCCAGCGATGACAAATAAGGAGCTCATATGTCATGAAATCGAAACCATCGAGACGCAAATCACATATAAGTTTTAGGGGTTGCCCTAATATTGAGACCATTACAAACGTTATGCGCGGCACCTCTTACAAAACTGCCGCTCCCAAGGTGGTAGGTGACTATGGACAAACTTTTTCCTGCTTCTTCTCCCGCTTAAGAAGAGAGTAAACTTCTGTAGAAGAGCCATGTGATGCTGTTCTATTCCATTTTTGGTAACGTAATCCTTTCCTCTGCTTCTGGCAAATGGCAGAGTTGTGACATCTCCATCATTTCCCTATAGATTTTTGTTGTTTCGAAATAGAGCAAAAGTAAGCACGGCCCATAAAACTGTTCACATATTGTGAATATTTCAGAATTCTTCCACGAATAATCTCAAAGAATAGTCACAAATCGGAACCCGGTCAACATGTGTAATTTCTATGTAAATCATCAACTCAGAAGTCCATTTGAACGTTATGGGAGCCTTCAAAGAATACTTGCTGAGTTTGACGGATTTGGTGAGAAACTGAGTGAAATGCTAATGAATTTATAATATAGTTGCGTTTTAGAAATTTTGACCCTCAATATAAAATGTCGCGGAATTCCGGGCATGTCGCGGAATTCCGCGGAATTTTCCAATACCGTAGCTTCCTTCGGAATGCATGAACTTTGAATCTGAAAGATTCACTCAGCTCATTAAGGCGGACCTTTTGGTGTGTACATCGCCCTACAGTATTTCTCGGGTTACGGTGGGTATAAATTGATTTCTTTGCGATTTGTTTGAAATTCTATGGGGGGGGGGGAGGTGGAGGGGAGGAGTATCTATGGTATTGGTTGTGGTTGTTAAAAAAAATGCGAACATACCATGGTGATGCCGTCCAGGTTGTTGTTCTTCCTCTCTTTTCTTAATAGCTTCCAAGCAGTACCTCTGTAATACTTAAGCGCCGGTGGATACGAGTACAGCACACGAATATTGTATTCATCGAGCACGTCCACTTCTCACAGAAGCAACATTATCTCTTACTGTACAATTACCGTACCCCGAGAATCAAGGTAAGGCGATGTATTAAAAGATATGTCTCAACAAGCTGAGTATAACCCTTCTTTCAGAGCCAGAATTTATGCATTACGAAGAAAATTATGGCGATATTCCGAAAATTCCGCCGAATCGAATGTTGCGGAATTCCGGGATTTCCACTCCACAGAAATTTTTTGCACGCTCTGAGAGCGGTACTGTATACGTTTTGAAATTAATTTGTGGTAATAAGACTAAACGACCCCAAACCAACAAGCTATTCAACGTATCTTCTTACAAATTCCAAATTCATCAGAGCCGTTGTGAGACACATTATTGCTATTTGATGACCGATTGGCAATAAAAATCGAGCCTCTTGACATACACCCACAAAGCTCCTATGTGCATACGATGTATCGTAAGCATAAAAGAGATGAAAAGCGGATACTAAGAAGTCGAAAAGATTTTTGGAGACATCCGTCACAAAAAGCTAGGGTAAGCAACTGCTTTTGCCATTATTCTGTTTCATATAGTGCTATCTCATTAGCAAAAAAAGCTCATCACTTGCTTATGTCAAATATTTAGATCGACACAGGATAAATTGACTAAAATTTGAAACTGAAAGAGATTATTAGGAAGTTTCTGAGATTTTGTGCTCTAAACAGGCTCTGCTTAAGGCGAAGACTTATTGTCTCTTAAGCTTTGTTATTTTGTTTGTTTTCGTCAACAAAATCGATTTCTTGAAATAAGTTTGTGGAACCTTGTAAGCATATTTTTCATATGATATGACGGGAGCATATTCTGGTTGTGTGTGAACGCTTGATGATTATCCGCTGATTACAATGATGTCAGATTACATTACTACATCGACGCCAAATTCGATGCAAACTTAAAGCGCTGTGAAACAAATTCATGTATTCATTACTTCCGCTCTCTCAATTACTTTATCCAGTTTTAAATATCGTTTATGCAGCCTGATAGCACATAAAAGAGCATACGTTAAAACTTGATTATTAGTAGTTACAGATATCAAGTAGGGAATGGTCGAGTTCATTAAAAGCACTTTTTGCACATATAAATTCACATAAATTAGCTGCCAATGATATTACAGTGAAAGAGCCAATGCACAACAATCGAGTGCAATCATATTAAGACAGAAGGTGAAGAATTACTGTTCATCCTTGTCCTTCGTGCCGTGCTTGAGCATGCGAGTGAATTCCACATAGTCAAAATTTCCATTCTTGATGGGAGCATCGCGGAACAGCTCATCGACCTGAAAAGATAAAGCTAGTTTACCAAGGAAAAATTGATTTGTGCGCAAGACACTACCAAGATAGGAAGAAGTCATGCCTGGAGTCTGCCAAAAATTTTACAACTTGTCCGAAAAAAAACCCATATTGTGCAACTCTCTCACCCGCCCCATTGCATTCTCAAAGCTATTACGGCAACACCGAATGTTGATGATTACATCAGCTATCATTCACAATTTCGAGAAAAATACTTGTGATTCATTGGCTAACGATGTGATACAGCAGCAAACGATGACTAGAAACTATAAAACTGAATGTACCTGCTCATGAGTGTAGCGATCACCCATCGTTGTCAGCAATTCACGAAGTCGATCTTCGCTTAATTTACCCGAATTGTCTTCGTCAAAACATTGAAATGCATTTCGGATCACTTCTTCAGGATCAGTTCCTTCAAATTACGAAATTAAATAGAAAAAATAGATAAATGCCAAATTTCATTTTGGTGTAAAAATGAAGAACATGCTTTTTGGTGAAACATGCTTCATTTTACTTGTAGAAACGCAAAGCAAACCTGTCAATTTTTCACCAAACAGCGTCAAAAACATGGTGAAGTTGATCGCTCCAGGAGCTTCATTCACCATCGAATCCAGGAATTGTTCGTTTACGTCTTTACCTGAAACGTGAACTTTGGCGGCTAAAGCGAACAAATGTTTTACTATCACAACATCACTACCTCCATATAAAAATATTAGGTTGATGCAAAAGTTTTGTCGCATCAATTTTGAAAAATCATAACTTCTTGCTCTTTCAACGGATTTGCATAAACTTGATCTTGCTAAGCAGAAGAAGCCCTTCTCTTTGTGAGTGCCTTTGCTGCTCTCTAATAAAGGGCAGCTTTTCAGATGGAAGCAAAAAAATAAAATTACTTCAACTTCGGTCGTTTTTAGGCTGCTAAAAATCCGAAACTTGCGATATTCCGAGCAAGAAGTGTAGTTCTTTTGCTCCACAGTTTCCAAAAGTGCAGAGATTATGTTGAATGAGCATCCCTGTGAAAAGTATGATTGCAATAAAAAACAGCAAATTTGATTTTTTGATATTTTTTCTAAAATCTTAACTCTTCACAGCAATGCTCATTTGACACAAACTCTGCATTGTTGGAAACTGTGGATCAAAAGACTTACTATACTGCTTGCTCGGAATTTTATCGCGTTTCAGATTTTTAGCAGCTCAACTCGAAATAAGCAAAATCGAAGTAATTTCATTCTCCCGCTTCCATCTCAAAACTCCTTATTGGAGAGCAGTAAAAACACTATAAAAAAGAAGATTTCCTCTATCTAGCAAAATCCAGTTTGGGCAACTTTGTTAAAAGAACAAAAAGTTATAATTTTTCAAATATGATGCGACAGAACTTTTTGCATCAACACGATACTTTATGAAACACTTCATAGCTTGCGCATACCTAGCGAAGCGAACATCTCTTGCAAATCCGCTTGATCGATGAATCCATCACGATTCTGATCTATCATGTTGAACGCTTCCTTGAACTCCTACAAACATTCCATTTGACGGAAAATTCCATTCGCAGAAGTGGTAATGAAAATCCGTCTTTATCAAACACAGATAATCTAGTATGTATATACCTGTATTTGGGCCTGGTCAAACATAGCAAAGACATTAGATGTTGCTCGCTGTGGCCGCTGTCGGCGATTGACAGTTTTTCGTGAAGCCATTCTAGTGAAGAAGTAGGTACAAGCCTAGAAATAGAATTGGCTGGAACATGTCGGCATGGTAACAAATAGAAAATGAGTATTTCTAACGAACAAAAAATCACGAAATGGTCAACTAAAAAGAAATGTGACGGAATAATCAGGCGATACTGCGAATCACTTTTTAGTATGTGGGCGTCTTTTATGGAATACGAGCACTTTCTGACAAGGATTTTCGATCACTACAAAAATTGTACAGCTCAAATAAAGTATTCCTTACAAAATATGCCATCCCGATCACCATGATTTATCGAAGAAATTTTTATTAATGATACTGAACTACGTACGGTACTTCAAAAATGCTTGTGACTCTCTGAAAAAAAGGTCCAGCATAAAAAGAGAACAGATTTGTGATCATTGCTTCATGCTGGATCTGCCTAAACTTTTCTCAATTGTTCAAACTTCACTGGCACATAGTATGGCAGTAGCGTTGAAGAGACGTTGAATAAACTTTGAAGAGTTAAAAAACTAGTCGGAAGTAGCAAGACAGATTTGCAGAAATTCCTTGCTGTAAGAAGACTGCTGCTCTAAAGCAAGAGACTACAACAATTTGAGGAAAACAGTATCTAATCGCGATAAATCTCACTCGCCATCGCAGGCGACGGCGAATGTGTCACCTGTAGATGACAAAGGAATATTGATTGACGCAGATACGTCAAGGACGAGAACGCAAATTCACAATCAAGACTTTAGAATTGCAGAAAGTCTGATTGCAGGATCTTAAAATGAGGAACAAATTATCGACCACGATGACAAGATCGAAGTAAACCGCCTGTTACTTTTCGGGACATAGTCAATACTGCAATACTGCGACTGATAGCAGCGTAATCAAAGATGCTGAATTCCCAAAAAGAAGCATGTCTGCTTCCCCGTAGAATGCGAGTGCTGACTGAGCAACCACAAAGACCGGTCGATGAGATGACTCATCCCGCACGAGGTGCACCATGGAGGAAAATGTTAGAAGAAGAATGGTATACCATATATGCTATCGGAAATGAAACTGAAGAACTGAAATGCCGATGGCTGCTTCTTTTCTAAATCAAACTGGAGAAGAATATGGAGAGGAATGCAATGACAACAACAAAGAAGCTTCTCATGCGTGGGATTCAAAATCATGGTGAGATGTACCATTGTTTGATAGAGACAAAGCAAATGGGAAGATATTTACTATAACTATAAACTTTCTCGGATGTGAAGATGTTTAGAGAACGCGAAGCGCAGACGAGATGTTCTTGAACCCTAATGAAAAAAATTACGGCTGCAAAACCTGCTGCGGCTGATTGTCAGCAGAGCAGCAGACGTCCATAGAGCGCGAAAACCACCGAAACTTTTGCATGCGTCTGAACTTCAGTGACTGTGACAAACTCAGCTGGTGACGAGGTACTAGATGAGCTTCTGATGTTGGGATATATATAGGTGAGTTGACTGGTTGTTAGGTCACAGATGTTGCGAATATCTTCATTTGCCCTTCAGCATCTCAAGAGGGAACCATGGCAATTCTATCTACACTTCAGACAAAGAAGTCTTTGCCACTTGATGAGAAATGGCTACTTGTGCCAGCATTTTTGAAGGTTTGCTTTTCTTAATAGTCCGTATTTTTTGCATTTTCGCAAGAAGCCTTGCCGATCTATTCTAGTTCTCGGCATAGGAAACGGTTTTACACATGCTATTGGAAGTCTGTAAATTAAAAATTTTTGAAGCAAATATATTCGGACTCCGTTGGAGCGGATTATCTTAACTTTTTGCAATATGCTGAATCTTGCAGGTGCGAGGCCTTGTCAAGCAACATATCGTGAGCTTCGACTATTTCGTCAATCAAGAGATCAAAACAATCATGTTAGCAAATCAGAAGATCACTAGTGATGCTAATCCTAACTTCTACCTTAAGTAGGTTGCTCGCAAAATAGTTTTTCAATCCTTTACTTTCATCATTTCAGATACCTTGACATACGGGTTGGAAAGCCATCTAGTGAGGAAGGTCTGAATCAGGTATGCTAAAGGAAATGTCTACGCAAATCTAGCTATCTGGATTTCTTTGTGGGAACTGTTGGCCTTAGTCACTGAAATTGTGGCTGGGAAAATTTGACTTTGAACTTCAGACAAGACCGTACTTCCTAGGTCGCTGGGAGAAGGTACGCTCTGGACTGGAGTCAAAAGTACAATTTTTTGACCATGAGTAGATTGTATGAGTTGCCGATTGGGCAGTGCTTAGTCAAGTACTGGCAAAGTTGACAATGACGGTTGACATCCCCATAAGAATTTACTGCCCAGATTCGCCTGTGCACGTCCTCCAATGACAGTTTATCGATATCCCATTTAAACTTTCAGATCCATGACAAAATCACTCCACAAGAATGCCGCTTGAGGGATATGACTTATGCAGCTCCCATAAATGTCGATGTTGAGTACACCCGCGGTAGCCAAAGAGTCATCAAACGAGATTTGACTATCGGTCGTTTGCCCATCATGTTGAGATCGAGCAAATGCATACTGAAAGATCTGGTATGTTTCTTTGATATCTCATGGATGTGTCACCCCTACACGCTCTTTCAGGCCGAAGAAGAGCTTGCTCGCGTGCAGGAATGCCCATATGACCCTGGAGGTTACTTCATCGTAAAAGGATCGGAGAAAGTGATACTCATTCAAGAGCAGCTGTCGAAGAACAGAATCATGATAGGCAGAAATTCCAATAAAGATCTCCAATGCGAGGTAAGTTGCTCACTCTGTCAGCTTTCTGGCTAAATTTCCAGCAAAATGTTAGGTGTTGTCATCGACTGCCGAGAAGAAAAGTAAAACATACGTCATTGCTCGAAGGAACAGATATTGGCTGCGCCACAATCAACTCAGTGATGACATTCCCGTTGCCATTGTATTCAAGGTGAGCACAATTATCTCATCTTATTGCAATTTTTCTTCCTTGTTTTTTTCCTTGTATCCTAACATAATTGATAATGATTTCTCGAAAAAGAAATGACCTTTATTTTCTCATATTTAACCTTCCAGGCTATGGGTGTCGAGTCGGAATATAACATCATCAGTGCAGTAGGGCTTGAGGAGAAGTTGGTTGTTATAGATGTGTGTACCACTTTGGTGATCTAGGATGGCACTTACAGATATGTCACCGCCTTCGCTGCTTCTCTTGATGAGTGCTCTGCTAATAATGTTTTCACCCAACAGCAAGCTATCAATTACGTTACTACTAAGGTAACACAATTCATTTGTTTTCTTCCACTACAGCATATTTGACCTCTTATTCAATCACGAAATTTTCAGATCAAAGCGCGCAAGTTTGGTGGACCTTATGGAGCTGCAGCATCAGCTAATATCAGCGTTCCCAAAGAACACGAAGCCGTTGACTTCTTGTCCTCGTTCGTTCTTCCTTAATATATCAATCTTTTTTCTGATATCCGCCCACGACTAATCTAGTTTAGGTCTATGATCTGCCACATTCCATGTCATGACGGAAATTTCAAAATGAAAGCAATCTTTTTGGGGTTGATGATAAGGAGGTAGAACTAATTTTTAACGAGGCGGCGCCTCATGTTTGACAGTCTTTTGCAGGCTCATTCAAGCAGAGCTGGGCGAATGCGATCTGGATGATCGAGATTTTTATGGAAATAAGCGACTTGAATTGGCAGGATCATTGTTATCACTTCTTTTCGAAGATGTGTTCAAGCGCTTCAACGGCGAGCTGAAAAGGGTGGCGGATAATTCGTTGGGGAAGACGCTTGCAGCCCCTCTTGATATTGTGAAACATATGCGCCAGGTTTGTTAGACTCGCTGTTCTGAGGATGAGTCGGAGGATCGCTTGTCAACTTATAGGATTTGATTACCAATGCGATTTCAAACGCCCTCTCTACTGGTAACTGGATAATCAAGAGATTTAGAATGGAACGCCATGGAGTCACTCAGGTAAGAGAAATTGACTTTTTTTATATTTTTTATTCTTTTAGATTGTTTCCAACTGTTATAGATGGCGAAGCATAGTCTTTGCAGGTTCTTAGTCGATTGTCTTATATCTCAGCTCTTGGAATGATGACACGAATTAACTCCACTTTTGAGAAGACCCGAAAGGTAAGGTGCATGGCAACCTGTTGTCGAATTATTTGTTTATTTTTGCGGTCATTTTTTGCGCTATCATGTATGATTTATTCGTTTGTCACAATAGTCAACTTATCTTCTACCATCTACCTAGCTGTGGCTTAGCGATTCAGTAAATTAGCTGGTCAATCTATCTCTATTTTTGCTAGGTGTCAGGTCCTCGATCGCTGCAGCCATCGCAGTGGGGAATGCTGTGTCCTAGCGATACACCAGAAGGTGAGGCTTGTGGTCTGGTTAAGAATCTTGCGCTCATCTCGCACATCACCACTGACTCGGATGAAAGGGTATGTTCCTTTAGCGGATATTGGGACTTTGCTATTTCTAATTTGCCCTTTTCAGCCAGTTCTTCGGTTGCTTTTCAATTCCGGAGTTGAGGATTTGCAGAACATGCACTTTTCCCATATCAATAACCCGTAAGTGTTTTCGGTACTGATTAAGAACCATGCATGAAGTGGTTTTTTCAGCAATTATCACCAAGTTTTCTTGAATGGTCTGCTGGTGGGAACAACATTAGATCCTGCACGCGTGGTTCGTGCTGTACGAACAGTGAGGAGGTAGGTATAAAACTCATGTAATCACCGCTGTGTAGTTTTATTTCCACGATCTTACGTGTGACGATGGAAATTTTTTCTGCTTCTACGTAGCGCTGTATCTCTTGGATTCAGTTCAGAAGAACCCAACTTTTTTCGAACATCTGTTAATACTATATGTAAACTCCTATTTTTCTAAACTCCTAAGCCCATATGGCTATGGAATGATGATTTTTGAGTCACCTCTTGTCTTCATCACTCTACTTTTTTTGTTTATCGTCGACATTGTCATGCAAAGTCATTTTGTGGCTGTGCATTTTTTTATCATGTCCTTAAATTTCGCCTCATTTCACTTGCTTTATTACGGCTTAGTATCACATCCATGCGCTTTTAATTCAGGACTTTTTTGCTTTTACACCCTTTTGTGTAAGAGACCTGACCCGGGGCATTACATCATCCGATATCGCACAAGCTTCTTGTGATCAGAGAAAGGGCGTAGCAGGAGACTTTTTCTGGGCTAAATCTCTAGCAATGCAGCTTGCAAATTATATCCCATGATTATATATACTTAGATCTCCTAGTTTGGCTGCGTTGTCTCATCTGCAGAAACGATCCGTTGCACAGCTTTATTTTTTTCGGATATAGTCCCGATGTAGACATTGAACATTTTAGGAGTGGTCTTCTGTCGGAATTCGTATCTGTCTCGCGCTCTTTACCCCTTCGCGCAGTGTATATTGCTAGCGATGGTGGTAGGTTATGTCGCCCTTATCTCATCGTAGAAGATGGAAAAGTTCTCCTCCAACCGCATCATATACAGGTAGATCATTCTATGGGGAATCTGGTGTTATTGAATGCTAAGCTATAGCGGCAAGCTTTTTAGGAACTGAAAGAAGGTCAACGCATTTTTGAAGACTTTGTAGATGATGGTTTGATAGAGTATCTGGATGTGAATGAGATGAACGACGCTAACATCGCTGTGTATGAAACGGATGTGAACGCGAAAACCACTCATCTAGAGGTGACTCCAAAAATCCGGTTTTATAATATCATACTCGTAATATTATATTGAAGATCGAACCATTCACACTATTGGGCGTTTGCGCTGGGCTCATCCCGTACCCACACCATAACCAGTCACCCAGAAATACCTACCAATGCGCTATGGGTAAACAAGGTAAGAGAAAAGGTTTGTCAGCAGAAAAAAAAGAATATTCGATTCAGCGATGGGAACAATCGGTTACAATCAGCAAAAGCGAATCGACTCGATCATGTATCTGCTTTGTTATCCGCAGCGACCTCTTGTAAAGTCAAGGGTATGTCCGAGCTTTTTGGAAAGACGTTAGATTTTCTGAAAATTTTGAACTACCCTGCACCGATTCTTTTGCAGACCATCGAGTTGATCAACTTTGAAAAACTGCCTGCAGGTGCAAACGGCATCATTGCTGTCATGTCTTACAGCGGATACGATATCGAAGATGCCCTGGTGCTAAACAAAGCATCTTTGGACAGAGGTATCATTATCATCAAAGCTTCAAGCGAATTTGTGAACTTCATGTGTCAGGGTATGGAAGATGTCTAGTCTATAAACATGCGAAAGGAACTGCGAGAAAATATCCAAACCAAACGTACGATAGGTTGATGGGACCTTCGCTGGATCCTCTCACACGCAAACCCATCTACAAGCATAGGGTAAGACTATTCTGAGCAAATTCCTATTATTGTTAATTTATCAATTCATATTTTCAGGTCCTGGATCAAGAGGGAATAGTTTTTGCAGGCGCTCGTATTTATTCGAAACAAACAATGATAAATAAGCACATGCCTGTGGTTTCCCAGGAAACTTCATCGCCGACTGCCCAGCGTAAGCTCAAGTTTTTGTAATGACACTTACATAGCTAAACAATAATCTCCTATCACAATCAAAATTCTTGAGCGTCGCTCCCCCTCTTTACTACTCACTACCCACGTCAATGCGCTTGTATTGGGATCTTAATGCGATGGTGGTCATAGTGAATAGTACAGCAATGATGATGTCATGTCAGCTCCATGCGTAGGCTGTGCTCATAATACCAACGGATTCTTAGAATTGTACATGAGCGTAGGCTAACACGGCATGCTATAAGGTTTAGCTAATCCTCATCACCCAGGAATTTTGATTTTTCAACATCGAACACCTCGTTATGCTTAGCACTGTGCTGGAATGCGAAAATATAATACTTTTGATTCATAAACGCTCTTACCGATTCTTTTCCGCCATCGTTTGGAACTTGGAATATTTTCCAATATCATTATCCTTTTTTTGTCAGTTCATTGATCATCATCAAGTAATGAAAAGATAGGAAAAATGGTTCCATAGACCCTATAACAAAACAGGCTTGACTATTGAATAGATAAAATGCTAGAAATATGAAAGACTTCTATCAGGTTTAATTTATGAGCATTATCCGTTTTTTGCTAATAAGCAAAAGGATTTCACGATATTTTAAATATTTGAAAACCGTGTGAAAAAATTCGGTGGCGTGGCTGCCGTCACGCATCTTCATTTGAAAATTTTTTTGCCACCCTCCCCCTCCTCCGATGGAAATCCTGGGACGACCGCTGGCACATGGGGATCGCACATAAAAACTGATTTGGTGGCCCAACTAAGGTAGGCTCAAGCAACAGCGCGTTGGGCAGGAATTCTTGTTGATTTGTTGTGGAAATGATAGTGCTGCGAAAACCACAGTTTTTTTTTCAAGGTTTAACAACATGTTTTTTCTCCAGTTCGGCTCATCCTGTATTAGCGCGGCTTAGGTATAGCACGGAAAACAGAGCCAGTACCATCTTGCATTTCAGCTATCCTCTACAATAAGATCTGACTCAATTAGTGTTCTAGATACTCCTGCAGACCATGCGGGCATACATGAAGTCAGCACTCTGCCGCTTTCAAAAGCAATCTTTCCTGTATATCCTGCATTTTTGTATAAGATACTAATTTGGACATGCGTCGCTGTTTATCATATATTTGGCTAGATTCAAAAAAAAAGTCGAAAAGGTTTTTATTATTAGGTTAGTTGGATCTCTTCTATCCCCCATCTGTGTGTGACCTGTATTCTCCTTTGTTAAAGCAGGCCTGTATGGTACTGTGCGGTAGATAATAGAGTTGTTTCGTTTGGTCGGATTTAGACAGGTAATTCAGTGGTCGTGTTCAGAGGTTTCCTGCTCTGCTGCGCTTGACTTCAATGACGTATATCCAAATCAGTTTGGTTAAAAAAAAGGGAAGCATAAACAGGCTAAAAATTGCTGTGATACAGCTATTAAATGGGATGATTTTTAGAGAAACTTACAAGAATTCTTTTTAGCCACTGCTCCTGGATCTCGTTCGATCGAGTACAAAGATGTCTCAATAACTTATAAGAACCCTTTGCCTTCCTACGCTGAAAGAGTGCTTTTGACCTACAATGATGAGGAAGCGCACTTGATAAAAATTCTTCTCAGGCAAACAAGGTACCCAGTCATAGTCGTCCATGTTATAGAGCTAATTTCGAGAATTTACATCATTGCAGACGCCCCGAATTGGGAGATAAGTTCTCATCTAGACATGGTCAGAAAGGAGTGTGTGGGCTTATCGCAGCCCAGGTATGTATTTTATTTGTGCATTTGATTGTCATTCGTTCCGTACTTTTTTAGGAAGATATGCCTTTCAACGATCTGGGTATGGTGCCAGACATGATTATGAACCCTCATGGATACCCTTCACGAATGACCGTGGGAAAGCTGATGGAGTTGCTGAGCAGCAAAAATGCTGTTTTGAGTGGGCGCTACCACTATGGAACAGCTTTCGGAGGAGACCAGGTATGACTGCCACTGCCACACCGGCGAGCTAAAGGAAGACGGGTAGTGGGGTGGGGCAATGAGTGAATTGCATTTTCTACAAGTGGTTTTCCTGTGGTATAAAATTGTTCCAACTTGCTTTTGTTTGTAAAGACCAAAAAATTTTTATAATATGGCTTCGAATTAGAAACACTTTTGGGACCACCCTGCAGTGCGAGTCTCGTCAGTCAACCAAAATTTTTTAGGTTATCGACGTCTGCAATGAATTGGCATCTCACGGATACAATTATCTGGGCAAGGATATGCTGACGAGTGGGATCACAGGCCAGCAGTTATCCGCGTATATCTACTTTGGACCGATCTATTATCAAAAACTGAAGCACATGGTGCATGACAAAATGCATGCTAGAGCGAGGGGACCGAGGTAAATCTTGGTTCTAAAATTGATGGTATTGTCCTGAAACCAGACTCAAAACCATTCTCTAACATTCTCTGTAATGATAACTTTACATTAATTGCTATTTTTATCTTGACAAAAAATCAAGATTATTATCCAATAAGCTTTTGAACCAGGTAGAGTTTTAAGCAAAAAGTTTAAAGTTGAAATTTGAGCTTTTATCGGAATTACCCACAATTCAAGGTAATACGATCACATGCAGTGTAGCCTACTCTTTGTCCCATGCTACATTTTTTTTCTAGCATTATCAAGCACAGATCCTGTATTATTTGGCAGTCTTCTGACGAAGTATGGCACTTCTTGCTGAACAGAGTGAGCATCCTTGTAGCTTTAGAACCGAAGTTCTAAAGTTATCACGGAATACGAACAATTGTCAAGTTTATCACGGAATGTGAACTGAACGCTCATATGAGATACATGGTTGGCTTAGTTAGTCACCTTTGCTTGAGTTTAAACATAACATCCCAACAGGCATTTTGAAATTGCACAAACTAGTACTCACAGTTCATGTTTGGGGAGAGGGAGGGGGAACTGGATGATAAAATGGCAAACTATAAGTACATTTAATTGATTGGGAGACCTATTTTTGTGAAGGACCAGTCCCTGAAGGGCTTCACAAACCCGCTGGGATAATTAAGAAATGATGCCCTCTACCCCTGAAAATTTCTAACCAGTGTTTTCAATCAAAATTAAATCAAAACACGAGTAAATTTGCTTCCAATTTTTGGCAAAGTCTGTGTAAGTTAAAGCTGCGAATAATTTAACTTTACCTTTTGTGTGGAAAAAACAACGGATCTGCTAATCATACCTGCTTTTGTATTTCTGTTTTACAATGCCACGCCTTATATAGTACAAATTAAGGGCTGTTTTGACTCGGCAACCCACAGAGGGTCGGTCGCGAGAGGGAGGACTGCGTTTGGGTGAAATGGAAAGGGATTGTCTCATTGCTTATGGAGCATCGATGCTGCTTATAGAACGTTTGATGGTGTCATCTGATGAATTCAAGGTGGGAGCAAGTTTGGGAGCAACGAGCCAGTAAAGAAGCATTGTCTTTTTAGGTAGAAGTATGCTCAGAATGTGGTTTGATCGGATACCAGGGCTGGTGTCAGTACTGTCGATCGAGCAAATCACTGGCAAACATCAAGATACCCTACGCTTGCAAGTTATTGTTCCAAGAGTTGCAGTCTATGAATATTGTGCCTAGGCTTGACTTAGCAAGGTATACATAGTTCTGCTCATTTTGTATGCTTGTTCAGTAATAATTTTGAGCTTTGAAAGTTTACGTTTGTCTGTTGTTGTTGCGTATATCTTCTGTTCTTGTTCCTTTGTACATTAGATCCTTGTTACTTTGCAAAATTGTTACTTGTTGCAGATCCGAGCTATGAATTTTTTACTAATAATCTTTCTTTGTAGAATGTGTTTAGCTGGCCCTGCTCGTTTAATTTTTGTTAGCAAGGCATCCGCCAAGAGCAAAAAAGGACTCGCATCTATGTAATGTCTTTTCTGGGATGACCTAGTAATGAGAGGAGAAATGCCAGTAATGTCAATTGTCCTGAAAACCGCTGCAGTTATAGGAACCTCTAAATGTACCTGAAAGCACCCCCCCCCCCCCCGCCCTTCACCCAAGATGGGGTTGATGAGATTTTGATCTCTAACAGCAACGAAGGCTCCAGCTGTATACTTACCGAACTCGCGCTGCCAGAAGTTGCTTCCAAAGCGATAAAATTGCTTCGAAAATCGTTCGGATGGGATTCTCACGTTGGCTCCTCCCCCTTGATTGCGTGGCGTACGTACCGCCCATCCATACGCACCCAACCAATCACCGTTCCGGAGAACTCGCTTTGCAGGTTTTGCGAAACGGGAGTTGTCGGGGTTTTCGCAGCTCGACTTGATATTCGAAATCAGGGATACGAAGGCCTTGGAACAACAGAAACATGGAAGTCGAGAATTCGAGTGGACGGTGCCTTTTAATATCGGGAGTATGTCGCGATTCTTATTGGCACATCAAATAGCATATATTTAGTGTTTTGAAATGTCCTAGAAGCATTTCAATTTTGTGGAGACTCATTCAGTCTACATTTCAAGATGAAATTAGGACATAAGTTTTGATGGTCGAAATGCAAACGTAAATAGCAGTTACAATGAACTAACAGATGCTTCAACAAGTATCATTAAAGAAATGAGCGACGAGCACTGAGATAATCGCTGGAGTTCACAATACTCCGTATTTTCTTGTCTAAATTTAGGTGTTCGTCAGAATGTTCATTTGAGACGTCTGAGGGAACTTTGGTAGATAGCAGAGGGTTGAGCTTTTGCAGGTCAATACCAACTATCTTTTTCCAGCTCCCTTGATGGTTTGCTGAATAACTTGCCAAAAGTCCCGCGTTCATAATCGCATAACGCATGATTGCACCAAACATTGCAAGTTTTTGGAGTAATGACGTTGCAGAACTAGTTACCATCACTAGCCTTACAAAGTAGCGAGAAAATTTCGTTCCAAGATAAAGTGCGGTTCATGATTATACGAACATCTCATATTTTAAGAGTTTCGGCATTTTTTGAAGAAACTCAAGAAAACGTTGGTACTACTGAAAGAGCATAGCCGAAAACGGTATGCACGGCACAAGAATGAAAATCAGTGTAAATTTTGGAATATTTCTGCACCTAATGCGAATTTCTAGCGGTTCATGATTATATGCACACCAAACAAAGATCTTTTTTTGCTCAATATCGCAATCTTTCGGAAAATCTTATGCAAAGTCACAGTAACAAAGCGATCTGCTACACACTGTATAGTAAGGGTTGAGCCAGAGTGCGCCGCGTATGGGCGTACGTGACGTACGCAGCGCACGCTCGGTATATTTAATCATAGGAGCGAACGCGGCGTACGCTGCGTACGCCGCGAGGTCTGGCTTAACCCTAAGGTTCAACTCGGTTTAGGCGGAATTGGATTGGCAGGAGTCCGCTTTGCAAGGATTCGCGCCTCTTTGCAGTCGGCGTCTCTTCATGCTAATCTATCTTGCTGAGCTAGTGGCGGCGCTGCTCCACTTGGAATGTTCCGTGTACTCCGGGTTAAAGGCAGTGTCTCACCAAAGTTGAGGTCGCGCGGATCTTCACATATTATATTATATGGACGTTTAAACAGGCCATTGCAGCAAATTTCACTCAGTTTGACCCCCTCCACGCTGAAAAAAAATTCGCTCAAAGTGGTACGCGGAGAGCGAGTTGGTACGCGCGGACGACTCCTTCGGTCTCCCTCCTTACGCGGACCCTGTCTAGCACTGTATGGGCTTAAAATCGCACGATGTTCCCAATAACCCCGTTTTCTGGAGGCCCCGTGGAAGCAACGTGGACAAGTTGTACCTTCCAACTTCAGCCTCAGCCACAGTGGCAGCAACAGAGGGGATGTGGATGTCAAGTGAAGGGACATGTTCAAACGCGTAAGGGGGAGACCGAAGGAGTCGTCCGCGCTACCAACTCGCTCTCCGCCTACCACTTTGAGCGAATTTTTTCAGCTTGGAGGGGGTCAAATTGAGTGGAACTTGTTGCAATGGCCTGTTTAACGTCCCTATAATATAATATGTGAAGATCCGCGCGACCTCAACTTTGGTGAGACACTATCTTCAAAAAAGAATGTACCCAGCGCAGTTCCAAAAGAGAAGCGTTATCATTTTCAAACGGCTTAAAATGCTTTGGAATCAGTGCGCTATAAAAACATTTGCTTTTTTGGTTTCCAAGCACTCTAAGTAGCTTCTAAGGCTAAGTTTCAACCTTACCTGAGCTGAACACGATTTCGAGCCTCAAAACTCATTTCCTATAGTTCTATGATAAGCTGAGCACACAGTATGTATAAGTTCTTGAGATTCTGTGTTTAGCCAGAAAAGTTCTGCGATCTAAGCTTTTGTTCAGGCCACGCAGATGTCATCTTGCGCAAATGGCTGTGTTTTCGATTGCAGTCCCTTCTACTGGCCTTTCAGTTCCAAAGCCTCAAAATTATCCTCCCAAAAATCCAAGAACTTCGCCACGGATACAGCAGCATACAAGCAATGCACTTGTTTCATCGCAACTCTCTGTGCAAGACAGAAGCTGATTTTTGAGGCTCGAAATTGTGCTCACTCCAGAGCAAGGTTAAAGTGGTTGAATAACGCAATGAGCACAAAGATTTTTCTAGCGTCAATTAAATTATTCTGTGAAAACATCTGTCTTAGCCTTGGCAGAAGCTGATTAGAGTGCTTAACCGCAGAAAAGCAAACGTTTTTGGAGCGCACTGACTCCAAAAGCATTTTGAGCCCTTTGAGAAGAGTAAAGCTCCTTTTTTTGAAGTGCGCAGGGTGAAAACTTTTTGACGTACGCTTCCTTCCAACGGTGATTTTAACACGGTGACGACCGCTTGACACACATGGTGTGTCAAGCAATGACTACCGCACAAGCTTGATAACCATATGTGTCAAGGCTCGAATTTTGTTGAAATGGCTACTATCCTGGGATAAACTCACTCTACGAGCTTTCTTTTGCACTGAATTTAAGGAAGACTTCCACCTTTTTTGTTAGACTTTTAGATCTATTGTAGGTGTACTGTAGATGGCATTATGCGTAATTATAGTTGGAAAATGCGGGCTGGTCCGTAAAAGGCCTTGGTCCCAGAGAGCAGACAACTAAATACCTGCATGGTCGTCAATGTGTTAATGCATGCGACTCTAAAAGGGATGCCATTGTAAATGGATTGTTTGGAAGAATGGGGACACCTACTACTTCCATACCCAGAGTGTAGAATTATTATTCTTTTTGTTAGGATTGAACTTGGCTTTATTACGTAGGTAAACGTTCCTAGCGAAAATCACTGAGTAGATGTAAACTTCGCCTCCAAATCTGAGAATTTGAGAATCTTTGAATCTTACAGAGATCCAAAAAAGTTTTTGGTTCATTTGAAGAGCATGTTCGAGAACGGTTTAAGCAGCACAAAGATGGAAGTCGTTGACAAGTATAAGAATAAGTTTTGCGCCGAATACGAATTTCAGGGCATATACAAACATCTCAAGCAAAGCTTCCTTCACCCAAAGCTGCGATTAATCGCATTCAAAAATATTTTGTAGAGTTACAGTAACAAACCTGAAAGTCTTTTACATGCTGGATACTCTTTTTATTGTTAGACAGCTCAAAACTTGTCGAATTCAGTACTCTCCAAAAAACACGTTTTTCCACGTTTATATTTATCAGCTTGTGCCAGGGCTCTGAGACACACTAAGCTTTCGCAATAGATGGAATATTTGGGGCCAGAAAAAAACCCTGTATCGTGGAGTTTTCCATTTAAGTCCGTCTCAAAAGAAAACTGCTATGCAAGTGCACTGCCTCTATGATAATATCTGTGTCAATGTTTTTGCGTTTTCTTTCCTAATCTCAGGGCTTTGGACCTGGATAGCAAGAAGCTATGATTAAGATTGTTACTATCAGATTGTCCCAAGTGTTTTTATTTTCTGACGGAATTAGGTTATTATTCGATAGAGCGGAGCAAGCTCTACAAAAATACCACCAGAGTCCAGATCCACCTAAGTCGTAATGCGGGTAAAATTTGGAGCCAAAAATCTTGTTTTTTCAACTACCCTAAAGTTCAGCTTTTCAGCTTGGTTTTTGTATAGTAGACACTAGTAGTACACACAAATGTAATTGGTGGTTTTTTCCTACGCCCAAAATCGAGAAAAATAATGGCCCAAGAATGCCAAAACGCCACTTTTTCGGGTTTTTCATGTAAAACTTGGTACTTATACAAGCACATATAGAAGTAAAGTTTTAAGGTTTACTCAAAATTAGTAAGGCTTGTTATACAATGACATATGTGGGAGGGGCTGGGAGCGGAGTTTGTCATTTTTAGACTGTCTTTTTTTCTCGCTTTCTATGCACAATAAAATCCAGTAAAGGCATATTTGCTGCTATGTGCTTACGTATAATGACCAAGTTGGAGGTTTGTAGGGTTCTTTTTTCTCAAAGATTCAATTTTGCGACGAATTGTCTTCGATTTTGGCCTCAAACTTTACCTGGAATGCGAAGTAGGCGGATCCTGGTGGTCATTTCTTAGAGCTCAATCTGCTTTATCGAAAGATACTTAGGTTTACTAGGTAATCAAATACAGCTTGAATTGTTTAAAAAGGAGTTTACTCTAGGACAACCTAATAATATATATGTACACTATACTTGAGACCGGATCGAATGATTGTTCGATTATTCGAATAAATAATTCGAAAGTGAATGATTCAAGAACTCGAATATTCGAAAATTTCAGATTTCGAATATTATTCGATAGTCGAACATTCGAATTTTTCAATTACCGTATATATGTGATATTCGAATAATCGAAAAAACTTCGAATTTCCCCAGGTATAATGTACACTCTTTGATAAATGACGCCTGCATGATCGAAACAAATGCTTAGCGTTACGAAACTTGTTTTACTAAACACCCAATCTTACAAGTTTGCATAATGTCCTTACCTCATAATAGGGCTTTGGATAAGGGAAGCCGGGTTTCGAAATTCAAAAGCGGATGACTTTGGGGTAAAGTTGAGACTCGAGGATGACTACAGGGTAAGTTTGAGATTCGAACGAATGACCTAGTGGGTATACAAAGTTTTTCGAGTGCCAAATAATAGATCTGTCGAAGGTTAGTGTATCTCAAAGTTTCCATCAGAGTTTTTAAAGCATAGGAAAAAACAAATAAAGGCATTCCTGCGCATTTAACTTCAGATTTTTGAGGTACATTCTTTTAAAGCATAGAGTTCAGGTACATTCTTTCAAACTGCATAGATTCAGAATGTAGCAGATTTTTAACTTTCAATGCTGGATATCGCAGCTATGAGTGGAAAAAGAAGCTTTGCCTGAGATGCTCGTTTAATTATGGACTGCACAAAAGTCGTGTTAAAAAAATCTGTTCCCAGGATTGACATCAATTCTTGGGTTGGTATAAAGTTTTCTACTATGTTTTTTCACATGTTAACCGTTATCAAGTTACATCAGAAATAAATTCTTATTGAAAGAGCGATCGTATTCATGGACCGCGCTTCATTTGGAAACCCCGCTAGAGTTGTAATCCCTGCAGTTTCCACTTCCAGTAATTCACTTCCTGAACCATTACAAACTCAAGTACAAGTGAGACGCAAAATTGTTACTTATCAGCTCTCAGATATGTGTTCCATTCAGTTGTAGGCTTAAAGGCACCGTCCACGCTAAGCTGAGGGTCTTGATCTTTTGGCAGCATATTTAGTAAGGCCCCATCAAGCCCAATGCCCACTCGCGGCGCAAAATGTCACTTCGGAAGCGAGAAAATTGCTCCGGACTTACGATGATGCACGAGGACCCCCCAGACGGTGCTGCCCTCCCCATCCATGCACGCCCATTTGTGCGCCGCATCCGATCACCGTTAACAAAGCGGCCAGTGGGTTCTCTGCAACGGGGATTTCGGGGGTTTTGCGGATTCTCGACTTCATATTTGGAATCAGGGACATGAGAAGGCTCCGAAACGACAAAAACCTGGAAGTCGAGACTCTGGATGGAAGGTGCTTTTAAGTACGTCCCACGTCACGACAGATTTATATACTACTCGCGTTTTGTCAAAGTTATTGCCTTAAAGGCACCGTCCACCCGAATTCTCGACTTCCAGGTTTTTGTCGTTTCAGGGCCTTCTCAGTCCCTGAAACGACGAAAATAAATAAATATGAGGTCGGGAAACCGCAAACCCGACAATCCCCGTCCCGGAGAACGCGCAGGCCGGCTTTCAGAAACGGTGATTGGACGGGCGCGCGTATGGGCGGGCATGGATGTATCAATGCAAAATAAGCTAACTCCTTCGTCAAACAATGCAAGGATAGGCGTAAATTGGCATTTGCAACATTTCATGCAAAAACACTCATAATCAAAAGAAAAAAGAGCAACATACAACAACAACATCGAAAATGCAGTCCAGGCGCGACGGTTGCCCCGTCGCTCACCGCAAACGAGCGACGCGACTTCGCGCCAATTCGGCAAAATCGCGACGATATCGCCAGGTGAGCTATGAACGCCGAAAAGTGTGGAGCAATCTGTCGCGCCGCGCAGCCATCACAAACGCGTCGGGACCCACACACTAAATAGCGTGGCGTAGAACACTTGTCCAAAATGATAGGGCGCGACGGACGAAGTCGCATGAGCTCTGCTCAGGGCCCATACGATCTGACGCAAAATCCAAACTCTGTGAGAAATTTGACGTACTTTCTAGCGAACATGAATTGAATCAACTCAGTGTTGAACGCCATTCAGTGAACCAACGGTCCTTTACTCCTTTAGCTCCACATACGACTAATGAAACGGCCAGGGTCACTGTCATAGGCAATGTTCATGTATCTGCCAACGCACTACACCTACTCAACTTAGGACCATCATTCGCGCCTACACAAACGGTCAACTCCATGGTATACCGTAAAGTTCTAGGATCCTTGCAACGGTTTAGAGATCAGTTGCGCGCAAAAACCAGGCACGATAACAATTTGCAACCTCCCTCTGTCCTATGAAAGGGTACTCCCTCCTATTCCTTTTCCATCATCCTTTTACGAAGAGACGATCCTTGTCATAAGCAGATGTTAAATTTCGCATACTGCCAGCAGGAAATTTGAAAGTTTTAACAAACATCGTGGTAGAAAACAGTCTTAACATATGCGCAAAGGCAAGGTTTCAAAGAGCTGCGCGAATTGACTTTCAACGGCACTATTCGTCTCACTGTTAGTGAAAAAGGAGGCTATCGTTATTATGCCGCAAACACTCGATAGCAACATAACTGAACTTCATCTTTCCGATGCTACAGTTTATCGTCGCTCAACCGAAAAAGAATTCCTTTCTCAAAGCACGCGACCTAATCACATTTGGATGGTGGTCGGAAAACAAGCGAGACTGGACGAAAAGTTCTTCAGTAGGCTCAAAATTGAAAACCCGGCTTGTCCTGTCTTTTAAGGCCTCGTAAAAACACACAAACTCGCCTTAACTGATCCACGAGATGTGAACGCTGCTTCTTGCAAAATTCGACCAATAATCAACTGTATAGGTAGGCCAACTGATAGAATTTCGTGGTTCCTTAACAAGATCGCTAGCCAGTTCTTATGTAAGATCCCCTCTCATTTGCCAAACGCAAGCCGCTCCCTTGATCAACTAAGCAAAACGCACTTTGATCAAAATTGCGTAATGGAGTCATTTGAAGTTACGTTATTATAATTAATGTGTCCAATAATGACGTTTTATAAGCGCTCTGTGAACTTCTCGATTTACATGTTATCAACATGGAAACATATGTATTATACCAACAAGTGAAAGGAATTCCGCTGGAGCTTCATGTAGTCCTCAAATAGCTGACCTCACTCTAGCCTACATGGAATATGAATACATGAAATCTTACATACCTAACAATGAGGGAAGTTTACTTTATCTATACAATGAGATATATCGTTACATAGATGCATCCTACATATTTCTAATGATGTGCAAAGATTTAGAACACTTTGAAAGATATTTATAACAACAGTCTCATTATAGAAAAACTAACGAGTTAGAATTAGAAACGAATTTTTTGGACTCAAATATAAAAGTAAATGATGACAAAATGATCTATACTTTGTATAATAAAACAGATGCGTATAACTTTAGAGTTTATAGATATCTACATAAACACTCTAATATACCTATATTATTTACGATACTGCTATTGGAGAAGTGTTACGCATAAATAGAAACTGTAGCATTATGAGAATTTTGCCGATAGAATAATTGAGCGAGCTCTGTGAAGCATGTGTGCAAAATGGCTGGGAACCATGCGAGGTAATAAAGACTTTATGTCACACATTACGACAAAGACCTCATATCATGAGGAAGTATGGTTTTGTCAGTACACATACTTTACTCCATAAAGCAAATAGTAGAATGCATGATCCACCGGGCGGAGGCCGGGCAGTACACAGGCGGGAATAATCAGGAGCCTTTACGAGTCAGCACTCATTCATGCTTATTTGTGCTACACTGCGCATCCTCTTTCACTCCATTCTTTCATCCTCACACTCATTTTACCATTATATCATAACTTATAATAACGGGCTAAGGGTTGTTTACGTGTTTTTGTGTGTGTGTGTGTGTCTGTCCGTTACGAAATTCGTAGAGCGAATTCCAGCCAACCTCTTGAGCCCAAATTTTGCACGGTGCATGCTAGCAGCATGAATGTCCGCTATGCAAAAGCACGAGCGGATCCGTTCACTGGATCCCTCAAAAACTGCGCTGCAAACGGACCTACTTGGCTTCTGAACAGCAAAATTGGGCCTGTACCACCACTTTTTGCAAAGTCATGGATATGATTAACAAGCTAATGTGCAAGCCATGGACTTTAGCCCAAAAAATTGAACTAAAGTTGATTACTTTACAAAAATGGCGCCGAGAAAAATCAGTTGCGTAAATGTTCAATTTGCCAAGATTTTACCTAATCATTTGGGAAGATTTTTGCACAGAGATGTAGCCCACGGTGATCATCGTCATTATAGCGACTATTAAACCATTAAAAGTCCAAAAATCGGCTCAAATTTGCATTTATCCTTCTCGGAAAAGTTTCATCCACGCGAAAATACCGATCTCACACAAAAAAGCTCTCGGAATGAGTAGTTGTTTACAATTCATTCGTGATAGCCTGCATAGCGCGGTAAGTTTCAATGTCACTATTATGCGGGAACGAGCAAGGCATATAGAAAGTAGGGCCAGTGCGAGCCTCTGCGAAGCAGAGGTGACGCACTGGTTATTTCATAAAATTCTACATTTTGTTGTTGCACGTTACTTTTGGAAGCCTTTCTGTGAACTACTGATGAGGGGCAGCAGGTTGGCCACACTTCTGGTCTAGTTCAAGCTCCGAAACCAGAGTGTGAAAATTCAATCTTTAGTTCATGTCTGGATTTCACATCTCAATCACCTTTTAGTATTGCCTTAGAGTGTTCATGAAAACTCTCAACTTTAGTAATGTTTTGTTTGACTTAAAGCATTTCTCATACATACGGGCTCAGTAAAGCGCGCATCATCTCTTTTGTCAAGGAATGTCTGGCATGCAACGTCTTCAAATGGTCGGGACAATATTATGCACAACTAAGAGGACTAGCGATGGGACAAAGACTAGCGCCCGCGCTCGCTATTTGCTTTATGAGCAAAATAGCAAGCAGAGGAGCTGGTATTATTGCGATGTCCCCTGACGTACTGCCATTACATCGATGATTGTTACATTGCCACTGCAACTCAATCCGAAATGGATGAGCTTTAGAATTCTCAATGAACAATCGCGGTACATCAGCTTGACAAGACAGGAACTACACGATGGCTGGCTACCATATCTAAATACACAGGTGATGATGGAAAACGGAGCAGCACACGTCAAATGGCAACGGAAGGAGATTTCTAAAAATTTAATTCTGCATGCCACATCTGCGCATCCATCTGCTGTAAAACGAGCGATTATTCGCAATATGTTTACAACAGCGCGCGGTGTTTTCAGCAGTGAAGTTGAAAGACTGGAATCTACGAAGCTGGCTACGAAATAGTTGCTAAGAATGGCTACCAACTGCAGTCTAGACCTCGCAAGAGAACGTGCGCGAAGCTAGCAGTCAGGTTCGATCACGTATATCGCTATGCTTACCGTTCGTGTCCGATAGAAAAAGCAACGCTTTTAAGCAATGTCTAATACAAGCGCAATTGGCGGATGATGTTGTTCTTGTGAACATACCCCAAGACAATATCAAAAAACAATTGGTCCGCAATAGATTGTATGACAGACGGTGCGTAATGCAGAATTGCGTTTGCACAGATCGGAGACTAGGAGACTGTTTGAAATGCGGAGTGAGTTAGAGTGTAAGATATGCCATGCCATTTACATGGGCGAAACTGATCGACCACTTTATGTGCGTGCCAGCGAACATCTGGCTAGTAAGAGAAGACAGAGTCTCGTAAGCCCTCTTGGAAAGCACAGGAAAGAGGACCATGGAGGAGATGATTTTGAAGTCCAGTGTGCATTTTGGCCGTCGAAGAACACACTGCTGCTCGAAAAGCGTTAGAGACTTCATTTACACTTGCTCGTAATCCTAAAAGGAACAGCAAGAACTAACATTTGTCTGTCACTAGTGATCTTAAGCCGTTTCTACCATTTTGCGAGCTATGAGTAGCCTACACTATTTAAGCGAGTCGTACTTATTCGGGCCGTTCATTTTGTCATCATCTACTGTGCGCGACCATGAGAGCTAACACTCTGATGATCCTCACCAGGAACACTTGGTAAGCTGTTCAGCTTGAGAACTTATCTGCGTCACAATAGATGAGTCAAGTATACGGTTTGGAGGAAGTGTTTGGTGGTCTTGATCGTTTGGTTAAAGAGTGATTGACTCGCATTCAGGCCTCTGAGGGCTAGGCCAGACTGCGCGACGTACGCGGCGTACGCAGCGTACGCCGCGTACTCTCCTATGATGAAACATACGGGCGTACGCAGCGTACGTCCCGTACGCCCGTATGCTGCGCACTCTGGCTCAACCCTGAAGACGGCATTTAGCCGAAACGTCGGGCAGTAAATAAAGTGTTCCTTCAAAAACCTGTTACGGCTCAAAACAATTGAACAATATCTACAAAACATGCTGAGGTTTTAGAATGGAGACATACAATCCTCTAAAGTCTTCACTCTGCGAAAACGGCGACAGATATATGAAAGAGTATTTTGCTGGTTGCTTGTCATCAAATTTACATGTGTATGAGTGTTTTATTGTATGAGATCTCTAGTGAGATTTCGATCCTTGAATGCATACGGACCGAACTTTGCATCTATACATCTCAGGGCAAGGCGGGTGCTAGTAGCTTTTTGTTATTGTGTAATAGTACAGTGTATTCGGGTCTTCTGTACCACGATGATAGGTATGTTACCTCATGAACCGCGTGCTGTTTACGCATGTAGGTCTTGAGGTGTGTAGATATTCATTATCGATGGTGATGAATCGGCTTTGCAATCCGTCTGGTTGCGGAGTCGTTGGGTCCCGCGCGGAATGTTTAAACTCCATATCAACTTGCAGCTTGCTCTAGATAATGAATCAGCAATATACGGTGCCGGCGTGAAATCCTCATGTCAAATTGCCCACTTCAGGAATTGGCAAAGGTACGTTTTGTTTAAAAAGCTTTTCTTACATTATTATTTCCCAAGTTTCTCTAACGGCTCCAAAGCTCCTGACTAATTGTCAGCACAGAGGCTAACAAAGATCTCATAGAAGTCGATCTCTCAGGGGAGCCAACTAATGGCGCAAAACAGGTAAGCATAATGTGGAGCTTGTCCGTAGATGAGATAAGGAAGTTTGAGTGCAACACTGTTTCTGAATTAAGTTGAGAGTATCTGTATTTGTCAACTCACTATACTCACACTTCAATGCTAACTACAAAAAAAACTCCCACCAAGAGGGTAGCGAAGAACGACTGCAGCATGCATCTTAATTGCAAGCCACCGCAGAAGCAGAATGCGTCTGAAAGCCGATCGCTGGAAAAAACAGGACACCTGAGATTCAGAAGCAAACCTTATACGTCTGCATAAAATGCGAATGCGCTAGAAATTTGAAGCACTTCAAGGTTTCTTTGAGGGAGAGGTGCACAGTCAAGGGTATAGGTAAAGTTAATGTTTGCTTATTTGCGATTCAAGCATGGTAATCCAGGGAACGTTTGCGTCCTACGAACATTGTGAGTGCATTGAGGTGAGTTCTTCTTTTTTTATTTACCGACGTCTTCTACATCATTATATGCTTGAGTTATCAAGTTCTTTTCTTATGCTGTATTGAGGAACTGTAGAGATGATGTCTTAGAGGCCAAAATTTTTTCACTTATTTTCCTCTCCTGTGTTTTGATCAAAAGCATTTACCTTGGATTTTCCGAAAGAGCATGTACATCAACGGAAGAAGCCGACATATGCTAAACTTTATGCGGATATTCAAACAGAATCTGTCGCGATGGTGACTTTACACTGCTCTATCTAGCCGCTCACTTTTAACTATCGGAACATGGTAAGTTTTTGCTTGGTAGTTCGCTGCCTTTTAACTTCTAAAAATTGCAGGAGTTCCCGACATCTACGCTGTCAAGTGCACTGCAATTAATGATAAGCAAAAGTTCAGAGAAGAGATTAAAATTTGTAGGGTTAATTCCTCCATATGCTAATGATCTTGTATGCTTTTCGATATAGCAGTGTCAGACATCTCTACTTTACTTTAATGTGTTCATGCACCTTTTTATTTTACCTTTTCTTATTCTATCTCTCATTTCGTCTTTCGCTACGACTTTTCTTTTTTCCCTCTCGTTATCAGTCGTTTCCAAGCTTCTTAATCTGTATGGCGTGTACTGATTATGCGCTTTTTGGAAAAACACATTGACGACAATGACCCACATGGTGGGTCATGCAATGACTGTGGTGGTTTTAGAAGTTCTTTATGCTCTATTCCTAGGAATTACTTCCGCGTTTCTTAGCTGCTTCTCAGAATCACTGTAGGGATACGGCAGATGACGACTTGCTTGATTTTAGCTAAAAATACATAATTTACTGTAGATGGTACTGTCCTACAAGGCAAACAGCTAAAAATGCACGCTGTCGTCAACGTGTTAAACTTGTTCTTTCCGCTATTCATTACTGAACTTTGCACTTTGAACTGCACTTCTATTTTCGGTGCTTCACTCCAGAAAAAACTTACTCGTGTCGTTTTTGTTATTACTCTATACTAAGAGCTGAGTTTTGCCATATGTGAGATTTTCAAATTTGAGACTTTCGATTAATGGTAAGTGATCTGCAGTCTCCATTTGTCTCAATGGGTTATGCGTTATGTCATCACATTACGCCCTGCGTAATGTGATGAAATAACGCATAACCCATTGAGACAAAAACTGTGTCAATGGGTTATGTGTCATTAATATCGTAAGGTGCGTGAAAACATATCATACGCCAAACAAGCGGAAAATTTGTTTATCTATAAAGCAAATTCCGCATTTTAACTCGAGATATTGAATCTATGAGAAATCATCAGCCAGGACGCAGTGGGAAAAACCCACTCACGGCAAGAGTGACAGCGGTCGAATCATGGAAAAGATCAGAGCTCGGCCGGATTGAAACCTTGGGTAAGCGGAATTATCGAGATGATGACTCGCAACAACATATCTAATAATTGTTGAAGCAGTGAATCTGTAATGAAAGCGATGACTCCAAGCCATGGTTCCAACAAATTCAATACAAGGCCACTCACTACAACGTCATTCAGCGACTCGTCGTCCAAAGATGACAGAAAACCAGAAGCCGAAAATAAAAAGATGTTCGAGAAAGTTGCATCAACTCTCAAAGCGAGCTAATAATGGCACTAATGGCAAACTCAAGAAGATAATAATGAAGGAAATCTGAGAAGGAGAAGAGTGAAAACATGAAGACTTGAACACTGAATATCAGAAGAAGACCTCCCCGTGCACAGTTCTCACTTAGTAATCAGATTCTTTTCGCTATATACATGTGTGTATAACTTTTATATGACACATATTCGCATCATTGTTAAAAAAATGAAGGTTCTAAGAACTTTTTATGAAGATGCAACAAGTCTGAGGGTTAGTTCTTGCTTTTGATTATAATCGCTACGTTCATCAACCTGAATACATAATAGAAGAAAATAAACAAAAAGTCTAAATTTCCTACCTCTGAAGATGCATAGTAGAGTAAAATCTTCGATCGCATCACTTCCAACAAACCTTATACTGCAGCCATAAAAGCGACGTGATTTACATTTCTATCACGGAAATGATTGAAGTAGTGAGCGATCTACTAAAGAACCTCAAAACATACCTTCAAAGATTTGCCAAAAGTTTGACTCAATTTGCGCTCATCAATTTCTTTTTTAAAGTTGTTAAAAATTGGCGATGGACGGTTGGTGGAGAAGGAACTTTTTCACAATGTAAACTTACGTCTGCAACTTTATGAAACACTCTTTTATCTTCTTTTCTGGAGTTTTGCTGTTCGAGTAATTCAAAGCTTTAGACTCCAAGCTGCATTTGTAGGTATAAAATTGAATTGTATTCCGATGTGTGAAAATGCGTAAAATGCGTATGCAAATCAACCTTACCGCCTTATGATTACCAAGTTTTATAAGACCTCCACATATTTCCTCTCAGATAATCGCCGGGGGCAGGCGGCCATGCGAGTTTTGAGCAAGCGCGCACCGGGAAAATAGTCGCTGATTTCTTGCTTTCCGCTTGCAGAATTGTGGAGTAATTTCAGCGAAATTTTAGACGAATGCTTGAAAAACAGTCGCGATTTTTTTATAGATTAGCTGCGGCGCAGTGACGCAATCTCTGGACTTTCCGTGAGAATATGCAAATTTTTCGGGGGCCGCACGGTCCTTTGTGGAGGACTGCGCAGCCCCCAGGTGCTTTCCGCTGAGAGAAAGTACCTCAAACTTGAGTAATTAAACCAACGGTGGCACCTCTGCCACACAGAGCCTTACCTGTGCTCGACGTACGCCCGAAAATGCGTAAAAAGAGTTGGAGCGCTTGCTGAAAGCTTGGTCAGCGTTCGCTGAAAGAAGTTACTTGCCGAGCGCTTGCAAAAAATGCTGTATTGCTGCCCGCTGGCAGAATATGCAACCGTAAAGAAATGCCTCCCGCTGAAGGTTTGGCCACGCCCCAAAATTCTGCTGACCGCTTGCAGAAAAGCGCGAGTTTGCGGACCGCCTGCCCCCGGCGATTATATAAGACTAGCTGGCTTGCCCGGCTCCGCCGGGCCTGCCAGCTAGACCCGTGTACGTATGTTCCGAATAGAAATTTTTATCTCTGAACCGATTGGGACCGAACTTTGCACACATACACTTCGGGGCAGGGAGCGTGTCACAGCCCACTTTTCGTTATCGATCGATGTCGATTTTACCGATTTTTTGCAAAATTTGAGCTAGGGGGCTAGGATTTTGCACAGGGGGGTAATCGAGCATGCTGATCACCCCTTCGGGGTGATCAGCATGCTCGATTACCCCCCTCTGCCAAATCCCAGCCCTCTAGCTCGAATTTTGCAAAAAATCAATAAAATCGATATCGATCGATAACGAAAAGTAGCCTATGACACGCTCCCTGCCCTGAAGTATATGTGTGCCAAGTTTGGTCCCGATCGGTTCAGAAATAAAAATTTGTATTCGGAACATACGTACATACATACAGACAGACATACAGACAGACAGACAAACAGACATTCAGCTTTATATATAAGATACTGGTTCTGATCAAATTTTTCGGGAGAAATATGTGCTAACATACAATACAAGCTGTAACCACTATCTAGTAAATAGATTACCGTCAAAAAACTAAGTGAGGTTGCACTTGGCAAGCTATTTTGGAAGTGTAAGACCATTACGTTGCACAGCTCATGTTTTCCAAAAAATAGCAAGGCACCTTTGTGAACACTTGCGAGTATGGCGAACAGTTTTATTCTTGTGTAAAGAATGCTTCTACAATATTTTGAGGTTATAATAATATGCATTAAAGGTTCTAGGGCAGAAACGCAGAAACTGAGGCTTACGCTCGCAGTTAAGTCGAATTTGCTTAAGCAGCAAAAAGTTGGATTTTTTCCTTAGTACTCACGTCAAAAAAGCATTCAAAGGTAGACAAAATCCCGTCGCTTCTAATCCAGCTGAGAAACTGCAAAGTTTCCTACTCAAAGCAGGTTTTTGAAGCGATATACATGTGAAAGCACTTTCAAGGCAAAAAAGCAGATAAACAGCTTTTTTTTTTGAAGGTATGACCAGGGTTGAGCGTGGGGTCAGGCGCGCCCGACCTGGGGGGTCGTATTGGGGGTAAGAGCAAGGGGGGGTCGTAATCAAGAAGCGAATTTGTTCAAAAAATTGAGGTGCTACGATCGAGTAAGGTGAAGAAGAAAATCGCTTGACCGTGAATCTCACAATTCCACCAGGATGACTGTCGTGGAACAGCATACTGATTGACTCGACTAACGAAGTCTGAGCCAAATTTCAATTCTTTATCTTACCTTACACATACCGTAAGGTCACCAAAGAAGCTTTTTTATGTAAATTGGGTACGATTTTCGCAATCAGCATGCCAAATTACCTCAACGAGCGTAACAAACCATTACCTAATACATTTCCTAGTGTTTCCTAACGCGTAAAAAGCATGATTTTCAAAGATGATAAACTTGGTCACAAAAGCTAAAGAAGTCCGCTTTTTTGTATTCATAACGAAGTATTACTCTTTATCAGTCTATGGTGGAAATTGGACTTCATATCGCCTTCAAATAACGGATTAAGAAGTGCTGCCAAAACGTAAGTCACCGCGTTTTTCACCTCAAGTGCTTCAACTTCACCGATCACCACAAACCCAGAACAAGTCGAGGTAAGCTCAAAAACCTGCTGTAAAATCTTCGAGGTTTATGCTAGCGAATCATTTAAAATTAAGGTGGAGAAGCTTCTTCGGTGACAAAGTTAATCGGGTCAGGCGCAACCCCTCAAAAGGTCAAGCCGCCTGAGCTTTTGAGGGGTTGCGCCTGACCCGATTAACTTGCCTTCAAAATCCAGAAATCGTTCCATTCCTAATATGATTGATGAGCTCATAGCTTCTTCTTGCTACAGTGGAAATTTGGAGCCAAACGTCCCACTCCTAAAAAAATTATGACCTTTTCAAGAAGCCCATTCAGATCAAAAATCAGCCTCAAATTACATGTGACTGTAAAGTGCAGTCACAGAAAATCGAGCGTACAGTACTCAAAAATGTGAAAACTCTCTAGAAAAAGATGACGTCCTCCAGAATGTCACACTCTGAGGTTTGGGAGGTCGAGAAGGGAGGGGCCGTTTGAGGGCCTTCATGGGAGGGGGGGGGGGGTCGTTTCCGAAAGACTTGTGCCTGACCTCTTGCTCAACTCTGGGTATGACACAGCTTGACTAAGCATCTGTCTAACACTTTTGAACGTGTACCTATCTAAAAAAATTTGGAAGCTAGGAAGTGCTTCAATAAGTAAAAACTTCATGTGGACCTATAATTTTGACCAGCCTTCAAGGCTGGTTTTTTCAAAATATTTGATTTTTTCTCGAATAACCGAACGTAAACACAAGACCCATATTGTTGACTGATAGAAGGCTTGCAAACACATGACTGTACCAAATTTTGGAATATTTTATTGACAACAGAGTGAGTTACGGCATTTTTTAGAGTGGACCTATGATTTTGTCCAGCACTGTATCATTGCATGCCGAACTTCTTGCATTTCGGTTGTGATAGTTTTCCAACAAGACTAATTGTGACTAATATTACAACCGAAATACAAGAAGGACGGCATGCAACGAAATCGTAACTCTTGTTTTGTCGCGATGAATCTCGAACGATGAAATTGCGTCAACTCTGTTCGAGGAATCAAAGAAAGGAGAGGAAGTTACATCGAATGGCACCAGGGCTCGACACGAGGTGGGCAAATGACAAGCTGGAAATCGTTTTGGGGCCAAAAAGCAAAGGGGACATCGTTATTGCGGGATCCGGGGTGGAGCCCTGAAGAAGATTCCAAGTGCAAGCAAAAGAAGGTCGAATCATGCTTACCTTATACATCTAATTCATCGAAATATAGTTTTCATAAACCTCGCACAGCAGACTTCGCGCGCACTACGCCGCGTTGCCGCTAATTGCCGCGTGCGCGACGTCGCATGAGCGATGCCGTTTAACAGCATGATTACATGATCAGTTCTCAATGCAGGCGTAATGATATAGCAGCAAATTACGTAAGCGCACAAAGAGAGGCTAGTAGAAACAAAGCATGAAATGTTATCAAAAACTTTTGTGAATGGGAGGTGTAATAAGAATTTTTTCCAAAAATTTCGCAAAACTGGTAAATGAAGTGTGAATTTAAATGGCTCGTTTGCAGCGCACAGATGACCATACGGTATGAAACTTGGTAGGTAAATGAAGACTGGCCTGCAGGGCTTATCTTAGAAGTTTTATTGAAAAATTATGTGAATGAAGGTTGTGGCAAGCTTTTTTCTGAAAATTTCCCACTATCAAGAAAATGGAAAAATGGCTCGTTTGCAGCGCAGAGAAAACGAAATCGTGCTAGACTTGGTGTGTATACGCGCAGTAGGACTAAGGAACAAAGCATGAAAAATTATGGAAAACTTATGTGAATGAAGAGCGTGCTTAACTTTTTTCCAAATTAGGTGGGCAATTGCCCACCTAATGCCCATCTGAGGTGGGCAAAACTTTCAAACAAAATTTTTTCAAAATTTTTACATAAATCTGTTGTTCACCTAAAGTTTACTATATGCTGAGATTTTGGTTCCGAAACTCCTCCTTTGTCTTGTTAGAGCTCAAAATCGCATCAGCAGCCTAGCTTTCTAAGGGCCGCATGCACGAACAGAGGAGCTGGGGAGGGGATCGCAGCTTAAAAGAAAGCTTCATATCCTGAAGCTCCGAACTTCTGGATTTCATGCTGTCTACCTGCCCGTAAGTATTTCTACCATACTTCACTATGAACATACTGAACAGAAGCGAGAAGCTGAACAAGCGGATTTTTAGAGCTTTTTGTACGATCCCCTGGTGATCCCTGGGGAACGACCGTCTCTTCTTTGAAGTCATTTTTCTTTCTTCAAAGTTAATTAAAACATTCCAAAGTTGTACTGCTTATCTAACCCAACAGTGCTAATCATATTTCTGGTAAGAACAATTGATGTTTTGAAGTCATAAAATTTTCGATGATCCACAGGTCGAAATTTGAGGTTTACCGGAAAATTCGACTTTTCAAAAACTCATTTGTTCTCATCAGCAACATGCTTAGCACTGTTGTATTAAATGTTCAGTACAACTTTGGATGGTTTTCGTTAACTTCGCAGAAAGAAAAATGACTTTAAAGAAGAACCGGTCGTCCCCCGGGGATCACCAGGGGATCGTACAGAAAGCTGGAAAAAGCGGCTTGTACAGCTTCTTGCTCCTGTTCAATATGTTCATAGTAAAGGGTGGTAGGAATACTTACGGACAGGTAGACAGCGTGAAATCCAGAAGTTCGGAGCTTCAGGATATGAAGCTTTCTTCTGAAACTGCGATCCCCTCCCCAGCTCCCCTGTTCGTGCATGCGGCCCTAAGATGGAAAGCGCGCCCCAGTCAATCGATACGCGCGGGAACGGCGTCTCTCAGTCCTATGCTGCGTTCCTTTGATATTTTTTCATTCCTTCATCATTTTCCTTGCTTATTCTTCTTCCTGTTTTCTATCTTGATACAGGTGAGGAGTAATTAGAGGAATTTGAGCATTTTGGGCGCTTTTAAGCGCTTTTAGGCGAAGTGTGGCCGGTGCTCTCGTTCCACAAGCACAAAGCGTCATTTTTGGGCCCAAGGGGGTATTCGCAAAAACTATTGGGGTCAAAGGGGAATTCGTTTTGGAAAACCCCCTCTGCCCACCTCGTGCCGGGCCCTGAATGGCACCTGAACTTGTTCATTTCTTCATGTTTAACAAAGTCGAAGTAGACCAAATTCAAAATTTGCCCGTTTTAGAAAGTCTCTATATATCTATAAAATCTCCAACTCAAAAATTGTCTGTTTGGAAAGTATGTGCTTCATAGAAACGCGCATCGCTCAACCGGTTGGCGTGAAAGTTTGCACACAGATGTTTTCGATCCCGGAGACGGTTTAAGGCTACTTTTCGCTGAAATTCGCTAGGTACTTCTATCGATTTATTGACCTACTTAATCAAATCTATGAAAATGGAAGCTCATCATGTCTTGACCAAGCACTCTCCAAAATTCGTGTAAACACGGGTGGATGCTCATTCTCATTTCGCGTTGATGAAGATGCGGTGCCGCAAAGCGATGCAGCCAGGATGAAGGACAAATTAATCAGGAGCAAGAGGAACGTTAGGAGCAGGTTAGGAGCGGGTGCAAGAAAGAAGAAAAAAAGAACTTGCCGAAGGGTGAAGAAGAGTAGAAGATTGGAAACTTAGGAGGGTAAGTTGGACGCTTTGGAAACATTTTGTACCCTTCGCGGCATCACTTGTTCAGAACACGGTTCGAGCGGGCCGTTCACGCCAGGCTAGTGTATATAAACTCTAGAAACAAGCAGAGGATTATTTGCATGGGTTTGCAAAAAGTTTGCCCTATCTGTTGGCTGTCAAAGCACCTTCACACTTTCAAACAATTTGAAAATCCGTTGAATTTAGGCAAAAAAAAATGAGAAGTTTAAACTCCAGTGATCACGTCAGCACTCAATGGGCAAATGCATCGGATAGCCGCTGGACAGAGGAAGAACTTATGCATGTATACTGCCCAAAGTATTTGTTCATCTTCACTCCACCGATTTGCTAGATGGTTGAACTGACAAAACTTATGCATCGACTTTGTAGATTAATCAATTTTACAACAACAGCCATCAGAGCTAGCTTGTGTTGACTTCACATTAATTCAAAGCACTTTGTCATGCTCTTAAAAACTGCATGGCATCGAACACGTTTTTTAACTTGGTGGCAGCCATGGAAACTGTGCCTTTAGACCACTCGACATCCTAGCCCGGTAGTAATCTCCCCGACCTGGCGGCAGGTCTCGCCGGCAGGTCGCTGGCACCTTTTCCGTGAGGTGGCCAGAAACTGAAACCCCAAATTTAGGCCGTCCCAGGCTTTTTCCAAGAAATTTTCTCGATAAAGATGCCGCCTCGGCTCTGTAGAAAACTCCATAAAAGTCTGCTGTTCCAGAACTCCTCCCTTAGGAAAAAATCTGGAAGCGCAAGAGGAGCTGCCAGAAACCTGCCGGCAGCTCGTCGAAATCCGCGAGATGGCAGCTGCCGGCAGGTCAGAGAACACAGGAAATAGGGTGCTCTTTTGAGAGAGGGAGCTGCCGGCATCTCGACCTGCTCCTACCACGTCGAGGCCACCCTTGCCGACTGCGTCTGTGAGATTGCGAATTGCGGCATTATCACACAATTTACGTCAGCGAAAGAACGAAAATTTACACTTTTCATCAAAAAACTGTCATTTTTCTCAATACGAAAGTTTCCCTCTTTTGAATCACTGATATTCTTATTAAAAAAATCTAGTGATACCATGAATGCACAAAGAGCACCGTCTTTCTTTGCAATCACTTCTAAATCTTTGCACCGATTTCGCGTCTATCTCGCTCATATCAATCAGCTGTTCTTTCAGGTCAAAGTCGCTCACGCAATGTATTGATCATGCCTTCTCACAGGCGGCCACTTACTTGTGCATTTCTCACAGTGCTGGCGCAAGCGACAGTCATTGATCAGATGGTCGAATGGTTAGTGCTGCGGCGATTGACGTTAACGCATGCAGATTCGAACGCACGCAGTACACCAATTTTGCTGCTGTCTGCGTCACCAAAATTTCATGTGCGGAGTAATTGCAGTCTAAGGCCCATATGCACTAATTTCCCTGTGGCCGCACGCGGCTTCCTGATAACGGCGAACGCCGCTCCCCTCGCCACAGGGATATTACTGCGTACGGCCCCTAAACTGTGTAAGTATTAGAATCCATGAAATCCCCAAGCTGCCGGCGGAGTTGGCATCTTTCCGCGATGTGTGCCATCCTGCCGGCATCTATGATGCCACCAGGTAGGGTAGATTACTACCGGCCCCTAAAACTATATTAGAGTAAACTCAACTTAGGAGTTTTTTTGCGCCTAAAAAAGCTCCACCTTTTGTCAGCTTGAGGTCTTGCTGTAGGTCAGAAATCAGCAGAGGTGGCGTTTCACAGGCTGGATGTCGTTTTTTTTTTCACAGAAGAGCGAAAGGTAACTCGTAATGTTCTTAGGGGTGGTTCACGAAAATTTGATACAATGTTAGCAAGCACAAAGCTAATCCTTAGTAGACCCTCATTTCAACTCCGACGTCGTTTCACCAGTAAGGGTTGTTTCATAATGACTGCACTGACCGCAGCAGACTGCAGAAGACTGCAGCTGACCGCACTGACCGCAACGACCGCACAATCGCTGCATCCTTTTGTAAAACAGAAAATAGTTGCGAATACATCTAACACCGTGATTACACCCAGAAAGTTCATAGGTTCTAACTTACTCTTCTCAATCAAATTTTAGCGATTGGTTTTCTTTAACATGGTCATATTTGTTCAGATTCCTTTTGTCACTCCATATACCTATTTTACAGTGGCGGTCCGAGAAATTTTTTTCGGGAGGGGGGGGGGGGCGACAAAAATTTTTTTCTGAAGAAGGTGCGTGGCGTTAGCCACGCACTCCGAAAAATTTTTTGGGGTGCTTCTCAAAATTTTTGCGCGTCCCCGACTGAATTTTTAAAAAATTTTAAAAATTATTTTAATTATTTTCAAGTGCAAACAAGTCGTTTGCACATTTTACAACCCATATAGTTAAGTTTCAAAAATTTCGCGACCCATTCTCGGAGGGGGGGGGGGCGCGCCCCTCCGCCCCCCCCCCTCGGTCCGCCACTGCTATTTTACTCCCGCTCGTGTTGTCTACTGGGACATATATTGTTAAGAGACTGTTTGAGCTACAACTATCTATCTTCTCTACCTTCACAAAAGGATGTAGCGATCTGTGCGGCTCCGCGTTCAAAGGGTTGCTTCAGACTGCCGCACTGACCGCAGCAGGATGCAGCAGACTGCAGCAGACTGCAGCTGACCGCACTGACCGCAACGGCCGCACAGATCGCTGCGTCCTTTCGTGAAGGTGGAGAGGATAAATAGTTGTAGCCTAAACAGTCTCTTAACAGTATATGCCCCAATAGACGACACGAGCGGGAGTAAATTAGGTATATGCAATGACAGAAGGAATCAGATCAAATTCGAGCATTTTAAAGAAAAACAATCGCCAAAATTTGATTGAGAAGAATAAGTTAGAACCTATGAACTTTCTAAGTGTAAATCACGGTGTTAGATGTATTCGCAACTATTTTCTGCTTTACGAAAGGATGCAGCGATTGTGCGGCCGTTGCGGTGAGTGCGGTCAGCTGCAGTCTGCTGCGGTCAGTGCAGTCAGCTGCAGTCCGCTGCAGTCAGTGGGCAGTATGAAACAAGCCAATGCGGTCAGCTGCAGTTTGCTGCAGTCTGCTGCGGTCAGTGCGGCAGTCTGAAACAACCCTAACAGATAGATTAACACGTTACAAACATGATAACTTACAGGAGAGGATACTTGGTGACTATGGCCTTCTGAAATGAAACATACACCATTGAATGCATCCTAAGGCGCTGATTCCAAATCTGCTTTCGATATCCGCTCTTCCAAAAAAAGTTATGAACACTTCTCGCCACCAAATTTGCACAGTTTTGATGACAGAATCCACCAATATCGTTAAAATGTTCATTACGCACTACAAAAATGCGCTCAAATAAAATAAGCTTTATACTAGGTTCAGAAAAACTGGCTCCGTTATATCAGAGTTTAGAAAGCTTGAATATAATGATACTGACTGCCTAGATCTCGTGAAAATAATATGGAAAAAAGTCCATAATTTCTTTCAGAGAGTCGCACAGTGATAATGGACACAGATGAAATCAGCACTTCAAGGCGCTACTGGTATCTTATATACAGGGTGTCCCAAAATAATGTGCACACTGTTTGATTTTGAGTAACTCTCTTATTATGAGATCTTTCGAGAAGCGGTAAGCGCCATTTTGTAGAGCTGGCTTCAACTTAGATCCGCAGTATAGAACGAATCACCGACCGCTCTTCATTACCGTAGGATTACGGTAGAAACTTGAAAGAGGGTTTTGAGCTATGAAAGGCCATATTTTGCCTCAGAAAGGAATCAAAACAGCCTAAAAAGTTATACACTAGGCCAATTAGAGTTGCTGATTCTAAATTTAAAGTTCCCAACTTATTATGATGCTTCACTGAAGAGTTATGCGAGGTTAGCAGTAGCGGCCATTTTCTCAATGTTCCTAAAAAGTGCGGTTACACCGTTTAGAAAGCTTCGCAATCTTGAGAATAGTTGAGTATTGAACTCAGCGTTAATAAAAACCCTATTACACAAGTTTTCACATCTTTTTGAAAATATTTGAAACGGCAGCTTTTTCCACAGTGACACAATATGTTCCAAGTTTCTACCGTAATCCTACAGTAATGAAAAGCGGTCGGTGATTCGCTCTATACTGTAAATCTAAGTTGAAGCCAGCTCTACAAAATGGCGCTAACCGCTTCTCGAAAGACCTCATAATAAGAGAGTTATTCAAAATCAAACAGTGTGCACAATATTTTGGGACACCCTGTATAAAGCTGAATGTCTGTCTGTATGTATGTCTGTCTGTACGTATGTTCCGAATAGAAAATTCCATTTCTGAATCGATCCGGACCAAACTTGGCACACATACACTTCGGGCCCCGGCGGGTGTCATAGGCCACTTTTCGTCATCGATCGATATCGATTTTATCGATTTTTATCGATTTTTTTGCTGAGTTCACCTACGGGGCTGGGAGTTGGCACAGGGGGGTAATCGAGCATGGGGATTCCGAATACAATATTGGTTTTCAGGATTATCGATTACTTTTATCGATTTTTTCGATTTTTTTGCAAACTTTGAGCTACGGGGCTGGGAGTTGGCACAGGGGGGTAATCGAGCATGGGGATTCCGAATACAATATTGGTTTTCAGGATTATCGATTACTTTTATCGATTTTTTCGATTTTTTGCAAACTTTGAGCTACGGGGCTGGGAGTTGGCACAGGGGGGTAATCGAGCATGGGGATTCCGAATACAATATTGGTTTTCAGGACTATCGATTACTTTTATCGATTTTATCGATTTTTTTGCAAAGTTTGAGCTACGGGGCTGGGAGTTCGCACAGGGGGGTAATCGAGCATGGGGATTCCGAATACAATATTAGTTTTTTTTCCCCCCCCCTTGGGGATGATCAGCATGCTGGATTACCCCTCTGTGCCAACTCCCAGCCCCCTAGCTCAAATTTTCAAAAAATCGATAAAATCGATAAAAGTAATCGATAATTCTAAAACTAATATTGTATTCGGAATCCCCATGCTCACTTCCCCCCCCCCTGTGCCAACTCCTAGCCCTGTAGGTGAACTCTGCAAAAAAATCGATAAAAATCGGTAAAATCGACATCGATCGATAACGAAAAGTGGACTGTGACACCCGCCGGGGCCCGAAGTGTATGTGTGCCAAGTTTGGTCCGGATACGGCGGAGCCGGGTAAGCCAGCTAGTATCCTCTATGCCCCAGAAAAGTTTCCATGTGAACCAGCGTCGTACGTGGTGCGACGCTGCCTTTCGCTCTTTTTGATACGTTTCTCCCTGTGATTTCAACGGAACTGCCCGAGGTTAGCACGTTCAAAAGAGCGAAAAGCAGCGAGATGACGTAGTAACTATGGGAATTTTGCCGGGGAACAAACGATACATCCCACAAAAGGCCACAGTCACCAAGAATCCTTTTAGACCCGTGTGCACAGGTGCGATAGGGGGAGCAGAGCTCTCTTTAGGCGAAAGGGGTTTCTATTACTTCCATCCTTGTAAGGTGAAGGGAGTAAATGAGCCCTGAGAGCAAAATGCACCAACAATTTACATACCCTTCGAAAGCTGAGGTCATAAACACTCGATTTAGATAGATAAACAGCAGTGATTAGGTCTTCATTTGGCAGAAATCTGCTATAGAAAATGGACATGATTTCAGATAAAATGCAGTGTATTTCTTGGTAGAGGGGGGCTAGAATGAAGTCGACGGTCTACGTCGAATCCTTTTTCCTGAGCTTTCGAATGGTATATATTAGGTTGGTGCAAAAGTTTTGTCAGTTTTTCCAATTCATCGGTAAAC
This sequence comes from Cylicocyclus nassatus, assembly GCA_958299035.1. NCBI lineage: Eukaryota > Metazoa > Nematoda > Chromadorea > Rhabditida > Strongylidae > Cylicocyclus > Cylicocyclus nassatus. The sequence goes on along the minus strand of CATQJL010000223.1, from coordinate 46,263,298 downwards.
ACGTCAGAATGAAGATAAACTAACACTTCGAAATGTATCCGATGCAGAATTTCTCCCTCTTTTCAGTTGCTAAACTGCCATTGTGTTCCGTTGCGAAAGTGACGAGATATTTGCTGGAAATTACAACCACTCGTTTTTACCACGTCCAAATTTCGCTAATTTTCAAAATTTTTATATAAGACTTTCGGAGGAGCACTAATAACCAGCAGATAGAGCAAACCTTTTGCCAACAGATGCAATTTTTTATAGCCCTACGGCTTGTCTTTCCGAATTTCTACGATTTATTTTTTGAAGTGACCAAATTTTACATTCAGCCTATTTTAACTTCGTAGAACATAAAATGTTGAACACTTCAGTCACCAGTCGATGCAACTTTTTCTCCTCCTTCTAACACTTGTCTTTTTTTGCCGAGACAGGCGAAATTTGTGGGGAAAATCGCAGTATTTCTCAATTTCAGGGGTGCGCACTGACGTAACCTATGTTTCAAAATCTTCATAATTTGAAGCGAAAATCGCTCATTTACTTTGTAATGGTAGCGGTAGTAATAATTAAGTGTTGAAACCTCAGTGTTCTGTAGATTTTGCAGTGTTTTAGTGCAATAACAGGTTATGCGATTTTTTCACAAGACAAGACTTTTAGAAAATTATTTAGCAAAAATCTGAAAACGCAGTTGGAAAAAAGAGAAAAATTGCATAGATTGGCAAAAGGTTTGCCCCATCTGCTGGTTATTAGTGCTCCTTCGAAAGTCCCATACAAAAATTCTAAAAATTAGTCAAAGTTGGACATGGTAAAAACGAGCAGTTGTAATTTCCAGCATATATCTCGTCACTCTCGCAACGAAACACAATAGAAGTTGAGCAGCTGGAAAGAGGAAGAAATTTTGCATCGGACACACTTTGAAGTCTTTGTCTATCTTCATTCTAGCGTGATCGCCGATGGATTGAAAAAACTGACAAAACTTTTGCACCGACCTAATAGATTGTATATAGATTGCTGGGCGGAAAAACTTGCCAGTTTTTGAAAATGGGGTGGAGATATTTACTTTTAGCTTGCTCCACCCGGCTCCTCCAATGTACTGGCTTTTATGGGTCACCGGAGAAGGTTTTTTAAGTCGGGAAACTCGATACGTCAACAAGCCATACACCGTTCGAAAGCTGAGATTATGGGGAATCGACTTGCGTCGGATTTTTTCTATCTCTTCTTAGCAGTAAAATATGAGACACTGAGCTGTTTTTGCTCTTAGCAAGACCTTGTTGGTTTTTACGACCATCGACAACTTGGTAGACTCACCATAGATATAGACTTACTTATTAGTTGGTTTTTTCTTTTTTCTCTTGCAAGCAAAGGCGTCTATCTGTTTATCTATCTTGAAACTGTGACAAGCCTTAGAAAACCTTAAAGCTCTAACTCTGCGTCTCTAACCATGGCAGGAAGCGTTACACTAGGCCAAATTCAAAATGAGGGGGGTTGAGGATTGCTGGTTTTCGCCATTTCCGCGCACTAAAATTGATTCCCCAGATAAGCGAAAAACCAAAAGGTCGAGTTTTTGCCGAGCCACTGCCTTTAACAGTTCTAGTTGGACCCAAAGAGTTATCCCGAAAGTACGAACGAAACCTTTGGCTTGATGATGTGCACCATGACAAAACTTTACATGGTGCTCAAAAGTTTTGTTTCGCGTGATGCAACAGGTGCTGCACAGGTTTGAAACATGTCAGCCAAACCTACGAAGAAAAATGACTGCAACCAAATGGGTGGAGGATTATATGTCGCCGAGTGTGGAAGAGTCCCGCGCGGATTTTCTGCAGGAACGCATGTCCGCGCATATACAAGGGCGCGTCGCAACTACTTGTCGCAAATGACCGCAGGGATCGCCCTTTTTCGGCGACATATAGTGCCCTACCCCAACCAAATTGATGTCAAAGATAGATGATGCTTTTACTTTTCTATGCATTGCATTGTTGTGTAATGAATCCTGTCGCATTTCCTCATTAATTTCCTAATTAGAAAAAGGACATTATTTTTGCAACAACCTAATATTTCTCTACCAGTGCGTACCTCTGCTTCTCAGAGGCTGGCAATGGTCATTGATCGCATCATATACTTACGTAATGGTACTGTCTTTTGATAGTTTTTCAGTCGAGTGATTGCTAAGTAATCCCAAATAAAATTAAGCACACCTTCTTATGCAACTCTCATATGTTGAAGCATTGTAAACCATTTCATTCTTTGCAGACCGACCCAACCAGATGACAGATTAGCAGCTTATTAAGTCGTGATAATTTGCGCTGTGATTGATGGAGTGTGCATAGCATCTACAAATTCTTAATCTCCTCTACTAAATTTGTTTTCATATCCCACATCGTCTTCTTACGTGTACCTCGGACGTTCGATGAACATGGCAAACGATTTTGGGGAAGACTTTAACAGGAGAAGAAGAGCCGCCTGGGCCGCCTTCGGGCCTCTTAAAGGCAGATCCTGACCTATGGGGCTTTTACGTGGAAAGTACTTTTGGGGCCCTAACTAAGGCACTGCCCAAGCGGCAGCTCAGGTAGTGCTGTAATGGCTGAGATATTTCCCTCGAAACTGGACCCCGCGACCGTGTTTCGCATGGATTCATGGCGCAAAGCGTGGATCCTGGCGCGAAACTGCCATGAATCTATGCGAATACGTTCGCGGGGGCCAGTTTCGAGAAGAATATCTCAGCCATTAGAGCACTACATGAGCTGCCGCTTGGGCAGTGCCTTAGTTAGTGCCCCAAAAGTACTTTCCACGTAAAAGCCCCATAGGTCCAGATCTGCCTGGACGCTGCCTTTAAGAGGCCCGAAGGCGGCCCAGGCGGCTCTTCTTCTTCTCTTAAAGTCTTCACCAAAATCGTTTTCCATGTTCATCGAACGTCCGAGGTACACGACACTGTAGCCGCGTCGAAAGTTCTACGGACCACCCACAGAGCGCTCGAGCGCACTCTTCTGAGCATGAGCCGACATAGCAACACCTTGTCGGACTTCGCAGTACGAATATGAGAAGAATGTCCCGTCTTCGTGACCCAGCGGAATACGTTGCGAAAGCGAAACCCGATGAGCCGGTCACACCATGAGAAGAACAGACGACAGATGGACACTAAGAACATCTGAGTGGATTCCTCGCGAAGCCAAACGTCCCCGAAGAAGACCACCAACGAGATGGGCAGACGTGTTCGTGGAACGGATAAACCAGCTGAGAAATCAGCTGGATACGATCTTAGCCTCCGGAACTCGTGGACGCCGCCACAGAACGACAACCAAGAAGATCGTTGATGACGTGAAGGACGGGATGCAAATTCCGTACTGAGGCCCGCACATCACGTGAGGGGGCCATCTAAGTAAGTAAGTATCCCACACCATTATCCAATCAAACATCCTCTTGAAACATTGAGCGCCTAGGGGTTGGGCCAGACTTCGCTTGAAAAGCGGCGTACGCTCCTATGATGAAATATAGTAAGCATACGCTGCGTACGCCGTGTACGCCACTTTCCCAGCGCAGTTGACCTAACTCTAACCTTCATCAGTTAAAGAGATGGCCAGCTAGATCGATATTGTCAGCAACCTTATTTTGACGAAATCTCTGTCTGCAGTATGCGGGGTGAATCATATTATGCATGTCGAAGACGAAAAGCTTGCCCCTTAAAGGCACCGTCTACCCAAATTCTCGATTTCCCTGTTTTAATCGCTTCTAGCCCTTCTGAAGGCCATATCGAATATACAGGCGAGAATCCGCAAAACCCCCAAAACGTTTTAGAGAAGAACGCAATGCAAGTCGCGGGCCTGCAACTTTGGTATACACCGAGCGCGCCATTCACCTGAAATGGGCGGGGTAACCAGCAGTACGGAGTGACCAGCACCGGACCATGTCCCCTCCGAAGCGTTTCTCGCTTTCGCTGCGCAACTGGGGGGTTTGCCTTGTGGGGCCCATGCTAGTATGCCATCATGACCTCGTACCCCACTTGGGGAAATGGTGAATTTAAAAAAAAACTCCACTAAAAATTTCACAGAATAGCAATGACGATCTTCACAACCATATATTTGCCTCTTAGATATGATATAAGCCTGAAGATCGCTTACAGATTGTCCATACTTTGAAAGGCCTTGACAGTATGGCAAAGTTTCACTAAAATTCATAACTTGGTTATTATCAAAAAACAATGCGCACTCAAAAACGCTGTGGCGAATTCAACTGCAGTAACAACTCCAACTCGTTGATTTTCAGAATAATGATTTTGCTACCCATAGGCAAAAATATCGGTTACTTTTCTTTCCATAATCTTGACAAAGTCTTATGGGAATTGGGAGGAATCTGTAACTAATCTCGCATTAAATGCATTTGTTGGAATCAGTCTGATGGGTCCCTTTCTTCATAATTTGAGCACTTCACCTCAACGCAATTGCTGAGCATGTATGCCAAAGGCCTGCAGAAGCTGATTTAGACTGTAAAAAATGTAAAGGGTGTTTGGCGTTCATAGACATGGGTAACACTGTGTAGCGGTGGATTTTAGATGTGGATATGGAGCACCACTACTCTAGCATCAAGCTTGTAATTAAGCCATTGGCGGCCATGTTTCCAAAAGAAATCAAACAGAATCGCATTATGCTTCTGTGGACGAATTCGCAACGCACAAGCGTACCTTGATTGCCGACGCGGTAGGGACGCGCAGTTTTCTCCGCCGAGCGCGACAGCGACCACGAACTTGAAGTTCTGCGCATTGTCCAGTATAAAAACTGCTTTTAATTCTTCCCTTTCCTTTTTTAGACATGAATCCCGACCGTAGCCGCCCATTCATTGCTCACAGCGATTCAGGTGAGTTTTAGTAGTTCATAAGTCTCCGGTTCCTACATGATTATTCTTTTCTTTATAGAACTTATGTCAAAACAGTCGTCTAGACTTGCTAAAAATCCCAATGAAAATGGAAGGTTGCGAGACCGTTTAGCACGCAGACTAATAAGCAGAAAACACCAGAAACAGGTAAGTACTTATTCAGAAAAATATGCCTAATCTGATTTTACATCTGTTTTGAGAGTGTTTGACTTGGTAGTTTCTAAAACATTGCAATTTTGTTGTTGTCATATTCGGTACCATCTAGCATCTTAGTCTAGTTACGTTCACACCCTTTTTTCTCTCAACTTTTACATCTGCTGTAGGAGCTTGAATCAAGTAGCCAGCATCTCGGGTGAAAGAATTGGATGTCAAAACTAACATGTCATCGGAAACTGTTGTTGAAAGTAGCCCCTCACCCATGTTTGGTGATGTGATAGTAATACTGGATAGCGACGAGGAAAAGAAAACAAATAAATACTTAAAGAAGAAAAGTCACAACCGCTGAGTGTGCTCCCTGAAGTCGTCACGATAGGATATAGTGATGAAGAAAAATCTGGGCTAAGCATTGCACCATCTTCTGTTTTGCTACAAGAAGTATTTGAGATCCCTGCTGAACCACAAGAAGTATACGAGATCCCCACGGAGGTGAGTTTACGCTCTTACCATGAGTTTACGCTCTTACCATATTACACGATCTTTACTAAATCGAATCTATTGTTTCAGCCTATTGCGAAATTCAAAGGCGAGTCTCCATCAAGCCTACAAGACATGTTACGAAATGCACAAGTACGATTTCTTCCATTGTTGATATCTAGCCTGCCTATAACAGCTGAAAAATCAGAAGAAGAAGAGGAGAAGAAGAAGAAAGAAGAAGAACGGAAGAAGCGGAAGCGGGACTTGCAAGAAGAAAAAAATATAATAGGTACTTTTTTGAAATTGCATCCGCTTCAGAAGTTTCTTTCAGATCCCGAAGAACCCGACCTGATAGTGGATAAGGTCGTCAATGCGATAAATAAATTCCTGCACATAAATGCAAATCCCGAGGGCAGGAGGCCACGTAGTAAGTTATAAAAATAAAGCCCCATGGATGACATTAACAAATTCGAAATATTTTCGATCTAAATGAGGTCTTAATTGGCGCGCAACGCCCATTTGCTCGTGCTGTACAGGAAAAGCGTTGCAAGAGCTACACCAATGCGGTTTTATTTTCCTTCGTATACACTGTACAATCATGTTCAATCATCCCAGGCGTCGTCATGTCAGCCTAAGCCGAACCAGTTGACATAGACGCCTAAAGGCATAGCTTGCCCTTGAGAGATCACCAACAGTCTGGTCTGACATGGATGTTATAGAGAGAATCAATCTCCCCACTTGCTGGAATTTTAGGTATATTACATGAAACGGACGCACCTATTTTATTGCTGGGCAAACTTCAGCTGATGAGATGGGATTTGGGAGAACTCTGAGTATAATTTCTCCCATAGTCAATGCGAATCTGGAGCGAAGACGACGAAGAAAATAAGAAAATGATGCTGTGGACAGGGAAAGAAGGAAGTAGATCAATGCTAGAGGGTGAATTTTAATTGATGAAGAAGAGTCTGGTGCTGAACTTTTGTAATTATGGCTCGTGCCATCAAATGCTACTCTGATTGTGGCATTAGCAGCGCCGATTTACCATTAGAAAACAGAAATCATTGAAAGCTGTGAAGATAATCTTTTAAGAGGCTTGATTTCTGGAAACTTTTGTATGGACATTATGTATCTGTCGGACGACAGTTTACAATGTGTGCCTGAAAAGGACTCCGAACACGGACCCTTTCATGCAGAAAAAACAATAAGAAGTTTCCCGACGATTTTTGGCAAAAGCTTACTTTATCGTCTCTCTCAACCTCGCCTTCTAATGTCGTGCAAGGGCTGATAACAATGTCAGCATGTTTAACACGTTTCGGACCGCGAAATCGCGCGCGGCGATAAAGAGGGTACTTTCAGCCGTTAGCCAACAAAGGGACCTTATTTCGGAGACTGTGTGCTATATCTATAATTAGCTTATCAGATAAGTTCTACACCCAAAGTTTTGAGTGAATCCAAAGTGTTTAAATTTCGTCGCTTAAGAAGGACTTCTAAGCTTTCCTGAAAGACAGGAACAAGAACTCAGTTTCTAATAATATCAAAAAGTATCTATGCTGTAAGCGGTACGCATCAGTACTAAAACTATGGTTTTTCTCTTCGAAATGGAAGCAAAGACAAGTTGCGACGTCGCACGCGTCGTTCGCGCTGCCGCGCTTCGTTGTAACTGTTGTTCGATTTGCGCTCATATCTCCTAAACAAATATCGGCGGCACAACTCTAAAGAGTCATTTGGAAAGTAGAAGCTTAGGCCTTTGACTGGATAACCTTGGACTAAAAGAAAACCTCCTGTAAACGCCAAAAGGATCCTTCGAAGTAGCGTGCTGCACCATGTGCAGCACCGGTCCGAAACGTGTTAAAGCTAGAATTCTACACTCGCAAGGTTGCAAGGATATGGCAATTCGTTCCCAAAATCTACTGTCAATACCAATCTCCTTTCACGAAGCACCATCATGCGCAAAAATCAAGTTCGTGGTCGCTGTCGCGCTGGGCGGAGAAAACTGCGCGTCGCTGCCGCGTCGCCAATCAGGGTACGCTTGTGCGTTTCGAATTCGTCGCTTCTATGTCGCTAATTTTGAACACAAAATTGCGCCTTATGGTAATGCTTCGCTCATAACCTATGCCAGACAGACCGTAACAGTTTTCTCACTGTCTTTCTTAAGAATGACTATCGTCGAGTTATTTGCAACTTAATATGCGTAGTGCACAGTGTACACGCTAACTGACGAACATCGAAACCAGAACCTGCTCATTTCCAGTGATTTTTCCTTGTTTCCTTGTTTCTTTTGTTTTAGTTGGTTATATGTTAGTCATTAAAACACATTTCTACATTTTGTTAGGCTAGAAAATGTTTTACTGGGAAATTACTAGTATAGGTGCCGTCGCTGAAAGGGCTTAGTGTGCAATCTCACATATTAAGTCACAAATGACTCGAGGTTACATTATTCATTCTGAAGACATAGTAGAAGTTGAGTGGTAAAATTAGCATGAAAATCCTGCTTCATAAGTAATCAGACTCAGTAGAATTTTTTGCCAAGTTTAGAGCACAATGAAGCTTTTTGCCGCAACTCACTAATTCTGCAAGGTAAAGGTTAGGCTGGGTTTATACTGATTCCCACGTTCTGGAACTGTTCGGAACCGCACTGTTCTCGCACAGTTCTCGCACAGTTCTCGCACTGTGCTGGAACTGTGCGGGAACTGTGCGGAAACAGTTCCAGAACTGTGCTGCATGCGCTGCAGCCGCCCCACACCGTTTTGAACGGCGGGAGTTGAAGAATTTTGACCGTTCTCAACGGTTTTTCCTTCGAATTTCTCTCATTTTGGCCTTATTCCTCCACTCTGCTTCCATTTTTGATCAGCCAAACTTCGAAACTCGAAGCGGGGTAGAAAAATGAGCGCCTTTCTGCTCTGCGTATGCGACAAAATGAGTGTTCTCGTGTTCGTCCATTCTCTCTTCGCTTTGGTTTTAATTTTTGCTCGTATTTTTGCTCAAGACAACTTCATTTGTTCCAGGAAGCGGCTGCGCAGTTTCCATAGCATCTGCCACGAATTAGGGAGTAGGAGCAATTCTGAAATTGCATAAATTGGCACTTGTCTCTTGCTTTCAATGATTTTGGGCGTTCTCAGCCTCTTTCATTTCTCCATATCGTTGCTTCTTCGTTCTTTCTTCTATCCCACTTCTCTTAGTAATGAGGAAAGATGCGAAGTTGAAGCGGGGTTGAGGACTGGACGCTGTTCTGCTTCATGTATCCGGGAAGGTGGACCTTCGTGCGCTCGTCCATCTTCTCTGCCATTTTTGTCCAGGCCTACTTCATTTGTTCCTGAAACTTGTCTATGTTAATTTCAATACAGATGCGAAACTACGTATCGATTTGCTGGAACACATAAAGTAGATCTGAACAAAAATAGCGTTGAGAGAATGGACGAGCGCACGAAGGCCCATCTATCCGGATACATGGAGCAGAACAGCGTTCAATCCTCAACCCCGCCTCCAATTTACAGCTTTTCTCATCACTAGGAGAAGCGGGGTAGAAGAAAGAACGAAGAAGCAACGATATGGAAAAACGAAAGAGGCTGAGAACGCCCAAAATCATCAAAAGCAAAAGACAAGTCCCAATTCATGCAGTTTCAGAATTGCTCCTACTCCCTAATTCGTGGCAGATGCTATGGAAACTGCGCAGCCGCTTCCTGGAACAAATGAAGTTGTCTTGAGCAAAGATACGAGCAAAAATTAAAACCAAAACGAAGAGATAATGGACGAACACGAGAACACTCATTTTGTCGCATACGCAGAGCAGAAATGCGCTCATTTTTCTACCCCGCTTCGAGTTTCGAAGTTTGGCTGATAAAAAATGGAAGCGGGGTGGAGGAATAAGGCCAAAATGAGAGAAATTCGAAAGAAAAACCGTTGAGAACGGTCAAAATTCTTCAACTCCCGCCGTTCAAAACGATGCGGGCGGCTGCAGCGCATGCAGCACAGTTCTGGAACCGTTCCCGCATAGTTCCAGCACAGTGCGAGAACTGTGCGGGAACAGTTCCAGAACATGGGAATCGGTATGAACCCCGCCTATGTGCGAAATAGAAATTTTTATTTCTGAACCGATTTGGACCAAACTTGGCACACATATACTTCGGGGCGGGTAGCGTGTCATAGGCATTTTTCGTCGTCGATCGATAACGATTTTATCGATTTTTTGCAGAGTTCACCTACGGGGCCGGGAGTTGGCACAGGGGGGTATATGAGCATGGCGATTCCGAATACAATATTAGTTTCCAGCCGAATACAAGATTACTTTTACCGACTTTATCGATTTTTTGCAAAGTTTGGGCTACAGGGCGGGAGTTGGCGGGGTGTAGGCATGCTGACTTCGAAAACAACACAGGGAATGGAACGGGAAATGAAGTGTAGAAGTGGACACAGGGAAAGGCTGTACAGAGATAAGGATGGGACCTTTATTACAGTGTTTTGACAGGGCCGAGCGGAGCCGGGTAAGCAAGCTAGTCGGTTCATAATTATACGCACACCTCAAATGAAGGTTCTTTTTTGACTTATAAGTTGGAGTCAATGCGCTCCAAAAATGCCTGTTTTTCAGCGATTCAGGGACTCTGTCTAGCTTCTGTCAATGCTGTGAAACAAATTGAGCTACGATCGATACTCCTTTGAAGCTTGTAAAGTCCCGATGTAGTTGTCGCGGTTAAATCAAGTACTTAACCCTAAAGCTGATGTAGTTTTGAGACATAAAACCCAGCTTCTATCTCGCGCAAAGAATTGCGATGAGACAAGTGCTTAGCTTGTATGTTGATACATTCATGCCGAGATATTTGAACTTTTTACATCTTGGGGCTTTAGATCTAAAAATCCTCGAAAAGTGTGTTTGACATGGGAGGCATAACCAATTTCGTAAGGGTTGAGCCAAACTGCGCGGCGTACGCGACGTACACAGCGTACGCCGCGTATGCTCCTATGATGAAATGTACCGAGCGTACGCTGCGTACGCCGCGTACGCCGCTTCCCCGCGAGGTCTGGCTCAACACTAAGATGACGGCTGCGTGGTCAAAGCAAACGCTAAGAGATGTAGAGCTTTTCTAGCCTAACAAAAAATCCCACAAACTCGTACATACTTTGTGCTTAGGGTATCATAGGACTATAGAAGCTGAGTCTTGAGCCTCGAGATCGTGGTAATATATGTAAGGTTCGAACTTTATAGAAAAAAGCGACGAATACAACGGATTCTCCAAGCTTCAAGCAAAGTATTTATCAAAAAACTAATATGCCTTATAGCCCCCATAGAAGCTTATTAGGATGGTTGAACTACTTTGGACCCTAATTTCAAAAGCATTTTGAGCTATCTGAGAAGAGTAAAGCTTCTTGGAACTGCACTGAGTCCAGTGTTTAGCAGATATTTGAATCGAAACTTTGCAGTTTTGAGTTAAAAAAGGGTTTTTGTTTGAAGTGTAATTTGTATAATTATGAACCGCTGAAAATCCACATTGTGCAAATACACTTTTAAAACTGACACCGATGTTCATTCTTATGGAGTATATAACGTATTCGAGTATGCTCTTAAGTATTACCAACGGTTTTTTTTTTTGATCTTCCAAAATGTGCCGAAATTCCCAATTTGGTGTGTTCGCATAATTATGAACAGCATATTTAGTACCTTGCTATAGTGTTAATAATGAAATTTTGACAAAGGACGATATCATTTACAACATTTCTAGACATATGAATGTTGGCATACTACTTGACATCTTGGCATTCATATTCTTATTGGAGAAACTGATGCAATCTTGAATAATTGCCAGATAAAAAAAATTGCCGATTGAGCAAAACTTCTATTCTTCTGTAATGAGATAGAACATACCGATGAAAATCCCTAAAAATGAATCCTCTTTTTTGATCTTTAAACCAAAATTGACGTTTGCACACAGCGTTTTGCGCACAATGCTTTCACACGATGCTCCTATGCCTTGAATATCAAAAAACACTGTTTCCTCTCAACTGAGTTTTTCACGTGTTTAATTTGATGATGTCGTAGTGCTAGCAATTTCATTTGAGAACCGCAGAAAAGGTTAGTGCTTTGCAAGCGAACTTTAGTACGTCAATAAATAGTATTGGTGTTCAACACAACTAAACAGATAAACTCTCGCAAAGCTTTTTAGTGGTGCAAAGTCATATTAAAATTTGGTTTACCGACGATTTATGGCTTCCATGTTTGACAGAGCCGATTACACAACGGTCAGCGTTAGCAAGCGGAGATCAAATGCAAGTCACACAGCAAGTGATAATAACGAAACATGCTTTACTGCACCGTTTACAGCGAATTATCTTGGCTCCTAGCCATTGCTGTCATCCTTTCATTTTTGTTGAAGCCTCTTCAATGGAGGCAGTTGTATCCTCTTTCTTTGCCGAGGTAATTAACTGAATCTGCGTGCCTTGATTTTTTACTGTGTTCACCTCTCCTGGTGTTTTAACCACTGCTGCCTGTTGCAAGGCTACTGCAGCATCGCTTGCCCGTCTTTTCTTAGCCATTGCGGACATTTTTCGAAAGGATTGAAACCTGTTGCTTATTCCCTAATAACTGCCGAGATTTCATTTTGCTAGGGCAATATCTGTTTATGTCTTCTTTGTTTTTTCTGCCTTTCCAAGCTTTTGAGTCCTGTCGTCTATCTCAGGATAACTCATGAGCTAACTTAAACCGACTCATTGTCTAGACTTCTCCAGCCACTGAATAACAATATTACTTCTTTTTTTGCCATCTTACATGACTCTTCCGTTTCACCATTTACAGCTATAGTAGGCGTCACCTTGACACTGCGTGTGCCAATGCGAATTTAAACGGATGAGGTACGGCGGCCCGCTGTGCCGTAGTTGCACACAATGTGCAGTACGATAATTTAATAATTTCGAAACGTTTTTATTTGCTTTTTTGATGTTTCTTTGTTCGTAACTATCTGCGGCGTCAATTTTTTGTTCAACACCTTGAAGCTTAGTGTGTGCCACATAGTGTAGTAACTTTCGAAATTCTTCTCTTCCATTTTCAGAAAATGAGAATACAAGTTCAAGGGATTTCTTCGTAGTTGTTCACTCTGGATATGCTGTTCGCAGCAATGGGTAGTGCGTAGATGGTCTTAAACAAAGCGTCACAATTCACACGAAAATTACAGCGTGTAGTAGAGTCCCATGTTGGAGATAGAGTACGACGGTACAAAATGAAATGCTTGTTATTTGCTCACAAGTAGGTAATTTGAATAAGGATTATCATGACCTTGTGCTGAAGCGCGAACTTGTTTGACTATAGAATGTAACTCGCTATGAAGGCACTATACGTGCTTGCTGAACCCAAAAAAATCAAAGTACAGTTTATCATAACTGCGCCACCCTCAGTCGCTTGCTTTTGTCAACTTGTCCTTTGCTTATGCTTGTCATCTGATTCGCGCATATAGCAGTCCGGAACTAGCTGTTTGGACCCAGCGTTCTCACAGTTACTGAGCGCATTCAGGTCACCTCTTTTCAGAATGTCTCTGCCACACTAAATTGATTTTGCTTCAATGATCTTGAAAACACTTTACCTATTTACTTTCGCCCCCTGGCGAAAGTAGGGCCGAAAGTGGGGCGAACTTAGGCCATATTGATTTCATACATTCGTCATGGCGCACAGTACTGGTCAAACCTTAGACTTTCCATGTGTATGTGATTGCTCTTAAATCCTGCTCATTGTGTCGAATGAAGAAGAGGTGTTAGGCCATTTCCGATCCTTTGAAAGCAGTAGGGAAGCGTTGTAATGTTGTTCGTCTGTATCCAATTTCTCCTTGGTATGTGTTGGCTGTGGAGATCTCCTCCATACTGAGACATCGAACCTGGGATACAAAAAGGATAAGAGTGATGGCGAGAAGAGGTACATTGTTAACAGCGGACGAAAAAAGATGGCGACTTGAAAACATTGTTTCGAGAGAGAGGCACATAGTCCTGGTTATTTACAAAATAGATAGAAGCGTAAGAAGATTGTTTAAATAGCTACATGCTCATCGATAATATGCAAACAAATATGCAAAGGAATGATACCGTGGACATCACGTGTATCCAATATTTCGCAACACCTTAGGTGAACCGCTCCTGTGTGGTAATCAGGAAGGAACCATGCTATTGCCTCCGCCTCGCCACATGTCATATGTAAAGTTACGAGCAATTATTGCGAAATATCTAGCAAGTGTTTTACTCACCCTCCCCCCTTTTTTTCTTCTAGATACAAACAAATATGCAAGGGCATGTATCCTTCGCTAAGCAAAGACAGTGAGAAGGAGGTTTGTAGCAAGAAAGATATAAATAAGAGCCTTGCAAAGCGCTCCATGATGAGCTCCAAATGAATTCGTGCTCGGCATTGAATTTGTACACAAAAGGGTGTGGAGGATTACTCGCATGTGGCCATCAATGATGACAATTGTGAATTGAGCATTGAGCAGAATTGACGTTTGAACCTTAGATGAACCGCTTCTGTGTGGTAAACAGGAATTGCTTCGCGTTTCCGCAATTGGATAAGGAGAAAAGTACTTTAATTGATTGGTAGCCTTGTACATTTGTTATTGTTTACGGTCTTCTTCATTTTGAAATTTCTTGCAGTCTCGTAACTCAGGTTTTGCAAATTTTAAAACTCCTATCAAGATGGAAAACATTTCTCAAGTTTACCCCTAGAAGCGCATTTGATGTGAGAGCTCAAGCTTTCTAACAAAGGGTTTAAGTTTATCGATGTCGTATTCTTTCTAAACTTTACGCCAAAAAAGGAACCTTTTCAAAAGCATTTTATTCATCTCCTTGTCGCCAATTTTCCGCGCTAAACAAAAGTCGTCTAATTTTTGAATGATCCAAATGGGTTGTCTGTCAACTACAAATCCGCAGCTGCGCTCAAAATTTGCTACAAGTGCGCAAAAATTACAAGCTGTCAAATTTGCCTCTGACGGCAACCCTTTTCGCAGTGGATGTCGATTGTGTGTGTATCGCTGCGCCTGTGCGATGAGCCCAAAAGATGCGCAAGACATTATTCAAAAATATCTGCAGCATTCAAATTTTGGCTTATTCCGTGCAAAAAGAGAAGATTTGCAACGCATTTAGTCAAAAAACGGGGCATTTTGAGGGTGCAAAAAATGGCCAATTTTTCAAACATTCTGAAAAAAATTTTGCAGGGGGCGCCTGCGCCCCGGTAGATATCTATATAACTACGGGATACAAGCTTTTCAGCTTTCTTTATGCCTGAGAAAATCATGCACAGATAGGACGGTTTTCTAGTCGACCTTTTCCCTTCTACGTATGCTGATAGCCAGAAATATAGTTCTGAAGACCTAGTAAAATAAGTATGTCTTGCAGACAACATGTTCTTTGCAACAAAAATCGCAGCTCTCAAAAAGGATCAATTTGCTGAAGTTACGGGCTTTTGAAATAAACAAGTGCTCGGGAACATTCTTTACAACCTACTACAGTAGATTACCTTATTCACAGCATTTGCAGTCCCCATGCCAATCTGCAGCGGTTCTAGAATCAAGTCTCTTTACATGATACCGGTGACAAAACGAGTTAGAAGAGCTAATGACGCACAAGGGGTTTGGGCAGTGGGTTAGAGATTGCAACCAGGGTTGAACAAGAGGTGTGGCACACGACCGCCGAATACGATTCCTCCCTCGCTCACTGAATGTTTCAATAGCCCCCCTCTCCTCCTCCCCCCCCCCCACCTCGCTCCCCCGTCTCAGCTTATTGTCTGCCTATCTTAGGCAAAAGGGGTTGCACCAAACACGATGATTAGCATGTTCGTAACTAGCATGTCAAATAACGCCGGTGGACCAAGTTTTAGCGAATTCTGAGGTTTCCGGATATTGATGCACCCAGGTGAAATGGTCATCTTCAAACATGGTCAACTTGTTTTGAAAATGAGTTAGCTACCTCTTTGTGCACCCTACACAAAACGCTACTCCTTATTTTTCCATATGAGAATCCCATCTCGAATACCCGCCAAACTATGTTTTAGGAACCACCCAAACTCGTCTGTCCCATTTTTCTCTCTAAGCGTTTGTGCCTTCAACAACTGTTATTCACATTAAAAAACGAATCAGGCTTGAATTACTGTTGTGAAAACTAGAGGTTAATCGTTAATCTATCGAACCATGATATATTGTTCTCTAGAAGTTTCTTTGAAGGTAAGTCAAATGTTTGGCACAACATCAAAAAAGCTATGGCTGCCACACCTTTTCTGGGATTGTGCCACTCCCCAGCTTACTTTCAATAAAACACAGGGCTTATCATTTGCAGAGTCGAGTGCACCGGAATCTCCGCTCCTGCGTGGTCGCCTCGCCTGGACTCTGCACCTCTTCCGCGAGCATGCTCTCTAATCATTTTCGCATGCCTAATTAGCGATTGAAGCTCCGCCTTTCCCACACTTGTAAAGAGAAAATGATGAGAAAGCACGTTTGCCAAAGAGGTGCAAAGTCCAGGCGAAGCGGCCGCACGGGAGCGGAGCGGCTGATGCACCCCACTCTGCAACTGATAAGTTTTGTGCTTTTGGACTATGAGGACGACGAAGCCGGTGAAACGTCAGGCTCAAATAAACTTGCCACCATAACAATTGTTTGTTTTCTTCCATTGCTTCATTAGCACGAAAATTTCTAACGAATTCATTCTGAGTGAACTTGTGAGGCTGAAATTCTCTTTCCCATAATTACGACATGGCGGCTTTTCTATTATCTCGTTAATTTGTTGAGCAGTAATATTTTAGCACTTTTCAGTGTAACTAAATTCTCATAAACCGTTATCAGAACAATTCCGTGGTTTCTTGTAAACATTAGCAATAGGCCGCTGTTAACATGGAGCAATGGTGGCGTAGTTTTACAGGTGGTTTTAGGGGTAAAGCATACTTCACACGTACCACACTACGCCTTCTGGCATTACAACGACTCTTCATTATGGGTTGTAACACTTTGCTTAAGCCGGACTTGATGTGTTTGCGACTACTTACAAAAGCTACGCGCCCATGCATTTGAGAGCTGCGCAGGCTAATCTGTAGACATTTGGCAATCGCCAAGTAGCATGGATGCAGCGATTTGACGGAATCGCGGGAAGTATGCCTTAGTCCTTGTGCTGCTTACTTGGAACTCAAGATTTTTTGTTCCACTAGCTGCGATTAACGGTTCCGCCCGGGACGACGGTCCAAAATGGCCCGGCATAATGCCTGTTCCAAATTGTCTTACTGCTTACCATTCCTCCATTTCCTTCAATTCAAATTTTTTCTTCTTCTCCTGCTTCAGCTTTAGGTCAATTGCAGCGCTTTACGGTGCAATTGCCTTCCTTCTTGACCGACACACCGCATCCTCCTCACCGCAAATGTAAATGATTGATCACTACCACCCTTACTACTTAACTTGGAGAAATGAATGATATGCTTTCATTTTCCTAGATGTTAGTAAATAAATCTATAAATCGATGAAAGGACTCAGTGAAAAGTAGCGAAAAGCAGCCTATCTTTTGCGCCGTGTCTCAATAGGGAACAAAATTCAGCCTCCTCGGTTCACATACAAAGGAATCTATAAGACGCAAACATCAGCTAGCATTTGCATTTTAACTAGCACTACACTATAGAAATATATCATTTCAATTTATTACTAGTTTATCCTAACAAACAAAGGTACAGTGCTTGAGTTTTATATATATATAGACCAGTGCGTCACCTCTGCTTCGCAGAGTCTCGCACTGGCTTTCTCTATCTATATGCCTCACTCAGTCTCGCATATCATGACATTGAAACTTACCGCGCAATGCCTGCCTTCACGAATAAACGTAAACAACTATTCATTCCGAAAGCTTTTTCTAAAAGATCGGTATGTTGTGTGTACGAAACTTTGGAAGATGGAGAATAAATATAATTTAGAACACTTTTGAATTTTTTCATGGCTTGTAGTCGCCATAAAGATAATATCCATCGTGACCTACATCCCTGTGCAAAAATTTCCTAAAACAATCATGTAAAACCATGGCAAATCCGCTATTCACACAACCAATTTGTTTTGGCGTCGTTTTCGTAGAGTGATAGACTTTTGGTCACTTTTTGGGATAATCTTCATGACTTGCACATTAGCTCGCCAAACATGACCACAACTCTGGAAAAAGCGGTGATACGGATCCAATTTTGCGCGTCAGAAGTTGAGTAAATCCACTTGGGATGCACTTTTTGAGACTACTCAATGAATCCGCTCGCGCTTTTGCATGGTGAATCTAGGTGTTGCAGTGTGTGTTGTGCAAAAAATTGCGGCTTGATATCGTTTGCTCGCTTTCGCTAGAGTGGGCGGAGCACTGTCTACGTACACGCGCGGCGGCTTTGGATGGCGAGAGAGTACAAAAAACAATGCTCTAGGATGGAGGTTTATCGACCGATTACATGTCATGTCATGTCTGCAGTGGTCCGCCCACTCTAGTGAGAGCGAACGAACGATACCTTGTCTGCGACTCGTTCTGTGAATTTCGTTACAGGCAGACAGACACACAAGAACACATAAACACCCTTAGGCCGTTACTATAAGTCATGATACAATCAAACGCGCATCAATTTTTTCGTGAACGCTGCTTGGAGACAGAGCTGCAAGTTCACTGAAATGATGCTCTTTGTATAGAATTGTGCATCACAGAACTCATGAAGTAACATGCTTAGTACGTTCTCTGTTGTCTGAGAGCGATCACAATCGATCACATATATAGAAAAAGTCTGGCTATATCTTATAACCCTCAAGATGATTGTTTTATTTGACAAAAACAAAGTAGTTTTGTGGAAGATTTTCAGTTGAACAATATCCATGTTATTGTATGGGATCGCTAAGAGCATTCATCTACAAGATCTCCATTTCATCCTCTAAAAAAGATTCTACTACCGCTTCGGTCCTTCTTCTCCTTATGCTGTATCTGCTTAGAAGCTTCAAAAAGATCATTTGAAAATATAATTGGATGATTTCAACTTTCACAATAAGTATTAAATGAGTCTAAATAACAAGTTTTCAGTCTAGATTCGTAAATAGAGATTTACGAGAAGAAAATTTTCTCTGATACTCACTCATTCATTTTCACAACTTTTACTTTTTCAATGTGAGAAAGGTGGAATGATATGCGGAAGATTAACAGTCACCCCACATTCTTATCCTAAGAATCATACTTCTGTTTGAGGTTTTTGTAGCGACAGCTGGATGCATACGTATACGAGACTGCGAAAAAAGCTAGAACTCATGTCAGGCTGTTTAAGCTCAAAGTCAGAACCTCGATAACGCTATGTGGTTGAAGCGCAAGCAAAAAATGTGTTATAAGCTGATTCTTCAAAGAATGTCTTGCTCTCTCCATGTAAGTCATAGATTGTGCGTGATTCCTGCACCCAAGGAGGAAAGCTCGTTTCAAAAAGACACCAATTAATAATTCATACAATCTGCTTTTTGCTGAGTACATATATCTTGTAGGATTCTTCTTTACATTCTAAAAAGATTTTAATTCAAAAATGGGAAAGTTGACTAAAGGAACCGATAATCATAACTATACTGGAGAAAACCCTTTACCGCAAGTCTTTTATGTAGAAATTGTGAGTTTCAAAACCAGGATCACAGATTTCATCACATGTGTAGCAGATTTGCCAAACAAAATTCATGAGCCATTTTTGGTTGGCCTCGTTAACTCAACTTGTACCGTTTGTCTCATGCCAATGAAGGTCTCTTTAAGCACATCTAAAAAGCGCAGGATTTTCTTTTTTTATTACATCTCAAGACAAAATAAGTTAGAGTTTGAAAACAATTACGGAGTCTCAAAAATTTGTGCAAGAATTACGCAAAAATCTAATAAGATAATATTTTACGGTAATCAGTGGGATAACATTTTGAAAGCGCATCTCGCATTCAAAAGCTTGAGTCGAGGCTCTCAACAGCGATCCCGGTGGTTATCCCTTTCAACCTTTGCAAATAACCTGTTAGCTGAGCCGATCGTTGTGACGGAAATGTTGCCAGGGTCAAAGATTGAGCTTTAGTAATTGCAATTTCCTTCGAGACTGACAATTATTGAAGATTATTGTACTCTTGTACGACGATGGTAGAAAGGACAACGCTTATCCATGCTACCTAGGACGACAATATCCATCCCTGAAGATTGACATATCCTTCGCAAGGATGTTTATATGTCAAATCTCACCACATGAGAATCTTTACATAACTGTTGGAGAACAAAAATCATCCACTTATTTCCCAGGGCCTGGCACCAGCTGGCACGGGGCAAGCTGGATATCGTTTTTGGGGCAAAAAGCAAAGGGGGTTTCGTTTTTGTGGGCGAAGACATACGCAAAATTGGTGGCGACGACCTTTTTTTTTTTTTTTAGTCGACGTTTCGTTTTTTGGGGGATTTTTTTAGGATTTTAGAGGGGATATCGTTGAGGATCAAAGGGGACTTCGTAAAATTTCCCAAAAGTCAAGGGGGACTTCGTAAAAATTGGCAAATTTCAAAGGGGACTTCGTTTTCAAAATTCCCTGGTGCCAGCTCGTGCCGAGCCCTGTTATTTCCTCTTGCCAAATTGGAAATTTCTAAAATAAGCGTGATTGCTTTTTACGAACAGTTCAAGAGATTAGCAGAAGCCCCAATAGACTCGATGAAAATTGCGTGAGAATATAAGTCGTAAGTCTTGCACTCGAAAATTACGCACTCTTGTCAAAAATTCCATTTCACTCTCTATCGAAAAATTTTTTTGATGGATTATTAATTTTGCAAGCGACAGAATGACAGAATATGAAGCAACTATGAAAGGAAAATAAAATCAATATAACTTCTTTTACAGAAACAGAAACCTTAGAAAACCAAAAAGCACACTATTTTCGCCTAGAAAAGTCACTCATGAAACCGAAGCCAAACAAATTGCTTTTTCTGGCGCTTTGATAATTTTTGCGATCAAAAGTGAGAACATTTATCAAATTTCCTTTAGCAAATTGTATGGCTTCGCTAGTGATTTCTCTTGTCCTTCGCCAAAATGTACATGATTTTCAGACGTGTGAAGCCTTCATTTTGTTGGAAGCAAATGAAGTAATGAATCGCTGAAGATTTTTATTCAAGACTTATTTATCAAAGTGTTTTGCCATTCTTATGAAATTCACGAGATCACTACAGTAAATTCAGTTGAATTTAATCTGAGTTTCTTTCGTGGGTTTTCGATTTGTTGAAGTCCTCAGTTACTCAAGATATCCCCGCTGAAGACCCACAACACGGGAGCTGATTCGGACGGGTCGAGCAAGTCCAACTCAATCAGCATGAGGGTAGATCCAGGCCCTTGGCATGCGCAAATGTTACATCGGTACTCAGTTCGAGGGCACGGCAAATATCTTCCACCTCCTCGTCGGGCTACGCTCTGGCTCTACCGTATCCGCCCCCTATCGGCGCGTTCGGCCACCTCCGCGACTGCGCGAACTCTCGGCAATCGGTGGATCTGCGTATCGCGGATCGGCGCGATCTCTCCAAGGCATTACATCCACACTGGCACCTCCTCTCGAATAAAAATAGACGCTTCGGGGCGTAGCGCCAGCGGAGAGCTTTCTCGCTGTACACAGCCGCTAGCGGAGTGGGACTCTAGTCGCATCGTCTCGTAGCACCTTCCAACACACCCTACAACATGCCGTCTCAAGGTACTCGTTTCTGTACCGTTTAATTACCGTTGCGGTACCGTAACCTCTTTGTATGGTCATGAAAGAATGATTTAGATCAACTGAAGGAGATCTTTAACCTGTACGACGAGGAGCTCGATGGAAAGATCGACGGAACGCAGATCGGAGACGTCGTCCGAGCTGCTGGCCTGAAACCAACCAATGCTATGGTTACTAAGGTTAGTCTAGAAATTGATTTAATTCGTTTTCATCTGATTTGTGCATCTTGAAGTTATCTTTTCAAGCACTTTTTCTCCAATCAGCTTCCACGGTTTTTAGGCCTCTGGACAAGAGTACAAGCGTAAGGGTGAGAAGCGCATCACGTTCGAGGAATGGCTACCAATTTTCGAGCAGCTGTCGAAAGAAAAGGCAAGTCTATTGTATCTTAGCTTTTTAAATCTTTATCATATAAGCCCATGCTTTTCTGCTTCCATTAGAACGCACTTTTTCCGTTGATCCGGCAAATTCTGGCCGCTGCCGATGTAAAGTCGTCATGCTCGAGCTGGTTTTGCTGGCTCTCCTCTTGCGCTCTCCTGCTCCGCCGCGCTTCTCTCCGATTTCTCGGAAATCCTCGATCGCACACTTATCCTCGCTTCTCGGTATAGCAAACAAATCTCAAGCCTTCCGATGTTTGACTTTGCTTAAAGTACTGAAGCGTTGCAAACTTTTACTGCGCTAATGAATTCAAGAATTCATGCAATCGATTATCAGATTATAACGCAAATAAGAGTTCGTTGATTGACGATTGCAACTTTGACATTTTGTTGATTTTATCCTTCTCGCTGCCTTGCTTTGAGTGCCTGTGGAGGGCTGTCACTCTGACGAGAGCTCGTTTGTGCGCGCGTTGTAAGGCAGCTCGGCTTCTGCCAGATCTCAACCTAGCATTGATCGAACTTTAGTGGAGTTGAGGGTCGTGACTGGTGATTGAACTCTTTGAAATAGTTTTTTTCCTTTTTTGGTGCACTCGATGTACTAAATAAATGAACAAAGATTGTTGTGTGAGTGAGCCAGGAGCATAACAATAGCTGGCAATTAATCGCAATACTATTACCGTTTGCGCTGGAACTTCCCTCATCCCCATAAATTCTCTGAAAAAAACAAAAACAACAAAAAAAATAATTGCAAAAATAGTGAATCTACGGCCACCAGTCTGAAGTCTTACAGCAGAGAGAAAGGAAAATTCAGAAATTATTATTTCTGCGCGCAACTGGGTAAATGAATGAACAATATGGGCATACTGTAGTTTTGAAATTTGACATTAAGGGCGCTAGGGATATATGTGATTTCAAATCCAACGTTATCCCACCATTTTTTATGAAAGTTGGTAATTTTTCTTATTCAAGCTACTGCAGATGTTTTTTCCATAGTTTTATTCTAAGATTTATTCACATAATCCTAACGCCGGGCACAAAAAACTTAAATTGGTGGTTTGTTAATTTTAAAAAGACATTCTATTGACATTTTCCGGATTTCAAGTCGTGCTAAGATTCTGACTAATTTCCGTAAAGTACTCCTCAAATTTGACTCACTGTCATCTTGTTCTTTAGAAGTGCAGAGATTGCGAATGTATTGAACCTCTACAGTTCTGAATCATGCACGCTGTACCCGACTGTTTGCTTTCCTGACTGAGTGATTTTATTTTTCGAAGAGTTCTTGCGCTTCGCTAAACAGTGTCATATTGTCATGCAGACTCCTCTTCATGTGATTGACTGAAACAATTCAGGAGCAAGGAACGTATGCTGATTTCGTAGAAGGGCTAAAAGTGTTCGATAAGGAAGAGTGCGGAAAAATCCTAGCCGCTGAGCTTAGACATATCCTACTCGCCCTAGGAGAGCGACTCACTGCTGATGAGGTGAGAATTTTTCTCAATTTTCAGATCAC
Source organism: Cylicocyclus nassatus (assembly GCA_958299035.1). Classification (NCBI taxonomy): domain Eukaryota; kingdom Metazoa; phylum Nematoda; class Chromadorea; order Rhabditida; family Strongylidae; genus Cylicocyclus; species Cylicocyclus nassatus. Next base: position 46,240,256 of record CATQJL010000223.1, on the reverse strand, counting down.
ATGTTTATCAACATGTTGACTCAACAGTTTCATTGCAGGTAGACGAAATTCTGAAGGGAGTTGAAGACGCCGAAGGTTTGGTCAAATACGAGGGTATGTTTTCCTGCCGACTTTTTGTTGTTTGTTGGTTCAGACAGAAATTCCTTTCTCACTGGCGAAAACGTTCTAGCATCTAGTGTTTTTTCTTTGCAAACAGTTGTTGCCCATGTGGCGTCAGTTATGCGCTGGCGCTGTGTTACAGCACGTACACTCTGGCACTGGGGGAACTTTCTGAGAAAAGGACATTTTGCCTGAACATTTTATAAGAATCAGGGACTCATTTCCGACAAAACTACCATTTCTTTCAGATTTCATCAAGAAGGTTCTGGCTGGTCCATTCCCCGACTCAGATTAAGAATTTCATTGATGTTATGATATGACAATGTTCCTTGTATAAAAGCGAAGCTGCTCTTGAGTTCCTAGTTCATCACGAATCGTGCAGTGCCGTCACGCGGTCAGCTCGAGGGAGGACGCCGACGGCCCCGCGGGCCTCGCCCCCGTCTTCCCCCTAGTGTCCGCTTGGTCCGCTAAAACCCCGAAGGCGTCTTTCGCCACATCTATCGGTCCTCCTTAATCGTTCAGTAAGTGTCAAGTAACTCCTTCTAGTCAGGAATTTGTTAAGAATCGACTGGACCATAAGTCCAGTCCGCCACCCCCTCGTCTCGCTCTGTTTCTTCTACTTCGTTCTCACTCTGCTCAACAGACCATCTGTGTCCCCTTACAAGTTCTTCTCCTTGATACGTCGTGCTACGTTTTTATAACAAAGTTCTGTGAATGTATGATCTGCGCTAATAAAAAACAGAAAAGCTAGCTTGGTAAGGAAAGTATTGTGATGCTGTTATTGCAAATGAAAATAAATGCAAGCAAGGATGCACTGTCAGTCTTATATTGAATTTAATATTTTGTCTGCTTTTCCATATCACTCTCTACTTTTTTTGAACAACGTCACATCGAGGTTGATTTATATTGCACGGAAGCGGGCTGCAAAAAACCTTGATGGTGTTTATTGAGAGACTGTTTTATGGAAGTATTCGTTGTAATCAAGCGCCCTTGAGACTCAGTCTCTAGACACGACTTCCTGCCTTCATTTTTAATTGAAAACAGTTCTCGCAAAGTTTTGAGAGTCATGGTTTTCTAGGTATTCGTGAAATTACGCATGATAATTGAGAGATCTAGGTGTTTTTGTAGCGGAGTCTCGGATATATAGGATTCTCATTGTGAGTTTCTCAGAAAATCATTGGACTTACGAATTTGGATCACGTTTTTATCAAACGTAAAAAGAAATAAGAATGGCAAAATTTTTCTAGCCCAAAACTCAGTCAACGCATGACAAAAAGTTGTTGTAGAAATACCAAGAAACAGGTTATAATAAAGGCTGCTTTGTATGTCTCCTTTTTCTAAATAAAAATATCTTAAGCTTTCTTTGGAACCCTATTTACAGCTCAAACAAAATGGAAGAAGGCTGTTCTAATTTGGCCTCAACTAACACATTACAGACTGGCAGCTTTCACCATTGCTAAGAGAAGACGAAACCAAAGAAATGGGTATGGAGGTGCTACCGCTAAGATGTTATTGTAAACACTTATAGCTCTCAAACAAACATAATATTGGAGAAATCAAGGCGTTTCTCCGCATAACCTTATATTAATGGAAAATCCTGAAAAACTCTGATCGCATTGAAATTTCATGACATAATTTTTTGGAGGATATCACGGAAAGACACAGCTAATGTGAATGACTTCCGCTTTTGAAGACTCGCATTGGAGATTTTCGCTCGAACACCACCTCAGAATTAGGCAATAGGGCTTGAAAAAAAAAGACGTTAAGAGAATCTAGAGTCTGCTACGCTAAAGTCTTTGCCCTGAATTTTTTTGAAGAGGCTCTCCTTCCTCTAACTTCATCTTCTGAATTAGATTAGGCAAGATCCTTCGTAAAGAATCTGAGCGGAAAGATTATGACCGAATGCATTTCCTCGAAGGCGCTGCGAATTTTGTGAAGCCTTATTCTCTTCATATCTCTTCACATTTACCACCATTGTTCTTGCTAAAATGGTTTTGAGTAGCAGTAGCAGTAGCAGTACCACCAGCAAAATCGTTGGCAAACTTCGTAAGCTTACTTACCAAGTGATCAAAGGAGAACTGCTTCCAATAGAAAAATCCAAACAGTTTGCCATCCTCTTTCTGCCAACATACGGTCCAAATACAACTTCGTAGACAATAAAATTGAAAGTCATGTCTGCATTGGTTGTATAGATTTGTGATCAGATCTTCCCCGAACAATTTTGAAAAGGTCAAAATAACAGCGTAATCCAAGATCTATTGGCAAGATAAAAATACGTCATATACAGAAGCGGATACGCAAAAATTTAGTCTTGAATTTCCAAACTTTTATTTGCGCACCAAATGACTTTATATTGAGTTTAGATATCAGGACCGGGCACGAGGATGGCGAATAACAAGCTGCATTCGTCTTACAAGGAAACGATACTTAGTGTCCGTGGCCTTGAGATGAAAAGTATACCATTACACTCGTCTTCGAACGCTTATTCCGAATCTGACTTCCATTTCTGCTAATGGTTTCTCTAAAAAATTTGTGGAGGATTTTTTGGCGAAATTTGGCCGCCCGAAGGAAATACGATGGGAACACAATATCAAGGGAAATACGATCGGAACTGAGAAAGATAAAAGGATTTGTACCTACATATACAGAATGTCCCAAAAAGATGTGCACAATGTTTGATCGTTAATAACTCTCTTGCTTTCATGTCTTTTGCCGAGCTTGAGGTACCATTCTGTAGAGCGAGGATAAACTTAGATTTACAGTACTAAGCGAAATTCCAATTTCTTTTTGCTACGACTAGCCAGCTCCACAATAATACCTTCCAAGAAAATGAGCAAATTTGAGCACTGCCTAGAAAACTGCGGAAGTACTCTTTCTGCAACATGATTCTTCAGAAATATTCTGCATTTGTTAGTTAATGTAGAACCGTACTGTTTTCCAAATAGTGGTAACAAATATGCTAGGGACTAAAAACAAGTTTGCAAAAAAGATGAGAATTCACAATGTGTAAAATGAATTGTGTCAAATTTATTTATGCTTTTCAGATAAGTTTTTGAGAATCAGATTCCATGTGGGCTGCGAAAGTAGAAAAGTCTTTGAGATCGAAAGTTGAGTCCGTGTTGATTATTTTAGAAGCTTGAATAAAGCCACGGCTTTAACTAGAAGATTTATTGAAAGGGTTGAGTGATTTACTCAACTTCGTGGTGATTTCGTTGGGAACTCACAAAATTACTTGAGGGGAACTAAGGCCCGTATGCACGTGCATCCCCTCTGGGGAGAGGAGGGGATCTGAGAGGGGATGCGTCATATCTCGCTACTTTAGGTATCTTTCTTCTTCCTTCTCTATCCTGCTTATGAAGGTTCTCAAAGCCTAATACCTGCGCATGATTGATGCCAGGTTTTTTTTTCCAAGATTGGTTTTTTGCCATTCTGTGTGATCACAGAGGATCACCTCTTTTTTTCAAAGCCATTTGTCTTCCTAAAATCTCAATGAGACGCTGTAAAAGACGCTGCACTGAGGATATACTACGGCACTGCTAAGGGAGCTTCCAGACGCGCCGGTTGCCGCTTTTGCAGCCGTTAGCCGCTTTCGCGCCGGTTGCCGCTATTGCAGCCGAAGCGCTGTGGGTCAAGTCATTGTTTCCCTGTCGCGCGTGTAGCGCGAAAACTCATGAAATCAACCTATTTTTCTGTTTTTTTTTCTATCTGTTTATTAATTTTTCTGTTATAGGCTGGTTTCCAGGTACGAGTTTCTGAATAATGGTTGCTCGAACACTGTAACATCAGTTGAAGGCATATGCGCTGAGTATCGCCTACATTGTGCTGGAGTTTACGAAGTGACTCGTTCATTCCTTTTTTCCACTTTTTGTTGAGCTCAATTTTTGTGTTTTTTGTGAACGATGCAGTTTGAAAATATGCGTGCAATACTGAAGAGCATTGCAAATCCATAATGAGGCATGGACGCAAGCATGGAAAACCGCAGCACTTACAACATGTATAAAATATGAGCGTAAATATGCTGATTACTCCATGTGTTACTTGCTACTTACCTTTTTGTTTTCATGGTAAGTTCAGGTCTCATATTTGATGTGGGTGATGTGGTATCTCCATGCTACTCCGTGCATCATCATGGATTTGCACAAATGCGCTTCATTATCGCACCTAGCTTTTCAACCGCATTAGTCACAAAAGCATGTAGCTTGAGCAAAACAAAGTTTGAAAAAGAAACGCAATGAGCAGTCCGCTCTGTGAACTCCAGCTGAACGTAGGCAATACGTAGCGCATTTGTGCTCAACGGTGATGTTTCAAGCCTTCAAGCAACCATTGTCCAAAAACTCGTACCTGGAAACCAGTCCATAAACATGTCAACAACCAGATGTAAAAAAATACAAAAAATAGGTTGATCAGTGAGTTTTCGCGCCACATGCGCGCCAGTGAGACATTGGCTTGACCTACTGCGCTTCGGCTGCTATAGCGGCAACCGGCGCGGTCTGGAAGCTCTCTAAAGATGTTTATGGCAGGAATAAGTGAAATCTGAGGATACCGAAATCTTCGGTAATCCCTAGCTTGCGAGCTAGGAATCATCGAAAAATTCACAATCTTCAGATTCCATTTCTCCTGTTGAAAAGATACTCAGCAGTGCCGTAGTACATCCTCAGTACAATTTTACAGCGTCTCTGAGATTTTAGGAAGACGAATGACTCTGAAAAAGAGAGATGATCCTCTGGGGCTCCCCAGGGCATCCCCTGGGGATCACACAAAATGGCAAAAAAACCAATCTTGCATGAAAAAAAACCTGGCATCCATTATGCACAGGTATAAGTGTAAGTGTATAAGTGTAACGTTATAAGCAAGCTAGAGAAAGAAGAAGAAAATACGTAGAGTAGCAAGATATGACGCATCCCCTCTCAAGTCTCCTCCCCTCCCCAGCGGGGATGTATGTGCATACGGGCCTAAGAGCAACTTTCTGAATTGTGATTTCCAGAAGGAATAGTAGATATTTTGGTGAGAAGAATGGCTAAAGAGTAAATGAGAGAAGATTCAATACAAATATTTCATTATAAACTCAGGAGATAATGTTCAAGTAAGCTATTGCTATGAACATACAAAAAGTGAGCGGTGGAAAGTAAAGAGAATTGTGGCAGGGAGAGCAGCTTGAGAGTACGTGTAACTTTTTGGTTCGAAGAATCAAATAGAGACTTGTGGCCTGTGTATCTTGCGAAAACAGTTCAACTGCGCCATAAATTAGCCAAAAAGTTTTTCTTACAAGTTTACTAATTACTCATCTGTATTACCCACCCAATCAGGCCTTACCTGATTCCTTACGAACGCTATGAGGAGACAGAAGTTTCTTATGTATACATCAATAACGAGCACATATGTAAACATTGCAAATGGTGTACAATTGAAGAATCTTAGATTAAATCTTTTATGTATTGTTGAGGGGATGCACTATATAGCACTCAGACAATGGTTAGGACCCCTCCGGCGGAGAAATGACAGGCCGCGGGGTTTCTCCAGCGGGGTGTCTGCCACTCGTGCTCCGGAGCCCTTCCATTTCTGCTCCGGAGCCCTCCCATTTTGTGCTCCGGAGCCCTCCCATTTCTGCTCCGGAGCCCTCCCATTTTGTGCTCCGGAGCCCTCCCATTTTGTGCTCCGGATCCCTCCCATTTGTGCTCCGGACCCCTTCGATTTTCTGCTCCGCTGCTCTTCCAAATCTGGCGGACTCGCGGCGGGCAAATTTCTCCGGCGCGGTTCTGCCAAATCTGGCGTACCTCCGGAGCAGAAATGGCGTACCTTTGCAGCAGGGCCGGAGAAGGGTCCCACTCGCCTGCCGGTGATGTCACCGCGACCTACAAGAAGGGACCGCCCAATCGCCCCGCTCTCATTGGTCAACTGGGTCCGGCGCGACTCTGGCAGATTTCGACTGTCCGGCGGAGGGGTCCGATCGATTGTCTGAGCAGATTCTCCTGTGAAGATATCACGCTGCAAAATTGGCTTTTTTAGATGCCATAGCGAAAAAGAGGACATGAACAAATTTCGCCGATAATTCGGACTGCGAGAGAAATTCACAACATAAAACCATGAAAACATAAAAGATGAAGACGATTAAAAGTACAACGAGTGCACACCGCATTATAGATTAGATTTTAAAAGGAGCATTAAATAGAAAAAGATGGACTTCTCTGATCGCATATGGCACTTACGTACGAAGTGACGTGGCAATTAGTTCTCAGCAATTTCTGCATTTTGGGGACTTTCCCGAGAAGATTCTTAGGGAGTTCCTAACTGCGTCGCTCCTGACGTCAAAGGCCTCGGAAAATTCCCACTTTGCGCTTCCATTCACCTCTGTGCTAAATAAGGCTATCGAAAAGTTTGCCAATATAGCTTTTCCTCGGGAAGTTCCCGTGAATTGTGTGAGTGCATATATCCGCACTGGGGAGTAAGAACAAGGTACGAAACTTATTGAAAACTTATGCGAATAAAAGTGTGCTTAGTTTTCCGAAATCAGAATGACAGTCAGCTTGCTGTACAACTGCACGGAGCTCTGGCTGCTAGAGGAACAGATGTTTTAAAACGTTTCATGCTTATCTCTTCCTATGGTTTAGCAGAGGCGATCTTACATGTGTTGAATGTGGTTTTTTAAGGGAAAAAAGTGAAATCGTGAAGTTTCAAGGATGAAAAAAATGTTACCCTATTTTTCGGGGTATCGCACCCGCAGCGAACAGTGACGCGAAACGTGCGTGCTTAACTTACAAAAGCACTTTCTAAGCAAGGGCATTCCACTAGCAAACTGCAGACTCAGTGTATTGTACTTTTCCTCGCGGATGAATCATGTCTTTAGATATCTTTTTTGTGTTTTTGCTTTTTTTGGTTCCAAGTGAGTATCTAATATTAGAACTGTGCTTCCTTTGATTGCAGTGATACTGTTGTTATTTCAGCCGGTGCATCTTTTGCTTTGAAAGAATTCTGTAAAATAAAAGAGAAGAGGGAATGCCTGCTTTGTGATTTTAAATCATAACTCAGAGGAAAGTAACAATGGAAAACAGAAATTTGCTTGGGGACGCCGTCGCATATCAGCTCGCGCGCAGTAAAAAGTATTGCGAGTTGTACCCGGAAAATAGGAAACAGCTCTAATGTATCGGTGGTTCGTAGGCTCTATAGTGGCCTTAGGCGAAATAGTGCATGGTAGAGTGTGTTATATAGAACACATAGCTAATAAGCTTTATTGAGACAGGCGACCTGCACACGTTGGTGCTGTGGTAGAATGCTAACGATAATAGGCGTGGTAGAGTAACATAACAAACTATCACAGCAGGTCATGCTTATGGCATGACCTGCTGTGATAGTTTGTTATGTGATAGTTTGACAGTAGAGATACGGTTGTTAGGTGTATCGGTGGCTCTAGGCTTTATAGTAGCCTAAGGCGAATAGCGCCTTTTGTGTGTTATATAGAACACATAAGCTGTAGGTAGCTTTATTGAGACAGACGACGTGCGCTCATGGGCGCAGTGGTAGAATGCTAACGATAATAGGCGTGGTAGAGTAACATAACAAACTATCACAGCAGGTCATGCTTATGGCATGACCTGCGAGGTACTTCGGTAACAGTAGAGATACGGTTGTTAGGGAGTGCCGACAATGTCGGCACATCTAATAAGCCCGAATTTGTAGTTCTGATGTCATTTGAAAGTAGCAGATGGATGAACACGTTACAGACACGACTAGCGCATAAACCTGGGTGTCTACGATTTCAGTGCGTCAAAGTCACTCTTTGAGCACGAGAAGGTAAACAATCAGTTTGTTTACAACGCGTAAGTTATACTGTGCCACCAGATTTGGTGCGTAACTTTGCGACTGCGATCTTCGGAAAAGTATGAAAAATTATGAAAAAATCATGTGAGTAAAAGGACTTGTAAGTGTTTTCTATTTTGGGTTGCTCTCGCGCACCTGCGCCGTAATTCTGCGCGGAACCAAAGAAAATCATAATTTTTCCCTCCCCCCTATGATTTTCCGAATTGTTTTTACATGAATCTATTTTTTAGCTCAAGCTCTGCCTACGAGCACTTATTTCAGACAGTTTCGTTCCCTTTACTTTGCTACTGCCATTGATTATATAAAAACCGCTTTTTTTCGTTTTCTGCTTCTTTACCTCCGATTTTCTTGTCTTTTCTTCACTTCTTTTCTTCATGTTTTGGCTGCAGATTACTACCGTATTCTGCAGACCAAAGGTATTCCGTAATCTTCTGCAGTGTGAAGGGGACTTCGATTCCTAATCCTCAAATGCCACCGGATGCTGAGCCCTCCTCTTCTTCTCTCTTGGTGGAGATCACGAAAAGATGTCAGTTTGAAGGCAGGACTGATATTGAGCATGATGAAATTTCCATTTAAGTTTAGTATTTTGCGCTTTGCCTCTTACGAGACGTGGAGCTCGACGTTGTACAATGTACCTAGCAGTAGCGTACCTAGGATTTCGGCTCGGAGGGGGAGGGGCGACAAAATAATTTTTCTAATGAAGATGCGTGGCGTTAGCCACACATTCCGAAAAAATTTTTGGGGTGATTCTCAAGATTTTTGCTACCCAACGAGCCACGCCCCCGAAAAAATTTTTTTTACAGGGCTAATTTGTATTTTTAAAAATTCTTAAAAAGTATTTTAATTGTTCACAAGTAAAGACAAGTCCTTTGCACATTTTTATAACGCATTTAAGTAACTTTCAAAAATTTCGCGACCCATTCTCGGAGTGGCGCCCCCCCCCCCCGCTCCTCCCCCTCGGTACGCCACTGGTACCTAGTGGTCTCTGATCTTTCACGGTTCGTCATCCTCAGTTAGTGAGCAGTACGATGGATCGACAATTTGCACGTCTCAATCCCAGTAAATGCACAATACGACCTTCTTTTGATAAGGTTCACTTTTACCAGCGGATGATCACCCTGACAAAACGCAATCACTATTTTTTCAAGAAAAACTAGTTCCACAGTTCCTTCTTATCCGCTCCTCACTTGCCTCAAAGCTTCTTTTATAATCCATCCAAGCAGCGAAGCACATGTGTACATGCGGTTGAAAGATGTGATGGTGGGTTCTGTGGTTTGTAGTGCCTTAGGCGGTAATAGCTCCTTTGGTGGAGCACCGTACCTTTTGGTAGTCAGTGTAGCTCGGCAGCTTTATCGAGTCCATCACATGTTTATGGGTGCAATGGTAAGTAAGTTAGAATATTTGGGCAGTAACGGTTCTCATATCAAAGCAGGTCATGCTTATGCATGACCTTAATTAATCATCAGAGGAGGTGAAAGAGGTGCCGATTCTATCTTCACAGATGGGAACACGCGCGTTGTTTCTTCTTGCTTCCCACTAAACGTAGACACTCTAATATTGTAGGTGACGTTACTAACTTGCCTATTGTCGGATGCCCAGATGACCTCTTGCTTAGATTAGTGTAAAATTCAGGTATCTTTATAGGCCACCAAACCTCTTACTTGATGGGGTTTTAGTTTCTTACTGCTTTTTCATGCAATTTCTAATGATGATTTGAAGGGGTTTCACAGTACCTTCAGCATACGCACTTTTCTGGCATTAACTTTGCTGACCACAACTTAAGTGTAAGTGGATGCTTTTTTTGTTGGCAGTTACGTTAGTAACAGAAACTATTTAGACAGTGCACACTGAAGCAAGTTCCCCGAAATTCCATTATACAAAACCGACAGTTGCTGCGATCATTTTAATGATTCAAAACACAGTTCGAACAAATCGTGAAGGTTCCCAATCGTTTCGTGAGCCTTGAAAGGAAGCAGCTGGTTATAAACTTCTGCAAATACATCCATTGTTTAGCACAAGAAAAAACTCAAAAATGTAGTAAGAGGTACAGCCGCTGCGATTTTCATCATTGGGAACGTCGCTCCAGTCGCCGCAGGATGTATGCATGTGGACCTAAATCTATGCCATACCTTGAATCTCAAGAGAATCATATTTCAGCTATTTTCAGCAGCCACACATTGGGCGGAGCATTGCAGACATTTAAAGGCGTTGGCACTTGTTAAGTCTCTACTCCAATGCTCTCGTACTCTCTGCCATCAGACATTGCCACAGGGATATGCTGTACAGAAGTTGACTAACGTGTTCAAATGTCTGCAACGCTTCGCCCAAAGTATGGCCCAAGGCAAACCTCACGTAATTTCAGTCACCACGAGATTTGGCAATTTGCCAGATCTCTTCAGAATCAATACTCGTAGACCCCAAAGGCACAGCACGTATAACTTTCGTAGGTTGATTAGAAGCCCCATCTTCCGTACATTCAGAAAGCTCTTACGATGAGTTATGACCAATTGGAGTACTGCCAAATCGCGTCGCGACTGAGATCGCGTGATATGTTTTTGGTCTATAGCGGAGGCAACGACCAGTTGAAGGTTGATACGGTGTTCTTGCCTTGCCGACAACATTTGCGAGGAGACTGAACAAGGTATATTTTCCAAATGTACGTCACAGCATTTCGTATAGACGTGCGTATAAATATCAAGTATAGCTGTTTTCGCGCAAATTCTCCTGTCTTCCACTGACATAGATTAACTGACCGTTGAATCAGCTAGGTTAATGATGTCTCAAAGATATTCTCACATGTTAGGTTGATATGCAAGTTACGCGTAACTTAAAAAATGCCATAACTCCTCAGAACCCAAATTCAGTATTTTGTACTCAAAATTAGGGAAAATTGCGTATTTCTTTTTCTCCTCTATTTCTCTAATCTATTTCTTCCACCAAAATCAATACAAATTACCAAAAGAGCCGTATTTGGAATACCCTAACCCTACCTACCACTATTAAAGTGCGAACGAGTCGCGTTTTTCTCTATCTACGCATGGTGCAGCACGTTATCTCTTCCCGCTCAGATTCGCTAATCGCAAGGTGGTGTTCTAGATCGTTTGCGCAGTAGAATCAAGAACGTCAATTTCGAAATGTTAAAGTTTTCTGCGAGCTTGCTTTGCTGCTTTATTTCTTAAAATTAATAGCATTCGTGCGGATGCGCCTTCATCCCGCAAGCACATAAAGAATCCTAGAGCACTTTAGCGTCATTCGAATGGATTTTGCCGAAGAATAACGACTCTTACATCTACTTAATTCAGGGGATCGAAATCTAAATTCAAAGCCACTGGACTAAAGACTAGTTTGCTGTCTACAATTAAGGAAAACAGTCATCTAACTTTTGCTTAGAAAAACGCTTTTGCTAAGACAGCCATCGCAGTTAGGTGTTATTTATTCGTAGACATGGGTTTCTGGAACCTAAACCATACCCTCGATACATAGAGCCATGTACCCTAGTAACCTTTGCTTTCAGACCCATGAGAGAATACGACCTTCACCTGGGAAAAAACATAAGTCATTCGGAGCAAAGCCCCAGATGTTAAGATCATAAACAAATCGGAATAAATGTGAACAAGTATAGGGAACAACATCTTTACAATATCACAGCAAAACCGAAATATTGCGTTTTCAAGACCCTTTTTAGGCCATAAAAAAGGTTATTGTAGAAACTTTCACCAGAATTCAGAATAGCGAATCTCACATAACCTCTTTTGAGGTTACGATTTAGTTTCAAAAGTTCACGAAAATTACTTTATTCTTATGAGCGATTTCCAATGCAATCATGTTCCTGTCTTGTCATGGCGACCAGAATGAATACAGGGTGTCCCCAAAAAAATATGCACACTGTTTGATCGTCAATAACTCGCTTGCCTCGATGTCTCTCGCCAATCTTTAGGTACCATTCTGTAGAGCAAGATTCAGTTTATTGTTAGTTTTGCAGTATGAAGCGAAACTCCGATCTCTTTTTGCTACTGTAAGATTATGGTATGAACTTTCAACACATAGCGCCACTGTGAATTGAGCCGTTCGATAAAAAAGTCTCGAAAAACTCTAGAAATTGTGTAGTAGGGTTTTAAAACATGCTGATTTCATCGTGCAACTTCAAAAATTCTAAGCCTTGTCAGAGCTGTAATCACATTTCTAAGGAGCGCTGGAAAAGCAGTTGTTACTGTTTTCCTGAAATAATGAAGGAAGCATGTTCGTGGTGTACCAATTCCATATCTGTAATCAGCGACTCTAATTAGCCTAGTAGAGAAGTTTCTGGTTCGTTTGGTTTACTTTTCGGAACGAAATGCGACTTTTATGGCTCGAACCCTCTTCAAAGTTCCAGCCGTAATCCTACAGTAACGAAGGAAGATGGGAGTTTTGCTCCATAGTGAAAATTTAAGTTGAAGCGAGCTCTACAGAATGGTACATTGAGATCGGCAAAAGACATCGAGGCAAGCGAGTTTTTTACGATCAAACAGTGTGCACATTTTTTGGGACACCCTGTATGATGTTGCAGGGTTTCGTTGAGACCCGCAGAATCTACGACAGAGCGAAATGCCCCATCGGCTCTCGATCTCCTTTACTCATTTGCGTCTCCGCGCGTTGCGCGCTACCTCGCTACCTCAAATACGGGGCACGGGTCATTTGGCTCTGGTTCCCTTTTCTTTGCTGTTCTGAACCAAATTCCAGCAAACTATCAATGCTATATAATATTTGGCTCAGCCACTTTTTGTGTGTTCGAACAAAAAGAATAGAAGGATTTATGGAATCCGAACACATAATGTATGGCATGGGAAGTGTATTAATGAGCCTTTTTGCTCGGAGCGTTTGACTTTATCGATTTTTTGATTTTTTGCAGTTTTTGTTTAGCAAATTTTGTATGTTCGCCCGAAAGGATAGAAGGGGTCATGGAATTTGCACCAAATTTGGCAGATATAATGTATGGGGTGGGATGTGTGTTAATACGCCTTTCTGCTCGGGACACACGTGTTGCCCCTATTGACTTATTGATTCTTTCGATTTTTGCTCAGCAGAAAAGTCAGAACGTAACCCAGCCATAGCAAACGTGCTGTATATCGTAAGACTCGTCTTGAAACGCCGATCACAATTGCATGCTTATCTTATATATAAAGCTGAATGTCTGTTTGTATGTCTGTCTGTATGTCTGTATGTCTGTATGTCTGTACGTATGTTCCGAATAGAAAATTCCATTTCTGAACCGATCGGGACCAAACTTGGCACACATACACTTCGGGCCCCGGCGGGTGTCATAGGCTACTTTTCGTATCGATCGATATCGATTTTATCGATTTTTTGCAAAATTTGAGCTACGGGGCTGGGAGTTGGCATAGGGGGGTAAGTGAGCATGGGGATTCCGAATACAATATTAGTTTTTAAAATCGTGCATTACTTTTATCGATTTTATCGATTTTTTTGCAAAGTTTGAGCTACTGGGCTGGGATTTGGCACAGGGGTGTAATCGAGCATGCTGATCACCCCCACGGGAGTGATCAGCATGCTCGATTACACCCCCTGCCAAATTCCAGCCCCCTAGCTCAAATTTTGCAAAAAAATCGATAAAATCGATAAAAGTAATGCACGGTTTCGAAAACTAATATTGTATTCGTAATCAGCATGCCCGATTACCCCCCTGTGCCAAATCCCAGCCCCCTAGCTCAAATTTTGCAAAAAATCGATAAAATCGACATTAATCGATAACGAAAAGTGGACTGTGACACCCGCCGGGGCCCGAAGTGTATGTGTGCCAAGTTTGGTTCGGATCGGTTAAGAAATGGAATTTTCTATTCGGAACATACGGCGGAGCCGGGTATGCCAGCTAGTTACTGCTAAGCGACTACCTGGAGGAGTTGTGAGCGTCTAAATGTGCGATTTGTCAAGTGTTCTGTGGCGCATGTTTTACGAAATAGGTTTCAAAAACAATTATTTTGGTTTTTGGTAAGTGTGCTTCTTCCTTATAGTCGAAGTAACCTAGCCACTGTAGATCCGCGCCATCAGGCTGCCTTTCAAGGAAATGTATCAGTCGAAACTCAGAAAATTCCTCATATTTGGACGCTAATAACTCCTTCCAGATAGTCGCTTCGCAGATAAAAAACGTATATTTGAAATGAGCGTTTAAGACGAGTCCTATTATATACAGCTTGTTTGGAGTGGCTGGGTTAAGTTCTGACCATTTCTTTGTCAGAAAAATTCCCGCCTTGAATAACAGAGGAAATGAAATCAGTCTAAAGACGCATGTGTTCTGAACACCGCAGAACAGCATAAGCTACTTTTCGTAGCAGTCTGTTCATTTCTATTGTTTTTATTGATGATTTGGTTTCGATGGAATATGTCATATAGCAGCTTTGAACAATTTCACCAAATAGCTAAACAAGAGGGATATAGCTCATTTCATTTATGCGGAAATGCAAGACGTGTGATTATAAGTACTTTGTTCAAAAAATACCGATTGCTTCCACTGACTTATTGATTTTGTAGTTTTTGCTTGAAAAATTTTTGCCAGCCCAAGATTGAAAAAATTATGAGACTTGAACCAAACTTCGCACACATGAGCTTCAGGGCGGGCAGGTGTCACTAAGCTTTTATCGAAAATAATCTGTTGTCGTTTTTGATTCATTGACTTTTGGCGTCTTTGCTCAGCAGTTTTGTTATGGTTAGCCCAGAAGGCTAGCAAAAGTTGTGAGATCTGAACCAAACTTCGCATATCTGTTACTTCAATAAATGACTTTCTCTATCTATCCTTCATCAATTTTTGCATCTAATTTCTCGATAACTGACTGATATTTGACTACGCATTGATCCCTTTCTCAGCAGGATTCATCGACCAGCTAAGTTCATCGACAAAATCGGAAATGTCACACACCCACAAGATCTAACATGACCACCAAAACCATCCAATGACAATCAACACCCTTATATCCCCCTTATATTTTACTCATACCATGACGCTTCTCATATACTGTACCTCCTTTGAATGCTTTCACTTCCAACACTGTGACATCGTCATTCACCCCTTACAGCATGGGACACATCCAGCAGTGCGATTTTCTTCACATTGTTGTCTTTCAGTGTTTTCGCAGCTATTTTTTTCCAACTTGAGCACTCATTGCTCAGAATGATGAGCGCAACAATCAAGACAACGTCGAAGGAAACAGGAATGACAGTGATTGAAAGGATGCATCAAAAGTAGGTTGGCTTATGCATTTCGACATGAAAAAGCAAAAACTTGCTTTAAGCTTGCTTTGCTACACCACTTCCGAAACATGGTTGTTTTTGAGACACTCACAAAGAAAAATTTGCTTTTCCTGGTTTTCTCCCGGGTTATGGATTGGATTGGCTGGTCGGAGCGAAAACCTGCATTTCGCAGTGCCACGAAATCAATATTATAGACTCCAAATTCATTAGCTTTTCTATCCGGTTTTGAAGAGTTTCTTTTACTCTCGCTAACTTTTTTGCATCTTTTTTCTTTTTTGCTTTTCTGTAAACACCACTTTTTATGAGGGGCAGATGTTCAAAACCTTCAATTTTGAGGTAGGTCTCTAGACTATCGAAGGTGTGACCTAAACCAATTTGGGCACATACATTAAGATACAGTAAAACAGCTGGTCATAGGAAATGTCATAGTCTCTATTTGCCGAATACTGCAAATGAGTCAAAAATATCAACTGCGTCCTTATTATGAATAGAAATTATTTTAATGTTCTAGCCAAAAAAGTCATCTATTGGCTTAATAACTTCTGCGCATCTAAACATATCTCACAATTCTACAGTTAGGAACAAAGTTATTTGATGATGCGAAGCAACTTTTAGAAGGTAGTCAACGAACAGCATAAATTGGGATCACCTAATCTTACTGCCAAGATAAAATTTTCTCTCACGCCAAGATCCGATGTCAGCTACAAAAAATCCTACGGTTCTCACATCCTACGGTCCCTTCGTCTTACTATAGACACGTGCAAAACTTATCATGGGTAAAGCTATGCAGTAAGCTATTCTATGTATGCATGAAAAAGACGTTTGTATCAACGTTCATTACAAACTGCATTTAACAAATATTGAACAAACTTGATAAAATACGAAGATATTATAGTTCTTGCCCATTACTGAGGAACAGTGTTTGGCGATAGCTTACAATCGTATTACTGCATATGATTAGTTGTGATTAGAGGGTCTAAGACGATAGATCAAAAGCTCTCGACCCGAGTGTTGTGTAAATAATTCGAAAAGCTACGGCAATCACACAACGACGTTACTGATTACAATCAAAGTGTCTGTGGAGGTCTATCTACATGATGCACGGGCAAACACACAAAACGCTCTTTGCATAAATAGTGGGAACCGAAATTGACGTCTACATGATGCGCAACAGCAAGACACTTGGAAACAGAGTATAAACGGACGACTGAGTGTTCGCGACTGAGTTGGGCACGCACTCAACCAGAGGGGGCCAGCGGTACATATAAAAAAACAGAGCGGTGCATAAAATAGGGTTAGTCAGTATATTAACGAAATACTCGATTATCAACAACGGGATTCGGACACGTACAACAACTGGGCGCAGCAGCGCCACTCGCCGACGGCACCGGCGCGGCTGCCCCACCAAAGACAAGCTGAGCAGACGGCGAGGATCAGTTGTCTTCGAAACGGACACGCTTCTTGTCGCCCGTTGTCGCCTTCCGCGGCGGCATGTCGCGCCCGATTAGCGGATCCACATCCGCTATCAGCTTGTGCAGGTCCGAGTTCGTGCGACGCGACAGAGGTCGCATCAGGACCACCTGGAAATGTGAGGTTTCGAACGAGTTTATACAACAAGGCTTTTCAAGCATGACATGTTTGACAGCGCTTACCCTTTGCTTTCCATCGCTGATGTAAAGGAATGCGATGGCGACCAGGATCAGCAGTGAAACTGCTGCCAGTACCGAAGCCGTTACCGTAACCCATGCCGAGCGAGTCTCGTCCTTCTCCATTTGTGGATCCACAGCACATCTACGCGCAGCCGTAGCAAGACATCCGAGCACACCTGAAACACATACTTGTTAGTGGAAGAGATCTAGGTAAAGTAGCCTTACCATCTCCGACATCGCTGTCTCCTGCTTTCTCCAGCCATTCTCCAAGCCATTCCTCGCCACATACGCATTGCCACGCATTTGCTGAAATGTTTGATGTCATTGCAAAAAAGTTGCTTCTTACTGCTCATGCGATTTGGAATCAATAAAGGGAAGATTCTTTTGTTCATTACGATATCAAAATAGAAATAATTCCAAAGCTTTTCGAGAGGCGTTATTAAAGCCAAATCCCGTCATTTGAAGATTTTTGGTGTCGCGTCTCTTCCCCCCCCCCTCTTCTATAGAGGACGTATGAGTGTAAAAAACATTTTGGTCTTTCACTGTAATCAATCTACACGATTATACAATAATTAAATTATAAAGGCAAGAGGGAAGAGTAAGAGAGAACAAATATGGGAAGAAGTTTCCCAGACGTGGTTTACATCTATTCACAAACTTTGAGTGATATGGTATTTTAGCGTTGCTGACAGTATTTGCGCGTGAAAATGGCCTTGGCGCGCAAAACAAGGAGGTGTGCCTACTAACTTTTTACATGCAAGCTTTGTCAGCTAGTATAGCAATCTTTTCCGCACAAATGTTATCGACACTATAGTACCATTTGATTCAACTGGCTTGGCATCGTCAAAGGCGGGGCTTCGTGACCTAATTGAGGCTAGGTGATCAGAGAGCGCTCGCGCGAAAGAGACGCAGGTGCGTCGCGGGCGCGAGCGGCCTCAATTAGATCACAAAACCCCGCCCTAATGGTGCCAAGCCAGTTGAATCAAATGTTACAGTGATAGCTAAATTAAGTAGACCATTTAGTGACTTATTTATATTATGCTCAAGGTGCCATACCGATTAGAAAAAGTCCTATAAAGCTTAGCGCCATCCGCGATTAGACTGGGCGAATCGCGTCACTCAAATATACATAATAGCTTTTATTCAAATTTTCAATGGTAGAATTTATATCTTTTTCTTCGTTCTTCGTTCGCCATAGCTAGGCTTTCTTCACAGAAAGTCGCCTTTTCACCCTCGGATAGAACCTGCTACCGCGGCTGTCCCTATAACCTTACTCTTCATAGTTAGCGGGATACTATGTGTTCCTGCGTTCGATGTTACGACATTTTTTCAGTCTGCATTCATATAATCAGCTACGTGTGACCTCAAGAAAAGGCGTCTTTTATCTGCACGTCAATCAGCTATTTGACTTCGAATTAATTTTGAGGCTTTCCGCTGATTGAGATGAACGATGAAGTTCGCTCTAAACATGCCCCGGATTTTCTAAACCCGCTTTCCAATAAAACTATGGAGAAATTCCGGAGAGGTCTGAAGGCAACCTAGCAGACTTGATAAGAGAGGAATCAGTACAAAGTAAATTTCCATCTTATGAAATGAGCATGTGCAGAGGTGCAAATTTCAGCAATTATTACTTTGCAACTGAAAAATCCTTAACAGTCGCCCAATTTTCAACTTCATAAAGCCTGGAGTTACTTTTGCGACGTTCTATACCGTGTTTGCTAACAGGCTATTCTACTGCTACCAGTTTGCTCTACTACTGTAAGTTTAGAAGTGGTGCAATTACACACTGTGAAATGCAAAGACTGCAAATTGAATTTTCTTAGGATTTTATGCACTCTGGTGTAAGTATTGAGGAGAGCTCTTGATCAGTAGTTTATTGGCAATGGCAACGTTTCGATTTTTAAAATTGTCTTCAGGCCTTGAATTACAACATAAATGATATATGAAAAAGAAATACAAACGGCGCGTGTACCTTCATCTTCTTCTCAGGTGGGAGGTAGAGAGGGGTGGGGTTGTTGCGCGTTAGTATACAGTAGCAGTGCCCTCCTTCTTTGGTAAGTCAGTAAAGAATGAACTCCAGTCGCTTGCACTCAAGTAATTAGCATCAAAACATCTTTCATTTCTTCTTTACTGTTTATTTGCGGGCTATGCTTACGTATTTCGTAAGCCTCCCTAATTTTCCTTTCTAAGGTGTTTTCCAAGTTCCGATGTAGAACAGTCACTTTCAAAGGCGGTGCTTTCTGCATAGCATGTTTGAGCGTCCGATGCCTTGAAAAACTTTCTCTCGGATAGGAGGCAGGATTGAGTAACGCTCTTCTGTGCTCATCTAATCTCAACTTCAAAGGCCTTCCGCTCTCTCCTATATACTTTTCGCCGCATCCTTGGCATTCGATCATATAGACTGTTCCTCGTAAAGAACAGATTTTCTGTTCTTCACAGTATTGGCATCCATCGAATTTTCTTTCATAAATTCGTGTATTCGTGAGCATCTCCTTCAGAGTAGGAAGTGGTGAAAACGCGAGCCTTATAGGGAGTCCCGTCCCCTTGACGATTTTGTTCAGCTTCCAAGCGGATTTTTCTCCTACATAGGGCAGTGTTAGTGTGATTCCGTCCGGAGCTCTATAGGGTCTCCATGTTTTGGGTCACATTGGTCGGTACCCATTTTCGTCGAGGATGGTGTTAACGGTAGAGTCTATTTGATTATTTGGAGATGAGCATAGTTTTTCCTTCGTTTGTAGAAAATTTCGGATCACATTGGCTTTCATGTACTGTGGATGGGCGCTACGTGAATGTAATATGATGTTACATGACGAAGGTTTCTTGTACCAGAAATATTCGACCGCACTCTCACTGATTTTAACCTTGGTGTTTAAGAATGGTAAAAATCCATTCTTCGCAGGTGTTTCGATAGTGAATGAGATATCCTTGTCAACCGTATTTAATCTTTCAAACATTGTTCTGACGCTTTCTTCAGTATTACCGACGACGAAGACATCATCTACATATCTCTTGTACAAGATTATGTCTGATGTTAACGTAGCTTTTTCGATATGATCCAAGAATACTATTGCAAGTAACGGTGCGATCCGATTTCCCATACCCAATCCCCTTCTTTGTTTGAAGATCCTTCCGTCAAAAGAGAAAACGTTGCATGATAATACTGCGTATAGCATGCACCGTAAATCATCGATATTGAGTGAAAAAGTAGCAACATGGGTTCGATTTCCTTCCAGAAGGGCTAACACTGCATTCACAGCATGATCGTTGTTCACATTTGTGTATAAGGAAACTGCGTCGTAACTAGCATATGATGCGGATACTGGTATTTCACATCTTGTAAGAGTCGACAAGAATGCTTCCGCATTCACGATGTGAGCTCCCACGAAGCGGAGCAATGGAGCCTCCTATCCGAGAGAAAGTTTTTCAAGGCATCGGACGCTCAAACATGCTATGCAGAAAGCACCGCCTTTGAAAGTGACTGTTCTACATCGGAACTTGGAAAACACCTTAGAAAGGAAAATTAGGGAGGCTTACGAAATACGTAAGCATAGCCCGCAAATAAACAGTAAAGAAGAAATGAAAGATGTTTTGATGCTAATTACTTGAGTGCAAGCGACTGGAGTTCATTCTTTACTGACTTACCAAAGAAGGAGGGCACTGCTACTGTATACTATCCCGCAACAACCCCACCCCTCTCTACCTCCCACCTGAGAAGAAGATGAAGGTACACGCGCCGTTTGTATTTCTTTTTCATATATCATTTATATTGTAATTCAGGGCCTGAAGACGATTTTAAAAATCAAAACTTTGCCATTGCCAATAAACTACTGATCAAGAGCTCTCCTCAATACTTACACCAGAATCCAGCATGAAGCTCAGAGATAACACTATAGTAAAATTTTATGCACTTCTTAATTTATAAATTCTGATAGGCTATTTGTTGCTCTCCACATCAGTCAAGCATGTCAAATCAATTTCTCTCCAAAGTTATCGCTTGTTTGTTTTCCCACAACTGCCTACGTCATCGGCAGAGATGAGTGTTCAGGGGACGTTCTTATCGCTCTCGTTCCCCGTGCTGTCTCAGCGCACCCCGAACCCCCGGTTTCTCTTCCGATACCACTCTTTCTTTGCGACTGCTGCAGCTGTGTGCGTTTGCTCACGGCAGAGTGTGCCAGGGTGTTACGGGAACAACGAGGGACATATCGAAACTGAGTAAACTGGCAAGCTAACAACGGTCTAATGAGACGATGCTGGTATCCTCAAAATGCTTGGTGATTGCAATTTTTCGATATGTAATTGAGGTTCTGAAAAATGCCGAAAAGCATTTCATAGACGCTGAAGATAATTTTACCAGACTGGAAATCCATCAAAAACGCCAGAAAGCTCAATTCGATAAGCTGTTACAGAATATTTACAAGATTTTTTAGATTTTGAAAATAATAGATGAACTCATTTCGGTCAAGGGAAGACAAAAATCAAACTTATGCTATCTTGACCTAACTACCGTAAGTTTACCGTAACCCTATGGAAAATTCCATAATTCAGACCTAGTCTAAATACAAACCCGATAATTTTCCTTTGGATTCCTATAAATTCCAACCTCTTCGGAAAGGATATCTTGAAGGCAAATGTAAGAACACCTCATCTCACTACTTTCCCCGTCCCTCTCCCCCTCCCCATCCTCTCCTTTATCAGTACCCTTTGGTTCAACTGGCTTGGCGGCTGGAAGGCGGGGCTTCGTGACCTAATTAAGGCTAGGTAGTTATCAGAGAGCAGGCGCGCGGGAGAGACGCAGATTGCGTTGCGGGCGCAAGCGGCCTTGATTAGGCCACAAACCCCGCCTTCCAGCCGCCTAGTCTTTTGAATCAAAGGTTATATAATTTAGCGCATAATCCGAGTGACTCACAAGTAATGTCGATAGCCTCCAAAGTGTCAAAAGAAATCGAATCGAATGTGTGCCGATGTAGGAATGGCAGTTTGTTGTTGTTAATGAATAGCTTATGCAGAGACATCCCTTCGAATGCTTTGACGTCGATCTGGAAATGATTTTGCTTGGTGAAGGCCTCAAGAGCCAGGATAAGGAAACAGACCTTCTCGAGAAGGTTGTGATCAGCGGCTAGAACTGTCAATGTCCGTGGCAGATCGTGCTCACCGATTGAGCGAAGCTGATTGCCAGATAGCAGTAGTGTTGTTAGACGACGAAGTGGACGAAGATATGATTGTCCATCTAAATTTGAAGCATGGAAACGGTTGAATACCCTTCAGGACCAAATATTATATTTACCCTTCGTCAGAGATGTCAACTGATTATTCTGCATTGCTAATACATTGAGATGTTGCACGGGAGAGAGCGCACGTTGCGATATCTAAATTGATGCCATGAAAGAATTAGGAATTTGAAAGAATTAGGAATTAATTCAATAATAAATTGTCACGCAAATCTGCGCCAAAAATGTTCAGTGGAGACAGAAAGAGGTTACAAATTCATGCAAAAATACATAAAATCTTGATACAATCCAGTGAAGCTGACGATAGTTTTTGGGTGCCAACAATTTCTGCGCGTGAATGACCAAAATGAACTCAAAACTTGAAAATATGAGCTCTGCAGCCATTTCTTAAGCCTAAGTTGTCACTAGTAAACACCGCATTATATCCGCGAAAGTGCTGTCGGCACCGCAGAGGCACTATGACTGTCAAATCTTCTACTTCAGTTGTAGAAATTTCATAATACTCAGTTTTTGCATCTCTGCCCATCTCATCTCCACCACATTCAGCTTCAATTTATAAATTTTATTTCATACCTGACTGATATTATTTGCAGCTATAGTCAAGCTTTCCAATCGCGTACTTCTCGCTAGTCCAGAAAGGTCTCCGTCAGCAATTTCCGAAATTGAGTTTCGGTCTAGTGATAGAAGAATGAGTGATGGAAGATCTCTGAAAATATATGAATTATTTTAGATCATCTTCTTCAAGGGGCAAAGTTCACCTCAAGCTGACACTCTTCAATGAGTTGATGCTGTTGTTGTTCAAGAATAGTTTCTGGAGATTCTCTAATCCACGGATTTCAACCTAAACATCATAAAGTTGCACGATCATTTACGATGGAAGGATAATCTGTCTGAATTGCAATTATGCATGCGGCCAGGCACACGCGCGAGACGTTCGCGTACGGCCGATAGAGACGCGACGGGCGCTGCGCGGCGTACGCGGGTGCGGGTGTTCCGATCGAATGGGCACACTGCTATGAGACAGACTGTAGCAAAGACGAAAAAGTGGTGCTTACGTTGCTGGCATGGTTGGTACCGAGGTCAAGGGTCCTTAGCTGCTTTAGATTGGCGAAAGCGGACCAGTCGATACTGGTAATTTTGTTGTTCTGCAAATTCAGCACTTCTAGGGAATCGAGTCCTTTGAACATGTTCCTGAAAAGATTCTTATAGGGAAACCAGTCCGATATGAAAAAAGGCAGTATTGATTACTTGGTGATTGTGTTGATCTGATTCCCGCTGAGACTCAATTTCTTCAGCGATGTCAGCTTCGCGAATGTTCCATCCTCGATGGTAGCTATGCCATTGTCATTCAGTGACAATTCTCGCAAATCAGGGGTCAAATCGAAAACCCCAGTTGTCAATGAGGTGATCCGATTTCCTGAAAAGGATAGAATGGGATTATGTGGTGTTCGGAAGATGCATAAAACCTACCCGAAAGGTCCAGCTCGGCAAGACTTGTGAGCCCTTGAAGCATCGACCTGGTGATGGCTTTGAGATGGTTATTCCTGAGGTAGAGGCCATGAAGCCGTGGCCCAATGGTTCCTAAGGCATTTTCACGCAAAAGTGCCAAGTAGCTCCTTTCTATGGACAGATACTTTGGTTTGACCTGAAAATCATATGAATCATATGATTGCATAAAATCAAATTTCATGAGCTAGTCCATGAATTTCTTTTGTAAGTTCGTCGAATAGGCAGCTTTGATGTTTTTGGTAAAACTTATCAAGCCAACGTTATAGCATGAACTGTTATCGAAAGCGCACAAACGCTTCCCAAACAATTCCCTGCAGGTCAAAATTATCAAGATTGTTCCTAAGATCTTACTCCCATATCCAAATAAGTTCCTCAGCATCGTTTTCCCATAATCATATATAACTTGCGTCCAAAGTTGTACTAAGGCTGTAATCAGAATGCACTCTCAGAACAGCATATCCTAAGAGGGTGTACTTTTCGAAATTGAGTCTGCTGCAAGATACCCAAATTTTAGCCGTTTGCTTTTGCATCCTAATTCCACTTCGAAAACGGAGTAGTTTTCAATTTTTGTAAGATGTAGCGTATACCAAAGCCAGCTTGCTTATCAATGTCTCCTCGCCGCTTCACCCAAAATGAATTGCGACATTTTTAGAAGTGAAGATTAATGGGACTTTGTAAGCTAAGCAGTCTGTTTCTATTTGTAAATAACTGACATAAACTTCTAGATATCACAAAAAGCGAACCACCTCCCGAAAATTTGTTGAGAAGCGCGACTGCCATCGTCCACACTTTCCCCTTAGAAACAGGGCTTAAGGCTCGCAAAATATGAGCAATTAATTCAAAATAATGAATGGAGTGGCGAAGCCACAACAGTTGATTCCAGTTAACTTGAAACAAAAAATCCGATATTTCCCACGTAGAAAACCGGGGCCGCTATTACCAAAATTGCCCATAGTGCGGAAACTGCCTAATATTTTACGGTACTTCCGTCAGTCGCAGTGTTTGATTGAATTGTTATTCCGTCATGTCATTAAAATTTTGAGTTTTTGTAAAAAACTGATGAAACAATGAAAAGTCCAGAAACTTGCACAAGCTGGTTTACTTCTTAGCTTCAAAACCGGTCATGCGGAGAAGCAGAATCTTTTTTGATTTTGTCGCCCAATAATATAAAACACCTCTAGTTCAGGTACATGTAGATGAATTTATTTGATTTACAGATTCCCGGTTCCGGATGCCACACCAGAGGGGAAATCGCGGTAGAAAAGATGATATGAAAAGTGACCGCTCTAAATGTAAAAAGAGAAAGTAATACATTTAAAAATTAGCTTCCGTGATTTTCGACGGTTTGTGTTCTACGTAATTTCGTATAAAGTTACTGGAAGTAATATGTCAGAAAATTCAATATTTTGTCCATAATTTTTTCATTATTTGAAAGATTTTGCCGTAATCAAGCAATTGATTTTCTAGGCAAACCAACCATATTCACGATAAAACCTCCTTTGCAAAAAAACGGCCAAACCGAGCCCTTCTTCGCTTTTGAAATGATATAGCTGCCTGTTGACAACACTCCCCCCCCTCCCCATTTTCACTCTTAATTATTTTATGCTTGAACTTATGACTCGCGGGTCATCGGTGTAATTTAGGTATAAACAGGAAGCTTATTACTGAAATTTCTGGTTGCAAAGAAATCAAACTGCTAACACTCCCAGTAATCGCAAAAATTTTTTTGGGAAACATGGCTTGTACATATCATAATAGATCAGAATCACTCCATCATTCCTGCTTCCACTAACGATGTGTTGCAGAAAAATTACAGGGGAGCGAGCACAAAAGCCTTGCTCATCCATTTACTTTGATCGATTTGCGTAAAAATAATCTTTACTTACCTGATCGAACATATCAGAAGGTATGATAGTGATGTGACAGTCCCAAATACGAACTTTGTCCGGAAATGACTCGTTCACGGAGTGCAGTGCTTTCGAGATGTGAGGTAGCGTCTGACCAGAGCATCTGCAAAAAAAGTCATTTAGCGAGTTTATGCTAGAATTTATCTACTAGATAGAAGCCAATCGTCAGGTTAATCGAGGTTAAGTGAGACAGTGATTGCTCATATCTCAGTAATATGCTTAGTCAAATATATTCTTTGATTAGTCCCCCATTAGACAGAAAATAATGTGTAAGCCATCTCTAAGAGGCATCGCATTAGACCTTATAAATAGGCTATTCCAAAAAAGCACGCGAACAATGAGATACACCTAGTCAAAAAATTGCTTTCGAGCTAATTTGGCTTTCTAAATGAGAAGAAAATTATGGTATATAATGCAGAACGTAATTGGAGACGCACGTGAGATATTTTTTCCTCAGTTTCCAACTGGTTTTAATTTTCGTCATTGAAAAACTTCTGAGCAAGATTTTCCCAGTAAATTCATGAAGAGACGGTAAGCATCTGGTAAACATCTCCATTACAGCCACATAAAAAAAGGCCTAACTCCAACCACACAAAGTGGCGCCAGAAGTTAATTCTCAAGATTATTTATGGATCCTAGCAATAGAAAAAATTGGACTTCGAGCTTTACTGTAGCTAATGGAAAGCAGTTAGAAAAGATAAATGATCTGCGTAATTCAGCATTCTCGTAGAAAGCATTTCAGACGTTCCCATGGGATCCGCTTCGCATTGCACTTCGATACTAAAGAAATTTATTAGTTTTGCGAGCTGAAAATGGAGATCATCTGGGAGATTTCCAAAGAATAGCCTGCTTCAACGATTGTGGAGATTATCGGCTTTATGGAAATTCGCAAATCAGACTTTTACACGCAGCTGCAAAACTAATGTCTTCAGAATCATATTCCCTATTTATCAAGTTCCGTTAGTAACTAACGTCAGTGGCATCTGTCTCCTTTCCCGTCCCCCCCCCCCCCACCTCACCCCACCCCACACATATGTATAAATTTTTTTTTGGTACTTTGCATGAGCCATGAATTATACAGACGAGTTTTACTAGCACATTTCCAAATATTTCAAGAAATTTTCAAAAATTCAAGACGGCGGTAGTTTCAAATTTTGGCGGAGTAGTAGAGCCTTTGAAAATCTCCCCGCCCTCCCCTCTTTAATTCCGGTAATAGAAAATGAAATTTTTCACAAGGGTTCTATGAGTTGTAAAACACGATTGAATTAGCGTACCGTAAATGATCGAAAGAGGTTTTCAAGAAATTTCAAAAAATTTAAGTTGTTTTCGCATGGACTTTTTGGCCGAACTTCTGAGAACTTTTGCGTCGATCCTTTCCATTCTCCTAGAGAAAAGGGGTAAATTGCATATTGTTTTGTTTTGTGGTAAAACTGCGCATGTGATTTGCTTTTACTCCCAAAATTTGAGGAATAAAACTCTCAAAATTTCTGGCGGCTTTTTAACGAATTTTTGGGCACCATAATTTTGAGAAGCTTCTCGATGACTCTATCGACGTCTCCGTAGAACCTTTTGTCGCCTCCCCCTCCCTCTAGCATGATCTCTAGAAACCTCTGATGACCACTTTCTAACAGCTTTATGATTTTTGCTCTGCTCAGCCAAATCTGCTGCATGATCGCCTAGCAGACGCACAAGATTTTCCTACAAATCACCAGTGCAGAGCACAGTGTGTCGTCATTCCTTATGCAAATACGCGGTGCATCTGTGTGAGTTTACGTCGATACCGACGAATGGCTGCGACTGCGACCAAACAGCCGAGTGCCAAGCACAAAATCACACCAGCACCGCAGAATCGCAACTTTCATCATCATTGTTCGGCATATGAAAGGAGTGGTTCTTCAGCTGACGGCAAGGCAAATGACTGAGAGCCGATATCGGTGAAGGATAGGCAATTGGGTCTGCAGAAACAAATGTTCTCTGCACTACCGATTTTTAGCACCAGCACAGCGAACTTTTGACAATCATCGAAAAAAAACCCTCAGTACCCCGCGAAGAGACGCGCACGAAATTTTTGGCATGGTTTCTTATGATTTTCGTCGAAACAAGTAATTGTTTTCTACTCTAATGTTGGCAATCGAAGCTTACGGAGCTGAATTATGGAAAAATCAGCACATCAGCCACAAGGGTCCACGAGAAATCAGATATTGGATTTTTCAAAAATTGCCAGGGGCGTGTACATTGAATGATTGAAGATGAAGTTCAGACAAAGTGGGTACCTGAACTTTTTACGTCTAGTATATAATAATACAGAGGTAGCTAATACTCATGCGGCACCTAAGATCCATTCGTGGTCGAAAAACTTAAATCTCAACTCAAGCCCAAACCGCTTCTTACGGACCAATCAGCGTCCGCGAGTACGCTAGAGTGTACGGTATGGGCAGGAAATTAAAATCAAAATTTCAACCACGAATGAATCGTATGAACGTTTCATCTCAGCAATGGTTTGGCAATGCTTCCAGCATTTTCGAAATAAAACCGAGCTATCAAAATTTTCCTCAACTCTATTTTTGACCAACATTAAAATTTCGACCCCATTTATCCATTCTCCCGAGAAATACTGTAAGAGCTGGCTTACATGCGTTTGTTCTCCAACATGATATAAAAAGACATAAAGCTAAAAATGTTGCCAGATGTCATTAAAGAGATTAAGTACGTCACACCCTTATCCTTGATTTTTTGCATCCCTCGCATCACATGTCATCTCAATTTTCTCATTATCTTTTCAGCTTGGCGTAAAACTTGTTAAGCAAAAATGTATGAACAAATGAACCTTTGACGAAAGAAATTTTGAAAACAAGCACAGAAGCTTTAGTTAGAAATAGTGGTGCATGACATGAGTCGGACGAATATAGAAAATCTGCTCAGCTATAGTTGACTACGCAAAAAACTTGCTAAAGCCGCTGTCTTGGGTCGAATAGCTGAGAAAAAGCAGGGAATAATTGCTCTACACATATGCTTCACACCTTATGACCGTTGCGTTTTTTTTGTAAAGCCAGTGTCAAATAGACCGCCAAGAAAAAAAAACTGCCACAAAGTGCCGAAAAGCGTTTCTCACCATTTAAACGTATGTTCAGGTACACATAAGCAGATACTTTGCATCTTTTGCATCTAGGGACCATTAAATTGCCCGCATTAGACATTGTACGATCTATCAAGGCCAGGTGAACCACATTACGCTGAGACTTGAATAAAACAACCCCAAAACGCACTCACCCGATTGTGATTCCATCGATCGTAGCATCAAAACCTTTGTTAAAACATTTGCATGCCTCCTGAAATGAATTAGCTAAAGCTTAATGGCTATCATTCAGGTTTGATACTAGCCATAGACACGAAAATGATTTCAGAATTTGAGTGTTCTTTTTGCAATTTTTGCCTGTAACTGAAAAATGTTTGCAAAGATAAGTTGAATCTCAATATACAGAGTGTCCGTAAAGTATGTATACACTGTTTGATGGTTAATATCTCTTTTCCCAAGAAGTCTTTTGCATTGCTTTAGGTACCACTTTGTAGAGCTGGCTTCAACTTAGATTTACAGCATGGAGCGAATCACCCGCCTCTCTTCATTACTGTAGGATTACGGTAGAAACTTCAAAGAAGTTTTTAAGCCATGAAATGCCATATTTTGCCTCAGAAAGGGAACAAAATAGCCTGAAAACTTTTACACTAGGCTAATTAGAGTTGGTAATTCTAAATGTAAAGTTCCCAACTTATTATGATGCTTCATTGAAGAGTTATGCCAGGTAAGAGGTAGCGGCCATTTTTTCAATGTTGCTAAAAAGTGCCGTTACACCGGTTAAAAAGCTTCACAATCTTGTAAATAGTTGAGTATTGAACTCAGCATTCGTAAAAACCCTATCATACAAGTTTTCACATTTTTTTGAAAAATTTTGGAACGGCAGCTTTTTCCCCATTGACACCATATGTTTCAAGTTTCTACCGTAATCCTACAGTAATGAAGAGAGATGGGTGATTCGCTCCATACTGTAAATCTAAGTTGAAGCCAGCTCCACAAAACGGCACCTAAAGCAAGGCGAAATACTTCTTGGGAAAGGAAATATTAACGACCAAAGGGTGTATACATACTTCACGGACACCCTGTATGTTCGGGTGATGGGATACTGGTGTAAGGTATATCAGGCTACGTCACCGATCACTTAATCGATCGATTTTAAGCATTCGATTATTGATTAGATAAAAAGTGGGACGTAACCTTGACCCTAATTCTATAGAGAATTTTTCAGTCACAAAAAGCGTAATCATCGTTATCAAATATGCGTTCGAATCAATTTCATTTATGATCTCACCGTTTTTCAATTATAGATGACGCGATCTTTTCAAAATTCAGCCATTTTTGATTACTAATTTCTGGAATAATTTTCAAAAAAAAAATTGTTATGGTCTTCACATTGTACGCCTTGATATCTTTCTTTGAAAAAAATTAGCAGTGAGCACAACATACCGTCTCGTTAACATCTGTGGCGGCGCGAAAAGCTTTATCGATTGCATCGCACTCGAGTTCTGCGCGCGTAATCGCGATTAGAAATACGAAAATCGATAATCGCAACATCAGCTCATCTGCTGCTATTTTGTGCCTCTGTAAAACAGAAGAAATAGAATTTCACGAAGAAGCAGCAAAAATAGGATCACGAGTTCGGGAAAGATCTTTACAGAGTAAAATATTATATGTGGGATATATATAATGAGAAAACTTGAAGAGTGCATGTATGTAGGGAAACAGGACCCTATTTCGATATGAGATCTAGAAGAAAGCCCTTTGTTCGCGTTTGCAAAGTGAGCAGCAAGCCGTAAAAAATGCATACGAAAAGCGCAAATGGAAAAAATGTCCGATGGAATTTCCGGACCTGGTCAAAGAGGAAAGCGCAGATGACCATTTTCCCTGTGATAGAGCTTACACATCTATCACATGGTTTGTTTTTCCGGAAAATAAAAACTGAACGCGAACAAACTGTGAGGATGATGATCGAGCAGCACAATGCGGGAAGGGAACAGAGAACCATACACAACGAGATAAGGATTCGGAGGAACATTTGGACAGATCAAAAAAGGGAGTTTTTCAGAACAAGCTGTCAGCCATATTTTAAGTGACTTTACGTACCAAAAATCTTTACTAATTGAGAATAATTTCAAGAAATTCCTGAGCTAGCGGAGTTTCACGAAAAGACCTTGAAAAGTGTTCTTGATCGGCTATCGCGATCTAATTTCCGCTAAGGTATGGACGATATCTTCTTCTAGAAAGAGTCTGTCGTCGCTTCTTCGCTTCATCAACGACATTTCTGATAATCTATGACGTGGATGATATTTTCAGAAAAAAATTAGGTCTCCAAGGACGAGGAGAAACCATGACCGGTCATTGGGGCATTTCCAAACCGCACAAATTATCGCCTGGCAGATGGCAAACAGGATATCCCACAGCGAAAAAGTCGATCTGCTAGTGCACATAATTCGTCTTCCAGTCCTGCTTAGCTGTTTCCTGTAGTGGCGGTCCGAGAATTTTTTCGGAAGCGGGGGGGGGGGGGGGACAAATGATTCTGGTGAAAATATGGGGAAAATGAAAATTAATAATAAAACATTTAAAAAATAAAGTAAATAAATTTTTACAGGGCTAAATTTAATTTTCAAAATTTTCCACAAGTTATTTCAATCATTTGCAAGCAAAAACAATTCTTCTGCACGATTTTTCAACTCATGTAAGCTTGAAAAATTCTTGAGCCCCTCATCCTTCATTTCCTTACTGGTTTCCTGCTCAACTTAGTTTTAGCAGGATATCTCTCCTTTGATTTCAAGAGAAATAATTATGGTGAAAAGTTATTCCGGCAAAATTTAGTTACAACTTGAATGCACAAAGATTTTGAGTAGAATTTTTGGGACCCCCTTTCTTGACAAAAGCAAGTACAGCCCAAAGCTATCGATAAAAAAACTCGTATAAGCATTTCACTTTGGAAATGCACACTGGAAATGCGCCACAAGTAGTGTCAACAGAAAAACGCGTTTCGAAAAATGGAAACGAAATTGAAAAAAGCGGGATTTAGGTGGGCGAATTTGGCTGCAAGCGGGAGACAGCAGATGTCGACAGATCCGCTAGCATGAGGATTCCTTTATGATGAACAAGTTCTACAGATTTTCGAAGGGATGAAGCTGATCAAACAATTAGCGAGCACAGCATGGTCAACTGCGCAAAAATCTCGACGGTCATCCCATCTTCAGCTGAATTTCAGTTCAGCTGACGAGCCAAAAACGACATAGTGAGCAGGAACCAGATGCCGATGGGAAGATGATGGCGGTGAAAATGTGAAGACAATTCATCTTCGGCAAAACAATCCAAGCAGCGAAAGATTCAGATTCGCTTTTTCAGGCGCTAACGTTGCGCAATCGCGATGACCCGCTACGATGACACTAAACGCGAACCTAAGCAAATCGCGCGCTTACCTGGCCAAGGGTAAACTCTGCCGACGAAGGCTTTCGAAATTGGCAGAGTGCGAGCAGGGGTTGGGGATCTCCAATATTCCGAAAGATGAAAATTTTTCTAAGGTTGTGCTGGGCCAGAAGGAGCTGCTTGCGAAGCTTATTACTAAACGTAGATAAGATGATCTGGTCTAGACCGGATGGCCATACTCATAACCTCCCCCACCCTTCGCTTCTGCCTATCCCAAATTTCAATATGATTTGGGTGACTTAGCGTTGTCAAAGGGTTTTTTGGCTGTGAGTGTCTCGTGGCTCCTAGTTTGATGACGTTCGATATGTTCTCATCATAGCAACAATGATGGGCAAAAAGAATAAAGTGGATAAATGTGCATGAAATTGTCAAAAGATAGAGGAGACTGAATCAGACACAAAGGCAGACGGATTAAGTTAAAAAAAGAACAGGATATTGTTTGGCCAATTTTTGTTTTTGTTAAAAAGAACTATTTGCCGGGAAAAAATGTGAACGGACAAGTACATCAGCATTGCAAAAATTCCGACGAGACCTCAGGATGTACTATGCTTTGCAAGAAAAGTGTACAAGAAGTTCTCTGAGAAGTACAAACAATGACGAATAAGCGTTTATCAGTGAAAGTGTGGAAAGTGATAAAATAAGACTGAAATTCAATCCGAGATATTTTCTAGGCACGTGCTGGGCAGAGATGACATGCAAAAAACGGGCACGAGGCCGTTTGAGGAGCGGGTCTCGAGGAATGGCGTAGAAAAACGCACGAAAAAAGCGTACAAAAGCCGTGCGCAGCGGATGCGACGGTCGGATTGGGGAAAAAAGCCACGGATGATGAACATGGAAGGAAAAACGACGAAAAAAGACAGAGCCGTATCGATCAGCACAAGCACACTGTCAGCTGATCTAGATGTTCTCCAGCTCGGGCCGGCAGCAGTCCGTGCTGGCCTGCGCCTGGTGGTCCGGCCGGCGTCCGCGGCTGCGCCCTCCGCCCGTGCAAGCGAACCTCGGCGGCCGGCCGCCAGCCGCTCTCCGCGCCCGGCGCACACTCTGCGCCCGTCTCCTGCTCCGCCGCCTCCCGCAAGCGGCTGCACTCTCGCCGCCCCGACCTTACGCAGCCCTGACCTCCGCATTGTTCACTAGACCCCGGTTGTGTGTGATTTCGCCAGTCATGGCCACCAAATTTCGCGGGGTAAGCCAGGCACGCGGGGCTTTTGCCACCGCCCCCCGACTAGCGATTTTTCTACCACTTCCACTCGTTCGGACAACAAACTTCGCTTTACGTGCAAAAACACAGGTGCATGTGGTGCGAAGCAAAAAACTAGAAAAACTCCAACAGCGTCGAGAAAACTTCATCTCTCCGCCGCGAAGGTAACGCACAAAGAAAGAGCGGGCTGGCTGGAAAAGGCATCACTCAGCAAATAATCGCCAGACTTTTATCTGTGTTATTTTTCTCAGCTGCCCAGTAACCGTTAGTCACAGCAATTAGCGCTTCTTTGGTCTTTCACTACGGAACACTTTTTCATGGGAACATAAATCAATAGTGCGAAAAAATGAAGCGTGCGGCTTTTCTTCTATGCAGGGTGTTTGGAAAATCTCTCTCCTCAACTCCCGTCATATTTTGACACGTAATTTGTTCTTTCATATTCAACAAATGTAAAGATTATCAGATTATCAAAATACAAGGTTCCTTTCAAATGTCCTCAATGTTTTTCCTAGGTGAACACAACCAAGCAGCTTTTCACACTTGATTTCACGTTGATTTGAAATGCTGTTTGCAAAAATGAACTTTTAGAGAGATCTTCATGTGCCATATACCTTTTTTGAATCTTGTATATGCTTTTGTTTTTGAAGAAGTGAGTTCGTTTCAAAATACCGTGCCTTGAAGTACAAGAGAACATATAGATATGTGATAACATATAGATATTCTGACTATTTTGAAAGAGACATAGTTTAGAATTTCTCGAAAACATTTTTTCTACAATTTTGCAAGCATATTTCAAAACGTGCATAATGGTAGCGAAAGAGTAGTGCTACAGATGCATACCAGAGCAGAAGGAGGGGGGGGGGGAAGCTTCCAAAAAAATTATGGAATAAAGAAGTATCAATACACTCGTGCAATAGCTTGCGGTCGTGCGGTCGTTTCGCGCCGCAAAAAAATCCGTTACCACAAGTTATTGCAGAACTTTTATAGTACGCGGAGAGGGTAGACTCAGGAGGACAGGTAATAAGAAAAGAAAAGCTGTTCTAGTTTTTCAGCTTTAAAAATTAGAATAAAATTGGAACATGCTCATCTTTTTAAGAAAGCCGAAGAATTAATCACAGTTTTTCCAGAGTATTCCAGCTTTTTCCGTTGATTGCTCTCCGCAGCAAACACAATAAAGTAGAAGGCACGAAAAATAGCGTTTAGTGCAAGAGCCCAGAAACTTTTTGAACACTCTCTGGTCCATAAATGCGTCATGCCTATAATTTCGGCTATCCTTTGCGCGTATCACAGGAACAGCAGATGTAGAAATTTGGTACCGCGATCCTCAATCTGGAAAGAACATGAGAGTAGAATTTAATAACTACCACTCGTGACTCTTAAGTCCGTGAAACTCGCATTCGTTTGAAAAAGTGGCATAATAATTGCGGAGCCTTTCTCTAGTATATGATTATCAATATAAAATTTTTGAGATCGAGCCGAAAACTTTTGGCTTACTTAGCTTGTCATCAGGAAAAATTTGCGCTTTGTAAAAAACATAGGCAAAGGTAATTACAAAACGTTCTCTCTGTGCAGCTGGAAGTGCCTAGCAGTGACGGTCCTAGGATTTCCGTGGGGGGGTTGGGGGGGGGGGGGGCGGGAGGGGACAAAATTTTCTTGAATGAAAAATATTTGGGGTGCTTCTGAAATTTTTTGCGGGCCCATAACACTTGAAATTTAGAAAAAGGGCACGCCCCCGAAAAATTTTTTTTTACAAGGCTGATTTGATTTTTTTTTTGAAAATTTAAAAAATTATTTCAATTTATCAGAATAAACAAGTCACTTACATGTTTTTATAATCCATGTAAGTAGATTACTAGATTTCTCCCATTCTCGGGAGAGGGGGGGGGGGTCTCTGCCCCCTCTCCCTCGGACCTCCACCTGGTGCCTAATATAAGTGAACGGCAGTTTTTCCTTATTATTCATAGAAGAACAAAAATCAGGGATTCCAAAATATTAGGTTGTCCGGAAATTAATGCAGGTTTTGAATTCCAACCGCAATAAGTCATACACCTCTCATTTCTAAGTAGGTTGCAATACATCATTCGATAGAGCAAAGCAAGCTCTACAAGATGGCAGTTTTGATTTAGCAACAGCTCTAATCCACCACGAGTTTCGAGCCAAAAACTAAAAAGATAACTACTCAAAAAATTGAGAAAAATCGTAACTCAGTTCATAAAAATCCTACAAAAATTCTAGCTTGCTCACGTAAACACTGTCCACATAAGACGTATATGTGCGCAGTTGCCGTATTTTTTTCTCGGTTAGAAACCAAGAAAACGAAGATTTTCATGTTTCTGCCAAAGTAATCCTGTGCCGTTCCCACATAAGTAGTCGTATACTACAAACTTGTAGAAGTACATACGTAAATTTCCAGCCCTCTACAAGCTTTAGTTCTCGAGAAATATCGAGCACAGTTTTCCTAGTCATGTGGTTCAAGCAAAAATTCAAATTTCTCTAGAACTAAAGCTTGTAGAGAGCTGGAAATTTACGTTTGTACTTCTACAGGTTTGCAGTATACAACTACTTATGTGGGAACGGCACAGGATCACTTTGGTAGAAACATGAAAATCTTCGTTTTCTTGGTTTCTGTCGGGAGAGCAGCAGGCGGAGCTTAGCTGCGCCCCGACAGCTAAGCTCCGCCCGCCTCTCCCGTGAGCTGGCCGAGAAGGTCAGATAGGAGCCAGTGACCGTCTACGACCGCGCCCCGTAAGGCTGCTTAGTCAGTCTTCCCCCTTCCCCTCTATTGTAATTATGTAGATAATAAATGTATAGTACCAACCTGTACCGCTACACATAAGGAAAGGGGATCGCGAACCCTTAATCCTGACATTTCTAACAGAGAAAAAAATACGGCAACGGCGTACATATACGTCTTATGTGGACAGTGTTTACGTGAGCGAGTTAGAATCTTTGCAGGTTTTTATGAACTGAGTTACGATTTTTCTCAATTTTTTGGGTAGTTGAATCTTTTTAGTTTTTGGCTCGAAACTCGTGGTGGATTAGAGCTGTTGCTAAACCAGGGTAGCCGTCTTGTAGAGCTTGCTTTGCTCTATCGAACGGTACCTTGCAACCTACTTAGAAATGAGAAGTGCATGACTTATTGCGGTTGGAATTCAAAACCTGCATTAATTTCCGGACAACCTAATAGCAGTTTCGTCTTTCCTGGAATCCCTAAAAAAAGTGTGTACCTTTGCTATTTCGACATCAATTTCAAGTAACAAAAAGAAAGCTTCAATTTACTGACAGATCATCGGCTACACACTGGGATTCCACGCCAAGTTTGGTTTACGGAAAGTTGAACTAATACCTAAATTCAAAATGCTCAAAAAATCGTAAAAAATCGGATCTTCCTCCAAGCAATTTCTACGGACCTCCCACTCGCACAGAGTGGGAGGTTCGTAGAAATTGCCCGCTTTAACATAATTGATTCTATTGTACAAGCCTATATATGTGTGAAATGTAGATTTTCGGCCAATTCCGGGAGGTATTTTCGATAAATGTATTTTAGCACTGAAATGAGAAGAAAACAGCTAAATTTGGTATTTGTCGAAAATT
Organism: Cylicocyclus nassatus; assembly: GCA_958299035.1. Classification (NCBI taxonomy): domain Eukaryota; kingdom Metazoa; phylum Nematoda; class Chromadorea; order Rhabditida; family Strongylidae; genus Cylicocyclus; species Cylicocyclus nassatus. The sequence goes on along the minus strand of CATQJL010000223.1, from coordinate 46,203,501 downwards.
ACGGCTCGGAATAGGCCGAAAATTTACAATATATATAAAGCTGAATGTCTGTGACACCCGCCGAGGCCCGAAGTGTATGTGTGCCAAGTTTGGTCCGGAATCGGTTAAGAAATGGAATTTTCTATTCGGAACATAAGGCGGAGCCGGGTAAGCCAGCTAGTTATAATTAGGCTTCGCTTATGTAAGAGCGGCTCAGCGTCGCTTTAAGAATATCACTGAAAATTTTTTTTCACTTTCTCGGTTTCTAGTAAAAGAAATAATATAGAAGCTGCGCATATGGATGTCTGATATCGAAAGTATAGATGTATGCGAGTGGGAGGTTCGTGGAAATTATTTGGAGGGAGATCCGATTTTCGTCGATTTTTTGGGGATTTGGAACTTTATTTTGAGTTCAAACTTCCTATGAATCATACTTGGCGCGGAATAATGAGTGCCAACTTGTAGAGGGTTGCTTTGTATCGAAGAATACCCATTGTGCATTTCTGGATTATACCTGCGCTTTGCGTAAGCGAGCAAATAAAGAACGACATATTTTCTTGACATCCTGATACATAGAGGGTGTCCCAAAAATGTGCACACTGTTTCATTAGTAATAGTAGGCTCTCTTGCTTCGATGTATCTCGCCGATTTTTAGTATTCTAAAGAGCTGGCTTCAACTCACATTTGTAGTTTGAAGCGATCAGTGATAGCTCCTCTTTATTGCAGGACTACAGTAGGAACTTTCAGTGTACAGAACCGTTGTGTAACAAGCCGTCTACAATCTTGTTCGAAAGATTTAAGAAATTGTGTAGCAGGGTTTTCATGCATGCTAAATTCACTACACGACTTCTCTAGATTTGAAGCAATTCACTGGTGCGTTCAAAGTTCCGAGAAACGTTGGAAAAACAGTTGTTACGCTATACCTAAGGTAACTTATGGAAAAAGCAATTAAGTGAAGTACGAACCTTATCTTCAAAGTCAGATTTCTAATTAGACTGGTATAAAAGTTTTCTAATTGTTTGGCTTTCTTTCTCGGATACGATATGGCTCTCAATAGTCTAAAAGCCTTCTCAAAATATCTACCTTAATCCTGCAGTAATGAAGAAAGCTCCATGCTGTGAATTTGAGTTGAAGTCAGCCTTACAGAGGTACCCAGTATTCTCGGAGCATCAGAGCAGGAGAGTCATCAACGATCAAACACTATGCGCATTGTGCTTTTTCAAAGTAAAACTTTCCAGTAAAAAAAGCTGGCAGTTTTCGGGCTGGGAAATATTACTCGTAATGGCTGTTATGGGTTACAGAGAAATATGTTTTGTAGCCAAAGATTTGCTGTTAGCTCTAGTCTTTATTGCGCGCAATAGAATGGTTTTGGAGAAGATTGCTTTGATTCAGAGTTGAATTCTAGAAAACGTACATTGATTATGGGACAGGATATACAGATATATAAGATACCTAGATATTATATTAGGTTGGCTAATAAGTAAGTTCGGTCGCTTTTTCAGCTCTTACAAATGCTGTAAACAAGTTTTTGTCCAATGTTTGGTATCTCTGAGAAGAGAACTTCACTGGGTATTGTAGCATATATTCTGTTTGAGTAAAACTTATTCTTCAAAGAAAAGAATTCGCCAAGAAGTGAGAAACCGCAGTTTTCTCATAATGCGCAAATATGAGGAAATGGTTTTCTTAGTGAAACATTTTCAAAGTGGCGAATGACAGTTCTTTTTGTTGTTCAATAAATAGGGAAAACTCCTCATCCAAACACCAAACTACTGTTACTTACATACATTACAGCATGAAAACGAAGCTTAGGAAGTCAATGAATTAAGCTTTTGGAAAGCTTACCATGTTGAGGCATAAATGTCTTAACTGAATATAGAAAATCCTGATTATTTGATATGTGATAGAGAAAGCTTCGAAGCTTTTCCCACAAAGCTTTTCCCACAAAGAATCATAGATTGAAAACAACAATAAAATTTTTTATGATGATTTGTATGCGAAAATGAACTTATTTTTTAGCCAATCTATTAGTAATAACCGCTCTCTGCCGCTACTTGGCAGGTTCGTCTGGGATTCGGCAGCTTTCTTGCCTCGTATATCTTTCGTTCCAGTCTGTATTGTGCAAATGTAAGGATTTGCTAGTGAATTTCTAAGTTTGGAACAAACACTTCTGTCTAACCTATAAGTCGTTCGATAAGTTAGTAGCTTTTCTCCTCATACCTTTGAGGAGCGGTTGACTTGCGGCAAGATGCGTATATCATTTGGAAGGGCTGATTGTGCTCTTCAAAATACGTCTACTGATTTCGGTAAAAAGCTGATTCATTCGGATCTCGGAGCTTCCAAAGATGGAAATTTTCATAGGCAAAAAGGAGCAGTTTCGGTATTTACGCATTTTTTAATGAAAAGAAGCGCTTTCGCGCAGATTTTTCAGTCGATTGCAAAACATGGCACACGTACATCAATATGAGACGAAAAAATTTAATTCTTACAGAAAATCAGGGGCTAAGCAGGATGTCTCCGAATAAGAATTTTCGGGGGAAGGCAGGACGTCTTGCACTGAAATTTGCTGTACAAGTAGGCGATGGTCAACGATACCTTAAGCGAACCAACTGCACCGTCTAAACCCGATCGTACCGCAAAAAAAGCCTAATAGACAGATCCGGTAAGTTCTTCTGCATGATTAGACATGGCTTCATACGGCTAACGTCGTCAAAACTGTCCTGCACGATTTGATTAAACACTTTAGCACCTAACGTACTCTCCAAATCTCGCTCTGTCAGATTATCATTTGCTCCGCTCTCTAGTAAGCTTCATGAATGCACGTCTCGATTTCAGTAGGTAGTTTGAGCGCTGGTTAGATGACTTTCTTGGGCCCGGCGCGTTGCCGTTTGAAAAATTGAGATTGAGAGGCTAACAAGAATGGGCCAAAAGGTCATGCGCTACAGCGAGGAAAATAATTTTGATTAATTTTTACTGTAAATTGATGATTTTGTTGGCTTATAAAAACGCTACGAACTTACGGAACGACCTAATAGATCGAGGATGATTAAGGACACAATTTTGGCCTATCAGCTGAATATGAGTTAATATTCTAAGCAACAGACAATGCGCAGTCAATAACATAGAAGGTCTGCATGTGTCCCATGCTGTAAGGGCTGAAAGAGCGTCACGGTATTGGAAGGTGGAAGCATTCAAAGGAGGTACGGTACCTGAGAATGCGTCATATTAAAGATAATGGGGGGGGGGGGGGAGGGGAGGGGGTGTAAGGGTTTTGACAGTTATGGGATTGATATGGTGGTTATTATTGACCTTGTGCGTAAGTGACATTTGTGATTATGCCGATGAACTTAGCTAGTCGATGAATCCCGCTGAGGAAGTGATTAATACGTAGGCCAGTCGTAACAAGCCTACCTTTCCTTTCCTTCGCGCGAATTTTTGTCCCAAAGCAAGCACGAAAAAATTAGTAATTCGATTTAGCCTACATTAGTGGAAATAACTTATCAACAAAAATCCGTTAAGAATACCTATGCGAAGTTTGGTTCAAATCTCATAATTATTTTAGCATTTTAGGCCAGTCATAACAAAACTGTTAAGCAAAAACGCAGGAAGTCAATGCATCAAAAGCGACAATAGATTATTTTTGACAAAAGCTAGTGACACCCGTCCGCCCCGAAGCTCCTGTACGCGAACTTTGGTTCAGACGCCAATTTTTTGAAACATTTTGGGCCGGCAAAATTTTTGAGAAAAAACTGCAAAAAATCAATAAATCGATAGAAACGATCGGCGTATTGCGAACAAAATAACTTATAAACACGCGCGTCGCATCATTCAAACGAGTAAATGAAATGAGCTATACCCCTCTTGTCTAGCTATCTGGTGAAATTGGATTGAACTGCTGATAAGACTTTTTCTTCGATGCCGAATCTCATTACAATAGAAACGCGCAGCAGATTGCCACGAAAGGAGCCTATGCTGACCTTCGTCGTTTAGAACACAGGCATTTTTGACCTGCGTTAATACTTGTTCTATTATTTAGGGCTGCGAAAAATTTGCGGAGCAAAAATCGAAGGAATCATCAAACTAATAGGGACAACCCATCTGTCCCAAACAAAAAGGCTTATTAACAGACGTTCCACCCCATTTATGTCTGCTAGATTTAGTTTAAATTCCATAACTCCTTTCAATTTTTGGTCGAACATGAAATAATTCCTATGCAAAGACCGCAAAAAATCAATAAATCGATGGAGTCAGACGGTGGAGATCCTCCTAGCCTTTTTGGGCGGACACACAAAAAGTGGCTAATATTATATAGTATTGGTTGATTGGTTTAAATTTCGCAACTCCTTCTATCTTTTCTATCCTTTTTGGCCGAAGTTTGAAAATTTTCCAAGCAAAAACTGCAAAACAAAAAATCGAAAGAGTCAAACGGTGGGTCCCGCACAAACGGCTTATTAACACACGCCTCACCTCATACATTACGTCTGCGAAACTTGGTTCGGATTCCATGAACTCCTTCTATCCTTTTGGGCAAACATACAGAATTTTCTAAGCAAAAAAACTAATAAATCAATAGAGCCAAATGGTGGGTCCCGAACAAATGGCTTGTTAACACACGCCTCACTCCATACTCTGCCAAATTTGGTTCAAATTCCATGACTCTCTCTATACTTTTTGATTTTTAGTTTAAAGTGCTTGTGCTTCTAGCAATTATCGCGCAAACTAAAGGAGGCGAATTCAGCTTTAATCATTTTTGCAAAGATTACGAGATTTTGGCTATACAACTATATGAAATTTGCTCGCTAAAATTCTCTTTGGAGGTAAGTTAATGGGGTGTGGCACAACTCCAGAAAAGCTGTGACTGCCACACCTTTTCAGGGGTTGTGCCATACCCACATTAACTCCCTTTCGAAGCATTCAAATCTATACATATATAAAACTCAAAAATTGTCAGTTTGGAGGGTATGTGCTTTATAGGATCGCACGCCGCTCAACCGATTCAGTTGAAACTTTGCACACATATGTTTTCGACCCCTGCGCAGATGATAGGCTACTTTTCGCGGCTATTCGTTGGGTCCTTCTATCGATTTATTGATTTGTTTACGTTTTTCTAAGGAATTAAAGGTTGGTTTACCATGTTTGATCAAGCATTCTCCCATCGTCATGTAAAGAAGGGCGGTGAAGCTCATTTTCACCTCAGAATCACGAGGATGCGGTTTCAAAGCGGATGTCCCTGGGTAGGTCACCAATAACATATAAGGGGGGGGGGGGAGGGTGGGTTGCAGGTGAACGGAGCAAGACCCGGGCTCGACCGGGAAAGCCAACTAGTATCATATAGGACCGTCCATCTCGTCATTGTGGAATTTGCTTTGAGAACTGCTTGAGCTTTACACCGGGATTAGTAATTGCTTTATTCATTTGACGTTTCGGCTAAATCGTCCTCTTCAGAGTTTGAAATGCTCGAATGCATGAGAATCTGTTTTATCAAAAGCCGCACCAGGACTCAGGAAGACGTATATTGCGTCAGAACCGAGAGCTACAAAAGCGAGAGCTTGGATGACTAATTAATCTTGGGCTAATCTATGCTGTATGTAATGCTGACAATAATTTTTTATTTAAATTGTCAATTTACAATGAAAACCCTTTAACGATTGATACGGTTCATTTCTTTATTGCGTGTTATTGAGCACGTATCTTCGACTTCTCTCTAAGAGACTTCTTTGACTTTTTCTTCCTTACAATCTTAGAATTGAGTCGTGCTCTCACTTTCGGAGGATTATCCATAGGTTTTAAGACTTCAAATGAGCATTCCTAAATTATTGACTACTGAGCATAATTGCAACATGATGTAGCATATCTGCTTCCTGGGATATTGAACACTTACCAAATTCTTATTAACAATCATCACTGCAGCGCTGTTGTCGAATTCTCCACAATATCTGGATTCATAATATCAGATTGATTCATAAATAGTGTATGTTCCTTGCGCTCGTTACAGGATAGGATGCCTACATCGCCCACGGCCGCCGTTCTTGGCCGGTAGCGAATTTTGATCTCACAAGAACGCTACATCACATTTTCTCTACGCTCCATCCGTCCCTGCTCATCCCTGTTTTGTTTTTCGCTCATGTGCTTACTCTTATATTAGGTCGTTAGGAAAGCAATGTCGCTTTTTCCAAAAGCACGCCACATCTCATGAGACAAGGATATGTAAAAGAGTCTGGTAGCATTTGATGCAGCATTTCATTCTCTTTCTAATGGTTGTATAAACTGCAATCACTGCAAAAAATTCTATGACCTCTCGAAAAATTATCAAAGTCTGCAACCCATGCTTTTTGAGAAGGCCAAGTTTCACAATTTTCTAAATTTTTATGTGAACTCTCGAAAGGAGTCCAAGTAATGGTGGATAGAGCAAACCCTACAGGAAATAGCACAACTTTTTTTACTCCAGAGCTCGTCATAATTTTTGTATAGATTTTTTGATGGAACCACCGAAATTTAGCAGGCTCGTCTCTGCACCAAACACCAATAAACTTTCGGATTTTGAAACTTACAAAGAGGATTATAATTTGGCACTAATTTTACAAACCAAGTGAGCATTCATCGTTACAGATCAGCAACTTTCGAAAATTTCGTGCACAGCCTGGGGCGCTCTGGAAAACCTGAATTATGATGAATTTATCCCGGGAAACTTGATAAATCGGAAACAAAATCAACTGGCGGAAAGAGGAGCAAAAGCTGCGTCGAATGACCCCGAGTTGCTTGCCGGTTGTTGTTCTGTGAGGAATTGAATTGACCAAATATGGAACTTGGTAACACCGAAAGATTGATTCTACAAACACTAAGAAGCAGACTAAGGAAAAGAAAAAATTGTTTTATGTCCTATAGGACTTGATCTATTTATTTTTCACTTGCACATCTTCGGGAAATCAATACAAAAATATAGAAAAATAGCCGAAACTGGTCATTACAAAAAGCATGAGTCGCAGGTTTTGGTAATTTTCTGAGAGCTCATTGAACATTATGCAATGAAATTACGACCGGTGGAAAGAGGACAAAATGATGCTTCGATGATCCCAAGAGCTCTTGAATCTTGGTTCCACGAAATGTGGCGTTTATTTGAAAAAGCGACATTACTTTCGGAACGACCTAATACATACTCTTCGTGTTGATTGTTTCCATTATCTGGTTGAAGTGGGCTCAGATATGCTAAGAATTTATTGTAAAAATAGCGAGAAAATGAAGTGAATGAAATGTGATGCGCACATCATATGGTTCAGCCAACGCATATTTCACGAAAAAGTTCCATTGCCGTAAAACAGTCAAAGATGAAGAAATGGAGACTTCCGAAAGTATTCAAATTCGGAGAGTAAATGGAATATCAAAAATCTTTCCAGGAAGAGCGATCACATTGGAGAATATGATCACCAGTAGCACATCCAAGCTACCACAGCAACCAAAACGGCGATGAAATACAAAGATGGTGTAGAGAGTCAAACTGCATTTAAGCGAGCATGAGGAAAGCCTGGAGGATGCAGGCGCAGAAGACTGCAGGAGCATTTTGAAATGTGAAGATTTGCGCTCTCGTGGGAACAAAAGCGGCTACCGGTGACTACCGATGGCTGAAGGAGGTTACGGACGGCTAACGGGTGGTATCAATGCACTCGTAGTTGAAAAATGTTTGAAACACAAACAGATAGATTGTAGCAACCTCTACTAAGCGTTCAAATATTTGCGGAAAGCTTGACTCGCTGGCATTTTAAAGCCAAAGTTTACAAAAATTTAATTGCCCGAAAATAGGCATTTAAGAAATCTCTGAGGACCCCAACTTGCTCACAGATATACTTCTTATATTAACTATGTGCAGCTACTGAAATTCGTTCACGTCTAGTAATCGAGAGTTCAAAGTAAGCAAAAATGTTGCCTTCTCCAGGTTCTTTTATGCTAAAGTTGATATTTCTCCAAATTGCGCTTTTAGCCAAAAATTTGCAGTTATACTCTTGAATGTTTGCAGTATGGAATATCTATATGGGAACATCTCAAAAACAGTTCGAAATTTCAAATTCGCTCTATAGTTTCATTTATGTAAGATTACAGCAGCCATGCATAAGAATGTTGTGGACATATATGCGTGAGCATAGAGGAAGCGTTCAAGACGGAGGGTTATTTTGTGCGTTTGAATTTTTTTAGATCTTTTGTAAATTAAAAGTGCATTTGCTTCACTATATTGAGTAATATGTTTTTTCCATTTTTATACTATTTTCAGCCGTTAGCGAAAGAACTTGCATTAAAAATGAATCGGCCTAATAATTACATATTTGTTCTGTAAACACCAACTTGAAAATGGAGATAAGAAAGTGATAAATCAAATTACTTTGGTGCAGAAAAAATTGTGACAAGTCGTCGATCAGCGAAAAACTCGTAACCGTCTTGAACCACCTGATGAGCTCTGCAACATATCTGCCTAATTGACTAATGTAATATAATTTTGATTACCTAACGATCAGGTCGAGGTCCATGTCTCTACAAAATTTTTTTACTACGTTGACTCCGAAAACGTATGACACTCCCCGAGAATTTCTTGCCCATCCGTGAGTTTGTGGGTCAGGATCTGACCAGAGGAGGTCCTGAATAGTATGCTGACAAATTGTGTCACACATATTTTCCAGTTGCTCTAAGAAACCTACCATTGCCATTGGGATGTCTTCAGGATCAAGAGGACGGCTTATATCCTCCATCTGGGACCATGATGTGAGGCATGGAGAAAGACCACCGTGCATTCCCATGATACGGCCTGCTACTAATGAGCATAGGGGGAGGGCATCGAAGAAGTCCTAAACGATACGTAAAATAAAAAAGCTTCGTTTATTTGTTTCCTACCTGGAATATGTTGTATAGTCTTACGCTATATCGACGCTTACACTCATCATAAAAGCCATAAACCTATAAGAAAATTTTTTTAGGTCCGATACATGGATGACCAAGTTGTAGGAAAACTCAACACCAGCAACCTTGTTAATGATTTTACATTCGTGATTTCCACGAAGAATAAAAAAGCATTCCGGATAAAGAATTTTATAGCTCATTAATATTGTTATTACTTCCAGTTGTTGTCGTCCCCTTAATTTTGATTGGACTGGTTGAATTGTGTGACTAGCATCCTTCAACTTCCTACCTGTCAACATAATCACCTAGAAATAAGTACGTACAGTCAGGCGGATAGCCACATCTGTTGAATATCCGAAGGAGGTCGGGAAATTGACCATGTATATCTCCGCATATCTAAATGCTCTGTACTATATTTCTGATACAATAGTTTGTATTTCCAAGTAAAAGGATGCCGCATTAGTAGATTTCAAGTTTATTCTTAAAGCGCCTGTGCTCTTGACATTCAGTCTCTATCTGTTTAAGACATTCAATCTCTATCTGTTTCTGTTCTCTATCCGGAAGCCTTTTCATTCCAAGATACGAGGGAACAAGCTGAAATTGGTAAATCTGGAACGAAGACTCCTTTGGTGCTCACGAAGTCTTTACGAATTAGTGAAAGTCCTTGGAAGTGCAGTCGAGCTCCGATTCCTTCTGGGCGCTGCTTTGCAATAGATTTATTGAGGGCTTCAAAAAAGCTAGGCGTAAGGGATCTAGATCCTTTTGGATCTGATATGCAGCTTTCAGTATGTAGAGGCTGTCCGCCTCATAGCCTAACTTTGCATTACTGTGACTTACAACAAGTAGTTCTGATTACAATACGGCGGAATGCAGCAGTCATCCTGTACAAAATATGTATTTGCGAGCATAAAATAACCTCAACTTATTTTTATTTCATCTATTGCGTAGGATAAAAAGTATGATATATATATATATGAATTTTTGTAAAGAAAGAAGAAGTTTTCGACAATTACTTTCTGAGAGCGCAGTAATCGTAACTTGAGGTTTACAATTTATTTCGTGCTTGGAGGCATAAACATTGTGTTACAATACAGTGTCTAGAATATAGAGAAGGTTTTGCATTTCTAATTTTGCAGTAATTGCATTCAAAAATCTATCCCTTCATGAATGAAATATTTGGGACCCTTAGTCAAATAATTTTCTCTCCATATATCTTTCAGATAAGGCTTAGTTCATCTCGGATGGGTGTCGATTTAGAACCACATTGAAGTTGGTTTTTGTTTTTCCTGCGATTGTATCCGAAGTTCCAGTCGGCGTACACGTGCCTGCAGTCAAAATTTAACTTTTTATCCTGAATTTTGCGAGAAATTTTCTTCGATGTTGCGATAGTTAAAGCTTGCTCTATCATACTGCAAATTTTCCGATAGAAGTCATTTTCTGAAAAGGACAAATCTGATGATGACTACTGCTTGCCACGGCATTGACAATTGCCAACTTAAAGGTTTGCGTTGACGAGAAAAGGTGAAAATGCGCTACGTTGTACCTGCTATTGTCCAAGTAATTTCCGCGCCAAATTTTGTGCTTCTACATGGCTCCGCTCTGTTTTATAATGGCGAAAATATCAAGATGCAAAACTGGACACATTGTAGACCAGATGCATGAATCGAAAGTCGAAATAATTTTATGCATGAAAAGATGAAAATTATGTGCGCAAAAGATCGCTGGCTCAGCTGGCACAAAGCATGAACAGTTCCTGCTAATTCGATAATGCTCACTACGGCATTCATTTACATACAGTCGAGTAGATTCAGCGGTAAATATAGTGTGCTTGCACAGAAGGTAATGCGGTAAAATTGGCGCGTGAAGAAATAGCTTCGACTGTGACGCCGGCCAATTGCGCGTGCAAAATACCCGCAGTAGTGGCGTGGCTACTTGTTCACGCGCAAATTTCACCGCATTTCACCTTCTGTGCAAGCACACTATATTTACCGCTAAATCTACTCGACTGTACATTCTGTCCCAGTCCTAATTAGTCCAAAACAGCATGGCAGGAGTCCTTGTTGCGAGTTTTGCGTCGCGTCTACGACTTGCTTGTCTTCTCCCTCTTCAATTTTTTCGCTCTCTCTGAAGCGCAAACCACTAGCGCTGGGCAGGCAAAATTAACGCCAACAGTTTGGCTTGATAGATTGAGACGGACTGTAAGTTTCTTTGAATTGATTCCCCAACCATGGTTCGGCGCTACTCGTATGCATAGCAACTTTGGTGGCATGCCATTGCGTGTCCGTTGTGAACAAACCATTGTTTTCGCATGTGACCTCACTGTATAGAATCATTTTGGATAATTCTGGCTCAGCTTACATTAGCAAACTGGTGAGGATGTTCGAAACGGCGACTTCTAATATAGGGATGCAAATTGAGCAATATTCGCAAAAGCGGGGTCTACCACTGCACTCGTACCCTCTCCACTAACATGTCGATTCTAACACTTATCTCTGCAGTTTTTTACCGGAGCATCTCCTCCTCCTCGACTCAAAAACGTTTGCTCAGAACAATAATCCTATCCCCATGTGTCAGCATGGGCCCTGTTGCTTTGCTTCCGATAATCTTGAAAGAACTCTCCGATACATTAATACAAACGTCACAACATTTCCAAGTGATGCCGGAAAATCTACTGATGACAACAGCGAAAACTGAAAAGGGGCTCAAGACTCGTGTGATGCTCGTTGACGCTCCTGGTAGAAGTGATCGATAATTCCTCCAGAATATATAGTTTTAGTTTCCTTTGGTAACTGATGTATTGTGACAACTTTTGAGTAAGTGCGGTAATCATCTGTGAATTCAAGAATGTTGGAAGAGTGCTATGTTGCAACAATTTGTGCATTTTTCTCAAAATAACTTCAAAGTGCTCAATTCATCAAAAAGAGAGCGTGGTTTTTTGGATTATGCTCCACAATGTAGGCGTTTCAGTGGATAGAGAATGGCTTTTATAGGTCAACCTAGCTAAAGCAGGCCATCCTTGTCAAGGCATCTCGTGAGAATCATCCCCTGCCTTCACCTGGGTATTACTCGCTAGTCAGCAAAACTTCTGGTGTCACCCGGGAGATGATATTGAGAGTCAGATCCAAAGCGTACATTCGATTATCTATGCACCGAACTTCACAGTTTTTTTGCGACTTTGAACCAATAACGCCCCTTTTATCACTCTTAACCACCTCTCACACTATTCAATCTCAGTAATTTTTCACCGCGTTCGTCTACCGCATGATGGGACTTAGGATGTAGGATAATCACAACCACTGATTGGCAAAAAAATCAAACCTAAGTCTTAAAGGCAGCGTCCCGGCAAAAAGATGGGTGCGGGGTTTTTGTGGCGATGTTAAAGTAGACCTCTTACCTAAGCGATGACTGAAGTTCGGAGCAAAAAGAAAGTCTACCCAACCTGGAATTTGCTTTGAAAGTGGCCTGGATCTTACGGTAGGCCCGAACGCCGCCCGCACAGCGATTTCGAACTGCAAGGTCAGAGCAACCATAGCGCACACAGGCACACAGTTATGAGCGCAGGGTCTCGCAACGACTCTGCGTCTGTGGAGTTCGTAGACCCCCTTTCGCGCTGCAAGCTCCTGTCGTCGTTTAGTTACGGGGCCTACTAATACATTACTACTAGAGCCAGGACCCCTACCCCTTCCCCCCCCCCCCCCCCCAATCTTGTGGGAAGCTTTTAAAGCGAGACCATAGATGCTTTCGGCAGCAAAACGGATTCAACAAACAAGAAGGTAATAGTTAGGGAATATCGTGCAAACATAATCACTATGCTTGCCAGAGGTAGCATGCATCAAATATGACTTGATTGTGTACACGGAATATAACAGAAACGTGGCCGTAATAGTAAACCAAGGAGCAGGTCTTGCCAAATCAATGAAGATGGTTCACAACGCAACGTTGGGAGTGTGGGTTTTGCCATACTGCCTGTGTTAATTACATACTCTTTTTTTCCATGCCAGAGCTTTGTTCGCGGTGTATTGCTCAAGGCATACGGCATACCTCACGCTATTTAAATCGCTGCACTTTGACACGCAACGACTCTTCATCAATGGGCGTACAAGCGCTTTGCTGGGGCAGACTTGATGTGTCTGTGACAATACACAAACGCTGAGCTCTCATGCATTGAGAGCTGGGCATGGTAAATCGTAATAATCTGGCAAAATATCAGCTCGCTGAGTTCTAGCGATTTGGTGGAATCCCTGAAACTCAGCCTATACGTAGTTTGAATATTCGTTTACACTTCGTCGACTTCCATGGAATCGTATAACAAGAAACGGACTGCCGCTTGCGTTGAATAAAGATTAGCATCACCAACTGCTATTCACCCATAAGCAGTGTGAGCTCAGAATGTTGCAAGGAGACAAGACGTCATTAACTGAACACGAGTCGGAGCTGGTAACCTTAACGCAGCGACAGGATAGACACAAATGCAAGAGGATGGCAAATGAAAAGTTTGGTTGAGTGTGACATAGAATAGAGGCAGATCTACAAAAATTATCGCGACTGCTCTTCTTTCTCATAGGAACTCTATAAAGAGAAAGAATATCGTCAACGGACAGGGATCATCAAATAACAAGCACATGTAGCACAAGTAGTGGTCCAGAATTCTGGGGCAGGGGTGGGAGGAGAGGGAGGGAGCGAGAATCGACTTTCTTCGTCTTCACAGGCTTAAGTTTTGCCGCAAAAAAAAGCTGCACCAAACTTGTACCATAAGAAATCGACACATGCATTTCCACGTGATTTCGGGGTAACAAAAGAGGAAATGCAAGAGGATAGAAGAGGTAAAAGAGGTGTTACCTGAAGGACGCATTGACGACGCGATTTAAGGAAACGGTTTATAGAAAACCGAGAATAAGCAGTCAAAGGGGGCGTTTCAGTACTCAAACAAAGACTAAGCACCAACGGCGACATCTTGCTTTCAATAAATTTCTAGATTTACTTCACAAACATTCCCTATGGGCTAGCTCAAACACTTTTTCCGAATGCGCGCACCTTCATGGCCTATGTACCAGCGGCGCGCCTAAATTTGTGGGCGTGGCATCGTTGTCGACGAGCGGCGATGCATCGAAATCTGCCATGCAATCGGCGTGCCTTGCTTATGGCGGGCAGCGCGCCATCTTGAGTGACCGTGCGAGCGGCGCGCTGTCCTTAGTGATCGTGCGGGCAGCGTGCCATCACCTTAAACGTGTTAGGACCTAATACATTAGACAAGTCGCTTCTTCGGTACTGCATCATTTTGAATTCATCATTGGCCGCGGAAAATTGTCTTCGTGCATCGCATTGTCGGTTTTGTCTCTGCCGGTTGATTGCCTCTGTTCTTTATTGAGTTTCTATAGAATGCCTATATTAACGACACCCTCCGCTGCGCAGGGTATTGGCTGCGGGAGCACCCTCTTAAGCATAGGCGAAATTCAACTTGAGAGATTATAAGCGATACATTCCTTCTCTAACTTTTTGTTTGCATATTTTTTTCAGAAGTTAACGATGTAAGGAAACGTTTCCAGACTCAAAGATTCGGGCGGGCACGGGCACGAGGAGTCGATTTAATGAAGGCATTTCGGGCTCGCAAGAAATGGTAAGTTTCTAAAGTATAGTCCACAACTCCAAAGGAAATGTGTTTTGGACTTCATAGAAATGGAGAACACAACGGAAAAAGAACTAAAGCGTTCGAGGAGCTAGACAACATTGAGATTGGTGGCCACAATCATTCAAGTCCCTTCTGTTGGTTCTGTGACAACGATATTACACAAAATTAAAATAGTACTTTTAGGCGACATAATCTCTTGAAGATTCGAATCATTAAAATGGATACTCAATAAGGTGAGAATTTTTGCATGCTTAGGCGTAAGTAATTCTAATGTCTTTCAGCGTTACAACGTGCCGCACCGACAGAAGACTGATGTGCCACGAACGGAACCAAGAATAAGTACTGTCTTCTTCATTTGGCCATTATGTCGTTTGTGCCGTTATGTCGTTTTCGTGGATGCATTGATAATAAACCTGTCCTCTAATGTTTGTTTACACATTTGGTAATGAATTTTGAATTACAATGCTCTAATTTAGCATAAAACTGCGAATTCCGTCAACGAAGCCTATCTGAGGCATACAGTGCTTTTGAAGGAGCGGGTGAGCGGCGAACCTTCAGCGAGCAAGCCGCGTACCTTTATCCTACGGGCAGTGGGAGGCATGAGCGCTCGCACGATGAAGGTGCGCGCGTCTTCGGAAAAAGTGTCTGAGAATCAGTTCAAAACATGAGTTCCTGTGCTCATCGTGCTCATATGTACGGCAAGCTAAACCTGGGCGGTTCACATGAACTATATGCATGTCTATGATCTCGTCACATGTGCTTCACAGAGATTTTCGCTGGTTTTCCTGTATGTCTTCCTTGTGTTTGTCAACGATGTCCTTGTAACTCACGCGCAACGTAATTGTAAACAGTTACTCACTGCCAAACCCTTTCCATGTACGGTCGTAACTTTGGGTTGAACTTTTTTTACAGAAGAACAATTGTGAACTTGAATTGATTGCTTCAATTTGATTTGCTGATCGCTATAAACACAATAAACACTGTAGTCTACATCTTTACAAAAAATGTCCTCTGATCATAAAACGCGAGCCTTGTTTTTAATCCATAAAATTTTGATATTAGCCATGTAGTTTTGTTAAGACATTTATTCGCTTTAACTTTGGCAATAATGCCTTCCTCAGAGACCTGAAAGTCTCTCACACTGTTTTACACCATGTACGATTAAATCTCTGTCCTTATCTAGCTTAGTTCGATGTGTCAGGAGCAAGCATGCCAAGATATTGCTTTTGAGAGTGTATTAACAGGAAGAGAAATTTGATTGTACATAGTGCAAGACACTGTAATACTTTCTTCTAGGTCTCCGAAGGGTTGTTTCAGACTGCCGCACTGACCGCAGCAGTCTGCTGCAGACCGCAGCTGACTGCAGCTGACCGCACTGACCGCAGCTGACTGCAGCAGACTGCAGCAGACTGCATGACCGCACTGACGGCAAGGGCCGCACAGATGGCTGCGTCCTTTCGTAAGGTGGGGAGGATAAATGCTTATAGCCCAAATAATCAACAACAATATATGCCTAGACCCAAAAGACAACAGCGAGAGTAAAACAGAATATGCAATTACAGGAAGAATCAAAACAAATAAGAGCATACCAAAGAAAAACAATCGCCAAATTTGATTGGGAAAAGTTTGAAAATTACGAACTTCCTAGGCGCAAATTACGGTGTTTTGACTTGATCGCAATTGATTTCTCTTTTGCGAAACGATGCAGCGATCTGTGCGGCCATTGCGGTCAGTGCGGTAAGCTGCAGACTGCAGCAGTCTGCTGCAGTCTGCTGCGGTCAGTGCAGTCAGCTGCAGTCTGCTGCAGTCAGTGCAGCAGTATGAAATAACCCGAAGAAGGCACTACTGCCAAAAAGTTAGACCGAAATACTATTCTAACAATCCTGCTTAGTTTAAAATGCCTTCATACCGCGCCGGCAGCCGCCGCAGACAGTCCGTAGCCGCCGCTGGCCGCTTTTGTTCACAAAAGTGCAAAATCATCAGATTCTTACCACTTTGGCGCACCCGCCTACGCTTTCCATCTTCCACGCTTTTTTGCTCCTACAGCTGCTAATGTGCAGTTCGACTCTTACACATTACAGAGATATCTATATATCTATAAAAGTCAAAGTTTGTGCGACTCTGAACCGTATGTTTTTTATAGACTCTCTTGCGCGTGAACCAACTGAGCTGAAACTTTGCACATATATATGTTTCTGACCCTGTAGATGTTTTTAGGCTACTCTTTAAGACGATTTGCTGGGTTTTTCTATTGATTTATTGATTTTTGGCACCTAGCAATGAAACTAAAACCTTATCATCCGCTATCTTGCCGCTTGCACATTTTGGTGTAAACAAGAGCAGAGAAACTCATTCTCATTTTGCGGTCAGAAGGATGCGGTACTTCCAGATGATGCTGCTTTGAGGTAGGCATTTGCAATTAAACGCACCGTACAGGTGGATATAGGCTGCGGGACCGGAGAAGGAAAGGGGAGGGGGAGGGATGCAGAAATCCAGCAGATGGAAGCGGGATGAAAGATGGAAAGGCGTAGGTTTTGAAGAGAACACATATCTTATGCGCTCCCTCTCTTCCCTCTGGCTTCGTGGCTCATGAACCGGGCAAGACCGGGTATGCCAGCTAGTTCAAGATAAAGCGGTAGCCAAGGAAAAGATTGGAGCAGAACCATACTCAAAAGATAAACAATTAGCACACCCACAAAAATTGGACGCAGCCGAAATCAGAGAAATCACAACGCGAAGAACTTAAGCGAACTATGATTCAAATGCAAGAAAGAAATTGAGCACCAATAGGATAACCAGTATAGATCAACAAGATAACAAACAATGGACACAAATATGGGTGTTGCATAGCGGCGCAAGAGGAAGGGAAAAGCATGGGAGATGAGAAGCTTAGGCGGACGTACTCAGAAAAGTGAGACTCTGATATATTTTTGCTCCTATAAACAAAAGCGGCCAGCGGCGGCTACGGGCCGGGCGGCTACTGAGAGCTACTATGGGCTGCCGATGCGGTATGAAGGCACATTCACAGCAAAGTATGGACTCTCTTCCCTAAATAAGACCGCGACAGAACGACAATTTACGCATTGAATTCGTTCTGGATCGTTTTGCACTAGAATTTTTTGAGATTACTTTTGGATTGAAGTCATCATGTACAAGGGCGAGCGGACCCATTGCGTGGATCCCACGAAAACTGCGCTTCAAACGGATCCGCACCGCTTTAAGCTTGCAGAAGTGGGTCCGTAATTAGATCTTTTGCAAAGTTTTGAACTTTCACGACATATATCAGGTTGTACCGAAAGTTCTTCCGCACCAAATTCAAAAATTCATAACTTGTTGAATTCTTGTTGAATTTACAAGAACTAAATTTTGTATAAGAGTGGAACTCATGCTCTTTGCAACTGTACCTGAAATGTTCGTTAATGTTTACAAATGAAGGAGATAGAAGCTAAAAACCAAAATCACTCAAAAATTGAATTTTTCGTGTAGGGTCATAAAAAATCGGAAACTTGCAACAAAAATTGGAGCAGCGGTATTGTAGGTTCTTTCAGGTTTTTTTTTACAATGGTGCAAAGTTTGCGGTGATTGAGCGTCTCTATGAAAGCTATGATTTTCGAGCAAGCAATACAAAAGGGCGACTTTGGTTTATTTTGGCATTTTTCAGGAAAATCGTGACTTTTCATAGAGACGCTCAATCGCCGCACACTTTGCACCTTTAGAAAGAGCTGGTGAAAGAACCTACAATGCCGACTGCTCCGATTTTTGTTGCAATTTTCCGACTTTTTATGACCCTACACGAAAAATTCAATTTTTGAGTGATTTTGGTTTTTAGCTTCCATCCCCTTCATTTGTAAACAATAACGAACATTTCAGGAACAGATGCAAAGAGCATGAGTTCTTCTCTTATACAAAATTTAGATCTTGTAAAGTCGTTGAGAATTCAACAAGTTATGAATTTGTGAATTTGGTGCGAAAGAACTTTCGGTACAACCTAATATATGTGTAAGCCATCGATTTCAGCCCAAAAATTGATCAAAAGATGGAAATTGTAGATATATGGCGCCAAAAAGGGTCGGTGGAATAAACTGCACAATTCTCAAGCTTCTACTTGGAAAATCAAAGGGATTTTTTGCTCAGAGATGTAGCTCATGGTGGTCACTCTCCGTTATAGCACCTGTTAAGCCGTAATGAATTCAATAACTAATTCAAATTTGCGTCTATTTTTCTGCAGAAAAATTTCGTCTTCTAAAAGTCACCGATTTTACATAAAAAAGCTTTTGGAATGAGTAGTTGTTTACAATTCATTGGTAATGCTCAGCATAGGGAGGTGAGTTTCAAAGACGTCATGAAGCTTTACTAACTTTTATGCCAAGGATGGCGCTAGCTACTTATGCTAATCTACATGCTTTTAGCATGTATATGCGCAAGGAGGAGCGGAACCAATGCGCCGTTCCCTCAGGATCGCATGTAAAGCCTATCCATTATACTTTGGGAATTTCGAAATTTTTTTCGAATATTCGAATATCGAATAATATTCAAAAATCGAAATCCTCGAATATTCGACTATCGAATATTATTCGAAAATTGAAAACTTCGAATATTCGACTATCGAATTTTGTTCGAAAATGGAAGTTTTCGAATCGAATAATTTTCGAATATCGAATACCATTCGATATTCAAATTTCGAATATTATTCGGTTCTCGAATAATATTCGATTTTCGAATACTATGCGAATAAATTATGTCAGTGAGACTACCTGTGAGAGACCAGAACATCTCAGAATAAATTTTTTCAGGTATAGACATTTTTTATGTTTCAATTTACAACGAAAAAACGGTTCAGTTGCCCCGGCAAGAAGATGGGTGCCGGATTGTGGCGATGTTAAAGTAGTCCCCCCACCTAAGCGATGACTGATGTTCGGAGCGAAAAAGGGGGCTACCAGGCCTAAAATCTGCCCCCGTAAGTGGCCCGGATCTTACGGTAGACTCGTGAGTACGAGATGCATGCAGGGTAGAGACGCAGAGTCGTTGCGGGACCCTGCACTCCCAACAGTATGTGAATCTGTGGGCTGACATCAACCTAGACTTAAAGTATGAAGCGATGTATCGATCGATTTTCACTGTTGTAAATTACCGTAGGAAAACTGAGGAGGGTTTTGAGATAACAAGAGCCGTTTGCCCAAGAATGAGAAACAAAAAGGCCGATCTTACACTAGGCTTCTAGAGACACTCTCTATATAAAGAATTTGCACTCAACCGCAACGCCTTTTGCAACTTATGCCAGGTACACCACAACAGATGTTTTCCAGCGCTTTTCAAAAAAGAGAATGCACATTTGAAAAGCTTGATAGCCCGTGCTAGCTGAACATACGTAAAATCTTGCTACATAGATTTGAAATCTCTTTTTGTTGAGGAAACTCTTTTGGATGTCTCATTTCGCAGTTGCTCTATATGCTAGTTCATAACGTGATAACACAACAAGAAAAACATAGGTGATTTGCTTTCTGCTGTATTTGTAAGCTGAAGCCATCCCTACAGGATGTTACTTAAAGGTTGGCAAAAGACTTCGTGAGAGGTACTAGCGATTAAACAGTTTGTACATACCCTTGGGACACCCCGTATATGTTGTGGATATCGAAATTCCGAATATTCGATGCTTCGAATTTTCGAATAGTCAATTCTTATCGAATTTTCGAATATTCGGTGCTCATCGATTATTCGAATATTCCATGGACATCGAATGATCGGATTAATGACCATCGAATATTCGACTTTCGAATAATATTCGAAAATTGAGAATTTCGAATATTCGACTTTCGAATAATATTCGAAAATGAATTTTTTCGAATATTCAACTATCGAATATTATTCGAAATCTCAGATTTTCGAATATTCGAATTTTTGAATCATTCGCATTCGAATATTTATTCGAATAATCGAATATTCATTCGATTCGGTCCAAAGTATACTATCCATCCACATAGCTTTTGATGAAGAAAATTGGAGGAAGATTTTTACACTTCAGTAGTGCAGTGATTGTTTTCGTTGGAAACCCTATAAAGCATGAGCTTATGGACAAAAAATGTTCGAAATTCTCAGTTTCACGAAAGCGACGCCGGAAAAGATAGTTCAGCTTTCGTTCATATTTTCTAGAAATTTCGTGTACAAATGGGCAGATTTTTGCTCAGTGGTGTAATGTGCAGTAGCGACGGCTTCATGTCGATAATCACTTCATAATAACCTCAGTAGTTACCAAAAATCAATTTTCACTCTCGACGAGAAGTTTTTTATGCTTGAAGTTACCACTCTAATATGGTAGAGCTTGCAATGGATAGCTGTTTACACTTCATTGGTGGTGATCGCCATCATTCGAGTGAGTTTTAGAATAATAACTGTTAATAAGGAGAGGGCACTGGGGGACGCTGTGACGGACATGCAAACTCTTGATTTCAAGCGGCAGATTTCGCTGTTTAGAAAAGCGCCTGCAATTGTCAAAGGTTCCTGTTCAGAAAGTTAGAGTGCAGCTGAATTCTCCCAAGCACCTCACAATTTTGCTCCTTCTGAAGAAAGCTTTCAAGCAAATGCTATCGTTGCACACTAGGGCTCGCATGCGTGAAAACTCCTGCGGCGATGGAGCGGCGTCCCCAATGACAAAAAGTCGCAACGGGGTTTCGTCCGCAGCCTCTTCATAATGGAGAATGCTAAATTACGAGAATGAGTAAGGCACATAGATAGTAGGGCCAGTGCGAGCCGCGGAAGCAGAGGTGACGCACT
Organism: Cylicocyclus nassatus; assembly: GCA_958299035.1. Taxonomy (NCBI): domain Eukaryota; kingdom Metazoa; phylum Nematoda; class Chromadorea; order Rhabditida; family Strongylidae; genus Cylicocyclus; species Cylicocyclus nassatus. The sequence goes on along the minus strand of CATQJL010000223.1, from coordinate 46,182,242 downwards.
GGTAACATATAAAAGGGGAGGGGTGGGCTCGCATGCAGGAGAACAGTGGCCCGGTCTGGACCGGGAAAGCCAACTAGTTGTTAATAAAGTCAAATGCACCGTCCACCCTAAATCGAGGTGATGAAATGATGTTATATGATAACGGGGCCCAAAATTGAGCAATGACCCAAATTTCGCTGCAACAGATGGATTCCAGTGAGAAAAAACCGCTCCAGAAGGTAGAAATGGCGAAACTGGCCATGTCCATCAACGTGGGGGATCTGAAAATAAAAGGTCAATAAAAGGCTCTGATATATCGAAATTGTCATAAACCCGCTTCATTATGAAAATAAATTTGCTACATTCTTTCAACTCCAAAGCCGTGTTTTAGACTTGTAACTTTCAGACCACCCACACTGATGGACGGGGCCAGCATGGCCTCTTCTACCCTCTGGAACGGTTTTTTCGCTTTGAAATTTATCTTTTGCAGCAAGACTCTTGGCTTGTTCATTCACAAGCCCTCCACTGAGATCAAAATCTCACTCTGGGTGGAGTGTGCTTCATCCCTTGGCGCACATCTGAAGTGTTAATCTCAGAAGAAGAAAATCCGTTCTACCATCAATATCTAAAGGGTCTCCATGCATGCATGAATTAGCGTCTTCGGCTAATCAGAAATGCTTATTCCCTCTACTTCTGTGATTGCCACTGACAGGCATAGAACAGCAAACTGTCTGAGCAGCGGACTCCACTCGAGCGGACACTTGGCACAGAGGTGTAGTGATGGAGGTGCGGGGTTTCCTGCGGATGTCCGCTTGGAACATCCTCTTCCTTCGTCATAATGCCCTGAACTCAGCTATGCTGATCGTAGTTAAAGGCGCACAAGAATACAATTAGTGTCTAAGCAATAAACTGCATACAAGAGCTCAAGCTAACATTCACGGGTGCTTCAATCTCCACCATTGTATCTTGGTCGAGTACAATTTGTGTGCAAACGTCGATGGCCTCTCTTATAATTCCCTCCGTAGTAGTGTATGTGAGAGATGGATTTGCCGCATCGTTAACTGAACTAGGTATTAGCAACTTTAAGTGCAGTACATATAGATAAAAACACTATTCACCTGATAATAATTTGTCTACGAGACTTGCAATGAGTGCATGTGCCATCGTGTGTGGAGATACCACCAGCTACGCTCCCTACAAAACTAACAATGATTAACAATCGTAATGACCATTATATTTTGAATTCTTGCTAGATAAGATCATCCTGTTTAGCATACTTCACGTGATTTCAATCGCCACGAGATCTTGCAATGTCTTGAAATCCAAGCGAATAAGCGCCTGCAAATGGAGAGCATGTATATTAATGGAATGCCCTATCTTCCAAACATTCAAAATGCGTTTACGATGAGTTATGAACAGAGTGCGCCAACTCGTATCGCGACTGCGCTTGAAGTATGCCCAAGTAACACCGCTGTTCATTCTTTGAGTTGCCGAGCGGACATCAATGACGTCTCGAACAATTGTTGGAACAATGTACAAAAAATTATGAAGGACATGTAAATCAAAAGCGTGGAAAATTTTTGCAGAGTCTAGCAGGCCACCTGCGCCGTCTGAAGTGTGCTCAGAAAAAAAAAGTCATAAGTTTTCCTTTTCATATAACTCACTTTGCCATCAACTTTTATTTACACTCTATGTCCTACATATTAGTTCTCGCCGTCTCAAATACTCTATTCTCTGCTTAGTTATACCCCTGAAAAGCTCTGAAGAGTGGTGCAATTCTGCCCAACCGCAAAGAGATGCGCGCAGGAAAGCATGCTTTCATTCAAACAACATTGCTTTTATTACATGCGTGTCACGTTTTTTCTGTTCCTTCTTATTTGAATATCAAAAGCGTCTTTGTTTACGAGATCATGAAAGAAATCGTTTTTGAAATCCACCGGGGATACCTCGTACCGAGCTGATGCCAAAGCAAGTTCGCTAAACACCCGAAGTTTTCCTTTTCTTGATTTTTCTTGCCCTTTTCGAGAATACCTCAAAGGAGTAAAAATAATCTGGATCCATCGCAGTTTCAGAAAGTTGGGCATCTGAGAGAAAAAAATATATTCCGCAGGATTAAGGAAAGAGAAGTCGGTGTACCAGCTCAAAACCTGCGCTAACCAAAAGGTTCAATCGGTGTCATAGGCCTCGGGCAGAGTTCACGCGATCTGATCGTCGCGATTCAATGGCATGCCGATCTTCTTGTATTCCGGTTGTGGTAGTTAGTCACGATTAGACGTGTTGGAAAACTATCACAACCGAAATGCGAGAAGATCGGCATGCAATGAACTCGTAACACTTGTATTGTAGCAACTGTGTTGCGACGATCAAATCGCGTGAACTCTGCCCGAAGCCAAAGGAAGTGATTTGATAATATCGGGTTGGTCCAAAAGTTCGCGCCTTTCTTCACATCTATCATAAAAACAAGTGGAATAAAGATAAGCGGGTGGGGAACTATTATATATACATCGCCGATAGGCTCCGCGTCGCGCGGATTGGAGTCGGTACAAATTTGTTATGTCTTTGATGTGTGGAGCTGCGTACTTTGTGCTGATGTCAGCGTGAGACCATCCACTTTCGGCGACGTATAATGCTCCACCCAAGATGAACGTTTAGAGAACTGTTCGACTCGGCTTTTCTTCCTCTTTTCAGCCATGTATTTGCAGTATCTGCTCTGTTAGTGAAATAATCACGGAAGTCGAACACATGTTGTCGCCGTGACCGACTCTGGCAATTTTTCCGCATTTTCACTTTGAATTTTTGGAAGTGCTCTAATAACAGCTGGACAGAGGAACTAATGTGCAGTGTAACGCATTTTTGTAGCTTCGTAGCTGGTTTTTGAGGTGATTTCCAAAAGTATAATTTTGTGCCTACACGAACTCATATGCTATTTTCCGGAATTTGAAACCTACTAAAGTCAGTTATGATTCAGTACTAAGTTTACAAACAAATAAGCGTTTACCGCTTCGAATTATCGTCTTCCGAGTTTTTCAAGTGCATTAGCGCGCGTTCAAATCGGGGCTAATTGTGATTTTATAGCTGCTTCACGAATGGGAATGAAAAAAATTAGGTTGTAAAGAAAGTTCTGCCAATAAAGGTTGAGCTAAATTGTTTTATCTTCACCATGAGTGGCTGTCGCGCAACGATGTTTCGGTCATCTACCGACAATCTTAGGCTACTGATTATATCATGTGTTCTTTTTCTAAAGAAGAGCGCCGGCTGCGTTTCGAAAAAGTTGGAGAGTTTAGTTTTACACACCTTAGATTTGATAAGCTATAATTCGCTTGGAAAAGGCCCAGGTATCAGAGCAAGAAGCAGTCGGATGCCGCTTCATCTAATCAATGCGAAGGTTATAAAACGGATTTACAAATCAAGCTTCTGCAAGTTCTGTGCGCCTATAATCTGAGAAATGTGCCTTTTTGCAGACCTGAGCGCAACGGATTTATCTCCTTTTTTTCTGGGTTTCTCCTTTCTCTATATCGCTATTTTCTCGAGCTGAACAGCGTGTTTGGTAGCTGGGGCCATCGCACACAAGGCCCATATGCATGTACATCCCCGCTGGAGAGGGGAGGGGATTTGAGAGGGGATGTATCATATCTCGCTCTCCTACGTATCTTTCTTCTTTTTTCACTATCTTGCTTATAAAGTTTTACATACTGTCGCGGCTCCGCGATGCGAGCGCTCCTAAGTAGGAGGCCGGGAGCACTGGTTGTGCCGCGCTATCCGGCGACGATTACTGTACTTTCCCACGCTTGCCGCAATCGCCGCTGGACCTCTCCTCGCCTTGGCGCGTTGGCAGCCAAGAGGCTATAAATAGCGTCGGCGCCTCATTTCAACGCCTGTCTGTTTCGTTTTTGATCAATAATCTTTTCTTACGTTTTTCATTGTGCTCGTGCCTGGCATTTAGCTCCCGCCTTTGATGTCTCTTTTGCGTTAGCGGTCGAGCGGATCGGAAGTTGTATTGAATTAAGATTTAAGTCTGATTTGGGATTGTTTCGGACGAGCTACTTTTGATTTAGAATATTAAAATCTTATAAACCTTGGGAGCGGAGAGGCTGTCGCGCCTGGTATCCGGCGGCGCGCGGCGGATCTGTATTGGCGAAGCCTCGGGAGCATGTTATTGGAGGTTTGTAGACGTGCAACATCGGTAGCACGGGACAGGGCACCCTTTCCCGTGTTAGGGCTTTTCTTTTATTTAGTAGTCTAAGTTGTAGTAGTTTAGTATTTTAGTTTAGTGTCTATTTGTTTTCCTTTGTGTCATAAGGATAAACTATAAGTAATTTAATACTGTCTTTTACGCGCTAGTGTCAGTGTAGCCTAGGTTGCGTCGTATGTAATAAGGGGCGAGCGTGCGGGTAACTCGGGTAAATTTAGGTGCTTAGGGCCCACCGAGCCGCCACATATACACTTATACCTACCATAATGGATGCCAGGTCACTTCCACACAGGATTGGTTTTTTGCCATTTTGTGTGATCCCCAGGGATTCCCAGGTGATTCCCTGTGGATCACCCTTGGGTCTACAAGAAACGACAGTGCATATTACTTCTTAGAAGAGCGTTAGAATGTAGATAGTAAAGCCAGTGCCAGTCCTCTGCAGGAAGGTAAACACAGCTCTGCTGAATAACCGGGTCGATTGATTTTACAGATTCACATGTCAACAAAAATACTTGTTTCGCAAATAGCAGAACGAAAATATTTCAAAGATATGTAGAAAAAAGAGGAAGTCTGTGTTCTAATCTATAGCGGTAACGCGGACCTGCGAAGATGGTAGTAACTCGACTGCCAGGCTTGCAACGTCTGCAAGCGTTTTTTGTTCAAGACTTCTTAGGCTCATTCGTATTAGAGTACGCTCACACAAGAATGGTAAACATGCTGAAGTAATTTTGAGCAAGTTTTATGGTAATGTTCATTCGCATGGTTTGCTCTTTTATATGCTGATGCATGTGGCATCAGACCAACTTATCGCCAGCTTAGCTATACTCGTGTTGGTAGTCGGTGCAACTTTCTCACCTTTTGCTTAAGCTTTTCTTTCAGCTCACATTGTTATATTTCCTCACCGTTACCACTCAAAAACAAAACTACAACTTTAACAAAAGTTGACAACGTTTCTAAATCTATGTTGAAGGAGAACAGCATTTTTACGAGCATCGTACGAAAAGAGAGGCAAAAAAGGAGAGTCACAGTGTTGGTGAAAAGAAGCAATATGTCAGGTAATTTTCGTGACATTCTAAGGAAGATCGAACTAAGAAAATTATGTTTAAGACAATCAAACATTACTCGACTCGACTCGACCAACTCGACCTACGCAGAAAGCTCGCGTCAAAGCAGGCGAAAAGGATACGACCCTTGGACTACCAGAATCAAGCAATCACAGTGAATCTGATACTTCTGCGAGCACTACCGAAGAAAGCACGCTCTACGGAGTGAAATGGATGAAGTGGCAAAAATATCTTGCCGATCAAGTGAGCGTTAATGTTTTTCGCTAGAAGTCTCCACTACCTTCAGGGTTTCTTCTTCAGCAGTTATTTCTACCGATCCATATACCTCATATAGATGGAAATCTTCTTTTGCGACTTTTGAAGGTTGCTAATTGTTGTAGGCAGAAAGTAGTTTTTTATTTAGATGTAATGCTCCTTCAGGACAGTGAGTCTGCAAAACGAAAAACAGCAACGGGACCAACACCAGTACATAATGTAATAATTTTAGAAAGTTGCGATGCTTTTGATTAGTTTAATTTCAATTTTAGGAGTATACAGAGCCGTCGCTTTTCATAAGTCTGGCATTTCTGATTCTGATTGGCGCTACGACTATATTATGTCAGAGAATGCGTAGCATCGACTTTGTGCGAAACCCCTCGATTAAGTACACTAGAACAGTAAATAATGATGCAAAGTCCCAGCTCACAAAAGCGAAGGTATGCAACCGCCTTGCTTGCAATTTGCAAATTAGAGCTTGGTATTGCTGGATTTCAGAAAAGTGATAAATCATCATTTTACTAACGAGATGATAAAAACTTCACTTTTGGCAATACATCAGCATTTGACGCCTCTATCATAGTTTTTCTTACTTTCTGATCAACTATAATAGTAGTAATAATAATATTAAGATATATTTGCCACGCGAATGTACAACTTTTGTGAAAACTTTGCTGAATTTCATTTCACGAAAATATGCCTTCAGAATTACAGAAATTGTTAATGTCATTTCTTGAGTTTTCAGGCCTCTCTGCCTAACATTGCTGGAATGAAGGGCGCCTATGGACGAGGAAAGTTGACTGTAAGCTTCTCAATATTGGTAGTTCTTTCCTACATAAGTTCGGTGCAAAAAACAATCAATCGCTTGCACATATCTAACCTATCGATCCTTTACTTTTGCTCAATAGACTTGAATACTTTACAGAGTCTCACTTTAAAGTTTGCATATCTTAACAGTGAGAGCATCCAATTCAGGTTCTTTTTCAGAAACCCGCGCAATCATTTACAGTCGTCCCTTTATCAAAGCTTCGACAGGGTAATTCAATATATGCTTGAAAATGAGATTATGTGCTTCCTAGCAGTGCGAGCAATGACTTCTAATCTCATTTTCTAGCCAAAGTTCTAAATTATATCGATTCATAACTCGGCGAAAAGGATTAATGTGTTTTCTAGCGGCGCTCATAACAAAATGTAAAGGCTGCTGCATGACGAAGGCACAAAAGCAGTATTAGTCCAGCGGGCGCGAACGTGGCACGCGCGTATCTTTACCGTTGCAGAAGCTGCGCCTTATGCGCTCTGCGGGTAATAAAGCCGCGTTCGCGCCCAAAGATATTGCGCCTTCGTCATGCAGCAGCCTATACTTCGGGTATTAAGCAATTTAGATGAGAAAGCACGCAAACTCTACAGTTCTTCGATTTGTTGTGTAAAGTTGTTTGTTGTGTTGCAGGAAATAACTGATGTATTCGATAATTTGGTTCGTCCTTCCCACTTGCTTTTGGATGGTACAAGCTTTGCCACCGAAATTCATGCAAAGGTGAACGTGTGTGAAATTTCCTTCAATGATGGTAAAATTCCAAAATGTTAGGGCCGGCAAATGCACATGCGCATCAAGTTGTTGACGGCGGAAGAACTAGCTCGAGAAGAGATTTGATATTTATTTGTGTCGGTGTTAATTAACATATTCATGTCGAATAATTGCACATTTGCTTGAACGTTCCAATGTTCCTGATTAATAAAAATTATATAGCGTTTATATGTTCTCACTATCTCGGCCTACTGTATAATGACATGTTTGGCCCTTCACAACAAAACCCACCTATTATTTAAAACCAGTAACGGTGACATCAAGCGGTAGATCATTCGAAAAATTCGTGACGATAGCACTACCGTGCGCAACACGCATGATTCGAATCGAAGGGGGGGACCGCGTTTTCTCGGTTTTCTTCCCGACTGGAATGGACTTTCTGCTAACGTATAATTACTTATAGAAGTGACTAAGTTGAGCTTTAAAGGGCGGGGCATACTTCATGCGATTTCCGTCGCGACACGATTTGGCAATATTCCATCTGTCCATAAGTCACTGTAAGCCATTTGGATGTGCAGCAGATAGGGCGTTTTATCAATTCGCGTAAGTCATACACACTATGCATGCGCAGTTTGCTAGTATTGGATCTGAAGGCTTCTGGCGAATCGCCAAATCGCGTCGCGACTGAAATCGGGTGAAGTATGCCCGGCCCTTAGGGTGATGCCTTTTTGTATGACAGTTTTATGCTCCTGTGGGCGCAAAGATCAAAAATTTGAAACTTTTCCTGCAAAAAGTGTTCCGCCTATACAGTTCAAACGTGTAAACCTATGGAAGGCAATTGTGCGTGGAATTACATTTTGAATGTCAGGTGATGTCTTCCCAACTTCAAGAACGGCATAAAAATCTGCCCTGCCTGTCCCTATTATTTGAATCTCAGAAAGTGTAAAGTAAGGAAGATAGGGAGCAACACACTGTTTCCACGATTTCACATGTTTATAACCTGTCTCTAGCCCCCAATTTCTCAGCCTGCATCAAACGCATCAAATCAAACTTTACATACAGGAGCGTCCAAAATTATTGTCGCCCCACGGAAAAATATCACCAAAAAATAAAAGCTCAAATTTTTGCTGCAGATTGCGCTGATTGAACCTTATAAAGTCATTTCACAAACTTCAAAAATTTCTCAAGAATACGAGATCAAAAGAATGGGACTTCTAGTTTCGGAAAGCAAAAGTTGAATTTTTGTACCTTTATATTTTACTCTCGCTTGGAGCCTCTCTGGAGCTTTCCGCGTTGAAATTGTAGAGCACACCTTGCGCTATCATATGAACCTAGTCGCATTTGCAAGAATTCGTTCTTGAACTACGAAGACGCCTTTGCAAAAATGGAGTAACTGAGTTGGAAATCGATGGTGAGACCTCAAAGATGCAAATTCTCCTAGATAAAAACACTCCTTTGTTTTCAAAACAAAGAGTTTTCGTGAATGTCGATTCGTGCAAAAATTTTGAAATCTATTTAGAAGACATTTTTTGACTCTCAGGCACACTCAGGGGGCCCAAATTATCGCTGTCTTTATAGTGGCTTTAAAATTATATCTGGAATTTGAAAAACCTCTTTGAATTAACACTCAAGTTTTCCTAATTAATAGGATTAGGAAAAAAGGCTCGCTCTACTAGTAAACACGAGAAAAGGTTTTCAAAAAGATACTGCACAAACTGTTTTGCTATGTACAGCGTACACTTCAGGACGAAATGATTTAAAATTTTCAAAAGACAAAGTAGCGAATTCCTGATTTGTCTATTGCGTTACGATGGTGATGGCTGATAGATTGATTAATGTTTGATCCATCGTCAAGTCCGCCTTGTATTCAACTGGCACCCAATGAAACACGCCCCAGTAATTTTGGTGCACCCTGAACATCGTAATAACTTCATATAGCAACTCAGTTTCGGCTTCATACGTTTGATTAAAGCTGCGGACGACTTCATCATTGTAGCTCACTGTCTAATCTACATTATGTCGAAAATTAGGGCGCCACATCCAATATGAGAAAAGTTATGAAATGTAGCGGAGTATGTTTACGGTAGTGAAAAAGGTTTTGAGTCATCAATGGCTACATATTAATCCAGAACAGCCGAAAACTCAGCGAGCCGAAAACACTACAATTAGGCTAAATTGAGCCGCTATTTGTACGTATCAAATTCTCGCTTCTTTACAATAAGGCTTTTTCATAGGCCATGCCAGGCGAATAACAACAATGTTTTTCAGTAATTTTTAAAGATGTTATTGATCACTCAAAATGCTTCACCCGTAAAGAGTTGTCTAGAGAGATCAGCATGCCTGAAGACATTGCTACACAACTTTCACGATTTTGTTCGAAACTTTTTCTCAAAGCCTTCACAACGGCACTATATGCTAGAAGTTCCTATCGTAATCCTACAGCAATGAAGAGCAGTGGGTGATTAACCCCATACGCACCTTTTCCTTCACCAGATATGTTGCTGGAAGGGAGGCCCCATGACCTAGGCGACTGCTCCTGTCCGCGACGCAGCCTGCGCCTCCCTCGCGACATGCTCTCTGATCATTTTCTGGCCTTAATTAGACCACGGAGCTCCGCCTAGCCGCCGATCTGGTTGAAGCATAGGGTCTGAGTTGAAACTTGCTCTACTGAATGATACTCGAAAAACAGTAAAAAGCTTTGTGAGAAAGTAGTTATCAACAATAAGCGTGAACTTACTTTTGAAACATTTATTTATAAGGTTTAGGCAAAACTTTTGCATCAAAATTTCTGATGTTCGGTCACTTCATCCAGCTCCAATACTTCTGATTTGTACGTATATTAGAGAGGGAAAATATTCCACATTTTAAAGGTGCTCGATTCAAAATCTCTTCAATGCATGTAGCAATGATATAAATTGATTAAGAGGAATACTTAAAAAGTGGTTTTCGATCTTTGGTGACTAAAATTACTGAAACTTCTACTAAAATTCAAATTAATTTTTGGTATCACTTTTACGACATACTCTTTTTGTCAAAGAGAAGTTGTTACTGATGGCTGTCTCTGCGGATAGCTACGTCCGATTTTTTTTACAATAACATAGTGAATCTTGATTTTGAAAGATTTTGTCTCATATTGGTATCCTAATAAGAAAAACCATAAAATACTACTTTCGATATACATAACAATAAGTATATTCCGCGAATTGATTAGTTTGTTTAAGCATTTTTGAAACAATTTGTGCAACAATCTAATCTTAGGTTGTCCCAAAAGTTTTGTTCTTTTTTTCAACCGCTCACTAAACCACACAGAATACCAAGCCATGAACGACTTGAGCATCATTTCATTCAAATTTTTATCTTTTCTTACAGCGCTATATTTGCTCTCTGATCACCCTGTCTTTGCAATGTTATCGCCATGGCTTTTTAAGCAGCTCGGCAATAATGCCAAATTTTCCTTAATTCAAAAAATTTTTATCCTGATGTTTTCAAACGGCGCTAATAATTGTTATGTAGAGCACCTTTGGCTACATGGTACTCATTTTAGATTACATGAACCACGTTCACCAAGTCCTTAATAATTATTTATTTAATAAAAACCGCGACTTTTTGATTATGTTTACCACTTAAGATTACCGAAAACTCCAAAAGGCTAATTTTTCAAATCAATTTAATTTTGGTTTTGCATAAATAATGTTCATTAGCAATCATGCAATTCGCAAAAACTTTAAAAGCTTGTATTTGCTGCAGTCGGGTTTCATGATTCTGCCGAAAATCCAGACCTGCGAAGAAATGAATTTTTAAAGCTAAAAACAGCAGATTAGGAAAATCTAAAGGTAGTCTCTTATAGTCCGAGAATTGCCCGACTTGATCCACATTTAACCCTTTCCGAAACCTTGGAATGAAATTTCTCAAAAATTAGCCAAACTCTGAGCAGATAAATTTTTTGACGGGTGGAGAATTTTGGCAATTATCAAAAAAAATCGTATGAGATTGGTCGAAAATGTATCCATAAGAAAAAGAAGGGAAAGCTGCATGAATGTGATGAATGAGTCATTCAGATCTTTATTGCGTGGTTTATAGTTTGAAAAAACGGAGAAAACTTTAGGGACAACCGTTGATTCATAATTAATGCACGTTTTTATTAGCTCTTTTTCTAAGCGCTGTTATTTGGTGCGTAATCAATTTCTCTTTATGTTGCCTAAAAAAGCGTTTCCTCTAGTTATCCATGTATACTTCCGAATTTCTTCTTCAGTAGTTCCAAAGTTTCAGGCCAATAAAAGAGACAAAATCCCAAAATTTTTACCTTTCATTCTTCTAGCTCTAAATCCATGAGGAATGGCCGAATTAATTTCAAAAAATACGCATTAGAATAAGAAAGTTTTGGCTACAGGATGCTTTCTGATCAAAGTTTTTTGTTTTGGACACTTTCAACCTTTTTGCAAAATTTTCTCTAAAATAGTCCGTAAGATCCAAGCCTGACATCACTGGTCCTTGGCTACACAATGAGCGAAGGCATTTAAAAGTAAGTTATGCTTCCGCAAAGTAGAAACTTCCAAAAGAAGTTTTTGGCAACTTTCAGGCTCGTAAATCTTTCTTGTGATGGGTACATTTACGCAAAAGTATTTGCTGTATAGCTAAAAAATTGCTGGTTACAATACTTTATTGGAACCCGGTACATCAAGTTGGTGCAAAAGTTTTGTTTGTTTTTTGAAATGACCCGCAAACCCCGTACAGTAGAAATAAATAAACATTCCAAGCTGTATCCGATGCAGAATTTCTTCCTCTTTTCAGCTGCTTTATTCACAGTGTGATCCGCTGAGATAATCGCTGGGATTTACAACCTTTCGCTTTCATTATGTTCAACTTTCGCTAATTTTCATAACTTTTGGGGAAGCTTTGCTAACCAGCAGGTACGAACCTTTTGCCAAACGAAACAATTTTCCCCCTTTTCAACTGCTCTTTTGAGATTTTTGAAACAATTTTACGAAGGTCTGGTCTTTTTTGGAAGAAAAATCGCATGACCTATTATTGAATCAAACAATGCAGAATCTTCAGATTGATAAGAATTTCAGCACTCGATTATGACCATTACTGACAAATGTAAATGAGCGATTTTCGCTTTAAAATATAAAGATTTTTGAAACTTAGTTGTTAGTGCGCACTCATGGAATAGTAAAATACTGCGATTTCCCGAGCGAATATCGCATGTACTGGCAACAGACAACTAGTAGAAAGAGGAGAAGAAGATGCATCGAATGGTACTCGAACTGTTTGTCGTTTCATGTTCTATGAGGTGAGAATAGGCGGAATTCAAAATTTGGTCACTTCAAAAAATTCTTATTGTAATATACACTGGACTAGCGGCCCTATGGGCTGCTAACATTTTGGTCGGGGCAAACACTTCAAAAGCCGTCTAGCTGTGATAAAGAATCTACATTAACATCTTTTCTGAGAGCTACTTGTAAAAACTCACTTTTATGAGGGAGTCTCGCAGAAACGGCGGATTTTGCAATTTATTCAATATTTTTGAAAGTCCTATAAAAACCATATGAGATTTTGAGGATAAAAAATCAATGTTTTTCCATTTCGATTTTGTTTATCGGACGAAGAATGTTTTCTGAGAGCATGTTCTCTGAAAAAACTCTATTGACAAAAAGAAGAGCAGTAAGCGAGACTTGGCTTTGAGGGAGGGAGAAAGAACAGAAGCATTTGGCGAAAAGTCATTTTTCCAAGGAATTCCCTCGTATTACAGAAACTTTGTATCAATCATTTTGGGAGCATGTACTTCGAGCCCTATCTGCTTCAAAAGAAAAGCAATGAGCACGTCTCGCTGTCGTGGGAGGGAAACCCTGACTGGCTTTTAGCAGGGAACATTTCCCAAAAACACCTTTGCCTGTAAAATTAACTTTTCTGACGAGATATTTACATCTGGGACCATTTTTGTTGAAAATGTCTGTGCTTTGAAGAAGATTACTGCTTGGATAAAACACATGAACTCTCTCAGGGCAGAACGAATACACAGAAAACATACTCTCCTTAAAGATTTTCAGATATCTAATGGGAAATCTACATTTAGCATTCGCTTGTAGAATTCCATTTTCTTGCGTTTGATCCTAAAAAGGAAAGAGGAAGCGAAAAACTTTTGTAAAGGATACGTCTAAAATTTTTCTAAGAACATCCTACTTCTGCCTTCAAAAGAGGCATTGGGTCAAACTTGATCTCGTTGGCAGGAAAGGCTAGGGACTCTCTGCGGCAGAACACTTTTTTCAATAACTCCTATTTTTGAAAACTTGCCCGCAAGATACTTTTGACTTTTTCATTTTGAAAACATCCTACTTTTGACTCCGAAAGAGAAAGAGCAGATCAAACTTGGTCTCGCTGGCAGAAAAGACAGGCAATATTTGTAACAGGACATCTTATCTCAAAAGGAATTCTTAGGCTTAAGAACTTTGCAAAAAGATTTTTTGAGATTTTCTATTCCCTACTTTTGCCTCCAAAAGAGAAAAAAGCAGATCAAACTGCTGGCAAAATAGACCAGGGACTATATGCGACAGTACACTTTTCTAGGAACTCCTACGCTCTACAGATAAACTTTTGAAAAATGCACTGAAAAATATTTTGGACATTCTCTACTCTGAGAACATCCTACTTTTACCTCCAAGAGAAAAAACAGCAGGGCTAAGAGTTTCTAGATTCAAAACACTTTGCCAAAAAATACCTTTGAGATTTCCTGCTCTAAGGACATTCTACCTTGCCTCCACAAGAAAGGATAGCTTGGTCTCGTGGGAAGGAGAGAACCTGAAAGGTATCGCTCCACGAAAAGACCAGGGATTTTATGCGACAACACTTTTTCTCAACAGTTTCTATTGTAAAACTTTGCGGTAAGGTACTTTTGAGTTCTTACACTCTAAGAATTCTCTGCTTTTGTCCTCAAAGGAGAAAAAACCAGGGCGTACTTTGTCCAGCTGGCAGAAAATATCAATGTTTCGATCTTATGAAACTTACTGAAAGCTGCTTTCAAAGAAGTTATGCATTTGTAGTTTTGGTTTTCCTATAAAAACTTAACGCTTTCCAAAGCGTACAAATGTTCTATATAATCAATCTGAGTTTTAGTCCAAAGCAGCTGTTCTTTATTAGAGATGATATTTTTGCTGATTTCCAGTGAAAACATCTAGCAACTGGGGTTTTTGGAATAGGATTTCCGCGAGGATGATAGTAAAGATGAATTGCAGATGATTTCTCGCTGTTGGATGCTTCTCTTTCAGAGCGTAGTATCTTGTTTGTACCATCATTCACAGCTCGTGAGTGGTTCAAAAAATGAAATAAGTTTCAACCTATTTACAGCGATGTATCTGCCCCAACCCATTTGCCAGCGACTCTTCAGCAGAAAGTTATTTTCTCAAGGAATGCCTCCGTATCACGGAAGATTTGTATCGGATAATTATTTTTTTGGGAGAATGTACTTTGAGAGAACCCTACCTGCTTCAAAGAAAAGTATTGAGCAAGTTTTCCTGTTGAAGGGAAACCCTGACGCTTTTAGCAGGGGAATTCTTCCAAAGAACAGCTTCGGTTCCTGTAAAATCCACTTTTCTGACAAGAAATTTGCCTTTAAGGCGATTTTTATTGAAAATGTCTGTGCTTTGAAGAAGACTATTTTTGGGTAAAACACGTGAACTCTCAGGGCAGAATAATTCCACAGAAAACATCTTTTTTTTATGGTTTTCAGATATACATAATGGGGAATCTACATTTAGCATTTGTAGAATCCTATTTTCTTAACTTTGATCTTAAAAAGGAAAGAGGAGGGCAAAAGCCTTTGTGAAAGATACGCCTGAAATTTTTTACTCTAAGAACATCCTACTTCTGCCTCCAAAAGGGAAAACGTTGGGGCAAACTTGATCTTGCTGGGAAGAAAGACCAGGGACACTGTCGACAGAACACTTTTCTCAAAAACTCCTATTTTTGAAAACTTGGCCGCAAGATACTTTTGAATTTTTCACTTTGGAAACATCCTACTTTTGACTCCGAAAGAGAAAGAGCCGGGCAAACTTGGTCTCTCTGGCTGGAAAGATCAGGGAGTATATGCGACAGGACACTTTCAGAATTTCTTGGACTTAACAAACATTGCCAAAAGGCACTTTTGAGGTTGCCACCTGAAACATCCTTCTTTTGCCTCTGAAAGAGCAAAGAGCACAGCGAACTTGGTCTTGCTGGCAGAAAATTCCAGGGACTTCATAATACAGAGATAGAGCATAGAGCAGTTTAAATTTGTTCTCGCTGGCAAATCAAGGACTTTTTGCGACAGAACACTTTTCTAAACAGTCCTAGACTTGTAAAACTTTGCGGAAAGGTACTTTTGAGTTCTAACATTTTGAGAGTTCTCTGCTGTTGTCCTCAAAGAAGAAAAAATCAGGGCGTACTTGGTCCCGCTGGCAGGAAATATCAGAGTTTCAATCTTATTAAATTCAGCGAAGGCTGCCTTCAAAGGGCTTGCGTATTTGCAGTTTTGGTTTCCCTCAAAAAAATCTTAATGCTTTTCAAGAGATAGAAATGTTCTAGAAGCAATCTGGGCTTTGGTCCAAAGCAAGTGTTCTTATTAGAGCTGATTTCCAATGAAAACATCTAGGAACTGGGGATTTTAGGGATAAGATTTTTGCGAGGAAGGTGTAAAGATAAATTGCAGATGATCTACCACCGGTGAATGCTTCTTCTTTTAGAGCGTAGTATCTCGCTTGTACCAGGTGTGTATGCCCTTCTGCACCGCTCCGTCCTAGAACATCCTAATCACTCTGCCCCAGCGCGACGCTAATTACTACGTGTTTCTTACAATCTAGCAGAGTTTACAAATATTCCTAGATATTCCAAATCAACGAGTGCACTTTTCTGAACCATGATACTGACAATGCTCAAATACGAAGAAAAGATTTTGAGAAGGTTGGACATGGTGAAAACAAAGGGTTATAATTTCCAGCTATTATCTCAGCACTTCTCTCAATAAATCACATCGCATATATGGCACCTGGAGAGAGGAAGAAATTCTGCATCGGATTCAACTTGAAATGTTTGTTTGTCTTTACTGTACGGGAATTGGAGGTCATTGCAAAAAAAACTGACAAAACTTTTATATCGACCTAATATTCGGTTGAACCAAAAGTTCGGTCGCACTATTCTTGCAAAGTCACCGTTTCACGATAGTCTTGCATATCGAAATTACCACCAGAAAGAGTGCATGTAATTTCTACTAACGTTTTGCTTACTCCCTACTATGCTCTAGCTGTAGAGGTAAAAATGAAAAAGAGGAGTTAACATGAGTTTTGGTGATTTGCGGCAAACCCGTTGAAAATCTATAAACTGGGCATTAAAACCCAAAACAGTATCATAAGTTTATCATAAGTTATCAGTGTTATCATCATTATCTATCATAAGTTTCCTGACCTCCTCTTTCGTTTGCAACTCATAAATGACGATACGGCACGAAATTTGGGGTATGTACGCGCAATGGGACTAAGGAACAAAGTATGAAAAATTATGAAAAACCTAAGTGAATGAGAAGGTGCTTAACTTTTTTTCCAAATTAGGTGAGCCATTGCCCATCTAATGCCCACAAGAGGCAGGCAAAGCTTCCATTTCACATGAGTTCCTCAAATTTTTATAAATCTGTTCCACATCTAAATTTAGTACATAGTAATATTGTGCCTCCAAAACTTCTCCTCTCCCCGTGTTAGGAACTAGAATACCAACACCCTGTCGCAGTGTTATTTATGGCATCGAACATGTATCTGCCCCTTCCCCCTACCCTACTGTGGTGCCGTGTCACTTTAGCACCTGCGAGCTTTCATGAGACAGAAAATCTTTGCGGCAGCACTCCTGAGCCGTGGCAACGACGCGGATGCTTTGGAGGAGGAAAGCGCGTTCTAATCGAACGACCTATGCAGCTGCGGCAGTATTCATCAACGAAACCAGTGGGTTCCAGAACCCACTGGGTAGGTTCAACCCATGTGATCGGTATTCACGAAGCCAGTGGGTTCGCGAACCCAGCGGTGCTTTTTGTGAATATCGATCCAACCCATGGCACTGTTTTCGCTTACCCACTGGGTTGCGGAACCCACTGAGTTGGTTGATGAATACGACCACTGGAGGGATCAACTGGGGAATCTTAAAAATCGATTGACAAAGGCGAAGTCGTTTCATCGATGTTAATTTACCGCCCTCGTGCTGAGCCCTGGGTTATCCTCATGACAAATGCCTTTTACTCAAGGTGGTTACTTAGGATGAGGTATGTGTTTCTGTAATGGGTGAAATGCTAATCTCACAAGTGACGAATTGAAGCAGATAAAGAAATGGAGAACACATAACGCTAATATTACTGACCCTTAAATGCGCATAACTTGCCCCTTGCCCTTAAATGTATTATAAAAATGTGCAAGTGACTTGTTTCTACTTGTAAATTTATTTAAATGATTTTAAAATTTTTAAAGCTCAAATTAGCCTTGTTAAACACTTTTTTCGGGGGCGTGGCTGCCGCCGCGCTCCTTTTTCTGTTTCTGGGTCAGGGGCCCGAAAAAATTTGGGAAGCATCCCAAGAAGAATTTTTGGAGTGCGTGTTTAACGCCACACTTCATCCGAAAAAAGTTTTTGTCGCCCCCCCCCCCGAACGGACCTGGGTACGCCACTAATGTACCAGGCTATCCTAAAACTTGTATAATCTTTTAAAGGCAGTGTCCGGGCTAAACCTAACCCCCTCCGATTACTGTCGGTCCTGAATGTAGGCCTTAAAAAGGGGCATCTGCGTTGGTCCGGTCTTCTAACGTTGTCTCTGAATGGAGATAAGGGGCCTGAAAGTCCCTGGTCCGCCCACCAGGGACTGCTCACTACCTTGTCAATACGTGGCTCCCGACACGTATTGACAAGGTAGTGAGCAGAAGCTGCACACTGCACACTGCAATGCAACTGCACCCATGCAGTTGCAGCTCCTTCCCGCTAGCTGTAATCAGGGCCACGGAAAGGCCCCAGAATGACGAAAACATGTGGGGTTAAATTCTGGGTGGACGCTGCCTTTAAAGGAGAAAACAGTCTCTAAAAGAAGTTCGCTTACTTCGCAAAGCGAGAGCGAACGCAGCGGTCGAACATTCATTCATTAATAGTATCAAGCGCCTGCTTACGTTTCCCTCTGTAGACGCTTGCTTTCGTCTGCGACTAGCCCACAATGAAGAAGAAAAACATAATCTATATATATAAATAAAACTCAATCTCTGTAAATTTGTTCGTATGTAAGTATGTGGCTTATAGACTCCTTTGTTTGTGAACCGATGAGGCTGAAATTTGCTCCCTTATAAATGAGGCCAGGCGCAGAAGATAGGCTACTTTTTGCGGCGAGTCACTAAGTCCTTCTATCGATTTATTGATTTATTTACTTTCATAGAGGAAAGTGAAAGCTTGACAGATCATTTGCTTAGTAGAGTGTAGGGGAGCGGTAGGCCTTATTCTAAGTTTTTGCAAGCGAAGAGCTGTGACAAGAAGCGCACTTCAAGTAGGTTTCCCGATGGGGTGTAGGCCCTTTTGAACTCTTCGCGCGCGACGCTCGTCTCGCCGCGTGCGGCGCCGCTGGCAAAGCTAACAAGTCGCATTTACAGTCAACGGGAAAATTCTTAGTTCGAAGTACGTAATATACCTGTGCCAAAACCTATCATCATGTTGGACACGAAAGATGTACAAAAATGAACGATATTAACTTGTTATGGTAGTGGACATGTTGACCAATCAGAGGCGCGCTATGATAGCGAGCGGTTCAAAAGGGCCGTTTCCCTTCCGGATGTGTTCGAAAATAATCTATGCATTCATATTGAGGTGCGTGTGTCTATGTATCTTTACGCAAGCTCATGGACGCCGTGTATTCTTGGAAGTCGCTCTTGGAAACGTTCAAGAAGAGGGTCTATGTGCAAATGAGCGCAAATGCTTCGATTGAAATATCACGAACAGCAACAAAAAGCCTTTACTGTTTTGAAAGTAGTACATTGGATGTGTCATAGCAGCAAAATGTATTGTCTTGAGTTGATAAGATGCGGAAAATGCTTGGAACTAGAATAGAAATGAAGATATTGCAAAAACCCACTTTTACGCTTGCGGTGTTGGTAGACGATAAAAAATATATTCGGGTTCCATGAAATGAATGGCGTTGCGGTGCGGAATTGTTGAAGCAACCGGGCAGAGGAAAGCATGATAAAAATGATCATCAATACTGTGATAGGTGATATGCTGGCCAGTTGCTTTTATTGCGCAATGCTTACGAGTACATTCCTGGTTGTCTCGAACAATCTCGAAGTATCTAAGCATCTATAACATAAGCCGGGGTGAGGGGGGGGGGGTAGCAAAGCAGTGATTGTGCTGACCACCAATCAACATACCTTATCTTCAGTGATTCCCGGGCTGGACCGGGCAGATCAGCCGGTGATGTTTATATAAGCTCATGGCAATGACAGTGCAAATTGGTTAGATAATTTTCTCCTTTCTGCGCTCCGCTTTTTGCTTTCTGCATCACAGCTTCTAGGTCTACTCGCTTTTCTTTTCTCCTTATCATGATATACATTAGTGCGGGAAATAAATAGCAAAGAGTATACATATTGCGTCGAAAGCAAACGGCACTTGAAACAGCTGACACTGGAACACTTTGCTAAAAGGATCGTTTGAGACAAGCTGTACATCACTGTAAAAGCATTTGAAGCTTATCTTACCCACGAAACGTACTGAAAAGATTGAGAGCGTTGTTCATGTTGGAACCTACATTAAGTGCGCAATCCTCCGAGCGTAGTTGGTAGGGGACCCGGGCTGCACGTCAGGAGGTACGCCGCGCGCGGCGGCCGCTCTTTCGCACGCGCTCAGACCTTGGGGCCTCCAGGACTCTCCGCCAATAGGGATTCCGTGGCAAACAGGGGGTGAGGGTGGAGGCACATACATGACTTAACGCTATAAGTAGTTCATCAGAAGCGCTGCTGTTGTAAGGGCTGAAGTGCGTTGCGGCGTCGCTTCGCGAAAAGTTCGCGCCGACCGTACCTCCTGACCGTCCCCTGGGGACCCATACGCTCGGCAAACACATGCTTGACATGTAGCAATTTGCATCAGCAAATGTTACTGGTAAATAAACATCAGCTATACAGTTCTACAAATCTGTATGCTAGAAACAAGATAGAAAGCTTACGTTTTATGGAGCTAGTGCTCAAATAAGAACCGCTTTATTAGGAAAGATCAGCCTTTTGCTTTCTACTTGACATATGCCAGTGCACTGATCACTGCACCATGCGATGCGTCAATGCTTGTACAAACATGGGTCCATGCACGAACGGCACTGGCAACTCCTTTTGTAAGAATGTTGCGCAGGTATAGAATGACTTTGACAGCGTACTAAAAGAGCATATCCTAAATGGTAATTTCGTTCTGAACGGTCACTCCGACTACAAATGGTTTCTTTGTAAGCATGATAGTGCATACCCCGAAAGTGTAGCCGGGGAGACGGTCGAATGGCGCGCATTGATCGATTGTCACCAATTAGAAAAACCAGGAAATAAATTCGATTTCGCTTTAGTACTTCCGGGATTTCAACTAAGAATCCTCTGTTACTATTTCTGATAAGATGACGAAAGTTTGGGCGTTTGGAAATCTCTTTTTTGTACAGTACAAATTCCTTCTGGCAATGACGACTGCCGAAACGCGCGGCTTTCGACATATATCCATGTAGCCGCGGGTGACAGAACGAATGGTAGCATTTTGACTGGCTCTGCTTTGAACTTATTGACGAAATTGAAATGTCTATCCATTGCTTAACTACACACTACTGCTTTACTGGCCACTCCGCAGCTGCGTAAAGACTGACGTGGCGGAACCTAGCTCTGTGGTATCATGTACCAACTTTGAAGTTCACTAAAATGATTTGTTATAGGTTGACTTCAAAGCAGAAGGCTTGAAAACCCAAAGGTTTTCAAGCCTTCTGCTTTGTTCTCTGTTCTCTGTTCTCTGTTCATAAAACTTGGGCATGTGTAATTATCTATATCTCAGAGCTTTTTTTGCCAAAACAGGTTATAGAAGTATGAAGGCAGTCCTACTAAGGATCTGCTTGTTCAATGTGGGCTTTATAGCTGGCAGTACGGTAGAAACGGCATGAGATCACTTGTGATAGAGACTTGTTCATTTTTGCCATTCATTTTGGGTTCCCTTGATAGAATGAATGACGCTTCCAACGCTTTGGATATTTTACTTTTTAAAGCTAAGACTGTAACATTGATCATTGCCTCATTGACATTGAACCATTTAACATTGATCATTGCGAATGATCATCTTTCTTGTGTTCTGTCAACGAGGCTGTCATACTTTCCGTTTTTACTCGCCAAATATTCGTCTACGCGAGTGTCCGCCCGGTCTCGTCAATATATGTAGCGTGATAGTCTAGGCATTCAAGCTCGTATACTGCTTCAGTTCTTGCACAGTCCCCTGTTTTGGGCAAATAAACGCAGCATTTAGAGGTGCAGGGGGAATCGTATGATCTATTACGCACGAGTTGCTTTCTGATGTTATTACTGTATATCAACAAGAACGACCCAGCTAGGTAGGTTTGCACCAAACAATTCCGTATTGCGTGGTCACTCTGTCTGAGACGAATGGTAAGTAGAGCGGGCTTATGTTAGATCTGCCACCGGATTTTGCAGTTGCCCTTATGTAGACTTGACCGAACAGTTGCCGTTTGAAGACTATTGCGGACGGCAGCATTTGGGACCCCTGTCGCTCACTCTCGCCAATGCAGATACTATTTGCCGTTCGGCACAAATTAGGCAAGATAGCACGCTTAACGGCAGTCAGGTGAGCGGACTTGGCGTGTAAAAGGATCTTTTCGCAGCTGTCTTTGCGATAACATTCTATACGTATCGTGCCATCGGCCAACATCAGTCGATTATTGAGATACGGCAAGGAAACCTTCGTTTTGTTTCTCTCTGCTGAATTTTATGTACTGGGATTGTTAATTTGATAGTTTAAAACATTCGTCTATCTCGGACTGAGTTGATGTAGTTGTACAACAATCGTCTATGTTCTGTAGTACATAAGTGATCTTCTAGATGGCACCGCTTCCCTATTTTGTTCATAAAGCATACAGCAAGCACGGGCGCTGATCGCTGACCCATTGACAGCCCCTTACCTGTGAATAGATGTCTCCAGGCCACCTGAATACATTGCACTCAAAACACTCTCTTATGAGAGTCGTAAGTCGCGTCTTACTAAGTCCATATGTCGACAAACTTGCACTGCGCTCATCAAGCATCTCGGAAAGAGCCTCTAGTGCGTCGCTGTTTGAGACATTGGTGTACAACGACGACACATTAAATGACTCTATGACGCAATCTTGGTCACTTGACTTGTTGCAGTGGGTAAAAAAATGATTAGTGTTTCTCAGATAAGAGGGAACTTTTTCGGAAAGTGGATTGATAGTTTTGCTGAGGAACCATGATATTCTGTCATTTGGGCCATTGATGCAACTGATAATTGGCCGGATCTTGTAGTATACAAGCTTGAATGCCTAGACTGTTACGCTACATATATTGACGAAACCGGGCGGCCACTCTATATACGCGCAAACGAGCTTTTGGCGAGTAAAAAACGGAAAGCATAACAGCCCGTTGGGAAGACACAAGAAAGTTGATCACTAGTAATGAGTTCAGTGTTAAGTGTACAGTCTTAGCTTGAGAAAGTAAAATAACGGCTTCAAAGAGTTGGAAGCATCATTCGTTCTATCAAGGGAGCTCAAAATGCATGGCAAAAATGAACAAGTCTCTATCACAAGTGATCTCATGTCGTTCTTACCGTACTGCCAGCTATAACACCACGTTAGATGAGTAGACCCCCTAGGGACTACGTTTATACTTCCATCATCTGTGCGTGAAACTAGGTACTACCGTCGCAGCGCGTTGTCAGCGTTATCCTTGGTGAGTTGTTTGTGAAGTGGAGGCTAGTTGATGTTGACTCAAAACGAATCGAATATTCAAGTTTGAGGGAGTTGGACGTGTAGAGCGTAAGATAAAGGTGAATGACCTAACTTTCAGGCCTCTAAGGAAGGCATTAATACCGAAACATTAGGCCGAATAAAGTATACATGTAACCTGTTTTGGCAAGGAAGGCTCTAAGCTTTGAAAATTCTCAAATGATTTTCATAATGCCGAACTGTCAGACAGAATGCTGAATTAATTGATCTTAGTAAATTCTTTAGCATAGGATTTAGCCCTTGGTGGTGCTACTAAAAAATTTAGCAACGATCTTCTAACCTATCTTTGTCAAGTTACAAAAAGAACAGCACTTAAGAATATTGTTTCGCTTGCTTTTTACGAAAACGCTAAAAACATGGCTTCTACAAAAATCTTCAGAGACCACCTGAAAGTATGATGTTGACAAACAGGAGAAGATATATGAAAAACGGGTGTGAAAAAAATTGCCTAGGGAAGAAAACCTACAGAAAAGCGCGGTCGGTTACCGCCTACGTAAGCTACAGCGAAAATCAGTGCACGCACTGCATGTTACGATGCTATACCACAAGAAAGAGTGACTTTGCAAGAACAATCTAAATTAATATGTAAGGCGGTGATAAAACAATCTTAGCTTATACTTGATACATAGAAAACATGCCAGCCTGACTTTCGAAGATTGTCACATGAAGGGATTCATCAAAAGGCAGAATTGCACTTGATTAAAAGGGCACGTTGAAATCTCTATGCAAGCGCGAGAGGTGACTCTCGAGGTACTGGTCGCACTCACGTGTTTCGTTGTAAATAGTGTTAAACTATCATGATTTAGGCTCGTATGCACGTACATCCCCGCGGGGAGGGGATCTGAGAGGGGAAGCGCTATATCTCGCTAGTTTATATATCTTTCTTCTTTTTTCTCTGTCTTGCTTTTGAGGGTTCTCATACACTGATACCTGCGCATAACGGATGCCAGGTTGCTACCATTATAGAACAGATATTGAAATTTCACTCACTTCTACCACAAACATGTTTAGCAGTGCTATAGCATATCCTCAGTACAATTTTAGAGCATTTTCATTGAGCAGTATCGTAGTATATCTTCAGTACATTTTGCAGCGTTTTCATTGAGTTTTCAGGAAGATAAATGACTTTGAAAAGAGGTGATCCCCTGGGGATCCCCAGGGGATCAGACGAAATAGTGATTATCTAATCTTGCATGGCAGTAACCTGGCATCCGTTATGCGCAGGTATCAGTGTATGAGAAACTTCATAAGCAAGATAGAGGAAGAAGAAGAAAGATGTGTAGACTAGCGAGATATGACGCTTCCCCTCTCAGATCCCCTCCCCGCGGAGGATGTACGTGCATACGGGCCTTGATGATGAGAAATATCGTCAGGCACTATCCGTGATTCTAACGTCGGACACTGGTATAATCGTCGATCAGTTTCCTTCTTTTCCTAATACAATGATTTCCTTATATATTGGCAACATCCGTCAAACTCGGGTCTGCCCGTTAAGATCGTTGAATTGTTAGCAGAGGTGCGATGGGGGGAGCCGGGCCCACCGAAAGTGAAGGTGGTCCCAGCTACCACTGGCCGGCCAAAAGTGAAGGTGGTGATGTCGGACACTCACCTTCCAAAAACGTCGACGGGGGGGGGGGGAGGTAGAACGGGCAAACAGAGCTATCCTTCTAGGTCAAACTGTGGCCCAACGGCCCTCTTTAGGGCCACAGATACAATGAATATAAAAAATATTTATAAATTTTATTTATAAAAATTCAAAATAGACGTGCTTAGTACATGGTGTATTTGGAAGTAAAAGTTTGTTGGAATGTGCGGATTTTATTAAGTAAATTTTGTCATAACAGAAGGAAGTAGGTCGATCTAGGCAGTAACGGCCGAGAACCAGAATTTTGAATATTTAAATAGTGAAAAATCATGCGAAAATTCCACTGTTATAAATCTGTTGTTTGAAGATGTCAGCAGTTGCGACTTCATAGGTTTTGAAGAGTAAATGGTGCTCTTTCAGCTAGTGAAAAACCGAGTGAATTGAGAGATAGTCATTGAAAACCAGAATTCTAAATATTTACGCCATTTTTGCGCGTTTTTTGACAGTTGACAGTTAAACTCATCTAAATCTTGAAAGTGAAAGTGTGTGATGTTGCGACCTCATAGATTTTGTAGAGTAAGGTTTGCCTTATCTGAATATATCTTAGCCGTACCGATTCACTGAAAAAATGCCGAGATTTAGAGTTTTGAAAAAGCAGGTAAAAAAGCGCTTTTTGAAATTCAACAGCTCATAACTTCTTCAGATCTGCATGTATCATGTTGCGACTTCATAGGTTGGATTCTTCTCATCAAGAGCTTTCAGATGATATATAATATGTGGGGGTTTAGAGCCTCCTACGAATTATGCCCGTGGGGGGAGCCTTTTCATACCAAAGTCTCCCCCCTCCAATACATTAGAGTGAGCTAGGGGGAGACTTTGGTATGAAAAGGCTCCCCCCACGGGCATAACTCAGACAATCGCCGGGGGCAGGCGGGCACCGGAAAAATAGATTGATGATCTCTCGCACCCCGCTCGCGGATTTTTTGGAAAGCAATCAGGACTTCTCGGAAGACCGCTTGCTGAGTTCTCGATTTCTCAGAGAATCAGCAATATATCTGCAAAAGATAAGAGCGAAAAAGTTCAACGGGCGGTCTCTCAAAAATCCGCTGACTCAGCAAGCGGTCTTCCGAAAAGTCCTGATTGCTTTCCAAAAAATCCGCGAGCGGGGTGCGAGAAATCAGCAATCTATTTTTCCGGTGCCCGCCTGCCCCCAGCGATCGTCTGAGAATTCGTAGGAGGCTCTAAACCCCTACATATTATATCATCTGAAAGCTCTTGATGAGAAGAATCCAACTTATGAAGTCGCAACATGATACATGCAGATCTGAAGAAGTTATGAGCTGTTGAATTTCAAAAAGCGCTTTTTTACCTGCTTTTTCAAAACTCTAAATCTCGGCATTTTTTCAGTGAATCGGTACGGCTAAGATATATTCAGATAAGGCAAACCTTACTCTACAAAATCTATGAGGTCGCAACATCACACACTTTCACTTTCAAGATTTAGATGAGTTTAACTGTCAACTGTCAAAAAACGCGCAAAAATGGCGTAAATATTTAGAATTCTGGTTTTCAATGACTATCTCTCAATTCACTCGGTTTTTCACTAGCTGAAAGAGCACCATTTACTCTTCAAAACCTATGAAGTCGCAACTGCTGACATCTTCAAACAACAGATTTATAACAGTGGAATTTTCGCATGATTTTTCACTATTTAAATATTCAAAATTCTGGTTCTCGGCCGTTACTGCCTAGATCGACCTACTTCCTTCGCAGTATGTTATGACAATTTACTTAATGACAATCCGTACAGTTTCACTAAGTTTTACTTCCAAATACACCATTTACTGAGCACGTTTATTTTAAATATATATGTCGCCGTATACATAAATATATGCTTTCGATAATCTTTTTTGCGTTTGTTTTATTTTCCTTCTTTATCGTCCAGCGAAAAACTTTCTATTTCGAAAGTGAAGGTGGTCACCCTGTACCAGCTCAAAAGTGAAGGTAGGGGAAGAATCGGCTCCCACTATCGCACCTGTGATTGTTAGAACAAGAAATTAGAGTTAAGCAAAGTGATCAAAATTTTAATGTTGTAAAGTATGTCTTTTCGCCATCGCATAAGAATTTTGAATGTATCAGACATCTTTTGATAAAATTTCATGAAGACTCGTCATCCTCGTCCTAAAATGATTCACTATTATTTTTGGCACTGTTTCGTGTAGTAAATTACGCACAAGTTCATGGGAGCGCACATGCCATTGTTCCATCTCTAACTGTGGTATAGGCTTGTTATTGCTTCGAATCGGTGGTGGCATCTGAACACAGAAAATGTTTTTAAATATGCCCTTGGCAAAGAAATATTATCCGCAAATAGCCGGAAACAACTCGATTATATGTAACTACCTTCTTCAAATCATTGAAGTAGTGATGCCTCATTACTTGAGCAGCAGTTTTCCGCTTTTTTGGTTCGTACACAAGTACTTCTTGCAATAGCGAGAGGGCGTTTTCGTCGAAGCCGGCACCAACATACTAAATTCGTGCACGTAGAAGTTGTGCTGGTGATCTTGGGTAACTAGTACTCAGTCCATTATTGAGTAGCATGTGCTTTCACCTTCTGTGGTGCTCGGTAATGAACCATATATGCTCTACGAGGTCTTTGTCCCAGTCCTTCCCCTTTGCTTTTCAGACACGAAGTTTTCTTTCACTATTCTATGAAGATTTGTCATAGTCCCCTTTAGGATTCTTTTCCGACAGCCACAATAAATTGGAACTGGGCAAGGGAAGTAGGACTTGATTGAAGAATACTTGTAGACGAAGCTTGATTGGACGAAAAATACAATTTGAGGGTAAAGCAAACATGAATGCCTCAGTCGCTACTGGGCCAGTAGTAATCCCCCCGACCTGGCGGCAGGTCTCGTCGGCAGGTCGCTGGCACCTTTTCCGTGAGGTGACCAGAAAGTGAGACCCCAAATTTAGGCCGTCCCAGGCCTTATTCCAAAAAATTTTCTCGATAAAGATGCCGTCACTCTGTAGAAAACTCCATAAAAGTCTGCGGTTCCAGAACTCCCCCTTTAGTAAAATATATGGCAGCGCGGGTGGAGCTGCCGGCAACTTCGCGATGTCAGTTGCCGGCAACCTGCCGGCAGCTCGTCGAAATCCGCGAGATGGCAGCTGCCGGCAGGTCAGAGAGCACGGGAAATAGCGTGCCTTTTGAGAGAGGGAGCTGCCGGCATCTCGACGTGCCCCTACCACGTCGAGGTGGTGGCACCTTTGCCGACGGCGTCTGCGAGTTTGCGATTTGCGGCCATATCACGCAATTTACGTCAGACGAAAAAATCAAAAATCCTGCTTTTCATCAAAAAAAACTATCATTTTTTTCATTATATGAATTTTTCTTTTCTAAAACTACAATTTTCTTACAGGGAAAAAATCCAGTAATGTTTTAAAATCATAAAGAACACCATCTCTTTTGGCAATCCCTTATAAATCTCGTTTGCACCGATTTCGCTCCTCTCTCGCTCATATCAATCAGCTGTTCTTTCAGGTCAAAGTCTTTCACGCAATGTATCGATCCCTCTTACAGGCAGCAATTTACCAGCGCGTTCCTCCGATTGCTGGTGCAAACGGAGATTGCTGATCGAATGGTCGAGTGGTTAACGTGGTGGCACTTCAGTTTTTGATTGATTTGTAATCTTGCAAGAATTGCAGGTTGGATTTTGATAACTATGCGCGCAAAAATCTATGCTCTATGACCATTTCATAAGCATGACGACGTTCGTCACGGTTATGTATGGTAAGTTCGAGCGTTTTAAACGTATATTAGGTTCATTCTAAAATCAGGAAAGCTGCTTGTCTAACTAAGAGTTTTGCTGTAGTAGTACAATAAGTTTGAACGTTCACATCGTGCCTTCGTCTTTCATGGGCTGTGGTCGTAGTTTTCAGCATATTTTTCAAAGAGAGACATAGTAATCACTTACGTCAAACATTAAAAAGGACAAATTGTAAAAATTCCGCACAATCATTCTAAAGCTTTTTTGATACTATATAATCATGGTGATTATGAAAACTACTTGAAAACCTCCTTTCGAAACCAAGAACCTGGAAAAAGCTTAATTCCTCCTTGTAAAAAAAACAATATTGCTTTGCATTCGATTTTGAGTTCTGCTTTGGAGAATGAACTTTAATTCATCCATAACTTAAAAGATTCCACAGCCAACTTCGAGAGAGTTTATATCATTCCAGACATACCTGCTCGTAACATACAACTGCTGGATTTTTTCGTATCTAGGCAGCCAAGGAAACAAAAATAGCAAGCTGCAAGCCAAGCGATTCTACAGTAGATGTCAACCAAATGATCGCTTTTCCGTAGCAGCTATGCGTCCGCACTGCCGCCCAGCGCGGCGACCTAGATCGATGGAGTTTTGAGTGTGCAAACTACACGCGCGCGAGGCTGTGGGGTGCGATTTGGCCTGTGGAAAAAGGAGCACGGTTGACACGGAGTGTAGGATCTCCCTTAAATAAGTAGTCATATGCGCAAATCTTCGAAAGTGCAGCTATAGGTTCATTTACCTTTTTTATGTGATAGTTCCAGAGGGAAATCAGACCTAAATCACCAAAATTCCCGGGGCCGGCATTTATTTTCAGCTATCTTTGTTTATTCATCTCTAGCCATGGAAGTGATAATGCGAGTTTATCAGGGTGTCCCACAGTTTGTATTAAACGTTTGGTCTGTAAAAATTTCTTGTTTGTGAACTCTCGCTTTTCTTTCAACACCATAATGTATTAGGTTGGTCAGACTAAATCTGCTATTTCTCAAAACCTAATGCACGTGCATCCGCTAAAAGTACCAATCAATAGAGTAAAGCAAGTTCTACAAGATGGTATGCAGAAGTTCGTACCAGCTTCGACCCACTGCAAGTTTGCATCCAGAATCTGAATCGTACTGAAGGCTCGAAAAGTTTGAAATTCATATCTTCGTTCACAAAAATCCTACGGATCTCCAAATTGCTCAGGCAAATGCACACCTCATCAGACACTCATATATACCGTTCCTGTATTGTTCCCTCATCTAGAAATCGAGAAAAGAAAAGTTTTTATGCTCAAAAACGAAGCTACGCTGTTCCCATTCATGCAATTGCATAGTACAATCACCTGGAAGTATAACCGTAAATTTTCAGCTTTCCACAGGCTCTAGTTTCCAAAAGTTACCGAAATGAGCTCTCCTCACCAGCTTTCCTCACAATATTTCTCAGAAACTAGAGCCTGTACGAAGCTTTATAAAATTTACGGTTATACTTCTAAGTGATTGTACTATACAATTACGTGACTCTGAACAGCGTAGCTTCATTTTTAGGTAAGCAGGAGACTTTCGTTTTCGATTCCTAGATGAGAAAAAAAATACAAGAACGTTACATATGATTGTCTAGTGTGGTGTGCAATTGTGCAATTTTCGTGAGCAATTGGAAATCCGTAGGGTTTTCATGAACGAAGATATGAATTTTTCCCAATTTTTGCAACTACTTTTATATAGGGGCCTGCAGGATCGCGAGAGTCGGACGTGCGTACGGCCATTGCGCCGCGCACGTCCGATGTCACTAAGGGAGGTGCCAGACTTACCCGCTTCAGCCGGTCCGTTCTGTTTACAGGTCAAATCACTACATTGTCCAACAGCAAAGGTGGACCGAATGAACCTGTTCAACAGGATAAGTCTGACACCTACCTGAGTCGTCGGACGCACATTTGACGTGCGCGGCGCAATGGCCGTACGCACTCCCGACTCTCGCGATCTTGCAGGCCCCTATAACTTCTCTCTCTTCGCACATGACGCACTCAAATTTTTCCATTATGTAGGTCGTGACGTAAGGTACAAGTGCAGCCACACTTTCTGCAATTCTGACGTCGCAAGGAGATTAGGTAAATGGTATAGGGTGAAAAATCATTGATTATTACAAATTTGGATGAAACCTTGTGTAGGTGAGTTATCTGACATGCTGTTCACAAAAACAATATTAATTTCGCATGGTAGGGGCTTTTTTGTAAGGTTACAGTAGGCGATATAGGGTCTCACACTAAACAAGAAGAGGTGTTAACTTGATGAGCATGATCTAGATTGATAACGGCCTCATTTTCATTTGAAACTTCATGAATCCTCAAATTTCACCAATTTTGGAAAAACCCCGGATTTTTTGTATTTTGTCATCAGAAAGCGAGCAGTTTGTGCCAGGTATAGCTCACACGGCAGTCTATACGTTATCAAAATTTGAGCAGACCAATATCAATAAGCAAAAAGTTACGGACTTAGTTGCAAAACTTAGTTAACAGCCTATTAGTTGAGTAATGGAATCAAAGCGCCAAAATCGTACATAACTTTCTAGTATTTGAATTTTGTTGACATGAAGCGTAAGTTTTTACCGTAATCCTACAGTAATGAAGAGTCTCGGTGATTCGCTCTGTATCGCAAAGATAAGTTGAAGCTAGGTTTACTAAATATAAAATAGTTTACAAAGTTTCTCTTGAGTGCTAAAGATAGAAAGAGCAAGAACCATTATTTCAACGAAGCGTCATACTGAGCAGGTAAGTTTAATCGTGCGGTGAAACCTACCGTTTAGTCCGTTTATTGTCCGTTCCATTTACTCTCCTGGTAAACATGCGAAATATTATATATATATTATATTATATATATAATATAATATATATAATATTTATATATATAATATTTATATATATAATATATTATAATATATATTATAATATATATAATTATAATATATGTAATTATAATATATATAATAATAATATATATAATATAATATATAATATTAATAACATATATGATATTAATATTATATATATAATATAATATATATAATATATATATAAATATGAAGAAAGGCAAAAGCTTTCTATACAAAGAGTTATTGCACCATAAATGCTCTACACATCATTTTGACACTCTGTATATGTTTAAAGAAAACAGTGTATGCATGACTGATTTTTTTTGTGACTGAGTTTTGCGGAGTTACATCCAATGTTACATGATCGAACGTTATACATTTCTCGAAGGCCATTTTGTGCCTTGCCTTATCGTAATACGTGAGTTTCAGTGAAAAAATGAGTAGAATAAGTTGCGTTTACAACAGAAGCTATCAGGGAACATAATAGAAAAAATTGTCTCGAATTGTAACACGCTTGGAACCTACATCTGGCCGCCTATAGTTCATAAACTACAAGCGACTACATTTACTAAACTAGTTTTTTTTTATATAGAATCTGATGAAAAAGGTTATCCTGTGAAAATAAGCTCCAGGCACCCACTTTTGCGAGTCCCCTAGCTGAACATCTGTGTACTCGTGGTCTGCTGCACTGCATTGCTTTGATTTCCTCATAGCTTGGATATCCCAAAACGTCAACTATCAACTTTACCTTAAATTGAGAAAGCGTTTATTGAGCAGCTACTAAGAGCTCTTACCTGGTCTTCAGAGCTTCTTCCTTTGAACAGGGGTCTGGCAGTGATAAAATCATACAACACGCAAGCAGAAGACCAAACATCTACAAAATAAATACATTGCAAGACATATGGCAGGTAGACAAATGCACATTGTGCATGCTTGCTACACCTAGACTTTTGGACAGCTTGCATATTTAATTAACTAGTTTGATGGCAGATTGTCGCATAATTGAGAAAGCAGCAATTTCTCTTGGACGTACGCTATACAATACCATTTTGATATTTACCACACATACACTTTATACATAGACAGTTGCATTCTGCATCGCAAAACTTGTGAAACCATAGGCAAAGTTTGATTTGTTTAACGAAAATAAGATAAACAAGAATGAAAGAATAAACCTATTGCTGGTGTCAGCACCGTGCTTCCAAAGAGCAGTTCCGGAGGGCGATAGTATCTAGTTACCTAAACTATTGAACAAGTACGTCTATAGTATTATGGAATCTCTGTACATATAAAGCAAAGAATTTGTAAATGTGTGGGCTATATATGTTTTTAATAATTTTTTTGGGTGCTCGATTATGATCGTTCTCATATATCTTCTCCGGCGGTCCCCGCAGGCTTCATTTTGCAGCAATTCGCTGGGTCCTGAGCTATTTTTAGCAGACTACAATAAGAATGAGCCCTTAACAACCGCTGTCAAATAATCTACGTGGTTCCTTGTAATAAAATAGCGGTAAAGCTTACTTCTATTTTAATCAGTATGCGGTGGCCTAAGACCCAAAATAGCGGTTGACCCTGTCCTGATCGCGCAGAGTCTGTAAATCCTTAATGGGAAATTAAGCGCTTAGTAGGTCGGCAGGGTGCGCAGAGTAAAAAATTTACTCAGGGCAGGTCGGCAGGGTGCGCAGAGTAGAAAATTTACTCAGGGCAGGAAGAGGGGCGGAAGAAAGCGTTTTCAGTTTTGCTATATGCATCTTAGTCCTGCACCCAGGCAACTAACACCGCAACTCGGGCAAGAGAGGGGATGCTAGTTGAACATGGCGTCGCTTGTCTTCTCATTATATAAGGATACAAGCCCCGGTGGGACATGCAAGTACAATTCCAAATCTGAATTTGTACTTGCTGAACGCTTACCTAGAAAGGTTGAGAGATTGAATTTTCAGATATGGCAAACATTTAACACCTTCATGCTGTTTAACAACTTTTCGGTCTTCTAATCAGAACACTCGATACCGTCGCAGATACGCTCTTCCAAGAATTTCGAAGCACATTATACACTAGCACTTCAACAACTCCCTTAATTGCTCGCGAAATCTTCCAGGGTTACTCAGCAGCTATGGGGAATAGATATGGAATCAACTTATAATCTAGTGATATGCATTGCAGTCTACCATTGCGACTTGGAATCCTTCTCTTGTCAACAGCAAGACACTCCATCAACAACAGTCATTTTAGCTTATTTGAATCCTTCGCGCACAGCACAACATTTTTGCATTTCCCTATTCTAATATTATATTTTGAAGATCTTTATCGCTACGAAGAAAATGGAAACATGCTTCCATTATCAACACAGTCGCCATCAAAGCTTCCATTTACTGTTTTGATGCGGTTTCGACGTATAGATATGGTGGTGTTGCACGTTGTGAGATAACTTTTGCGATAGTTCGTTTCAAATACGGCGACAACGCTTTTGGTTCTGTTGTTGTCACCGGCAGTTCTTTGTAAACAGTTTTCATCAATGTCGCCTATGACACTTCACCTGGTACGAAGTCGATCCTATAGTGCCGAACTGAACTGCATTTCCAAAATCAGCTAGTTTGAGCTGGCCTTCCTGAAATTTGAGTTTCGGCATATGACAGTCTGCACTTGAAAACTTAAGACTAACGCCGTGGTCTAGAACAAGATTTGAAGGTTTGATATCCAAATGAATGACCTTCCATTTATGGAGAAAGTTAACCGCCGAAAAAAGTTCGTACGAATAAAGCTTAAATTATTGGTTTTATTTAGCATTATATTTGGCACAAACAAACTTTGGCGTCCAGTGAATCAAATTTGATTCCTTTTTCTCTCAGCCGTTGTACATCATCAGGTAAATAATCCAATACTAGACAGTGGATGACCTAAATAGACAATTTCTTGTGTGAATCATGCGGGAATTCCAAAGGACCTGATGATCAATTCTTCTTGTAAAATGATACAGAAGAGCTACTATGTTTTGATGTGGTGGTATACTAGAAAGAACTTCGATTTCAGGAAAAGGCTGAGTCTTTGATGCCATGACATTTTTTGGTTCCCTATAAAGCTTGGTTTGACATGTCTATCAAAAAGACTTTATTGAGAGATATGAACGTACAATTCTATTTTTACTTATACTAATCTACTTTAACGCTAAGACATTATGAAATTAATAAGCAACAAACACAGATTTATGGATAAGGATGCAGATAGTATACAGTCTGTCCAATCTCAATCATGCCAAAAGTGGTATAGCCGTAGAAATGGCTCAAAACCCGCGTCCATGTGCGGGATTTGAGCCATTTCTGCGGCTAGCTTGTCTGCTCTCTGTTCAATTTCTTCACAGTTCTCGCAGTGTGCTGGAACTGTGCGGGAACAGTTTTGACGGCGAGAGTCTAAGAATTTTGACCATTCTCAACGGTTTTCCTTTCAGATTTCTCTCATTTTGGCCTTATTCCTCCACCCCGCTTCCCTTTTTTATCAGCAGAACTTCAAACTCGAAGCGGGGTTGAGGATTGAACGCTGTTCTGCTCCATGTATCCGGGAAGATGGGCCTTCGTGCGCTCGTCCATCACCTCATCGCTATTTTTGTTCAGACTTACTTCATGTGTTCTAGCAAGGTGCTGCGTAGTCTCGCATCTGTATTGAAACTGACATAGACAGGTCTCTGAAACACATGAAGTAGGCCTGAACAAAAATGGCAGGGAAGATGGACGAGCGCACGAAGGTCCATCTTTTCGGATACATGAAGCAGAACAACGTTCAGTTCTGAACCCCGCTTCAAGTTCGCAGCTTTTCTCATCACAAGGATAAGCGGGGTAGAAGAAAGAACGAAGAAGCAACGATATGGAAAAAGGGAACGGGCCGAAAACGCCCAAAGACGAAACTCATCAAAAACAAAAAACAAGTCCTAATTCATGCAATTTCAGAATTGCGCTCGTACTCCCTAATTCGTGACAGATGGGTATACTACGCAGCGGCTTTTTGGAACTAATAAAGCAGTTTTTAGCAAGAATCACAGAGAGAGAATGGACGAGCACAAGAACACACGTTTTGTCGCATACGCAGAGCAGAAAAGCGCTCATTCTTCAACCCTGCTCTGAGTCGAAGTTCTGCTGATCAAAAAGGGAAGCGGGCTGACGAATAAGGCCAAAATGAGAGAAATCTGAAAGAAAAACCGTTGAGAACGTTCAAAAATCTCCAGTTCTCACCGTTCAAAACGGTGCGGGGCGACTGCAGCGCATGCAACGCAGTTCCGGAACTGTTCCCGCACAGTTCCAGCACAGTGCGAGAAATGTGCGGGAACAGTTCCAGAACATGGGAATCAGTATGAACCCAGCCTTATTCTGCACTAGGATAGAAATGGAACTTGTGAAAAATTCAAAACGATAGTCGACAAGGTAGCCAGTGCTAATTGTTATTATCGTCCCGCTCGACGCTTGCCCGGAAGATCAAATCTATCAGAATACTGATGACCGTACTCACCATGAATTTTTTATAGCAACTTTTCTTTTTTCAGGTTCCACCAAATCTGCCAGATATACGTTTGAGAATCGCCCACTACCACAGATGCGTTCACCTTGAAAATGTTCCTTGCAATAGAAATCACACGAAGATTTGTTCAAAAAAATTTTAGGCCTCTCGAGTCTTTGACATCTACAAGATTTTGTATTGACAAAAAGAAGGTCTACACCCCTTGACGGATTTTCAACACAACTTTTCGCTGTCTGCCCTGAAGAAAGGCACTTCAAATTAAGGCCATCCTTAGTCTGCTTGCAGAGGGTTCTTGAAGAATTCAAACGCCTTAAATCGAGTGAACACCGAGCAGGGCTCGGCACGAGCTGGCACCACGGAAATCCCAAAACGAAGTCCCTCTTGATCTTGGAAATTTCGTACGAAGTCCTCTTTGACCTTGAAGACCCCTCATTACTTTCAGATTCTGTAAACGTATGTGACAGGGTTTTTGGGAGCGCTTTGTGATTGGAGCAGGTTTTTCGATTGCGCAGCAGAGCGAGAAATTTTCAAATGGCTATAAAACGCAGAAAAGAAAACATTATGAAATTGGTTTTCCTCTGTACGTAAAATTTTACAGTGTAGATACAATTTATGCAAAAAAGTGTGAAAACTTATGTGAGCAAAGGGTCTGTGCCAGCTTAGCTGGAACCCAGCTGGCACGGTGCCAGCTAATTCAGAAAAAAAGTTCAGCACAGCTTTTATTCACATAAGTTTTTATAAATTTGGGCCATAGTTCGGGTCCCCTCATGCGCATGCACTCACCAGTTTTGGTGTCATATGATTGCATTTAGTTTGTAAACGCTTTTGTCTGACTGGGGTAGATATGTCGGTTGCATGCTGCAAGCATGCCAGCGGCATATCGGCGGCATGCTCACGGCTCTTCTCCACAGATCCCACAAAAACGATATCTCCTTTGCTTTCCGCCCCAAAAACGATGTCCACCTTGACTCAGTGTCAGCTATGCCGAGCCCCCTGACACCGAGCCCTGGTCTGTTATTGCGATTACTGCGTGCAGGATTTCTGAGAACAGGATTTCGGTGACTCACCTTCTGCAGAGAGAGAGAGTGAAGAGAGAGAGAGACAGCAAAAAAATGCCTTATTCTGTATTCTTCCAAAACCTATTGCCTTACTGTTGGCTCCTTTGGAGGGCCTTACTAAATGAACCGATAAACGTGGTTTTGACCCTCTTGAAAAATATTGTAGTGCTTCCAGATAAAGAAAGAATAGTTTTTATATTTGAGTAATTCCTATTGTACTGTACTGTACTCATACTGTGGAAAGCTTTATCTCGCTGGGAAAGCAGAGAGAAAAAATTTGTGAAATAGCCCCTCTGAAAACTCTGCTTATTTATTTATTTATTTATTTATTTATTTATCAAATACATCGTAAGCGATGCACCACCTTATCACTGTATTTCTGTATTTTCGGAAAATACAGGTGTACTTCCAAAAGACGTCACTGTGTTCTAATAAGGAAAGCTACCTAACTTAGCTCGGCCTTTTGGTAAAAGGCATACATATTCTGATTCAACTTCAAACGCTGATTCTAAATGTGCTATTTCTAGCTGTCACGCACCATTCCGAAGCAAGTTATGAGCTTTTTCCTGCGCAAAATTGGCATACTACTGAACATGAGAAGAATGCCTGTAGATAAAAATCTGCAAGAAAAAAGTGCTGAGTATCGTGATAACACAAATCCAACTTTTTATCACTAAAAAGAAGCCTAACGCAAGTGTATTAGCGCTTAGATGATGATGCCGTGATGCCAGTGAGTCGATGACTATGCCAATTTTGCGCAGGAAAAAGCCCATAACTCGCTTCGGAATGGTGCGTGGCAGCTAGGAATAGCATATTTGGAATTAGCGTTTGAAGCTAATTCAGAATATATATGTCCCTTGCCTGAAGGCCGTGCTAAATTAGGCAGCTTCCCTTGTAAGCACTAGGCAAAGCTCTTGCCTTGAGTGTGTTCCGTGAAGGGTATCAGAAATTTCCAGCCTGTATGAATCCCTCTAAATTTTCGAGAAGCATAGAAGTTTGCCGGGTGTATCGCTTGCCCCTTTTTATCCTTTGCCTACGAGAAGCCCTTGCTCGGAACCAATGTCACCCTGTCAGCGCGTCGATCGAAAAACAAACTTGCTTATACGAGGACATCTGCACCACCGTCTCAGAGACTAACAACGATACAGATGTTGCATTGCCTTAACAATTCCAAATACGAACTTCGACAAGGCGACATAGTCTTGCCGAAGCCGTTAGCCGCGGCCCTGCAGTGAGTGATGAGATTAGTAAGTTGATTCAAAGGGAGACAAGTTGATGGAGACTCCCCTGATTTATTTTGCGAAAGACATGTTCTCTTTTGTGCAGCATTTCAATACAACGCTGATGAAACTGAGCAAAGCTACAAAGAAGAACGGATTGCAAAGTTGGGCTCATTTTACGAAAACGCCTTTTCCGGGAGAAGGAAGTGGAATTGGAAAGCATTTTCACTAAGTCGTCTCCTTGTGTGCATCTAAGGAACGCATGCATTTACATCGCGCTGATGTGGGGATCTCCAAAAGAAAGCTCCGTATCCCAGAGCAGATGTTTGGATTTCATGCGGTCTATCCATCCATAGCAGTGGCCTACTCAGGATTTCCGCTCGGGAAGGAAGGTGCATAAATTTTTTCTGATGAAGGTGCGTGGCGTCAGCCATGCAAGCCGAAAAAATTTTTGGTATGCTTCCCAAGATTTTTGCGAGCCCTAACCGAACCCCAAAAAAATGTTCTTACAAGACTATTTATTTTTCAAAAATTTTTGAAAATTTGTTGATTATGTACGAGTACAAACAAGTTGCTTGCACATTTTTATAACTCATATAAGTAGCATTTCGCGACCCATTCTCGGGAGGGGGGGGGCGCCCTCGGTACACCACTGATCCATAGGTAGTTCTACTATATCACTATAAACTTATTGAGCATGAGCGAGAAATTTTACAAGCCGCATTTTGCAGCTTTCCAGATGATCCCCTGATGATCTCCAGCGTCTACCCGCCTTTTTTCACAGTAATTTTCTCTCTTTTAAGTTAATGAAAACATTTCAAATTTGTGCTGATTATCCAACCGAACAGTGCATGTTTCCTAATAAGAACGAATAGTTATTGAAAATTGAATAAAAACAAAACAATTAAACAAAAACAAACAAACAAGACAATTAAACAACATTAAACAAAACAATTAACATAGTGATTAAAATGTCGAAATTCTAAACAAACCCCAGCTCTCAACTTGTGGTTCATCGCAATTTTTATGTCTTTCATACATCATCTGTTCGTATCAGAAACACGCAAAGAACAGACGACAGGTGGGCACTGACAACTCAACAGGATTTCTTGCAAGCACCACCCCCCCCCCTCCCTCTCCGGAAAACAAGAGTACGCGATATTGGCAGACATTCGTGGAACAGGAACCAGATGAGAAATGAGTTTGATACCGACTTCGCACCTGGAAGTACTGGGCTCGGTCATTGACGACAATCAAGATGACCATAGATGCTTAGAGCGAAGGAGAGGGACAAGTGAAAACGTTTGTATTGGGGCTGGCCATGCGAAGGCGAAAACGCGCGATCTATCTTATCTAAGGGCTGCATGCACCGACATCCTCGCTGGGGAGGAGATCGCACATCAAAAGAAAGCTTCAATTCTGAGCTCCAGATATGTGGATTTCCTTCTACATTCGTAAGCATCCTTCATTTATATTGAAAGAGAGCAAGAAGCTGTACAAGCCGCTTCCCCGGCTTTTTATATGATTCCTTGATGATCCCCAGTCGCCGACCATCTTTCTTTAAGAACATTTTTCTTCCTTCGTAGTTGACGAAAACCCTTCCTAATTTATACTGATTATCTTACCCAACAATGCTAAGCATGTTTATTTATTTATTTATTTAATACGCTCTTAGCGTTCCTTACAAACGAAAAAAATACACAGTTATATATAACTAACCATAAGAATAGATCATCATGCAGTTCAGGTCGAATCCTTTGGAATAAATTAGTTAACGCAATAATACAGCCTGTATGTGATTGATAAATGATTACAAGTTCAGTATTGAATGAATTTGATCATGGAGATGGCACTCATGCCCCATTAATTGCCAGCAAAACGATCCTGACATATTCCAACAAGTAGACATTTCGATAGTAGATCCGCTTTCATAAGCCAGTGCACTGGGAAGAGTCTGATGACTCTAAGTGAATAGCAAATGTAGTAGTATATGACTAAGTTACATGCGACAGGGAAGAAAAGTTAAACCCCTAATGTATGGAGCTAATGCTCATGTAATACATTTGCCGGCAAAAATGCTCTTAAAGTTATAAAATAAGCAAAGCAAGGCCAAGTTTGTGGAATAATAATTGACCTTGCCTAAAAGATTCCGGGGAGAGTTCAATGCTCCGAGAAAATGTCAGCTTAATATCGCATTTTCTAAGTTCAGGGTAAGCAATTCATCAGGCTGCACTACTTGTAAAAGGAGAAGTTGTTGATTATATCTGAGCTAGCACGATGATAGATATGGGTTAGTAAGAAATGTAAGTGAATAGTGTTAAAAAACAACACAGAATCACAATGGGTATATGGAATTCAAATTGATCATGAAATAGAAATTCAATCGCACGCCAGTTAATATAAACACTATAGATGTCGAAAATATGATGGAATGAGTTATCATGGATAGTAGCGTCCATAATTAGACGAAATTCCATAAGTCGTCATTCCGTGCTAGTTGGTAATCGTAGCAGAGACCATAACTTATAATAACGGGCTAAGGGTTGTTTACGTTTGTGTGTGTGTGTGTGTCTGAATCTCTGTCTGTCACGAAATTCGTAGAGCGAGTTCCAGCCAACCTCCTGAGCCCAAATTTTGCACAGCGCATACTACCAACATAAAAGTCCAACATACCAAAGCATGAGCAGATCCGTTGCGTGGATCCCTCAAAAAATGCGCGTCAATCGGATCCACTTTGCATTTGGGCCGCATAATTGGGTCCGTAATTCCACTTTTTGCAAAGTAGTGGATGTTTATGCCAAGTAAAAGTGCAAATCATGAAATTAGACCCAAAAAAGTTCTCAAAAGTCCATTACTTTAGAAAAACGGTGCCAAAAAGTATTAATTGCGTAAATGGTCAATTTGCCAAGGTTTTACCAGACCATTTGACAAGATTTTTGCACAAAGATGTAGCTCACGGTGACTGCTATTCTTACTGCAACTGTATAGACCATGGAAAAATCAAAAACCTTTAAAAATTTGCGTTTGTTCTCCTGCAAAAAGTCTCATCTACACGAAATCACCGATTTCACATAAAAAAGCTTTCGAAATGAGTAGTTGTTTACATTTTGTTCGTGATAGTCGGCATAGCTCGGTGAGTTCTAATGCCATCCTTATGCGAGAATGAGTAGGGCATAGATAGTAGAGCCAATGCGAGCCTCTGCGAAGCAGAGGTGACGCACTGGTTTATTCATATATTGCTAACATCAAAGCCATACAGATGTTGTACTAAGGTTATCTGTAAAGATCTCATTCAGTTTCAGTGTCTTCAGCTTGTTTTTGAAAGAAGTACTGTTTTTACACGCAAAAACTTCACTAGGTAATTTTCGGATCAACTTCGCTGCTCGATCAAAAAAATCGTAATTCGTTAAAGTTGATTCTTTTCGCCTACCGCTACGCTGATGATAAATAGAAAAGCAACTAGTCCTTCCATAAGTGGGTCTAAAGACGCAGTATTTGGAAGGTCTCAATATAGTCTCTCCCCTGAAAATCCTGAAAGCAAGTACAAGGTCATGAATGACCCAGCGATACGAGAGACTTTTGAAGCCAAGTATTTTTAGACGGTCTTCATAGCCAGGAAGTGACTGGGGATAAGTAGGACTAGGAAAGCAGCGGTAAAAAAGCAGACGTGCAAAAACTTTTTGGACGTTCTCCAGAGAATGTTTGTGCTTCGCCGGAAAGGGGCACCACACCTGATATTTTAAAACGGGAGTGATCAAAGATTTATAAAGTTTCAAAAGTACTTTAGGGTCATCAACTTTCGTACTGCGATATATGAGGTAACTGAGAGAGATTGCGCAAGAGGCAACAGCTGAGACTTGTAAATCTGGTTTCAAAGAGGGAATGAATATGACTCCTAAGTCTTTAACGTATGTTTTTTGATCAAGGTCTCACCGGCATGTTTGTAAAGGAAATCATCATCTGTGGTAACACCGATGCGGAACAGAATTTTTGCTCACATTCACAAAGATGTCCCAAGTTTTACACCATTTAACCATGAGATTGATAGCACGTTATAGTGCATCTCGGACTATTCTGTGGTTTTCATTATTATAAATACCGAAACTTTTTATATCATCTGCATACATCAGTATATGCACATCTGGGTTGGTTTTGAGTATTTTTGGTAGATCAGCGGTGTAAATGTTGAACAAGAGAGGTAAGAGTGCGTCTCCCTGGGGAAGCCCACTTATG
This sequence comes from Cylicocyclus nassatus, assembly GCA_958299035.1. NCBI lineage: Eukaryota > Metazoa > Nematoda > Chromadorea > Rhabditida > Strongylidae > Cylicocyclus > Cylicocyclus nassatus. The sequence continues at coordinate 46,139,930 of CATQJL010000223.1, read as the reverse complement.
CATAGAGAACATCCAGAATGTTTTAGACCAACGCGAACAGTCATTTTTCTATCTTGAAGATAAGATTTAGACCAAATCAATAGATCTCCTCTGATGCCATAATGATCAAGTTTGAACAGCAATTTTTCATGGCTTATACGGTCGAAAGCTTTTGATAAATCGAAATAAATCACATCGACTTCCTTATCGTCGAGAACAGCATTAATCCAATCATGGGTACAGTCGAGTAATTGAGTAACCGTAGATGCACCGCTACTGAATCCATGCTGTTCAGGCGGTATGAGTTTGAATTTCTCAAACCAGTCAAGGAGTTTGTCGCGTATTATTTTTTCGAGTACCTTACATGATACAGAATTTATGCTTATAGGTCTAAATTCGGTGACAGAATGTGGGTTGGTCACTTTGGGGCGGGAATGACAATAGCTTCTTTCCAGATTTCTGGCACTTGCCCACAGATAAAACAGATGTTGAAAATGTGAGAAAGTGGAATTGAAAGTTCTTTCGCACATTTTTTGAACAGAATTTGTGGGATTCCATCAAAAGGCTCGAATGTTGAGGGTTTTAATTTTCTTAGTATGCGTTCGACTGTGGAAGGCATGATTGCACGAGCTGTACATGTATGGCATAGGGGAGGTCCAAAAGACTTGGGAGTAGAAACGTTTGTAGAAAATGTACTTGCAAAAAACTGAGATGATGCTTGTGCCTTGTCTTGATCCGTTAAGCACGTTGCACCGACGGATCTTTTAAGGCTCCATATCTTTTAGCGAACATTTTATTGTGGATGTAAGAGAAGAGGTTCTTGGAGTACTTAGAGGAAGCTAAACGTTTTTCATAATTTAAGAGGAACTCCTTGAGATGGTAGGTGATGTCGGTACAAACTTTTTTATACAATGGGCTATCATATCGAGAAGCCCTGAAAAGTCTTTCCTTTTGGAGAATGAGTGACTGTATATGACCAAAGTATTTTAGATATCCAATTCTACGAGTTTTAAAATGGAGTGTATGCTGCCATAAGTTTATAATGCTACAGAATCTGTAGTATACATCGGAAGAATCTATATACTGATTAAAGCAATTTTCCCAATCTATGTTAATCAACTCTGCTTTCATTGCTTCAAAGTCAATCTTAGACAAGCGAGGATAAGGGATAAATGTGCTTTTTGGAATATTTCTGTAACAAAACTCAATCACATTATGATCAGACGTTCCAAAAGGGGCAGAGACCGACAGCATGTCAATAGAAAAGTTTTGTGCTAATACTAAATCGAGAATAGCTTCCTCACGTTGGTGATAAGAACAAATGAGTTTTTGAAATATCGACTTTTCCGATGAAACCCGACATCGCAAACTTCATGACTTCGAAGCATCACTTTGTATCAGGAAACATGACTAGCATTGCTGGGTTAGAACAGCACAATTTTGGAATGTTTTTATTGACTTTAAAAAAAGAAAAGTGACTTCAAAGAAAGGACGCTCGGCAGCTGGGGCCATAAGGGGATCATACACAACCTGGAAAAAGCGGCTTGTACAGTTTCTTGCTTCTGTTCAATATGTCTATAGTGAAGGAACGGTGGGAATACCTATGGATAGATAGAGTGCGCGAAATCCAGATATCTGGAGCTTCAGAATATGAAGCTTCCTTCTAAGCTGCGATACCCTCCCCAGCGGACGTTAGTGCATGCAGCCCTAAGTGTCACTGAGCCACTGAGGTGCCAGAGACCTTTAGCGTCTCACCCGAAAATCCGAGCATAATGTTCTTACAAGCGTTTCGAACCAGCTCATCAACCTCTGAGGAGCTACTATATTTGAAACATGCTCCTGTTATCACGTAAATGGAAGAGAAATGCCAACTGGAATGCTTAATAGTACTTTTTTTGCTGGTGTTACTGCCCACATTGCAATAGATAACAACGTTTGCGTCTCACTTTTGATTTCCTTCTCTTCGATAGTCGCTTATTCAGAATCACTTGCTATCACTACTGATATTCATACTATAAACATGTAATGGTTGAAGAGATTCGCTTTACTGAATTTATGGACTTATCGGACACAGAACAGGATGCGAAGTCTGAGTCACCTTTGACTAACTTATCTATTTGCTTGAGCACTGTACGTGCTGCTAAACATTATCACGTTGTTGCTCATGTGTCACACAAATTTATCCAATATGATGAATTGGCAGTGTGTAGCCTTGCTTGCTATTCATTCTGGAGGGTTAGTTGTTTTAGGTTGGTGCAAAAATAATGTCCGTTTTTTAGGCCTATTTTCCGATCAACTTTTCTTTCAAAATTTCTTCTTCGATAGGATTCTGCATATCATTCTAAAGCTTTGTTCATGTTTCTAACAGTGGTAAAATTAAGCTATCTTATCTGTGAGGGTTTTACTTTCAATTTCGTATTCATGAGAATTTCAGCATCTCACACACTCAAAATTGAAAATTCGTTGCTTTAACTCCCTTGGCCAAGATTCGGGCGCAAATGAACGGATTCTTTTGAAAACATAGCTATTATTTGGTTCAACATTGTTTATCCATAGCATGTTTGAGTAGATGTTTCAAAAATATCTGGACCGAGAAATCGGCGCCCCGAAATAGATACTCGCTGTTGGCATTCTGTGGGTCTAAAGTTTCTCATAATTAGGGCAATCGCCGAAGCTTTGCGCAGATCTCCGTTGAAGTTATTTCTAAACAACGTAAATACCGGCTTGCGTCTACAAAATAATGAATGCCCGAGAAGAAAGTATATAGCGCAGACCTTGGCTTCAAAAGGTCGAGATAAACGTATCGATTTTGTGAATTCTGTGAAAAATTCTTTCGTTATCGCTAAAAAGCGAAAGCAAATGGTGATGCCACTCAGCACGATTTATGCCAAACACTTCTACTAGAATTGCATCGTCATTGCGAAATTGCTAAAAAGGTTTTCCCACTGCGCACGCTGAAATTGCCCTATCAAGATAGAGATTAGGGTCAGAAATGCGCAAGAATGACACGCATGTTCTTACCAGCTCATTCCTGGGAACACCGTAAAGTCGAAGCATTACAGAAAAACTGAGATTTAGTGTAATTTCTGTTTGATAAGGTTGTAATAATCCAGCGTTTTCATTATGAGAGAAGCATTGATTTTTTACCAAAAAGCCCGTACCAACGCAGCCACTTTTTCTGCATTTTCTTGACAAAAGCAGTGACCTTATCGTAGTCGCATGGTATCATTCAGAACATTGCCCATTTGTGACAACTACCATCCGCAGCTACAGTTGCTGAAACTGATCACACAAGCATCACAAATGGGCAATGCTCTGAATGATACCATGCGACTACGATAAGGTCACTGCTTTTGTCACCTTTTCATCATATGGTAGGAACTCTGCGAGGATTTTGCGTTTTATCAATGTTGCATCTATCTCGACGATTTTGATGACACCAGATATCTCAAAAAAGGTGCACGTTGTGTTGCTAAAGAATCCCTTCTTATAATGTCTTTCGATTTTAAAAGCCATTCTGTCAAGGTACTCTCGACACTCAAACAGGGCCCGGCACGAGGTGGGCAGACGGGGTTTTCCAAAACGAATTCCCCTTTGACCCCAATAGCTTTTACGATTACCCCCTTGAGCCCAAAAATGACGCTTTGTGCTTGTGAAACGAGAACACCGGCCACACTTCGCCTAAAAGCGCCCAAAATGCTCAAATTCCTCTAACTACTCCTGACCTGTATCAAGATAGAAAACAGGAAGAAGAATAAGCAAGGAAAATGATGAAGGAATGGAAAAATATCAAAGAAAAGCAGTCATAGGACTAGAGACGTCGTTCCCGCGCGCATCGATTGACTGGGGCGCGCTTTCCATCTTAAAGCTAGGCTGCTGATGCGATTTTGGGCTCTAACAAAGACAAGAGGAGGAGTTTAGGAACCAAAATCTCATCATATAATAAGCTTTAGGTGAACAACAGATTTATGTAAAAATTTTGAACAAATTATGTGAATTGAAAGTTTTGCCCACCTCAGGTGGGCATTAGGTGGGCAATTGCCCACCTAAATTGGAAAAAAGTCAAGCACGCTCTTCATTCACATAAGTTTTTCATAATTTTTCATACATTGTTCCTTAGTCCTACTGCGCGTATACACACCAAGTCTCGCACGATTTCGTCTTCTCTGCGCTGCAAACGAACCATTTTTAGTATTTTCTTGATAGTGGGAAATTTTCAGAAAAAAGCTTGCCACAACCTTCATTCACATAATTTTCCAATGAAACTTCTAAGATAAGCCCTGCAGGCCCGTGTTCATGTACCTACCAAGTTTCATACCGTATGGTCATCTGTGCGCTGCAAACGAGCCATTTGAATTCACATCTTCATTTACCAGTTTTGCGAAATTTTTGGAAAAAATGCTTATTACACCTTCCATTCACATAAGTTTTTCATAACATTTCATGCTTTATTTCTACTAGCATCTCTTTGTTCGCTTACGTAATTTGGTGCTATATCATTACGCCTGCATTGAGAACTGATCATGTAATCGTGCTGTTCAACGGCATCGCTCATGCGGCGTCGCGCACGCGGCAATTAGCGGCAACGCGGCGTAGTGCGCGCGAAGCTGCTGTGCGTTGAGGTCTATGAAAACTATTTTCCGATGAATTAGATGTATAAGGTAAGCATGATTCGACCTTCTTTTGCTTGCACTTGGAATCTTCTTCCGGGGCTCCGCCCCGGATCCCGCAAAAACGATATCCCCTTTGCTTTTTGGCCCCAAAACGATTTCCAGCTTGTCATTTGCCCACCTCGTCCCGGGCCCTGCACTCAAATTACAGTTATAGAGAGAATCATTGTATTTCTTTATTGCTGTAGGTCTGGTAGGGAGTTACATTCGTCAAAGTGCAGTAGGCAATTTCAAACTGGAAAGTTGTCAACACAAATTTTCGCGGTCTTTTATAATGCTTTGCGACTGGTGTTATTATTATTTGAAGAGCACGAACAGCTATTAAAGATATCTTGGTGAGAAAGGTATCAACGTCAGCGATACTTATTAGAGGTGAATATTTCAGCTTGAATTTCTTGGATCTTATTTGATCAAAACAATTTACAACGTTATGACCACAATCCTGACTCAATAGCAATGATGTAGAGCAATCAACTACTCATTAGAAAATCTAAGGTCAGCCGTCTACAGAATGGTATATGCAGAATGGGTTCAATATCGCTGAAAGATGGACCTTAGGGCAAAAAAGCTTTTGAAGAGCAGTTTGCACATCTTTTCCATTTTTTGCGAGCAGCGTTTCAGTTGGGCTTACTGTTGCGTTCACCTCCTTCAAGTGCGCTTCTTTTCTAGAACGTCCCAGCTTTGATCATTTTGTAGGACAATTGTAGTTGGTATCTGTTGATGCGGTAATTTTTCACCCGGCTCGCAGCTTCCTCTTGAAATGATCAGGTTGACAATATGGGGGTAGGACAAATCAGCGGCTACAAATTTTTGCGAAATAAATGAAAACACACTTTGATGCAGCGAAAAGAGCTTGGTCCACTCGACCGGGTTGGTCCACTAGATCGCTAAAACGGAGTTCTACGATATTTCCTTTGGTGAGTCTCAAGCACCACACCTAATCTTGATCAGCTTTGCAGTTGGTCAAATTAGCTGACTGACCAATACTGAAGCGGAGTCCACCTGGTTCACTGATATGATCCGCTCCCACATCGCTTTTGGTCGCTCACTGATATGACCAATGGCGAAGTGTTTGAAGTGGAGCAAGCTGATGATAATAGAATGAGAGCGGCGTGTCGCTCAAAAAGTGCTTAGTTGATTGAGTTTGTATTTTAGCAATAAAAGCGGTGAACTAGTAACACTAGTAATACTAGCAACACCGGCAACACTGGTGATACCGGTAACACTAGTAACACTCGTAACGGTGGCAACACGGGTAACACTGGTAACATCGGTAAACACTCACAGATTCTTAACCTTCCTCACACTCGCGTTATAATGGCGTTGATACTCACCTCGCAGTGCTGCCTATCACGAAATAAATTGTGAACAACAAGTCTTTTCAAAAGCTTTATCATTTGAGATTGGAAATCTTTGAAATTATAACACCTTTCAATAGAGCAAACTAGAAGTCGAGTCAGTTACTGAACTTATGTTCGCTTAATAGGCGTCACATGGGAGATGACCCATGAGCTACCTTTGACCAAAACCTCACTTAATTACGTGGAAGTTTGCCGACGATTTACTGTATTGACCCATTTGCCGCTGATCAGCGAAAATATATTACTCAGACAATTATGTCGAGCACCCGCCAACCACCTGCAGGCGACGCCACGCCCATCCTGAGAGCGCGCCAATAAGTACCGGATGAGCGCTCGACAATGCTCGCGGATGATCCGATACCCGCCCAAACAATACCATGGAATCGCTCAGCAAGCGCCGATGAATGCGCTTTGCACCCGCGGGTGGCCCGACAAGCAAACGGTACTTGAATTATGTATGACTTTGAACACCTGCCTCCATTTTCAGCCCGGTTTAAAGGGGATTAATTTACACAAAAAAACAATGTGACACCTAAAATAGCCCCAGTCGCTCCTCCAACCTTTGTCGCAGATTTCAAAACTCCAAGCTAGTCCCGGACTAATCATTTATCATAGCCTGTTTTTATTCAACTTCTAACTTCTAACCATAGGTGCGATAGTGTGAGAATTTGCTCACACCCCTTTCACCCCTGAATCGGGACCAAGGTATCTCCCTTCACCAAAAGCCGAGAAAAAAATCAACAGTAAGGTAAGGTCAAGCAAAGGAGATAATTTTATGGGGACTGTTTGTGTATCGGAGAGGAAGAAAATTTATGGACATTTACGAAATTCCGGGAGGAAAAAATAGTATCTTTGTAGCTGCACAGCAACGTCAGCGAGGAAAGTTGCGTGGTATAACTTTCCCCTCTGGTTTTAGGGAACAGATAGTTTGCGTTGGCCTAGAGTCCGTTTATAGAAGTACCTAGTGAAGGGTGTGGGTAGTGATTTCTGGATATTTACGAGTTTTTAGGATAAAAAAATCCGTAACTTCTGTAGATGAACAAGTAGAAGGAAATAGTCACCGTTGGAACCGCCTCGTCCTCCGCTTTTAGGAAATGTATAGCATGTCTGAGATCCATTCAAGAAAATGCGGTGAAGGGTGTGCCTAGTGATTTTGAGGATTTTCGAGTTTTCAACATAAAAAATCATATATTAGGTCGTCCCAAAAGTATTTTCGCTTTTTTTGAACAAGCGCCACAGTCCGCAGAACAAATACGCACAGTAAATCTTGAAGCATTTGATGCAGTTTTTCATGCTCTTTCGAATGATCCTCTTTGTAATGCAAAAGAAGCAACGAGCTCTCGAAAAATTGCTATAAACTGGGACCCATGCCTTTTGTCAAGGTCAGGTTAAGCTATTTTTCTAACTTCTAGTACTGATTCCCCGAAAAAGTCCAAGTTACGTGTCGATAGAGCAAACAAAGTAGGATGCAAAACCTTTAATGCGCCTTCCATAGCTTACTTTGAAAATTTTTCAAAATTATTTTTTCGATGCTATCAAATTCCATATTTGTTCAACTTAAACCTCATAGAACAGCAGGCGGCGAGCAACCGGGTGTTATTCGACGCAGCACTTTCTCCTCTTTCAGAGACATGTTTTTTGTTCCTGGTTCGAGAAGTCTTGGAGGATAAAATCGACGAAATTCATGTTTTTCAAGGAACCCCAGGCTGTACCCGACAAATCAAAAATTAAATATTTCGAAACCCGGAGCTCACTTGTTTCGCAAAATTAGTGTTGAATCCTGATCCACTTTGAAAAGATCAAAAAACGAGAATTTAGTGGAGTTAGACGAGTCTGCGTCTGGTATGGGCCTCCTAAAATTCGATGGTGTTGTTCAAAATTCTGTCAAAAAATTAAGGAGAGCCCTGGGAAGGAGATCGAAACTGTTTTGTATCCTACTTTCTTTTAGAATCTTTTAGGACTTTTTTTGCTCTATCTGCAAGCCACTCGGACTTCTTCGAGGGATTAATACAAGAATTTAAAAAATAGTGGAACATGGCCTGGTAAAAAGCATGGGTCGCAGTTTGTCGCAATTCTCTGATAGCTCGTGGTTTCAACTGCTATATAAAGACGGCCATTTGAAAGAGCATAAAAAATTTGCATCGAATGCTACCAAGAGCTTCTGTGAATCTTTGTTCTGCGGACTATGGCGCCTGTTCAAAAAAAGCGAAAATACTTTTGGGACGACCTAATATATTGTTGAATAGCTGTCACAAGGAAATAGAGACCATTAAAAGCGTCTTGTCCTCGGCTTTCAGAAGATATATAGCTCGTCTAAGATCCGTCCAAGTAGAGGCTTTCTTACCATTGTAAAAAGACGTCTACTTGAGCACTCTCATAATAAAATTCTCACCCACCCTTCACCCGGCACTTTTTAAAGAACCCCAGGCAAAATATATATTTTCTGAAAGCGAAGGACGAGAAGGTTCCACTTTTCAGCGGACTCCAAGCAAAGTTTATACTTTCTAAAAGCGGAGGACGAGGCGGTTCCAAGGATGACCATCTCCTTGTACTATCTGTTCATCCTCAGAAGTTGCAGATTTTTTTAATCCTAAAAACTCGTAAATATCCAAAATTCACTAGCCACACCCTTCACCAGGCACTTTTTTACCACAGACTCCAGACAAACTATATATGCTCTGAAAGCGGAGAACAACTTGGTTCTAAAAACATTTTCGTTGCTGACATTGCTGTTCATCTACAGAAATTACGAAGTTCTTCTTTTAGAAAATTCATAATGCTTGAAAATTGTCTGACTCTTTCCGAAACAAATGCTTTCTCATGCACATCTTCTATGGTAATCACAAAAACAGACAGGTAAAAAAAGGAAAAAGGAAATCTGAGAAATACTAAGTGCCGGTTAGAAACTTAATTGTCTGTTAATCCAGCAGCACATCGGTTCACATTTCAAAAAAAAGACAACTAGTAATGGCAAGGAATTATAAACTTTGACTGGGAAAAATGAGGAGCGAACACCCATGGTTCCTCCCCTCCCCCTCCCCCCCCCCCGGCTCGACATTTTATAATTTCTCTACCCAGTGAAACACCCTTCACCCTGGAGGAGCTGCGGCCACTGTGACCCCCTTCACCTTCGAGCAGTCATTCTCACCTTATCGCACTTATACTTCTAACTTCTCCTGCAATTTTGAGGATATCCCTATCACCGCGGCGTATATTTCCTTTTCTCTCACAGAGGCTCGGGGCTCACCAGAAAGAAAGGTTCTGTCGGGCCGTGGACTAAAGGGCCGGAACTAGCCAGAGAAGTAAATGTGCGGACGTCCTTGAAGGCAGTGTCCAAGCAAAAAGTCGATTTCGAGATTTTGTGCTTATCTGGGCCTTTTCACTATGCTGAATCCGAAAATAAACACTGGAAAGCGCGAAAACGGCGAAAAAGTGCTCTAACGCAGAAGGGAAATGGCAGGTGGGCGGGGTTGTTCACAATACACCCCACGTTAGAGCCTTTTTTCGCCTTTTTTGCGTTCTCCCAGTGTGGATTTGGATTTAGCGTAGCGAAAAGGGCCTGAGTAAGCACAAAATCTCAAAGTCGAGACACTGCCTTTACGGTCCACGCACTGCCAAAAGGCAGTGTAAGGGGCAGCGGGTGCTCGCGATAATTGTCTGAGTATATACTCTATCATCAATTTGTGGGCTGAGACCGATGGCTTGCACGTGTACAGGTCAAATAAATTCATAAACTCGCAAAGATTTTGAATACGGTGCTCGCACTAGCTTTGCTATCCATACGCATTCATGCTCTCCAACAGATAAGTTTCTTTGCAGTACTCGACTTTTTTTGACATATCATAATTGAAATGTAAAGAGCTATTTGTTCCAAAACAGACATTGTGCGAAGGCGGCACCTTCTGACTGCAGATTTTTCAGCGCAAATTCAAATCAATTCTTTTTCTCATACAGCGATAATTCGTAGAACATTAGCAGGAGCAAGTTGCAAAACAAGTTTATACAGTCAGTTTATACAGTTCCTGTTAAACAGTTTATACAAGTTCCTGTTAATGATTAAGTTCGAGCAAAAACAGTTTTACCAAATAATTCTCTTATTTTTCTAGTACTCTGACGCAGCGACGATATTTTCAGCGTACACCAAAGTTTCTAACAGGGTGAAGTGTTCGCGCCGCTTTTGCACCGCGTTTAGGATTGTGCGCTCATGTGTTTCAAGCTATGCTTGAATGCGGGACGCAAAATGGGAGGGAGGACCAAAAAAGGGCGCGAGAGAATGTGGGGAGCCGCTTTCTTCGAAACAAAAGGGGCCCAAGGATCTCAATTTCGGCGCATTCGAAGTTCTGCCTTCTTCATCATACTTTCAAAGGTGGGCTAAGGCCCGTATGCACGTACATCCCCGCGGGGAGGGGATGTGCGCTTAACCATTGAAATGATCCCCGCTGGGGCTCCCCTCCCTTCCCCACGCGAACCCCCGTATGCACAAAGGCAATACCGGGGAGGGGATCCCCTGGAAGTAGGGGAAGGGAACCCCCTTATGCAGAAAGGGGGATCGAGCGGGGAAATCATTTCGCTTCCGCTTTTTGTGGTAATCACTCATCTTTTCTCATCTTTTGGCAGCCACTCGCCTCCAGCATGTCATCGGCAATATTTTACTTGTTGCGGGATGCCATCGCCCGTGATTGCGCTCGGCGCATCAAAAAAAATTCCTACGCACAAAATATTTTTGCTGTTTTCAAGGATGTTGCTCACTTTCGCTAATGCTGCACATTTCAGCGCAAAAGTGTCCAAAATTAGAAGTCATGATTCTCTACAGTGAATGAGTAGAATATGTTATGCTGCCGAAAAAGGGGGGGGGGTAGGGTAGGGTGCCGCAGACATTCAAACTAGAATTTCCACACATAATAGAAATTGCAAATCGTGCTAGCTTTTCATGGAAGCTGTAGCTATTAGCGACATGCCGTCCATTCCTCCAAGGGAATGATCCCCAGCGGCCATCCCTGCTATGCACGAAGGGAATGCTGGGGAAGGGATCACTCCCCAGGGGATCACTATTCAGAATTAGGCAAATCTGTTATTTTCTAGACCAGTGCGTCACCTCTGCTTCGCAGAAGCTCGCACTGGCTCTACTATCTATGTGCCTTACTCATTCTCGTGGAATCGTGGCACTGGAACTCACCGCGCTATGCCGACTACCACGAATAAAATGTAAACAACCACTCATTTAGAAAGTTTTTTCACGTGAGATCGGTGATTTCGCGTGGATGAAACTTTTCGCAAGAAGACAAACGCTAATCTGAATAGGTTTTTGGATTTGTCATGGCTTGGAGTCGCCATAGAGGTAATAGTAGCCGTGAGCTACATTTCTGTGCGAAAATCTTCTCAAGCGCTTAGCTAGAACCTTGGCAAATTGACCATTTACACAACCAATTCTTTTGGCGCCGTTTTCGTTATGTCAGGCTAAACTCCATCGCTTGCACAGTTGCCTACCAAACTCGTCCACGACTCTGCAAAAAGTGGTGATACGGACCGAATTTTGCGGTATAGAAGCCAGGTGGAACCCGTTTGGCGCGCAATTTCTGAGGGATCCACTCAACAAATCTGCTCGTGCTTTTGCATGTTGGATTTTCTTGCGGCTAGCATGCGCTGTGCGAAATTTGGACCCAGGAGGTTGGCTGGAGCACGCTCTACGAATTTCGTAACAGACACACAGACACACAAAGTCACGTAACCATCCTTAGCCCGTTATTATAAGTTACTAGCTGGCTTACCCGGCTCCGCCGTATCCGGACCAAACTTGGCACACATACACTTCGGGCCCCGGCGGGTGTCACAGTCCACTTTTCGTTATCGATCGATGTCGATTTTACCGATTTTTATCGATTTTTTTGCAGAGTTCACCTACAGGGCTAGGAGTTGGCACAGGGGGGTAATCGAGCATGGGGATTCCGAATACAGCATTAGTTTTCAGGATCGTCCATTACTTTTATCGATTTTATCGATTTTTTTGTAAAGTTTGACCTGCGGGGCTGGGAGTTTGCACAGGGGGGGGGGTAATCGAGCATGCTGTTTACGAACACAATATTAGTTTTCAGGATCGTCCATTACTTTTATCGATTTTATCGATTTTTTTTGTAAAGTTTAACCTGCGGGGCTGGGAGTTTGCACAGGGGGGGGGGTAATCGAGCATGCAGATTACGAACACAATATTAGCTTTCAGGATCGTCCATTACTTTTTCGATTTTATCGATTTTTTGAAAATTTGAGCTAGGGGGCTGGAATTTGGCACAGGAGTGTAATCGAGCATGCTGATCACCCCCCTTGGGGGTGATCAGCATGCTCGATTACCCCCCTGTGCCAACTCCCAGCCCCCTAGCTCAAACTTTGCAAAAAAATCGATAAAATCGATAATAGTAATCGATAATCCCGAAAACCAATATTGTATTCGGAATCTCCATGCTCGATTACCCCCCTGTGCGAACTCCCAGCCCCCTAGCTCAAACTTTGCAAAAAAATCGATAAAATCGATAATAGTAATCGATAATCCCGAAAACCAATATTGTATTCGGAATCTCCATGCTCGATTACCCCCCTGTGCGAACTCCCAGCCCCGTAGCTCAAACTTTGCAAAAAAATCGATAAAATCGATAAAAGTAATCGATAATCCTGAAAACCAATATTGTATTCGGAATCCCCATGCTCGATTACCCCCCTGTGCGAACTCCCAGCCCCGTAGCTCAAACTTTGCAAAAAAATCGATAAAATCGATAATAGTAATCGATAATCCCGAAAACCAATATTGTATTCGGAATCCCCATGCTCGATTACCCCCCTGTGCGAACTCCCAGCCCCGTAGCTCAAACTTTGCAAAAAAATCGATAAAATCGATAAAAGTAATCGATAATCCTGAAAACCAATATTGTATTCGGAATCCCCATGCTCGATTACCCCCCTTTGCCAACTCCCAGCCCCGTAGGTGAACTCAGCAAAAAAATCGATAAAAATCGATAAAATCGATATCGATCGATGACGAAAAGTAGCCTATGACACCCGCCGGGGCCCGTAGTGTATGTGTGCCAAGTTTGGTCCGGATCGGTTCAGAAATGGAATTTTCTATTCGGAACATACGTACATACAGACAGACATACAGACAGACAGACAAACAGACATTCAGCTTTATATATAAGATGATTTTTTTCAAGATAGCTTATCCTACTATAATAACGCGCTAAGGGTGTTTACGTTTTTTTGTGTGTGTGTGTGTCTGAATGTCTGTCTGTCACGAAATTCATAGCGCAAGTTCCAGCAAAGGTCTTGAGCCCAAATTTTGCATAGCGCATGCTACTAGCATAAAAGTCCACCATGCGAAAGCACGAGCGGATTTGTTATGTGGATTCCTCAGAAATTGCGCGTCAGCCGGGTCCACTTTGCATTTGGCCCCCAAAATTAGGTCCGTAATTCCACTTTTTGCAGAGTCGTGGACGTTCATGGCAAGTAAATGTGCAAGTCATGGACTTAGGCCAAAAAAAGTGATCAAAAGTCCATTACTTTGCAAAAACTGCGCTAAAAAGTATTGGTTGCATAAATGGTCATTTTGCCAAGCTTTTACCAGAGCATTTGATGAGATTTTTGCACCTGAATGTAGCTTATGGTGACTACTGTTCTTATGGCGACTGTTAAGACTGTGGGAAAATCAAAAACGTACAAAATTTTGCTTTGTTCTCCTGCAAAAAAATTTTATCCACGCGAAATCACCGATTTCACATAAAAAGCTTTCGGAATGAGTAGTTGTTTACATTTTTTTCATGATAGTCGGCATTGCTCGGTGAGTTTTAATGCCATCATTATGCGAGAATGAGTAGGGCCTAGATAGTAGAACCAGTGCGAGCCTCTGCGAAGCAGAGGTGACGCACTGGTAACTTATAATAACGGGCTAAGGGTTGTTTACGTTTGTCTGTCTGTGCGTGTGAATCTCTGTCTGTCACGAAATTCGTAGAGCGTGTTCCAGCCAACGTCCTGAGCCCAAATTTTGCACAGCGCACGCTACCAGCATGAAACCTCAATATACAAAAGCATGAGCGGATCCGTTGAGTGGATCCACTGAAAATTGCGCGTCAAACGGATCCACTTGGCTTCTCGCCAGTAAATTTGGGTCCGTAGTACTACTTTTTGCAGAGTTAAGGATATATTCGACAAGCTAATGTGCAAGCCATGGACGTTAGCCTAAAAAAGTCATGAAAAGTCTACTACTTTACGAAAACAGCGCCAAAAAGCATTCGCTGTGTAAACGGTCAAATATTCAAGATTTTACCTGATTATTTGAGAAGAATTTTGCACAGAGGTGTAGCCCACTATGTCTGTTGTCCTTACGGCGACTACCAAGCCATAAAAATTCCAAAATCCCATTCGAATTTGCATCTGTTCTTCTGGGAAAGATTTTATCCACGCGAAAATACCGATCTCACATGGAAGACCTCTACGAATGAGTAGTTGTTTACGAATTATTCGAGATAGCCTACATAGCGCGGTGAGTTTCAATGTCATTATTATGCGGGAATGAGTAAGGCATACAGAGCATAGGGCCAGTGCGAGCCTCTGCGAAGCAGAGGTGACGCACTGGTGTTAAATAAACAACGTAGGAGCAATATATCATGTAATACGATAATTACAATGTATCTGATCAGCCTATCTGGCTAAAACTATTATGTCATTTGAAAAATGCGCAAATTTCTTGAATGATCAAGAACTCCTACAAATATTCGAGAATGGCAGCTATTATTGCTTGGGTTTCTTTTCAAGAGGGGAATTTAGAAGAGAGACAAGATTGCAAGCTACAGGTCGCTGAGAGGGGAATCCGGCTTTCAAAGGAAATCTTTCATCAAATTGAACGAATTGCTTGGTGATAGTTGATTAAAACCAGAATATTCGCTTCTCTGGCATGATCTACACCATCGAACCCCTACTCCGTTGCAAGGGATGTCGATCCCCTCCCCCTCGCTGTTGAGCTACATTCGTGCATACGGGGAGGGAGGGGAAGAGATCCCCACCAGGGTCCGCCCGATCGATATCCCTGAAGTCAAATACCGAATTTGTGGCAGCGAAAGAGTACCGCAAAGAAATGGCTAGCAAGCGTTGGAAAAAACACAAAAACTACAAAACTGCACACTCATGAATTCTTCTATGAGAAAAGTAAGCCATAACATAATTGCGAGAAAACTGCTAAATAGAATCACACCACTTCAGAAATCAACATTATACTACGACAGCACGTAACAAGTATAAGAAACCCTTACAACCAGTAATAGGGAAAAGAAGAAGACAGCGATGGGGGGAGATACAATGGGAAGGGTGAAAGGAGGAAAAAAGAAGACTGAGCAAAGGAACAAAGGCACTTGGAATCACTATTCTTGTATTTCTCATCCCAAAAGCCACTTAGCACACAAAAAATGGCCGAAAATAGCTTTTTTGGCGAGATGTTCAGGTAGCCATGAGCTAGATGCGACTACCGCAATGACACCCTCCCCGCTGTGGGTGCGGGGGAGGGGATAGCTCCCCTCCTCTATGGCATAGCGGGGTTCAATAAAGGGGATCGCTCCCCTGGGGATCCAGCTCCCCTCCCCTCTCCAGCGGGGATGTACGTGCATACGGGCCTAAGAGTTGTTTTTGTGTGTGTGTTCTGTTTGTCCGTCACGACATTCGGAGAGCGAGTTTTAACTAAGCTCCTGAGCCCGACTAGCACAGAATAGCAGCATGTAGGTCCATGCCCTGCAAAAACCGCGTGGATCCGTTTGGTGGATCCCTCAAAAAAAAGTGCATCAAAGATCCACTTAAATTTTACTAGCAACTTTGGGTTCGTAGTACGATTTTTTGCAAAGTCATGGAAATGTATTACAAGTGAATGTGCAAGGCATGGAATTTTGCTTTGAAAAATGATCATCTATTAGTTTACGAAAAGGGCGCCAAAAAGGATTGGTTGCCCAAAGTTTCAACTTGCCAAGGTTCTACTTGAGCGTTTGAAAAGATGTTTGCACAGAGATGTAGTTCACGGTAACTGTTGTCCTTACGGCGCCCACCAATCCGTAAAAATTCAAGCGATTCAAACGTGCATTTGCTTTTTAGAAAGTTCCGCTCACGAAAAATTACCGATCTCACACGAAAAAACTTTTACAATGAGTAGATGCTTACGATTTATTCGTTATGGACAGCACTGCGCGCTTGAATAAGGCGTATGAATAGTAAAACTAGTACGATCCTTTGCAAAGCAGAAAACGCACTAGTTCGCAACTAACAGTGAAACATACGAGTGCTGCCAATGTATTATATCACGTACGAAATGTTAGAAACTATCCAATCCAAACGCTCTATTATATAATCGCTGGTCCGAACAAAACCGCTTTGAGATGCCGCGCCTAGCGACTGTATAAACTGCGCGATCAATTCCTCAACTTGCTCTATGAATCCGATCTATAGATTATTTGTACGAAAGGAGACCAAGGCCGTAACCGGTCCTGCGTCAAAGTGAATAGTAAAACTAGTACGATCCTTTGCAAAGCAGAAAACGCACTGGTTCGCAACTAACAGTGAAACATACGAGTGCTGCCAATGTATTATATCACGTACGAAATGTTAGAAACTATCCAATCCAAACGCTCTATTATATATACCTTGTATATTAAGCGTCACTTCTTTACCACTCCCTTTTCCGTGAACTCGAACAGCTTTCAGAATACCCATAAGCGGCTAAAGTAAGCAATTGCAGTCAAAACTTTGAGTGTGGCTATCACCACACCTTTAGCAAAAATGCTGCATCAACGACAAACTTTAAAATAAACTCCACCAATCGCTTCGAGCTGCCTTAGTGTTTCTGTTTTGATTGATAATATGATAAGCTACAACTCCTTCTTCCGAAATCAAGTTTGCTTCACTCTTGTAGTACTCTGTCAAGAAACTGTTAGAAGCTGCAAGAAACTTGCAAAATTGAGGCCAATGATTCTTTTTGTTTGCAAGTGTTGCAGGATTACTATTAAAATCCTCTGCCTGATCCAACGCAAGCGCATGAGCTTAATTCAATTCGCACTGAATGGTTCAAATCGCCGCACCCTTCTTGAGCTTGACATCGAAAACAGCTTTACCGCCTCTGCTTAAACAATTCGAAAGTGTTCCGTCTACTCATGGTAAGCATTCCTTATCGTAAATGTAAGTAAACAAATAAATAAACCAATAATCAATAAAGGCTAAGAAAGTCGTTTCAAAAAGTAGGCTATGTTTTCGTTGTCGTTTATCCACACGGGACAGAATTTTAGCCTCTTAGGTACACCCAGGAAAGTCTTACAACAAAAGAGTCTTTACATATTGATTTTTGAGTTTTGTATATACCAGCGCGTCACCTCTGCTTCGCAGAGGCTCGCACTGGCTCTACTATCTATGTGCCTTACTCATTCTCGTAAAATCGTGGCAATGGAACTTACCGCACTATGCCGACTATCACGAATTAAATGTAAACAACTACTCATTCAGAAAGTTTTTTCACGTGAGATCGGTGATTTCGCGTGGATGAAACTTTTCGTAGGAAGACAAACGCAAATTTGAATAGGTTTTTGAAGTTGTCATGGCTTGGTAGTCGCCATAAAGATAAAAGTAACCGTGAGCTACATCTCTGTGCGAAAATCTTTTGAAATGCTTAGCTAGAATCTCAGCAAATTAACCATTTACGCAACCAACTCTTTCTGGCGCCGTTTTCGTTATGTAGCAAACTTTTGACCACTTTTTGGGCTAAAGTCCATCGCTTGCACATTTGCTTACCAAACACATCCAGGACTTTGCAAAAAGTGGTGATATGGACCCAATTTTGCGGGACAGAAGCCAGGTGGATCCGTTTGGCGCGCAATTTCTGAGGGACCCATTCAACGAATCTATTCGTGCTTTTGCACGTTGAACTTTCATGAAGGTAGCATGCGCTATGCAAAATTTGGGCTTAAAACGCTGGCTGGAACACGCTCTACGAATTTCGTAACAGACGGACACACACACACACACACACACACACACACACAAAAACACGTAAACAACCCTTAGCCCGTTATTATAAGGTCTTGATAGAGGGAGGAATTATTATTGAACATTGCCACAGAAACTCAACAGCGAAAAATGGATGTGAATGGCCATGAAGATTACGGGCATAACAACATTAGAAAGCAGGCCTTGTCACTACAGAGTCGGATTGGCCCAAAAATTCAACGCGAAAGCAGCGCTTCCATCTCCCTTCATGTCCGACCCCGCCCACCTTGCGAATTCCCTTCCACCTCAGAGCGCCCATGCCGCAATGCTATAAGCATAAGGGTTCCGCAACGACTCTGCATCTTGGCCGGCTTTGCGTCCACTCGTCCATGTTTGAAATTAGGGTGGGCGGGGTCGAAGGGGAGAGGAGATGAGCGCTCTTTTTCCGTTGACATTTGAGGGTTAGAAGCAGGGTCAAGCAAGGGGTGTGGCACACGATCGCTGGTTACGACCCCCCCCCCCTGATTGCTGTCTTAATAAGACCCCCCCCCTAAACTATACACTTAAGATAGCATTACTTGAAGGCCCTGTCAAACATAATGGGCAACATATCCATAATTAGCATGTCGAATAACCCCTGTAGATAAAGTGTGAGCGGATTCTGAAGATTCAACATACTAGACTACCTAAGTGAAATGGTCATTTTTCAACATGTTTAACATTGTTTCAAAGGTGAATTAGCTATCCGTTTTTGCACTCAAGACAAAGCACTACTCCTTCTTTGTCCACCTCAGGAATCCCGCTTCAGAAGACCTCCAAACTGTGGAATTAGAAGCCAACCAAAATCTCGTTTTTCCCATTTTTCGCTTTTGATCGCTGTGCTTTCACCAAATATTACTCAGAGCTAAGAAAACGAATCAGGCTCAAATCGCTCCTGTGAAAACTAGGAGATCTAGGCTATCGATTCATATAAACAACGTTTGCTAAAATTGTTTTTTTTTTATATAGTTAATGGGGTGCGGCACACCCCCTAAAAAGCTGCAGCCGCCGCAGCTTTTTAGGAGGTGAACAAAGAAGGAGTAGTGCTTTGTCTTGAGTGCGAAAACGGATAGCTAATTCACCTTTGAAACAAAGTTAATCATGTTGGAAAATGACCATTTCACTTAGGTAGCCTAGTATCTTGAATCTTCAGAAATCGCTCACACTTTGTCTACAGGGGTTATTCGACATGCTAATTATGGATAGGATACGAATATCATGTTATCACTATTATCAGATTACCCAACTACGACCCCCTCCCCTTTTGACTCCTCAATACGACCCCCCAGGTGTGGCGTGCCGCACCCCACGCTTGACCCTGGTTAGAAGTAATAGAAAAAGATCGAACTTTGGTCCAAAGACTGCATTATGGAGGCTCTCACTCTGTGACCTTGCCATGGGTCTCATTCTGCCGAGCTACTGCTTTTAAGCGTGCCAAAATGACTGCACATTTGCGAAAGAGGCGTAGAGCCCAGGCGAAACGGCCACGCTGGAGAAAGATGATGGTGCCCCCGATACTGCAATCAAGAAGTCCTGTACGACAGCGTATGAAGTCTGTTACTTTATCAGTGTGATCAGTTTTCCACTTCTTGCAATGAATTATCCATAACTGGAAAACAAGGGTGGCAAGACTGCTGTTGACGTCAGTGATTTAGTGCATCATCATTTAAATGCTAAGTTCCATTATCATGAATAATAAAGGGTATAAATACATAATTACAAATATATACATATAAGTATATTTGTTGGGTCTAAATACGAAAGTGGGTATGGGTTGGGAGCCACGAAACAGCTGGGTACACTAAAGCCTTGCTGATTGATAAGACAAAATATGACTTTTTGCCTCTTGACTGGACTGATGACTTTATATCGCAAAGAAGAAATTCAAATAGAGTTTCATCTCTTTTTCAAAAAAAAAATTTTGAGCAGCTCAAGAATAAACTGTACTAGGTTGCGATCCCGGTTTCACCTGGTTAAAATAAGGCCAACAAAATGTGTTACTTGTGCCCCGGGCAGACTTCACGCGATTTGATCGTCGCGACTGAATCGCGACGAGACAACTGTTACAACATCATTTCCTGCCTATCAACTTGCATTCGGTTGTGACACTTTTTCAGCCCGAAATTTTTGAATGTGAAATGAAAATGAATGGAAATCTTGGCGATTAGATCGCGACGATTAAATCGCGTGAAGTCTGTCCGGGGCCTTACGCTTGCAAACTCCTTCTGCCATTCGCGAAAAGCGCTTTGAGACGAATTGTCGCATTCTGCCGACGCTGAGGTTAGAATGAGCTTCATCGCCCCTCCTTACATTGGGGAATGATTGATTAGACCATGAGAAGCTTTCATTTCCCTAGATATTAGTAAACAAATCGATAAAACGATGGGAGGACCCTGCGAATCGCCTCAAAAAGTAGCCTATAATTTGCGCAGTTGCCAAATACATAGGTGTCCAAAGTTTCACTCCAATCGGTTCAACGGCGGGCGTTTCTATAAAACACATTCAAATAAACCGGAACCTTACAGACATTGAGTTTTATTTTTATATAGATATAGAATTAAAGCTACCCCTATATTCTTACCACTAAAGCATTTCATCTTATCCACCTTCGATCGCTATCCGCATGTACAGTCCGCCTGCGACATAAAGCATTCAGATGGCTCGTAGCCAATCGGGTGCTGTGCTACCTTTTGAAGTGCAAGAGATAGCGACGTGTCCTGTTTGTTGTGAACGTTTCGTGGATCCACTTCAACTCAGTTGTGGGCATTCACTATGCAGTTCCTGCGTGGACAGGCTTGTAAGTTTCACATAATCGTTTTTGCACTAAACATCTTTCTAATATTTGTTTATGGGATGTCCCGCCGATTGTCGAAAAGGCTACCAAAAGTCGGCCTTATCTTGTTCGTTTGCAGAATCACCCTTTTCTTTCTAATTTCTTGCATTGATGTACTGCTGCAAAAGAAGAAGCGAAAGCCCTGTATTTGCTGTGTCAAATAACAATATATGAAGCTGAAACATGAGTTGATGAACAGAGCGAGCAAAGAAACGATGAGCCGCTAACGCTTCACCATTTTCATTTTACTGAGTAGGACCCAACGATCAAAGACTTCATAGGAAACAGTAATCAAAGGGAACTAATGGATTAGAGTGCTAAATCAAATGTCGTACTTTACTATTTTCCGCTTTATGGTAATTTGTGCTTTCAGTTTTCTTGAGTATTTTGCGCTTTTCTCAAACATCAAACGCGAAACGCTTGCCTTTTTTCCCTAAAATTGTGTAATTGGCGATAATAAAAGTGTAGCCATACTTTCAATAGTCTAGAAAGTGAGCCGCAAAGGTAAAACTCGGTTGAACCCTCCCTCTACGAGTAGCACTACGAGTAGCAGTCCAAAATCCATCTGTTAACAACTTGGGAAAGACGAGAAGAAGTTAATTTTTTTAGCTACTTTTTCAAAGGCAATGGCGTTTCGAAAGTGTTGTTTGCCGAGAAGAACATAAACAGAAAAAATTAGCTAAAAAACGAAAAATTTTATTTGTCTAGACTCAAAAATCACATCAAAGCCAATCTTTTTGAAGCGTCTTTTGGATATTTGCCCACGCATTGTAGATTCTGTTTCCACAAACGTTGCCAGCATCATTACTCATCATTCTGAGCAAGAAAGCACTAAGCATGAAAAAAAAATTTGGTTGCGTACTCACTCCAAAAAAGAGTTATGAAGGAAATGCATTTTTTGCTTTTTTTGCTTTCAAAAAATTCGCCATAGAATAAGTAGGTCGGTGACCCTATCTGCACTATAGACGGCAATGTTTGTTGAATGCACAAAAAAACAAGGTGAGGAACTAAACTGAAGGAGCAAGAGCTTATCGAAAGCACGTTTTTGTCAGATTTCTCGTTTAAGTCTGGGGTCTGACGACATTGTCAGCGTTGAAATAGAGATATCAAGATCAAGAGCTACACCATAACATACAGACCGCTAGCACGTGGTTTGAAACAACGTGTAGAAAGATATCAGAGCCGATTGCCCCGTGCCCCACGTGTGGTGTTTATTGAATTCCAAAAGCTTCCAGATTTCTCTGGCTCAATCGTAGTCGGAGGTCGTTTGAGAACGTTGTTTCTAACGTTGTTTCTCGAAAAATTTACACAAAAACTCATTTTAGCACAAAAAAGGCTATAAAAATGCATTTTTTAGTACTATTGGAATGTTTTTGAGATATCACTTACTTCGTGCTTCATTCACGATCTCGATTTGGTGAGCTTAGAATCCCGGGCTTTGCACCGGATGGTAACAACTTTCACCAAAAAAAGATACCAGTCCCGGTGCAAAGCCCGGGATTCTAAGCTCACCAAATCGAGATCGTGAATGAAGCACGAAGTAAGTGATATCTTCAAAAACATGTCCAATAGTACTAAAAAATGCATTTTTATAGCCTTTTTTGTGCTAAAATGAGGTTTTTTGTGTATATTTGTTCGAGGAAACAACCCATCTCCAAAAACCTCGATTGCGTACTTTTTATCTCCCTTGGCTTTCTGGATGCGCAGAGTTCAAACTGTGCTTGGAAATTTCAAAAGCTGCCAAAAACGCTTTTTACGGCGTTTCTCGACTGTGGAGATGTCTCAAGGTGCTGGACGAGAGAGCCCTGCCAAAAGCAGCATTGGTTGCAAGAGACTGTGTGGGTGGTCCACTCCACCCAATTTGACGGCGATTGGTGATTGCCACAGGCATTCAGTCGCTCCTCAGTTGAGATTCTTGTTTAGGGTGTTCAACACACAGCAAGGGCAAAAGACGCCATAACGCGCTTTCAGACAATGTGAGAGATGTCAAGCACGGAAACTTTAAAACCATTCAATCAAGGTTAATGCAATGCTGATCATCACTTTCGCAAAGATGCCTTCAAAATATGGCTCATCACATCAAAATGGTATATTGAGATGAAATAGTCTTTTTAGCGTTCATTTACATACTTTGCTGCTCTTTTCATAGATCGCTTCATATAGCCTTTACCTTTCAAATGTAGCTTGAAGCCGCGTGCTCATTTGTCTTCCTGTCAGCAGCACAAAAATTTCTGTATACAAGTGAATTGCAACCAATTAATAACTTTTACCGGCTTCACATCCAGCCATAATATTAAAAAGTTTGATTACAATGCTGTGCAAGTGTAGTCGCTAACTATTCGGGGTCTACATGTATTGAGGAAGATTTGAAAATCAAAAATAAACGAAAAACAAAAAAATTGAAAAACAAAAAAATTTGGTACGGTTAAAAAGACTCTAAACTCCGATGTAATGTTATGCATATGATAATAAGTAAAAAACAATAGGAAAGATTCTTCTTTGCATACCGAAAAAAACTTAGGTCCGAAAGGGTTGATGTGGCAATTTTTAGTTAACGTTTTCGCTGCCACCTTTTTGGAGCTGACCCTGAACAAAGCCCGTACGACCTCTTGCAAACACAGCACTGACTTTAAATTGATTTCAATCGTAACACTCAACATGTTTCATAACCTAGTTGCTAAAGTTTCTTTTAAAAAAATTGACTTTTTCAAAGACCGTTTCAATACGCCCTCTGAAGATACGACCGCTGCATCGCAATTTAAGGTACCGCTAAACAAAAAGATTTCGGCGTCCCGAAATACAGAAGTTAGTGAAAGCAACAGGGACACAGAGTTATTGAATACCAGTGCGTGACATCTGCTTCGCAGAGGGTCGCACTGGCCCTACTTTCCGTATGCCTTACTCATCATATTAATGACAATGAAACTCACCGCGCTATGCAGGCTATCACGAATGATTTGTAAACAGCTACTCATTCCTAGAGCTTTTTAGTGTGAGAACGGTATTCTCGCGTTGATGAAACTCTTCCCAGAAGAATGAATGCAAATATGAATCAGTTTCAGGACTTTTTATAGTTTTATAGTTGCCATAATGACAATAATCACCGTCGGCTACATCTCTGTGCAAAAATCTTCTCAAACGATCAAGTAAAATCCTGGCAATTTGAACGTTTACGCAACTAATCCTTTTTGGCGCCATTGTCGTAAAGCAATCAAATTTAGTTCAATTTTGTGGACTAAAGTCTATGGCCTGCAGATTAGTTTGTTAAACATATCCGTGACTTATCAAAAAATGGATATACAGGCCCAATTTTGCTGTCCAGAAGCCAAGAGGATCCGTTTGACGGGCACTTTTGA
Source organism: Cylicocyclus nassatus (assembly GCA_958299035.1). Classification (NCBI taxonomy): domain Eukaryota; kingdom Metazoa; phylum Nematoda; class Chromadorea; order Rhabditida; family Strongylidae; genus Cylicocyclus; species Cylicocyclus nassatus. The sequence goes on along the minus strand of CATQJL010000223.1, from coordinate 46,115,698 downwards.
AGGATCCACTCAGCGGATCCGCTTGTGCTTTTGCACATTGGAGTTTCACGCTAGTGGCCTGCGTTGTGCAAAATTTGGGCTCATTATGTTGGCTGAGACATGTTCTACGAATTTCGTAAGGACGGACGGACGGACGGACGGACGGACGGACGGACGGACGGACGGACGGACACACACACACACACACACACACACACACACACACACACACACACACACACACACACACACACACACACACACACACACACACACACACACACACACACACACACACACACACACACACACACACACACACACACACACACACACACACACACACACACACACACACACACACACACACACACACACACACACACACACACACACACACACACACACACACACACACACACACACACACACACACACACACACACACACACACACACACACACACACACACACACACACACACACACACACACACACACACACACACACACACACACACACACACACACACACACACACACACACACACACACACACACACACACACACACACACACACACACACACACACACACACACACACACACACACACACACACACACACACACACACACACACACACACACACACACACACACACACACACACACACACACACACACACACACACACACACACACACACACACACACACACACACACACACACACACACACACAACACACACACACACACAACACACACACACACACACACAACCCTTGTCCCGTTATAACCAAGACCTTATAATAATGCCAAAAAATAAAAGGGTAAACTTTACAAGATTTTCCAGAAGACAAATCTGCTCAAGGGTGCAGTAATATTACAGCAGAATCCCGTATCAACTCAGCCAAAACCATCATTTATATGACTACAACTCTTCAGGGCATTAATCATAGATTCGATGTCTACGAAACTAATTTCATTATGCAAAAGGCGTCGTTTGGCAATCGTTGAAAGAAAGAATTGCAGTTTTTCAAGTTTATATTTGACACTAAGAGGCTACCTAACTTAGCTCGGCCTTTTGGCAAGGGACATACATAGTTCGAACCAGCTTCAAACGGTGTCTCCAAAAATGCTATTCCTAGCTGCCACGCACCATTCCGAAGCGAGTTATGGGCTTTTTCCTGCGCAAAATTGGCATGCTCATCGACTCAGGGGCATCACGTCATCATCATTTAAGTAGTGATACACCTGCGTTAAGCTTTTCTAGTGAGAAAAGACTGGATTTGTACTACGATACCTCAGCATCTTTTTCTTGCAGATTTTTATTTTCAGGCAGCCTTCTCATGTTCAGTAATATGCCAATTTTGGGTAGGAAAAGACCCATGCTCGCTTCGGAATGGTGCGCGGCAAACAGGAATAGCATATATGGAATCAGTGTTTGAAGCTGATTCAGAATATATATGCTTCTTACCAGAAGCTAAGTTAGGTAGCATTGCTTGTAAGTACGTCCACATTGCACCTCTATATGCAAGTGAGACAACATCGAATCTAAATTTCTGTCAGGTCCGTCTCTTGCCTTTACAAACACAAAAACCTGTTAACGAATATGGCTAATTGTAAGGATTTTATCATGGGGTGGTTGCACTATCCGCACATAAAGCTTCGAGTAAATCAATGATTTGCAGTACACCTTTCGGGATGATTGCAGCGATGCATCGGATTACTACGATCCCGTAGTGAGATGTCCAGAATGCCGTCAAGATACGAGAGTACCTGCAGCAGGTCTACCTGTCAATTATCGCCTTCGAGGTGTGCTTTTTCCATCTGAAAGTAACACATATCTTCAAAATCTTCAAATTTTTCCGAAAATAAATCAGGGGGGAAGTAGTTATAACCGAGCTGCCACGCCAAAATGTAAAGATGTCGAAAATCAAGGGATAATGGTTCATTCACGAATAGTCAATTTTGCTTGATTGTAACCTACATTTTCACTTCTTACGTCAGGCTTGCGAGATTTAAGCCCTTTATGTAGTTTTTTCGGGAAGAGAACATTATAAAATCACGACTCGATGCGAAGTAAGCTCTAGAACAGAATCGTGAAGGAAATTTTCTCTCAACTTTTGAAAGCAAATAGATAAACGATGTCATGGACATTTCCTTCGAGTGCGAGTGATTGGTGCCTAAATTAAGTGATGATAACGTTTGTAAAAAAATCGAGAGAGGAATCATTATTCACAATTTTGGCAAATATAAAAAGAGCTATGCTCCAAAATCTTGCGACTATTCTACTGATAGCATTTCTGCACAGAAATCCTTCGATCCGTATTGTTCTAGATGTAAGTATCAATAACTTTTACGTTTCAAAGACTCATAGACAGAAGTGCTAAACTGTTACGCAACAAATGTGCTGTCGAGGTTCTACTCTGGCATTAAATGTTGATTATAATTTTCTATTGAAATGTGTTACGTCTTGTTGTGTGAACAGTCTTTCTTATAGGTTAACCCCTTAACCCCCAAGACCTTGGAACATAGCACGTATTATAACGGTTCACAAGTCTAGATATGGTGGCTCTAATGTCGGATGCAACCATCACAGCTGGTAAAGTCAGAAGGAATACCGACAGCAGAGGTGGAAGCTTACCGAATTGCTTAGCCTGCAACGATGTTTTAGCTAAAGGAGTGTATATGTCGTGTTGCGACTGTGTTTTGGAAGACGAAAAAGCGGTTAGATTATTTCATTTGAACCAAATATTTTACTTTTCAAAACTACTTGGCATTACGGATTTGATACCTTTGATTGCACCATAAGCAAAAACACTGTGAATTTTAGCGTCAAATATGTTCAGTCTGCTGCCTCAGGCATCACAATGGGCACCACATTGTAGAAAAACACATTCTGACGGTTTCCGATATAGTTGTAAGTTGTGGCGGCCATTAGCACGCTCCCAACAATTTTGTGCGTTATCAGGCCGGCAGAAAATCTCTTCGAACAGCACATCGTCAAGGATTAATAGCCATTGATCGAGCCTTGGCTCAATTTGATACAAGTGCTGCTTCTGTCAAAGAGAAAATTGAAGAGGTGCGAGCATAACGTTTTTTTGCGCTTATTCACGGCTTTAGGATGCTCACGCATTGATTCATCGAATCGCAGTCATTGATGAAGAAGTTGCTCGTATCCCCTCCTACGAAGAATTCCAGAATAGGATCAAACAGGCTCAAGATATTTCCGCGAGACTAGAGCGCGTAAGTATCATCGTTGTATAGGAACTATAATTTCATTTTTTCGTTTCAGATGCCGACAGACGTGAAAATCTTATTCGAAGGACTTTCTCTAGATGCTGATGCAAAGACCAAAGATGATGCGACAAAGACGCCTTCTAATCCTGAGACTAATTTCGACCGTTTTCGGGATATATGTAGTGAACATTGCATAAGAAGCTTTGTGGATACACTTCTCAACAATGTGTCACAATTTACCACTAGCGTGCTTGCCCTCATGGTTAACTGTTGTCACATTAATAAGGGAATATTACAAAGGCACTAATCACTTTGATTTTGAAAATTGTATTTGGTAAAAGTAAAAATTGGTTTTCGCACTACCGCGACACCAGTCCGCCCTCTTTTGGGCCGGGCATACTTCACGCGATTCCAGTTGCGACGCGATTTGGCAATATTCCAACTGTCCATAACTTCTATAAGCACATTTTAAATGTACATAAGATAGGGCATTCTATCAATTTACATAAGTTACACACGTTATGCATGTGCGGTTTGCTAATGTAGGATCTGAAGACTATTGGCGAATTGCCAAATCGCGTCGCGACTGAAATCGCGTGAAGTATGCCCGGCCCTTTTGATACTGAAAAGTGAAACATATTTGTGTAACACGATATATGCTGCTAACTAGCTCCTGTTAGAGTAAATAGAAAAGGCTCCGCTTGCAAGAAATTACCTCTATCGTCTCTCAACAACTTTTTTACTTGAAGCTTCTAGCAACATATATGAATGACTACTGAAAGCAAAATGTAACAGTTCAAATATTCCTGGCAGGGAGGGCATCTCTCTGGAATAGATGAGAAGCAAAGGGAGAACTTTCTCGCGCGGTCACTGAAATGCATGTGAATTAATGTTTCAAAAAACATATTACAATTTTAAAAAAGAAGCGACGGTCATTTGAGTTAGGTGACAGCGTAGCCATATCTCGCTCAGAGTAAACGAAGTCTGAATCCAAGATTAGATTTTGATTCAGCTCACGAATCGCGTTTTCTGATACACGGAGGACCATGTTTGGATACGGTGTGCGCATGAGGAGCAGTCCCTTTTCACAAAAATACGATTCTCGCTTATGATATGAAGTGTGCAGTGATCAAGCACCCTGAGTAACCGTGAGATCTGACTGCCTACCGCCCTACCGTGACCAAACAGCTCCATATATCAGGCGTTGCGCCTCATTGAGTTGAACTGGACGATGTATTGGACAGATTTCGTCCACTGAATCCTGTTTGTATGTAACGTCACTGAGTCTCAAAATAACTTGCTGGCTCATAAAATCGCGCAACTGATTTACATCTGCTCGCCAAAAATAGAAATAGGTTCTCAAGCTAGAACTTACTTGTAGTGTAATTTTGAGCAGCACTGTACTGCGTCAACGGATTGCTTAGCCCAAGACAGATCATATAAAACTATACGCGAAAGTCACACTCAATTGGAACGTTCAGTTCTTAGAGCTTATTTGCTTTCAGCTACCACGTTCCTTTTTCTTACGGGGAGAAGAAACTTGGTGGTCGTGTCCTTTCCAAATGTGACTTATGTCATTACATTCGCTAACAAGCGCTAATTCTTTTACAAAGGCGTTCCGCAGCTAAAGGAGATAGTTTCGGGATCAGCATTGCAAGGCAAGCATTTTGATGTATCTTATAAATAAGGCTGAATGTCTGTTTGTATGTCTGCCTGTCTGGTCGCGTAGGTCGCGCCTCTTGACCGTCTTCCCAAACCAAGAACTCCCGTACACGAATACTTTTCCGCTTGTGTTAATGTCTGTACAACCACAAAGAAGAAAAGGGTGAACATTGACACTGGAGCAATGACATGCATGTGGTCAGCACAACTGAGTGTTTAAACATATATAAATGGTAGTAGAAGGCACCACTGGGACAGAAAACCAAATGGAGCTGAAAATGAGGAGATCTGCCCCAGTCACAATCCCCGCTCCATGGCGAATCCAGTTTTAGCGCCGTGTCGTTACCGGTCGTCCTGGCGGAGACGGCCGCCTTTGTCGTGACTGCGACAGCATATCGGACTCTACAGTCGGCGTCAACCGCGCGCTCGCTTTCCCGCAATCGCAATGAGCTTCGCGCCACGTTCGCGCGCGTGTGGTTCCGGCAATCAGATTGGCCTCATCGATTGGAACTCCGCGCGCAGGGCCTTTGCGTTGCGCACACGTAATTCCCATGCGGAAGGGAGTACGTAATTGACATTGACTGTATGTAAAATATACGCGTATTCAACACTTTTTATTTGGGCGCTGCAAAGACCTAGCTACAGATTTTGCCTAAATCCCATTATCATTTTTCCCTCCAAGCATGCATAACTCACAAGGGAATGGTCAGAAATAGAAGTGGCCATTCCAGACAAGCTGCGTAGCGTTAGATGCAGCATAAAGCGCTGACTCTAAATCTGTCTTCTTTATCTGCTTATCGCTTTTCTGGACGAGGTTAAGCCATTAGAGACCATTATTTTGCTTGGAAATTATGCGTGAAATTGAAAATTTAGCCGTACAGAGCCTCGTTCGCCTCAACGCTGGGCCAAAATATGCAGCTAGCTTACTCAAAATTTTTGAAGCCAGAAGCCGAGCTAAAAGTGCAACAATGTGCTCAATTTCGCTGTTTTTATGTATGACTAGCGGCCCAATGGCTAGCAGGTGTGAGAAATGTTGTATTGAGTCACCAAAGCCTCGTATAACACTTTTTCAATGCCGTAAAAGCTATTAAACTTCATCTAGTGATGTTTTGATTGAAAAGTTCTGCTGGGAAGGCATGGTGCGCATACAGTTCTTATGACGAAAGTACGACTGCTTGCAGATGAAAGGAGTCAAGAAAGATGTCGCTTTAGTGAAGCTCATTCCCCAAAAAGAATTGCCACCTTACAGCTCGCGCTTTTTCTCTGAACTCTCTTGTATAGCATCCTTCACGTAGCTCTCTTTTTTGTGGCTTTTCTTAGCTGATATATTGTAGGTTCTTTTCGGTGTAAAACTTCCTCAAAGCGTTAGCAGCTTTTCCCGTCAAAGCATTAGAGGAGGGTGAGGACGATTCGCGTCCGTTCTGCTTTCCACATAGGACCACTGTCGCGCGCGGAACACCCTGCGGCGGCTTTTGCCTAAGCAAAGCAGGCGGAAGAAAGATTTGCGGCGTGCTGACGTGTTAAGACAAGTCAAAATCAGGATAGCGCTGGAGACTGCCCGTGCGAAAAGACTGTCTTCTACAAGAACTTAATTTTTTCATCACTCTAGCCTTGAAATATCAGTTCTCCTTTCCCAGTTTCTTAGCCAAAATGCACTAAGTTTTCCCCTCTAAAAATCCACAGTGAAGTTGTCCACTCTTTTTTCGTTATTCAAGGAACTGTCCCGTCTGCAAAACCCCCTTTTTTCAAAAGCTTATTGAAGAAAGTCACAGTATCTTCCACCCCTTCAATGTACTTCTAGTCAGTATGCTCACAGCGTCCCCTCATCTTTCGTGCCAAAACCGCAGTGCCCGGCGTACGTTGGTTCGAAGGATTTTGAAAGACTAAGCCCGCCTCAGAATGCAGAAAGAATATGGTATTCGTGATTAGCACCTCAGAAAACCCCCTAGACCAAATTTCAGCCAAAACTGAACTGACTCTTCTACTTATACCCACCGTTGCCCCACCAAGTGGCGTTTGTGAAAAAAGAATGTTTTGTGATCCCCATCGACCAAATCTCAGCCAAATTCACGACTTTGAAATTTTGGGCCGCCGATACAAGGATAGCACCGTTCGAACTTCCCCGCAAGCACTCAGATAATCGCCGGGGCAGGCGGCCCGCAAACTCGCGCTTTTCTGCAAGCGGTCAGCAGAATTTTGAGGCGTGGACAAACCTTCAGCGGGCGGCACTTCCTTTACGGTCGCATATTCTGCCAGCGGGCAGCAATACAGCATTTTCTGCAAGCGCTTGGCAAATAATTTATTCCAGCGAGCGCTGGCCAAACTTTCAGCAAGCGCTCGGACTTTTTTTTACGCAGTTTCGGGCGTACGTCGAGAAAAGGTGAGACTCTATGTAGCAGAGGTGTCATCGATGGCTTAATTAGCCAAGTTTGGGGTACCTTCTTCCAACGGAAGGCACCCTGGGCAGTGCGGTCCTCCACAAGGACCGTGCGGCCCCAACAGTTTTGCATGTTCTCGCGGAAAAACCGCGAGAATGCGGCCACTGTGCCGCAAGTTATCCACAGAAAGACCGCGACAGTTTTCCGAACATTCGTCTGAAAACTGGTCAACATTCCTCCAAATTTCTGCAAGCAGGCCGCAAGAAATCAGCGAACTATTTTTCCGGTGCCCGCTTGCTCAAAATTCTCATGGCCGCCTCCCCCCGCGATTATCTGAGTGGTTATCAGAACCACGAAAGATATCGTTCAAGAAGCAGCAGCGTCTTTAACCGATACGTTAACTTTGAGGGCTCATAACTCACGAACCAGTGAAGATGGGTCGGAGAGAATGGTACCAATAAAAAGAAGACAACAAGCTCTTAAGCGAAAATGCTTTCAGATTTTTATATTTCATTCATTTTCAGGGCGAAATATGGAATTAAAGTTGAGTTACCTTTGGATTTTGAGACACAGATTCTTTTTATATATAATAGGACCTGTGGAGAAATCAGCTGTTTTTGGAGCCAGCGTTAGTGGCAGAAAGGAACTCCTGAGTGGGGAATCGAACCTGAGTCTGGCAGCTGAGAGTCGCACCACTTAGCCACTAGACCATGGAGACTACGTTGCATCTGCAGTTTATGCGCGTCAATCGCCTTTTTTTCATCAAACTCAAAGGGGAATGGGGTACGGTGTCCAGGCTCACGCAACGAAAACGGGCGGTGCAAAAAAAGTTCACTTTTCCGTTGCTATTCTTTTATAATAGAGTGATTGTGGAGAAATCAGCTGTTTTTTGGAGCCAGCGTTAGTGGCAAAAAGGAACTCCTGAGTGGGGAATCGAACCCGAGTCTGGCAGCTGAGAGTCGCACCCCTTAGCCACTAGACCATGGAGACTACGTTGCATCTGCAGTTTATGCGCGTCAATCGCCTTTTTTTCATCAAACTCAAAGGGGAATGGGGTACGGTGTCCAGGCTCACGCAACGAAAACGGGCGGTGCAAAAAAAGTTCACTTTTCCGTTGCTATTCTTTTATAATAGAGTGATTTTTTCACAATAAAACCGCTTGTAGCTTCGTCCACAGAAGCGGGAAGCAGATAAGGAAGACAGATTCGAAGTCAGCGTTTTATACTGCATCGAATGCTATACAGCTTGTTTGGTTTGGCCACTTCGACTTCTGACCATTCCCTTGTCAGCATCTAGAGGCGCTTGGCGGGAAACAAAAACAGCTTTGGATTCAGCGTTTAAAGCTCTCTAGATTGCTATTAGTTTCACGTGGAAAGCAGATTTCGACCTCCCCTTGTTACAGAAAATGAATGATATGTCAGGTGGGATAAGCTCTCGAAATGCTGGCTACTTCAAGCCAAGCAGTGGCGGGAGATAGATAGCCCACCCACAGCTGATGATCAATAACCAAGGTCAACGCAACAGATGACCGCTTTCGGGCGCTCTCTCTTCCCTTCGCTACTCGCTGACCTGTCACTGCACCTCCACCCTCGGTGTTACATTCCTTTCAATACACCCGTGATATCCTTCCTAATGGATGCCTACTTACACAAATAAAATTTTTGACAAGCAATCACAAATCAACAGCCATTGTTCACATCAAATTTGTTGGCATCGATCCAACCCCTTCTAAATGAAGGTTCGCTTTTCTTTTTTCTGCGTACCAGATCGCAGTCTCTTCAAAGGAATCGGGTTGCTTCGATCATAGGTCTTGGGTGGAACGTACCGCTTTATGCGCCCTTTAAACGCAGCTGGCGCAGGTTCCTGGACTCACCTTCTTTTGTTCGCCATCTGACTCTGTTTTCGACTGTTAAATTTACATTGCAGACCAGCGCAACATTTTGTTGCCGAAGGATCCACACTATGCAACTTTTTCATTTTTTTGTTTTTGCTTCCTGTTCAGATGTGTTATTTCTTTTGTCTTCCACGTTGAGGTGCAATTGTATGCGATTTACTATCATTTCTCTTTGCTTACATAAATGCCCATATTTTCATTGGAGTAAGCAGTTTGCTGGGAAAAGTTCATCTTCCAAGTATTTTACGCACCTCAGCAAATAGAGCGGTCAGGCAGAAGTCAGTAAAGGCTGCCGCTTCTGCTTATGGAAGTGTTTGAGGAGCTCCAAACTTCCTCTCACCTTTACTTGATTCGTGCTTCTAATTAGTTGATCAGGTGCAGTTGTTAGCATAGGATCCTCGAGTATGGTGGTAGTAGCTGATGATCATAAAGATTTCTAGGTCGTAAAATCGTAACGGAAGTAAATTCTTTCAGAAGGTGAACTAAGGATTATTTTCTGTTAGGCGTAGAATTAATCGCATAACGGACTTTTATCTCTATTGCTTTCTAATCTTCCGTCACAAGAAGAGAATTTCTTCTACGAGAAGGATACAGTCCTGCTGTTTTGGTTTCAAAATTGAACGTTTCTCAGGTCATTGCATGAAACATATTTTGATCTTGAAATCAGTGATAAGTCTACCTCGAATGATTGAAGAATAACTCTCGCTACTCTTCATGGCAGAGTATCTCTCTGTCATTACTTTTTGAGAGGCGCCAGACTAAGGGTCTATTTTGTTCAGCTGCAAAAGGCGCACAGAATTAACGTTAACTCTGCGCGGGACTTGCAGCTGAAGCAGGCCTAGACATTAAGGCTGCGTCCATACTGATCCCGAAGTCAGCGAACAGTTCCAGCACAGTGCTTGAACTGAGGGCTGTGCTGGAACTGTTCCCGGACTTTGGGATCAATATGAACGCAGCCTAACAAGGGAATGGTCAGAAATCGAAGTGGCCAATTCAAGCAAGCTGCATACCGTTCGATGCAGCATAGAATGCTGATTTCAGATCTGTCTTCCTTATCTGCAGAGCGCTTTTGTAGGCGAAGTTATAAGCCATTGAATGTCATCATTTTGCTAAGAAATTGTGCGTGTAAAGGTCAAACTTGGCCATACAAAGCCATTCTCGGCTCAGTGTTGGACCAAAACGTGTAACTAGGTCAGTTCATATGGCTCGTACCTAAAGGTGAGCTAAAAGAGCAGTGATCTGCCTAATTTCGCAGTTTTTGTGGACGATTTTTTCGCAGTAAAGCTGCTCATAACTTCGCCCACAAAGGCGCTCTGCAGGTACGGAAGACACATTTGAAATCAGCATTCTATGCTGCATCGATTGGTATGCAGCTTGTATGGATTGGCCACTTCGACTTCTGACCATTCCCTTGTAAGCAGCAGACATTAATTCTGTGCGCCTTTTGCAGCTGAACAAAATAGTCGCTTAGTCTGGCGCCTACCTTTGAGGTTGCCGCAAAACCACAGGAGCAGCATCTGATTATGTTTGAAGAACTTGAACGTTATCGCTTTGTTTTTTTTTTCGATTTTTCGTTTGTTTTCTTACAATTACATGCATGATTCCTCTACATCCTAAATTTTGCATGTAAAGTGAAAATCGGGTATAGGTCTAATCGCTTCCCTACTTTGGCGGAAATTGTTTAGGGAAAACCCCTGGAGGGGAAAAAAGACAATTGATTGAATTTCATGGATTACTATGATTTCCCCTACACATGGATTCAACTCTGAAATCATTTTTTTTTCTCTAACCGGTTTCGGCGCTTAGAACTAGACCGATAGAGTAGCTTTCTTGGTGGCCCCCTTCAGTAGTTCCTAAGAAAGCTGCAAATTGATGTAATTGGAAATTTTCTATGCCTCAGGAGTTCCACGCACTTCAAGAAGCAAAATCGGCTTGCCTTTGCTGTCTCCTGCCTGACGTAAATAGAGTGCATTCATGTTCCAAACTCAAAATACGTTTTTCACTCAGTTGTTTTGGGTTATCTACATCGTATAAGGATCCGCTGACAGTATGTGTAAATTATCTCTCACATTGCGATTTACAACGCAGGCAGCCAAGCAACGCATATGCGAACAGCCTCGCGCAGCTTAGTGCGTTGTCTGTGTTGGCAAATCAGCTGTGTTTTCTCAGTACCTGTATGCATTTGACATTTTGTTACATTTTCAGTGTTCAGATAGACCAGGCCACTGAAGCGGGTGGGGGAACGAACACCTCAATTAGGCACCGCCTCCGCGGACCACTGGTCCCAACACGATGCACAACAGTAGGACGAAAGGACCAGCAGCCCGCGGAGGCGATGCCTAATTGAGGCGTTCGTTCCTCTACCCCACTGAAGCACAAAAGTCAATTTTACACTTGCTGTTTTTTTCCATGTCGTATTTGCACAGTTTGGTACATCATGGGTGGTGGCGTATCAGCTCATTGTGTCTTAGATAGGTGCCAGAGTAAGCGAATATTTTGTTCAAGTTGGGGTCCCGCGCAGAACTGGCGTTACTAATCATTGTGGCACAACGCCAAGTTGGCATTATGCCACAATGATTAGTGATGCTAGTTCTGCGCGGGACCCCAACTTGAACAAAATATTCGCTTACTCTGGCACCTACCTTACAGTAGACGTGTTCTTTTCCATTACGTCTCGGCTTTGGTTTTCATTAGTTAAAACTGAATTGGCTAGTTTCCTAGCTGTCAGTTTTACTAAACATAAATGCATTAGGGACCTGCAGTTCCTAGAATATCTGGATATCTCATGTCATTGTAGAGATGCTGATTTTATTAGACATTGTTAAAAGCGCCAATAGTGGTAACATCAGGCGCGATAGTATTTAGCAGGATTCACATTCGACTGTTATTGGCAGTCCCTCAATTAGTGATTTCTATTTGCTACAAAAAATAGTCGAGGAGGTTGCGGAAGCTGCTGTTCGAGTCGTTTTGCGGCGCTACTTTTCAATCAATACTCGCGTTGTTTGTTATGCGCGGAGTTCCGCTCAGCTTGTCTTTTCATAATCTCAAATCTTTGTCGCTAGACGTATATTGCTTCGCGTTTGCTTGCTTCATCTCGTTCTTTTGACAAACACCACCCGTTTGTGTCTTTAGCCAAAGAAGTTTGAAGTAACGCGCTCATGAACCAGCTTGTTGCATGCAGTATGATTTGTAGCTTTACTGTTCCACGCCTTCGATGTTTCAACATTCATCAGCTTTTACGGTCTCATTATGATACTCGCTGGACTTACTTCATCTTTTTGCGCATAATTCAGTCACCACTCGCCATTTTTGATCTGCCTTCGAATATTGCTCTGCTTGCTGCTCAGATTGAGAATCCTTTAGTGCAGCTGAGATTTACAGAACTGTTGCAGAAATTTAATCGGACGCTCAATGTTTCTGCCGAAGCATCTCTAGAACAATTTATCTACAATACAGGAACCAGAAAAACTTATTCGAAGTGGGTCTTTGACGCTGAAGTTTTTGCACTATTTTTACAGTTTGTTCTGTACTTTGACCGAAGTCCTTCGTGGACATTCTGCAAGAAGTTTCTCATTTGTGACCTTAAGGTTAGTTAGGTCTGTTCATGTCCCTGATCACCCTCATTCTTGCGATCTGACTTACGGTGGTGACCAGCGAAATTGCTACAAATCAAATTTGGGCGCAAAGTTTTGAAGCAACTGCTGCCAACGATCCATTAAATCGTCTGTTTTTTTTCCTATGGGTCCTACACCGTTCCTTTTTGCTTCATTGTTTTGTGACATAGATTGGCCATGTAGAAGTAAATCATGTCCTTATAATTTGTTGAGGTAGAAAGTGAAAAAGTCCTAAATGTCTGCTGCTTCCCTCAACATGATGTGCTTATCTGCTAAATGCAGATGAATGTTCCAATGCGTGAAAGTTCCCCAGTGCAAACGGCGGGGCGGCACGGGAGCGCTGATCCCGTTTGGGTGGGCGGCACCCTTCAAGCGCCTTGGGTCCTTGCCAGGTATCGATCCCGGTGGATGTATTCCCAACGCACAATGCCTGAAGCGTGATGTCTTTGCAGACGGTGATGACGTAGAATTCGAGTAAATACTGACTTGCTGCAGAGTTGAGGCCGCGCCAAGAACTTGCACAAATTCCAACGCGTTAGCTTGAGCTTCCGACAACGTACTTCTTCTGCGGCCCTAGAGCAGAGCAGAGCTGTTCGGGCTGTTGCTCTACTCTGCTGTCTTGATCATGCGATGACGATGTCCCCGTGCTACGCGACCACCACTGCGGCCAATGTCACTCGCAGCCGTGGTCAGAGTATCGATCTCGCTCTCGCCACCGCTGCACCTCCAGTCGTCCAGCTCACTCCACACCAACAGACCACCTTGCACACCTCCGTTTATACGATTTTCCAATACTTCTGTTTTCTTTATTCCCGCATCCTCATGAGCATCGATTTTATATGTTCTGCTGTTCCTCGAATGCATAATGTTTCTCGCAGCGTGTCAATCAATTCTACGTCTTCACCAGACCAATGCATCTTACTTGTAGTAAGCGTGCACTTTACTTGTCCTCGCTAAGATAAAAGGTTGCAATACTGCAATACCATCGTTATTATTTTCACTACTCTCAAATCTTTTTGACCAACACTAATCATGCGATTAGTCAGATATTCCGTCTCGATTTTTTCTCATTGGTTGTTTGCAGGTGCTTTCTTGGTTCATTGCGTTGACTTAGTGTATTGAAACCCTTAGGGAGTATAGGTAAATTTCCTTTTTTTTAAAGATGTACTGAAAAAAATGCGCTGTCATTGAAAGAAGCCTTTGAAGGCCGGTTTAGTTCTTAGTCCCGAAACCGATTGTGTGTAAAATTGTTTGTTTTGATAAGCACTGGCATACTCTAGCATTATCTCCTTCAAACTCATCACCCTTCTCTTCTATCTGGGTCCTTTTAGAGATGCGGCAAATGCGGGAAATATTGAAAAAATTGGTTTACTGTATCTGCGAAACGACTTTGAAGTTTTATGGCCTTTTTACAGCGAAATTTTGACCAACGGCTAGCATAGAATCGTCACTGCGCTCTTTTTGAGGTTATGATGAATGCTGCCATATTAGTCGTTTGGTATACTCCGCTGTTTGGGTGAAGTTGGACATTGTTGACCATTTGAGCGAGAAAGAGCGTATACTGATTAGTCTTATGTTAGCTGCGGTTTTATATTTCCTACTCTAAAATGGCCAGACTTCCCGCAGAAAATTGATTTGCAGCTACAGAACAACTGTAATTAGCGTTACGGCGTTTACCGTGAATGTCGCATCATTAATATCCGTTTCAATTAAAAATGTGTTTTTATGGGATTTGGATTTTAATTCTGCTAGAATGGCTTTTTGTTTTTGTGCTTTGTTGTGCGTAAACCTTGCAGCCAACAGATGCAAGTTTAAAGGTTGAAAATTTGCGATATTCTGGGTGTCCCAGAAGTATGTATACACTGTTTGATCGTTGATATCTTTGTTCCCAAAAAGTCTTTGCCTACTTTTAGGTACCATTTTGTAGAGTTGGCTTCAACTTAAATTTAGAGTATGGGTTACTGTAGGATTACGGTAGGAACTTCAAGAAAGGTTTTGAGCCATCAAGGGCTCTGTTTTGCGTCGGAAAGCAAACCAAAGAACCTGCAAATTCTTACACTAGGCTCATCAGAGTTGGCAAAACCAAAAGTGAACTTTGCGTTTTACCGCAAGGGTTCCTTCACAACTTATGTCAGGTGAACCGCAATAGCTATCTTTACAAGGCTCATTAAAACTGTGATTACACCATTTGGAAAGCTTTACAAACTTCTCAAAAGTTGAGTAATGAAATTATCGCGCGGTAAATCCTTGATACACCACTTTTCAGAATTTTTGTAAACGTTTTTTGAAAACGACTAATCCACAATGACGCTGTAAGCCAAAAGTTCCTACCGTAATCCTACAGTTATGAAAGGCGATCGATGGTCCGCTCAATACTGCAAATCTAAGTTGAAGTTAGCTCTATAAAATGGTACCTGAAGTTAGGCAAAAGACCTCTTTGGAAGAGAGATATTAACGATCAGACAGTGCATACATACTTTTAGGGCACCCTGTATTATGATAAGTTTCCTATAAAAAGATATTATAGTTTTTTTTTTCAATTATCATGGTCCACAATCCTTTACCACATGCTCAATATAACTTGCTTTTCAGGGGAACCGCGTGTACTAGGCGCCGAGTGGCTTTGATCTACTTTCAACACCGTTTTTATCTAAATGGATTACTATCAGCAGGCTCGTCCTCAGGCGACCGCCGCTCAAGCCACCCATCAGTACGTACAGTATTCTCAAGTGAGTTTCGCATTCTCACTTCCATGCGTATTCACATTTCGATTGTATATTTGTCCATATGAGCTAATGTTTCATCAGATGGTGGGATTTTGAAAATTTTTCCAAACCACTATATTCAGGCAGGAGCAACTTCTTCGCAAATGTATTACCAGCAACAGCCTATAGGACATCAACCACAGCAACCCCCCAGTTATCAGTTTCCACTGCAAGCTGCTTCAGCCACGGCTAATATGGATTACGGTCACAGTATAGGCTAGTTTCCATCACATTCTATGAATCATTGGTAAAGTTTGTATCCCAAATGGGGCTCTTGCGCCCATTTCAATATGTACTGTTTGATCTGTTGCTTGTTTGGAGAATACAGGGGTTTATCCGCATCATAGCCCATTTTGGCAAGCATCTCATCCACAGATGCGATTAGAAATCTTTACTTACCTAAGCTAGCACTTTGCAGCAAAATTTTGAGCAATTTGAGGCGGGTCGTATTAACTTGAGCTGGACAAGGTTGTGAGATATTCTTGTATTGATGATGTAACACAGTGTTTTTTGAATAGAATATCTCTTGAGGCAGCTTGGTAACGAATGTGTAGTGGATCATGATGGTAGTGTGGAACTGAAACATCACTTTTGTTGTAACGTGAGTGAAAAATGAATTGTTTAAATAGACATGGAAAACTGAAGGTTACCGTGGGAAGGTTCAAGATGCAGATTGGGGCGCGTTTATACTCAAACCGACAATCATAGCTGCGGCGCTTTGCTTGCGACTTCTAGAGTCCTGCAGCAGAGAAGTGTAAGGAAGAGCGCGTTCAGAACTGTTCCGAAAATTTTCGTGGTTGATTACAATCCAGCGTTTAGGTGCTAGTCAGCAATCGGGTATATCCGGATCCCACAACCATAGTCAGCATCAGCAGGGAGCAGTGATGGGACAAGGTGTCCAAGCACGTCGTGGAGTTTCTCAGCGTGGTGGACCTCCTCCGGCCGATGCTACTGCAACGATGCAAAATGCACCACACATGCGCCTTTCCCCACAGCAGGTTTCAGTTTTTGTTTTGCTTCATTAGCAGCTCTGAGATATTTAGTACAAAGTCTACAGAGATCTTTCTCAGGAACTACCTCTTCGTATCGTAATCGACTCAAAGCATGTGGGAGCGATCATCGGTACAGGCGGAAACAATGTAAGGGAAATCACGAAGGAATCCAAGGCGCGAGTCGTAGTGGATGTTCAGCGTACCGTCAAGGATCAGCAAGGACATAGCGAGAAGGTAGGCAGGGTCTTACACTTTGGTTCCATGGTGCAAATTTCATTTTTAGATCATATCCATACTTGGACATCTTGAAAACTGCTCGAAAGCTTGCGTCAAAATTTTAGAAGTTGTGCAACGTGAAAACGAGAAAGATGAAACGAAAGAGTAGGACATTGTATGAAGAACAATCATGGTTCATAATATGTGCTTGTGTTCAGTAACAGTGAGGTCGAACTCAAAATCAGAGCTCATAATCAGCTTGTGGGACGTCTCATCGGAAAGCAGGGAGCAACTATAAAGAAAATAATGCAAGATACAGGAACCACGATTTTTGTTTCGAAGTTAGTTTTTTTTCGAAACCACTCTTTGGCTCTTCGGTCATTATAGTTCCGTCATTATTATAAGGGGAATGTTTTCATTCAGACGTATTTGATTTGAAGAAAGTGTTCCAAGAATTTACATTGTTGGTAAATTCGTATAAGCTCTTTGGGAGGGAACTGGGACACCCTTTCTCACACAGTCGAAAGGATACCTCCGGCGGTGGCGCGAGTCTGCCACTTCGCGCTCTGGAGCCTCCGGAGCCCTGCCATTTCACTCGTTTTGGTGCCCGGGGCTCTCGCAAATCTGGCGCACCTCCGGAGCAGAGATTTGCGCGTCCCGGAGAGGGGCATGCGTTCACCGTGACGTCACAAGCAGACGAATGGGACCTCTCTCCGGGACGCGCAAATCTCTGCTCCGGAGGTGCGCCAGATTTGGGAGAGCCCCGTAGCACCAAAATGGGTGAAATGGCAGGGCTCCGGAGCGCTCCAGGCGCGAAGTGGCAGACTCGCGCCATTTGCCCGCCGGAGGTATCCCTTCGAATGTCTGAGTAGAAGTTATAGACCTTAGTGCATCATGGGTGCCTGTTGCCGACCAGATGTCGCGAAGTCCTACTTACGTATTGCTAGCTATTCAGAAAATACCATTTGATGGTAGAAAAGCGTTTTGGAAGGATATCGAGACTTTTCTAACGTATTACGCGCACAATACGTCAGCTGTTCAACTGTCATGATATGGCAGAGTCTCAGTTGTAGTTCCCATACCACTGATTCCTTGTTTGGACACGCAGTGAGATTTCAAAATTTTGTTATTGCCACTTCCTCAATGCCAAAGTGTATAACGTCCCCCCCCCCCCACAATTTACCCCTGCCCTGTCTCGGACCTACGGCGCGCATATTCACCATGTTGAAAACATGAGACAACATGCGACAAGATGGCGCAACTTTTTGGCTTCTAGCATTGATGCCAAAATGTTGCTGCACTTGATGCCAACATGTTGCTGCATGTTGCCAACATGTTAGGGACCCGTCATACTTCGCCGAAAAAAGCCCAAAGTAGCCCAAAAAAGCCCGAAAAGGCCCAAAAAAGCCCAAAAAGCCCAAAAAAAGCCCAAAGCGCCAGAAAGAGCCGGAACACTTCTCGCACGTTTTGGCGTTAAGACATGTGTGTTAATTTCGCAATCGAGTCTTTTTGTCATCTTCTGTCGTCTGCACGACAATAATGTCGGAATTCTATCAAAAGTTCGTTTCTACCTTTCGGCTCTTTCTGGCGCTTTCCGGCTTTTTCGGGCTTTTTCGAGCTTTTTCGGGCTTTTTTGAGCTTTTTTGGGCGCTTTTGGGCTTTTTTCGGCGAAGTATGACGGCTCCCTTATGTGCGCGTGGCGCAGATCCGAGTCGCAGAGCATACTTAGCAGTAATTGTGAAGGGACGATGTTTGACTTCAACTTTGCAAATCAGCGTTCCGATAGATTACGAGCCAGGCTATCGTTTGTCCCTGCAGTACACTACTTTATGGGAAGCATTTTCTACCTTATACTATTTAACACATTCACAACAAAACGACCCACCGGTGGGTCGTACGTGTTCTGCCATTTCGGACAATACGACCCACCGGTGGGTCGTATGCTTTCTGAAGTTTTTGATTTTGCTAGTTCACGGTGAAACTTTGTAGACAAGCCGAGTAAACTCCTGCATACACCTCTTAGAGTACTTCCCCAAAAGATCAACACTTCAGACCACAGGGCCCATTAGTGACCTAAAAATATTCCGCAAACTCAATTTTGCGAAATATGCTCTGGTCCGAAATGGCAGTCAGCGAAAAATCGGCCCTGTTGTGAATGTGTTAAGAATTTGCACCAGAGAAGGTCCGAGTACCTGTTTATTCCTCTTCTTTAGTGAGCAGGCGTCCAGGGCTGCCGAACTCTCTTCTATGGGAGGTTTGATGCCACCTTTTCCCGATGCTGTTCTTACTATGGAGCGTACAATCACAGTCAAAGGCCCAAGTATCGAAGTAGTAAGTTTGCTTTGTATCATTTGCATGTTTGCCCGGTTGCTGTTTTTATACGAGACTTTCAAAGGAGACGGTTGCAGGTATCAGCTGCCGAACAAAGGATCTCCGCAAGATTGCGACAAAGTTACGAGACTGATCTTCAACATCGGGTTAGTTGGTGAAAATCTTGGTAACGCGCATGTACATTATAGATCAGCTCTCCGAATCCGGGTTTTTGAATTGACTTTCTATAAACGCTTTCATTCGCATGTACACAATGGTTAGTTGTTTTTTACTCAAGAAACTCATAGTCGCAAGTGGCAATTTTTGGACTTGTCATGAATTGTGGAATGTAGGGCAATATGGGTTTTGTAATGGATTGCAATTACTGTTATTGAAATCCACAACTTAGCTGTAAGTGAACTGAAAAATGAGCTGGGAGAAAGCAACTTTAATACAAAGCAATGTTAGTGCAGTTTTCCTTTATCGTACTTCTCATACCAACATTTTCAGATGTCATTCCCTGGCATTCCTACTATGCCGGGCATGATTCACCCAATCGGAGATGCGTACGCCGCCCTAGCTGCATCCACCATGAGGCCTATGGGAGGTCCAATGTGTGGGATTGGGGGACGCGCGGACGTTTCAAAGACCACTCGGATGTGGGTCCCGAATTCAATGGTTGGAGCAATTATTGGAAGCAAGGTATCCATTTCATATCAAACGTTAGAAGGGTCCTCATGTTCTGAAAGTGAAGACATTCAGTAGAAATCTTGTCAGTACCCTTGAAAATAAGAGTGACGTGCATCCAAACTAACGCACAGCCTAATATAGATTTCTATGTCGTTGGGGAAAAACGTGTATTTGTAGGGATGATCTAGAATATACAAAATTTGCTTGCTATGTCAAACCGCTTACGTGTCATATGTATCTGTGCTTTGCTTGAGCTTGGCAAGCCGCATGCATTCTTTTGCGCTTGTTACGAAAAACATCTGAATAAGTTTTTGTAGTTTTTGTTTCTTTCTTTGTATGTGTAAAGTCAGGATCAGAAAAGGCTCAAGCACAAATACTGTAAGTTTACAATAGCTTAGCTGCTCCCTTGAAATCGCTACCATACAAGAATGTATGTTGCGATTCTATTAGGAAAGACTTCCCTTTTCCTAAATTGTTCTTATTTTGGTGCGGACGAGAATGAAATAGATAATTTCAGGGAAGCAATATCCGTAATATTATAAGAAACTCTGGTGCGAATGTAAGGATAGAGGGAGGCGGAGAGCGTAAAGATGCGGAGCGAAAAGAAGAACCAGAAAAGAAGGAAGAAGCCGGCGATGCTCAGCCCCGTACAGAAGCTGAGGATAAACCCCATGCAGATGTTGTTCCTGTCGAGGAGCGGCGGAACGACGTAAGAGAACTTATTCATTGAATATCATCGTACTTTTTGTGAGATACATATTCTATGTACATTTATTCGGGTTGTTATTGATCTTCTTATCTTATTAGAGATTTTCGCCTTCGAATGAAGAGTTTTTGTCTCTCTTATTTATTCAAACTGTATGCTGAAGGTTTTTGAATACGCCTATAGCTTTTCCGAACTTTATATTCCTTTCATATAGGATGGCGAACGTCTCGTGACCATCACTGGTAATGATGCGCAGCAGTATCGGGCACAGTTCTTGATATTCAATCGCGTTGCAGAGCAGTCCCAGCATCTAATCGACGAGGTTTGCTTCCATTTGTACATGAAAAGGCTTTGAGTCGGTCAGCTTGAATCATAGTAGTACGAAAATTCATATGACGAGTGGGTCTTGATCCTATGTGCTAGCGTACTTTTCAATTTTTTCATAATAATTTTTGCACTTGTTAATTCACAGTTTTGAACCTGGAATCAACTATCAACTCGAATCTTATTCTTGGAAACATAGATAAATGCATTGTTATGATATCGATCATCATTGTGCGCACGTTCAGTTGCATTGACTAATAATGCAGTGGCATAGTGGTTGACCGCTACTCTCGCATTCTACTGACTGAAGTCCTATGCTTTTCTGTTTGAAAAACTAATCGGGTTACGAGAAGAGCGCCAGTAGTAGGTAGAATGAAATGTTAGAAGACAATCGCCACTAGTTTGATCGGATTTGAAAACGAACGTATCATTCACTATGTATGCAGCTAAGACTGGTTCTGCGTACGCTAATTTATGTGGTGTTTTAGCTACAGTTCCGATTGTTGTGGTGTTTATGCATAGGGTTTGCTGTACTTTTTGATCACTCAAGTGTAACTGTTCAGGTGAAGCTACGAACGGAGTTGACCGTCCCCTCGCGACTCGTAGGCAGAATCATTGGCAAGGGCGGGCAAAACGTGCGCGAGTTGCAGCGCATCACTGGAGCTTCGGTATGTGTGTATTTGTTTGGTTCTCATGGTGCTGCTTTCAACTTGTAAGATATTAAGTTTCTGAATTTGTATGTCTTAGGTCAAAATTCCTGAAGATGAGCCCAAAGTTACAGACCCAACTGCACATGATGAACCCAAAGAAGGTGCTTATACTTTATGAAAGAGTTCTGTAAGCGGGAACTGTTTCGTTTCTGATGTTGTCTTTTGAGTAGATTTTGTTGTTGTCGCTGTTTTCTGCATTTCTAATGTCTTGTTTACAGGATCGTCGTCACCTTCGCCCAACGATAGCGGTACCGTTGTGCGGATTGTAGGTAATTTTCTGGCCACCCAAAGCGTACAGGTCCGTATAGGACAACTTATTGCCGATTTCCAACGTGCCACCAATTTGCACGGTGATAGGCGCAAGGAAGAGCCTCAAGGTTAGTTAACATAGTCATTTTGGTGATTTATTTTCTCCGCCATCAAATTTTGTTTGTTGGAATGCAAGCGTGCAATTTTGTGATTTCAAATGCATCTGCATCAAGTTTCGTTTGAATCTAAACTAATGCTTCTGAGTAACAAGTTCAACGTTTCTTTTCCCTAGCAAGCATGAAATAACTTGCGCTCTGTGAATATTCGCGGTCATAATATTTCCATGACTTTCTTAGAACAACATGAATAGTCAAAACTGTTTTACCAGGGCTTAGAATGCTATCGCGGTGCACTGTAAAACATTCAAACTGGGTCTCGGAAAAAGTAGTTTTAACTCTCTGCAAAACTTACAAATTCACTGCAAAAAGACGTTTTTCATTGACCATATCCGTCGCATGTATAAATTGAGCATCGCATAACACCGGAAATGGCTTGCGACGGCATACATTTTCAGAGACGTCTCACAAGCAATCGCCGCCATCCCATGTGAATGGTTCTGAATGACGGAGGATTGATGCTAAGCAACTTCCGTTGTCTCTTTCTGGGTGAAGAGCGTACTCGTCTCTCTCTACGCGGTATTACACACGGCTCGAAGGCATCTCACCCCACTCTTATCGTTCTCCCCTTTCTTATTCTTGTATTGTACGTGTGGATGAGGTGGGGTGATGTTTTCCCCGCTTGTAAGTAAGATGTTTAATATAGCGATGCGTTAGAGTTCTATTGTAAAGTCTTGCTGGCCTAACTGATGATCTTTTCCGCTCTAACGCATCGCCCTCTTCCCTTGGTGCAGTCAACTACATTGCGTCTGTGCATTTGTTCATAGGTTTGTTTTGCGTTGTCATGGTGGCAGTTTGACAGATTTTCGCCTCCATACCAGCGCCATCTTTGACGCAGTTGTGGCTGATTGCCTCTCGGGTATTTATTCGTTCGTGCGCGCAGTCCCCATCCATTCGAACAAATAACCATCATGATCGTTCCGTATCCCGCGAATCCAAGCCGCGTTCCATCATGTGCGCTGACTGTTGGTTGCGCTCGACCTCTGGTGGTGCGTTCTCTTGACTTCCTTCGACATCAACCGCGTCCCCTCCCACTCTTCCCAATATTGTGTTGCTTGGAACTCTTGTTTCATTTAATTCCATTCGCTATATTACTGCTCGTCTACACGTTTGATGCTTACCATCCTTGTATACGGCACTTCGGTTATGTTTTAAATTTGTAATCTGAAAAAAATTCAATATTGCATCCAACATCTACTGCTCGTGACAACATCGGTGTTTCAAGCATTGGATTTTGGTTGCCTAGTGTTTTATTGCATGTTATTTGACACTTACTTCGTAGTTGCTTGTTTTTATATACACATTTGCTAGCTTGCGATATTAATAAGCTTTTCGTTTTCTGTCAGCCAGCCACAGTTGGTGGTTTGTTTCTGCAACTTTATCACTCCCCTTGAGGTGAGCAAGAATGTTCTTGTTTCATGGAAAGCATGCATTCTCATCTTTCGATGTGTATGTGATGTTGTTGTTTGAAACCACCATGTTAGCCGAAGGGTTAGCCGGTCCGGGATCCGCCCACAAAACCCATACACAATAACCCAACCCTACCCATCATTTGCAAGAATACTGTGTTGCTGCCACGAATAAACATCTATAATAATCATGTGATGTGCACTGTTTTTTTTTCTTCAGATAATCATTTAGATCTTATTGAAGGGAGAATCGGGGCCTTGAGCTGTGTTAGTGTTATTGAGATAATGCATGTCATTTTTCACATAATGTGGTGAGCCATGCTCACAATAGTGCCTCAACGAGAGCACAGTGAAAAGGCTTTACCCGCGAAACCGATTTCTGAGCCTACTGTGTCAGCGGACCCATTGGGTTAAGCCTACCGCTGGGTTGGCTAAGCCACGAATAGTTGTCTCACTGGATGCGCGAACTCCATTAGGTTCAAAAATCCGCAGGAGCTCGCTCATGAAGCTCGGAAGCGAAGTTTTAACAAACCAGGTGACCTAGATGTGTTTTGCTACTTAAACATGGAGCAGAATCACAAGGGGTAGAAAATAAGACTTAACCGTGCGGCCATGGTTGGCGGTATATATAGGGTGTCCCAAAAATGTGCCTACTGTTTGAGTGTTGATAATTCTTTTGTCGTTAAACCTTTCAAGAATATCCAGGTACCATTTTTTTGAGCTGGCTTCGACATAGATTTGCAGTATGGAACAAATTACCGTTCTCTTCTTAGTACTGTAGGATTACGGTAGGAACTCGCAGCATACGGCGCCACCGTAAATTAGGCCGTTTGAAAATTTTAATCAGAAATTATGGAAATGTATAATAAGGTTTTCACCTATGCTCATTTCACTACATGAACTTTTGTGCGTTCGCAGAGCTTTTTAAACAACGTACCCAGATTTTTGAGGAATATCAGGAACCAGTGCGTCACCTCTGCTTCGCAGAGGCTCGCACTGGCTCTACTATCTAGGCCCTACTCATTCTTGCATAATGATGGCATTGGAACTCACCGAGCGATGCCGACTATCACGAACAAATTGTAAACAACTACTCATTCTGAAAGCTTTTTTATGTGAAATCGGTGATTTCGCGTGGATGAGACTTTTTGCAGGAGAACAAACGCAAATTTTTATAGGTTTTTGATTTTCTCATGTTCTTGACAGTTGCAATGAGAATAGCAGTCACCTTCAGCTACATCTTTGTGCAAAAATCTTGTCAAATTCCCTGATGAAACCTCGGCAAAATGACCATTTACGCAACTAATACTTTTTGGCGCCGTTTTTGTAAAGTGATGAACTTTTGATCACTTTTTTGGGCCTATGTTCATGGCTGGCACATTCACTTGGCATAAACATTCACGACTCTGCAAAAAGTGGAATTATAGACCCAATTTTGCGGCCCAAATGAAAAGTGGATCCGTTTGACACGCAGTTTCTGAGGGATCCACTCAACAAATCTATTCGTGCTTTTGCGTGTCAGACTTTCTTGCGGGTAGCCTGCGCTGTGCAAAATTTGGGCCCAGGAGGTTGGCTGGAGAACGCTCTACGAATTTCGTAACAGACACACTCTCTCACACACACACACACAGACACACACACAAAGTCACGTAAACATCCTTAGCCCGTTATTATAAGTTATGATTGGTTGTTGCGGTATGTCTGGCAGAGCCTATGAAAAAGCGCTACGGTGAAGCGAGAGTCATATATATTTGAAATAGACAACGGCAACTAACCTAGTGTAGGAGTTTTTACCCTATTTTCAGGTGTATAAGGCGCACCCTTTTTGCTCTAAAGGCCCCGGGCAGACTTCACGCGATTTGATCGTCGCGACTGAATCGCGAGGAGACAACTGTTACAACATCATTCCATGCCGATCAACTTGCATTCGGTTGTGATACTTTTCCAGCCCGAAATTTTTGAATGTGAAATGAAAATGAATGGAAATCTTGGCGATTAGATCGCGACGATCAAGTCGCGTGAAGTCTGACCGGGGCCAAAGGCGAACACGCCAAAGGCTGCGTTCATACTGATCCCAAAGTCCAGGAACAGTTTCAGCACAGCGCTCAGTTTGAGTACTTTGCTGCATTTTGCTGGAACTGTTCCCGGATTTCGACAGCATGAACGCAGCCAAAAGACTGACTGTCACCATGGAGCGCGTTAAGTGAGAGCAGTATGCGATAAAGCGACCGCTTCGCGAGACATATGCGCAGCGGCACGCCTGGGTCTGCTCGGTTTTAGAGCAAAAAGGGTGCGGCTTATACACCTGAAAATAGGGTAGCTTTTTTACTCATTTTTGAGATAAAACATGACCGTTCTTATTGTAATCTCACAGTAGTGAAGAGGAAACGGTAATTCGCTCCATACTCTCCGTACGCTCCGTCGCTCCATACCTCCGTAGACCTAACAAGGGACGGATACTAACTCAAATTCGCCTTCTGAGATGACATAAATTTGGAATCAGCTTGGATCGCTGTTCCAATTATGCTGTTCCTTGCTGCTTAGCGTTCTTCTGAGGCGAGTTATGGTCTCTTTTCTATGCAAAGTTTGCGTGCTCATCGACCTACTGATGCTAGGGTGTCGACGTCTAGGTGGTTTTGCAATTGTATGATGTTTCCTTTTAAGGAAAGAAGTAATCTGATGCTAGTTCAACATCCTAGCACTTTTTTCCAAGCAGATTTTTATCTACACGCCGTCTTACGGCATTCAGAAGTTTGTTTACCCACAGTAGCAAGTCCATAACTCGCTCCGGAATAACGCTAAGCAGTTAGGAGCAGCATATTTGGAATAAGCGTTCAAAGCTGATTCCGATATATGTGTATCGTCTCAAAAGGCAAATCTAAGTTAGTATCCTTCCCTTGTAAGTCGAAGCCAACTCTACAAAACGATATCTGACGCTTCTCGAACGCCTTTATGACGAGAGAGTTATTAACAATCAAACAGTAGGCACATTTTTGGGACAACTTGTATATTAGGTTTCCGAAAATTAATGCAGGAGATCGTTCTTCTGTATATGTGTATCCTGCAGTCAACTATGCATACTTTATGGAACCTCTTTGTGCTCTTTCTTGTATGTCTTGCCTTTCAAATATATGTAATCTGCTGCAATTTTTTCGAATTGGAAGTATTGAATCACAAGTCTTACTCTTTGCAATACTTTGGCTATAACCGGAAAGGTAATTCTATTATAATATGTATAGCACAATAGCAAGTCCATAATTAAAGATGTTAAAGATTCACAAGCAGGCGAATGGGACCGCTCTCCGGGACCCGCAAATCTCTGCTTTGGAGGTGCGCCAGATTTGGGAGAGCCCCGGAGCACCAAAATGGGTGAAATGGCAGCAGAGCTCCGGAGCGCTCCAGAGTGGTAGACTCGCGCCATTTGCCTGCCGTAGGTATCCCCTCGACTGTCTGAGCTACACCGGCCCGCCCACTTCCATTAAGGGGCTTGATCGGTGGAGTTCTATATATTACATATTATTTATTCGCACATATTCAAAACCAACAGCTTCTGGACTAGCCCGTTTTCGACATTTTCGTGCTCTGTAAGCTGCAATTTTGAAATCAGCGGGAAGAATAAGTGCAGGTAAGCGGAAAAACTTTTGTTCGAGATTTTGCCCGGACACTGACTTCAAAGAGCTTACAAGGTATATAGATAGTTACATCTTGGGGCTTTCTTCTAACAACCGTAAGTGCAGAGAGACTGAGGCTCTAGTATGACTATGACCAATTGTCGTAGCCTCCCCCGGCTTACAAAACTTTCTTGAAAAAAACCTTAAAAGTCTTTGTGCTCAAAGGCAATGGGTTGGCAAAACGGACCTTGTCAGATTTTGTTATTAAATACAACTACTGTAGGCTATACTGTAGGCTCAGTCCCACCTCCCAGTTTGAGGCCTAAGTCCTGAAATCGTGCTCCAAATTTCCACCAGCCTCGCCCACTTGCGTTGTATGGGCGTATTGGTGGAAATGTGAAACATGATTCCAGTACTTGGGCCTCGAATTGGAAGGTGAGGATGAGGATGTGGTGTAATTGGGGGGGGGGAGGGAGAGGGGTTACTATCTAACAGTACCAAAATCTGACAGGGTTCATCTTGCCGAGCCACTGCTTTCATAGCGCGAGGGCGTAGCGATACCACTTTATCTGGCACCTCTCAGGCTCTGTTTTTGTTGATGATAAGAAACCCATAACTCTTCGGTGGTCGCAACCGTGGAGGTTGGAAATTGGAAAATTGAAACTTTTGACGCATTTTTTCTGTTCCGCAGAAAGTGAAAATTTCTGCGTAGCTATTTATCAGTGCTGGTTTGTGGCTATAATCTGCAGAAGTTTCTCGCCAAACACTCGTTTCTAATAAGGGTTACAACTCCTTGCATTCTGTTTTCCATTGATTCGCTTGTTGGTTCTAAACAATTGGATATGCGTTCGATAGATGGAGGCTTACTGATCACAGTTGTTCTTATCTTAAAATATATTTCAAAAAAAGTTATGACACTTCAAAGTAAGAAGGCGGAACTTGATTAACACGTTGACGACCGTGCCATTTTGGGCGAAACTCCCACTAACGTCCTTCGCGCATTTGGCCCGTGCATATGCGCGGATGCACGAAAACGTTATGTGGGGCCTTTTTGACACTTATTCATAGAACATGCGAACTTTGTTCAAACATACAGGTATATCACGGAGTCTTACTAAGACTTACACAAATCAAGGTTTTTGCATCGATTTTCCCTCCGATAAACCATGCAGTGAATATATCTGAGAAATCCCTCTCCGAGAAAAGCGTTGTAATACCAGGTGTTTTTTGCTTGATTCATCCTTGTTTGATTTCAAAACAGCTATACAGAGTTTTCACCTTCTCGAAAAAATGTGACTAGCATGTATTGACTACATCAAAAACGGACTGATTACCCAATTTTGCGGCCAAAACTTCTGAACAGCTGCCGCGATGCCCTACGTTCTGTAAGACAATCAGGCCACTTAGTATTATTGCGTAGAAGTTATCTAAAAACTTTTCATTTGCACCTAAAGAACTAGCGTGCATACGCGCGGATGCACGACAATGCTAAACGGAAGTCAGGGCGTGCATACATGCGGATACACAAGGTCGTCAACGCGTCGATTTCCAGACAATCCAATGCCAGAACCTTCATGCCTACTACCTTGTGATAATTTTGCACAAGTAAAAAAATCTTGTCCAGAAGGGCTTTGTGCCAAGCGCATCAGGAAAATCACACTGAGGATTAATATGTTGGCTGTTCGTGTGCTAACGATAAGATGTTCATTAGAACTTTGGAGCTAGATGGTTTCGTGTAGGGACTTTCACAATGTTAACTTATAATTGAAAACTTCCTCGGTCCATATCGCAGACAGGCTAAGTTCTTATTTCTACCCGTGGCTCCTGTTTATGCTCAAGGTTTTTTCTTATATTGTCCTTGCAGGAACACGAGGATGGGGTTTTTTCCCATGGTCGTCAATGAGACAACTACCAAAAAGCAATGGATGTGAATTAACTTGGCTCAATATGTTACTATATCTTCAAAAAATTATGAGCTTTCCTCTGTGCACCCCTGCACGTCATAGACATACTATCTCGTGGTATAATTGATATCCCAACATCTTGTTCCAATTTCTGACTGCAGGCTGTTCTTTCACATCAAAGTTAGTATGAGTTATTCATGAAGGAAAGCTCATAGATGCACTGTATACTTTACAGTTTGCACAAAAAAGAACCCAGAATTTCCTGCTTCAATGCTTTGAAGATAATGAACAAGAACGACAAATTCTCAGCAATTTAAGCGTTAATTGTGATCATGGAAGCTTTAATGTAAGAGTCATCTCATCTTGCTCTCTATTTTGATTGTCTCTCGAAACGTTGAGTACTTTTCGGAACAGGTTTTAAACATCACTTTCTTGAAAAAATTGGACTTTGGTCCCTCAGAGCTTTCAAAGAACATTGGAGGTCATAGCCAGGGCTACCTTCTTTCCGAAAGAAATATCTGGCAGTCCCTCCTTCCCCTCCCTCCGAAAAAATCTGTTTCATGGAAAACCCCCAAATTGATTCCTGAGTTTCTATGAGGTGAAATGGTTAAAAGAAGTTTGTTGGGCCCAAGTCTAGAAATACAGAGACATGCAGGCTGCTGCACGAAGGCGCAATATCTTCAGGCGCGAACGCACTTCATTAGTCGTAGAGCGCATGAAGCGCAGGATTTACAACGGTGAAGATACGCGAGCTAAGGTAGGCGGAGTGGAGATTTTGTGATAAACAGTCTCCTACTCGTCCCTCTTCCCCCACCCCTTTCTACCCCTCGGGTCGCACATTATATTCATTTGAAAGCTTTGAATGGAATATAACCTCAACACTGGATTCACGACGTGATTGAAGTAATTGTGGGCCGCTGATATAGGGGCCTGCAGGATCGCGAGAGTCGGACGTGCGTACGGCTATTGCGCCGCGCACGTCAGATGCGCGTCCGACGACTCAAGTAAATGCCAGACTTATCCTGTTCAACAGGTTCATTCGGTTCACCACCTCTTCTGTTGGACAGCGTAGTGATTTGACCTTGCATCGGTTTGGCTAAGTTACTTTGAAGCAAGCCTTATTTTGTGTAACCTACAGAATAGGGCTAATTGCCGTGTCTAATTTGAGCAAAATTGGGCAAAGAAATTAACTCAACTCACTGGAGTATTTCTTGCATATTCACTCAGTTTGTGTGGATTTTTCGCCGATGCACTAAATTGAAAAGTCCTTGCGTAATTCAAAGAAATCCAACAGTTCTTTGGATCCGATGTCCAAATCTATACCTTTATGTAGAAACGTAGGGGCAACAGTCTCCGACCAGACCTGGAAGAAAAGCCTCAAGGGCAGCACTTCGAATTTCGTAAATTTGAGTTTCTTTGAAGTGCAGCTACTTGTCCCCAAAAAATCTGCAAAAATTTTTCATAGTAGTAGTCCACATATTAATGTGACAACTTTGATCTCGCATGAAATTGGAAACACAATCTCATAAAATTTTCGTTATATAATTATTTGGACTACTTGGGATGAAGCGGTGGATTTTCCGTTACTGTTGTGTTCCATGTATGACTAACACTCTGACGTTCTTCATTTGGAACGCCCTGAGCGCATGAATGAAATGAAATGAAAAAATGTCGTTTAGGAAAAATCCATTTGATACTGTAAATTTTCAAAAAGAAAAGAACACCGTTGACTTTCATAAGCAAATAGTTCAAATTTCTCTGGGCTGTATTTTTGTGAAGAAATGAATAAAAAGAGTATTCTTTTCTGCAAAATTACTTTTTCGCAAATTTTTTGTTTTGGCATTTTCATGCAATATCAAAGCCTGTCATAATGATGTATGAACTACCGTTATGTGAAGGTTTCTAAGTTTTTGGGGCTAGCTATCGGCACTCTAGCAATTTTTGAGACCAAACCCGAAATCGCGCAGTGGAAGAGCCACTTTTGAAGTATTTCTCCCGCAAGGTTCAAGTGATCCGTAAATACCGGAACAATTTAAGAACAGCGCTCGAATTGTGCGCTTGCTGCAATTGTTTCGGTACTTACGGATCAGTATGAACTAGGTAATCCAACTCTTATTGCAAGATATGTATTCTAAAAGGAGAAAATTGCTCCAGAAGGTGAATCGGGTGGTTCCCCCTATCAACGTGGATGGTGTGAAGATAATGGGCTCGAGAAAGGGCTACAGAGATCAGGATTTTTCTAGGGGTGGGGCGTTCGGCTGCAAATCTCCACTGTACCAAGAAGAAGCTATGAGGTCAATGCTCATACTAGGGGAGCGATTTCTGGATTTTGAAAGCAGGTTGAGGGGGTCAGGCGCACTTCAAAAGCTCAGGCAATCTGACCTTTTGACCTGATTAACTTTATCATCGAAGAAGCTTTTCCATAATTCTATACGATTCGCGCTGGCCTAAACCTCAAAGATAGGTACCCCCCCCCATAGGTATTTGAGCTTAATTTGACTTGTTTTGGCTTTGTGGTGAGGTGGAGTTGAAGCGCTCATGGTAGAAAATGCGGTACTAACATTTTGGCAGCACTCCTTAAAGGCACCGTCCACCCTAAGTTGAGGGCGTTGAGCTTTTGACAGCATATAATAGTAGGGCCCTCTATCAATCCATGCCCAAGTTCGCGGCGCAAAACGCAGCTTCGGAAGCGAGAAAATCGCTTCGGAATAGCGAAGATGCACGAGGACCCCCATCCATACCCGCCCTCCCCCATCCATGCCCGCCCATTTGTGCGCGTCCATCCAATCACCGTTCTGGAAAGCCGGCCTGTGGGTTCTCCGGAACGGGAATTTTCGGGGTTTTTTTAGCATTCTCGACTTCATATTCGGAATCAGGAACATGAGAAGGCCCTGGACGAAAACGCGGAAGTTGAAAATCTGGGTGAACGGTGCCTTTAATCCATTATTTGAAAGCAATAGAAGTCCAATTTCTGCCATGGGCTGATAAAGAGTGATAGTTCGTTATGAAGACAAGCTAACTTCTTTCACTTTTGTGACCAAGTTAATCGTGTTTGAAAAGCTTTAGACGTTAGGAAACATTAGGAAATGTAACAGATGATGGTTTGTAGAGCTCGTTGAGATAATTTGGCATGCTGATTACGGTCTTACCCAATTTACACAAAAAGCTTCTTTGGTGACCTTACGGTTTGTGTAAGATCAGATCAAAAACTGAAATTTGGCTGAAACTTTGAAGGTGGAGTTAATCAGCATGCTGTTACGACAGTCACTCTTCTGATGGAGTTGTGAGATTTACGGTTGAGCGCTTTTCTCCATCACCTACTCAGTCATAGTATTTTCTGAATTTTTTGGACAAATTTGCCTTTATTAAACTCCCCTCCCCTCTTGCTCTTACCCCCAGTACGACCCCCAGGCCGGGTGCGCCTGACCCAACGCTCAACCCTGGTTAGGACCAATAGTCGGCGGAGACGGTACCTAATTGAGGTTTTGTTCTTTCACTCCATTGATCCTACCAGAAGGTTGAAGGAATCTTCACCCAAATTGAGGGTGATTAGATATTTGCGTGTACAATAGCGGGGGCCTCTGATTAAGTAATTGCCTAATCTCCGTTGCAAAAGATGAATTCCGAAGCGAGAGAACGCTCCAAAAGTTAGATACCTGCGGACACGCTGTCCTGACTCAATGTTCTGGTAGAGAAGTAATTGTATTTTATTTATTTATGAATACACTCAAGGTGTGCCGTAAAGAAGAAAAGACAAAACTTCAGGAACACAAAGTTAAGAAAACAGCCAGACCTCAGATACATAACATGCAGTGACAGAACTGTTTACTATTGCAATACTGCTACTGATAAAACTGGACAAAGAAGCTATAAAATAGAAGATATCATTTATTTCCTAGAATATCTGCTTGATAATAGTTATAGCAAAATAAAACAAAACGTTTTCAAACAAAAGATAGGCGTGCCACAAGGTGGCAATGCTAGCCCTGTCTTGGCAGATTTAACACTCTCCTACCTAGAATACGTATACGGCTCTAACCATCCTGGCACTGATATTTTGTTCAAACCTTTCAGATATACGGATGACCTACTGATTATTCATAACCAAAAGGAAAACCGCATTCTGAATTTACTAGATAAAACATATAATAATATTTTGGAGCTGGAAAGCACACACTTAAACAGTAGTAATTGTAACTTTCTTGACATGAAAATTATGATAAAAAATAACAGAATATACACAGAACAGTATAACAAAACTGATTACTTTGATTTTGCTGTAAATAAATATACTCATGGAAACTCTAATGTTAGTATTAAAATTAAAATAGCTATTATATACGGTGAGATCCTAAGAATCTACAGAACTTGCACAAGTTTCAATAGCTTTGAACAAAGATTATTGCTTCTGATGAATAAACTTTATGCACTTGATTATAGTGCTGATATTATTGAAAATGCATTTGTAAAACGTCTCACTTTCAATAAATGTATTTTCCATAAGTATCCGGAACTTCATTCATTTAAAAACTCTAAACATTTTATAAAGTGCATAATTCAAAAACTTGATTTTCATGTCACAGATCGTGGATCATAATTATTTTGCTCTACCCGAATGGTATATAAACCTTGAGGTATAAATACAGCAACATCCAAGGCCAAACCATTAGTCTTCCATTCAAGCCACTCTTCCCTACTGAAGAGCCTCGGGAGTGGTCTACTCTTCTTGATACCTGTATAGGGGTAGAGGCGAAACAGGCCATACTGTATATTATCAATGCTAACGTTCTTCTATTAGTAAACATAGAAGTATACGGAGATACACTAATAGAAAATAAGACGAAGCCCGTAGACCCACACTGAGTAGCCAATCGTACAGACGAAGCAAGAAAGAGATGGCAGAAAGTATTTCAGAAAATCCTGCCCTTTTCAATACCCATAATGATCCCAATTTTAGGTGTCAGCGAGCTCGCGGGTAAAGCTAGCTGATTAGAACCCGATGAGAATTAATAGAAGAGGGCAGAAGAGGGCGAAAGAGGTAATGTGTTCTAATCTTTATATTATGATAAGAATCAGATTTTCGACCTACGTAGCTACCTGAAGCTCTCAGCACACATTATGTACTTTTAGACCACCCATATTGATGGGTGGACGGACACGTCCGCAGGTATTTCCCAGAGAAATCGCTTCGGAAGTCATCTTTTGCAACGCGGCTTAGCAATCGCTCAGTCGCGGTCCTGCTACTGTACAGCATCGAAACTACACCAGCTTCATTTGGTTGGGCAGTACCTTTAAGAAAGTGGACGAAGCGCAGCAAGCTTCGTCCAACTGCCAACAACGCGGCGCCGCGTTGTGCGCAATGCATTGGTCGCTGCTGGAGCGCGTAATCTGATTCGTCAGAATGCCAAAGCGTTGTTCCTATTTTCCCAATGAGTACTGCCTTGTGTTGTTTAGCCAATTCTGGCTGTAATACTCAGCTTTTGGAAGTCTTTGAGCTATTCCATCGATGTCATGCTGTGATATTCTTCTTTGTATCAAATAAGTCCAAGTTCATTCTAAATTTGGTATCGTTTTGTTTTCATGGACGAAATTTTGACTTGATTCGTCATTCTTTCGGCAGAAGGGTTGTTTGGCGACCTAAACTATGCTTTTGTATCCTTTTCTGTTAGCATCGTGCATTTTAGCGGAAGGCCACGTTGTAGGCAACACGAAGCACATTGCTTAACTTGTTTTCTGCGCAAGGTTTTTTTTCAGTCCCTCCTTATCCTAAAGATAATATCTGAAACACTAATTTGAGCCGACCCTCAGTTTCAGTGGGGCTGGCATTTCCAAATGATAGCATTCACTCCTATAGTATATCACCATGGTAACAATGACTGTCTTCACCTGCAGAATTCACCATTCACTCTTATCTCGCCATGGTTGCTATCGAGCTTTCAGAACAAATGATCGTATTCGATCGCTCCTTGGAATCGTGGTTGGATTCCGCACAGAAGTCTCATCAGAAATCGCAGAAAGCGGAGAACTTCGCCTACGCGGCCTACTTCCTCATCGGTTCATTCTGTTCCGACGGAGACATCCATGTTGCACATGCGGCTCGTTGTCCGCTTCCAGCCACTGCTACTGACGGTGTCAGCGTTTCCATTCACTATCAGTGTTGATGACATCATGTAACAGTGTTTTAGGCTGGAGATGCCCTGAGCAGAACTCTTGATGATGAATGGCTGGCTGATAACGCAGAAAAAGTAACAAGAATACTGCCGGGTGGGATCCACGTTGTCGGTATGTCTTTTTGCTTTCTGTGGCCATGTTCTATTATGTCTTAAAGGCAGTGTCCGGGCAAAAAGTCGAAGATTCTGTGCTTACTCGGGTCTATTTGCTATGCTGAATCCAAAAATTCACACTAGAAAGCGCGAAAATGGTGAAAAAGGGGCTCTAACGCTGGAGGGAAATCAGCAGGTGGGGGTCTTCCCCATTAATTTACGCTCCCAGCTTCCGGAACGATCTTCTCGATTCCCTTTTTCGCCGTTCTCGCTCTCCAGCGTGGATTTTCGGATTAGCATAGCGAATAGGCCTGACTAAGAACAAAATCTAAGGCATTTCTAGACAAAAAGTCGATTTTGAGATTTCGCGCTTACCCAGGCCTATTCGCTATGCTTAATCAGAAAATCCATCTGGAGAGCGCGAAAAGGCAAAAAAGGGTTCTAACGCAGAAGGAAAGTCACCAAGTGGACGTCCCTCACTGTGAATTTACGTTCCTGGCTCTCGGAGCGATCTTTTCAATTCCGCTAGCCGTCCTGACATCTCCACAAGCCAAGTGCGAATGCGTGACTTAAAATCGGAACCGAGAAGATTGCTCCGGGAGCTGGGACCGTGAATCCATAATGGGGAAGACCCCTCCCACTTGCGATTTCCCTCCTGCGTTAGAGCCCTTTTTCGTCTTTTTGCGCTCTCCATGTGGATTTTCGGATTCAGCATAGCGAATAGTCGGGTAAGCACAAAATCTCAAAATCGACTTTTTGCCTGGACACTGCCTTTAAAGGCCAAGCATACTTAAAGGCCGTATACTCGTATTCACAAAGCACAAGGTTTGTTTAACCTCAAGGGTAAAACAGACTTTGAAGTATAGATCAACCCTAGCTAATCACAAAACCGTAATCAGTGATAAGGGGTAAGATATACCTTAAGACACCTATCTTAAGACAAACTGACTCGAGAATCTCGAGTCATTTGTCTCAAATCAATCTCAATGGAGATACAAATTCATAGTGAATTAAACCTTAGCATGGATCAAGTAACTAACCTCGGAGTTCTTTGAGTTAGTGCATTTACATTACGTTGAGATTCTTACCTGGAGTTACATTCGTGAATTATTTGTGGCGTTTTGGGGTTGATCTACTTCATGGCATATACGTTTTAGCCTTGAGATTAAATATACTTTGTGAGTTGTGAGTACGGGTATGCACTCTCAAGGCATGTTTTTACCTCAAGTGTCAATGATTACGGCCATTGTACAGGAACATAGCTATTTAGTCTTTCGAGAGGATCATATCTTATCAGCTTCTTTCAAGGGCTACTATGGCTATCCGAGAGGAAGCTTTATAATGAGCAGAAAGCGATGCTCACAAGAGCGCTGGGTAGGATTCAGCGAACTAACAATCTGCTAACTACACTGAGTCTCAGCTCAGTGTCAGACCACATGGTAAGAAGATCTTCGCTAGAGGCCCAAACATTCACATATATTTCAAGGCGTTGGTCTTTGTTGAGTCGCCGAATGGTAAGCCATCTGGACTGGTCATCGATATAGTACGTAGAGGTCCAGACTCGCCTACAAAGGTGTCTTTCAGTGCGGTAGGTCTTACGCAATCGTTTCCATAGCTAAAAGCGCTTTTACTTTGTTTGCTATCGTTGCTTGGATCCTGGCCAGCTCCGTAAGAGTGAGATGAATTTCGTGACCAAATTGGAGAAAAGCTTACTTTAACAATGAGTGATTGCCAATTCAGGTTGATTGATCCAAACTTTGTGTGTTTTGGTGATCATTCCTCGATTACATTTATTGCAGTTTTAGCTCGAGTGGGTATCTGTTATATCGAATGCAGCTGCCAGAATTTGCTTCAACGTGCCTACAAGAACGAAGCAATCCCACTTTTTCACGGAATTTCTCGCTTCAGTTAGACCATTTGCTCAAAATCTTTTGAGCTGTCCTCTGGTAAGCTAATTGGTTAAGTATATGTTCAAACATGGTTTTTGTTTGGTGTGTTTACTGACAGCTTTTATCAATTTTTTTTCTGCATTTTGTTGCAGTCGCCTAGCTTTTGTCTTCATGGTTTTTGCACTTTCTGTTTCCCGAATCTCTCAGTGCGCTGTTCATTCACTTTATGTAATTTTGCTTCATTGGTATAGTTTCGGTCTTTATCCAGAACTAGATCTACAATCGCCTCTCTGTGGAAAACTTCAGCCATAACCAGTGATTTCTTTGAGCTTAGGCTTTGGATGCAGATCACCTCCCTTCTTTGTCTAGTTGATGAATGCATTGGAGTATGCACTTTCGTATCATGTTTGTATTCTCAAAGCAATATGTTTTGGAAATTGTGACGTATGCATGTCGTTGAGAAAGAGCACTACGACTTTTGGCACTGCAAGTGGAAGCTAAATGTGATTGTTCATAATCAGCAAAACCACTCTCTTTTTTGACTGATGTCTGTTTTTGAGAACTTTCGCACATAGTTTTGAGAGGGAATAACATGAGTATCAAAATGGTCAGTTCAGTCTAGCTAATTGTAATATTAACTTTGAAATGGAGGAAGAGAGAGCACGTATTTTCTTCAGTTCAAGAATTTCTAGATCTTGATCAATGGGGAAGTACGCGACGGCTCCGAACAACTTTTCAAAGACTTGAAGAAGAAAAAGGCAGATTCGGTGGAAGTGCAGATGTTCATAGACACATGGGGTGAGTAGTTTTAGGTTTGATACTTGGAAGACACGACCATCCGTATTCAGAAGACAAAGAGAACAAGGAGAACATATGTGAAACACAGCAAGCTACCAATCTTCATGAGGTCTCTTTCGATATCGAGGTAAGGTTTTTCACTTATCGTTAGCAGTTCTAAAGCATTCCTTTATGTTGTCAGTGCATCGTAGTTATCAACTTGAGCTAGCCCGTTGCTTCATAGAACATGTTTTTGTAAGATCCGTGCCGCTGTTCCGTCTCGATCAAAAGTAGAAGCAGTTGTGGATGCGGTAAAGCACCACTTGCTGAGGAGCTTGACTGCAAGAGCAGGTACTTTGTTGACTTCTTCTTAACTCATTGGATATGTATGTTCTAGAGCTTCAGTACGAATCAATGGAGATCGTCGAAGAAGGCAGCGCAGCACCATGTTCTGTGCATCAGATGCCGCGACCGGCTACCACTGTACTTCCCAATCATCCAGCAATCCTCCTTTCGGATTATCTGTTCGAGGCAGACACAACTGAAGATGCTCAGAAGAATTTTGACGAGTTGTTGGGACTAAAAACTAGTGTCGGTGAGTTCCAGTGTTGTTAGAAGGATTCTTTTACTACCTCATTATCTATGTTTGGACACTTAATCAATAATAGATCATTTTTTGCGCAATCACCTACGCTATACGACATCACCCGTAATTACAGTCCTCTTTGCTCTTTTTGTGATTACGCTACACTACTCAGCGCCATTCCAAAAATCAAGTTGTGGTCTCTCAAATCTAAGAGCGTTTTTGAGGGGGGGGGGATATCTAACATGTTGATTATTTCCAAGATATTCTTTCTGCACCATTTTCCATAATGTTTATCTGTTGCAGTTGTGATAGCATACATCAAAATCATTTTTGGAAGCCGCTAAATTATGCGTTAAAAGGTGATCTTAAGCATTCCATTCATCATAATGAGTTTTGCATGAAACACTGACTCCGCTCACAGGACTTGGTTGACCTCCCGCGAGCTTATCCACTGTTAGAGGTATAGTCAAGTCGTCGACCGCGCGGACTGGGGTAGATTGTGAAGCACGCGCGGCGCGCCTGAAATTTCATTGGTAGACTAGACGACTTCTACAGCGATTTGTAGTTGTACAAAGTTTCGGCCGCGCGGTGCGTGCTTCGCAATCTACCACCAGCAACGCGACGGTACCTTATGATGAAATCACGGTGCCAATACGGCTCAAAGGCAGCGTTCCGGCAAAGTCATGAGCATTGAGATTCCACTGTGTTGCATCAGCAGACCCTAAACAATCTAGCAGTGAGGTTTGTAGCATTTGGAAGGCCTCGAATCCACATTGGAAAATTTGTGGAGACTTAAGAATCATACAAAACTGTCGCAGCCTACTGAGAGTTTCCGGACCCTGCCCGCTTACACGTGATTTTGAGCGATCGCGGACCTGGAGAACATAGAGAAGCTCATTTTAGCCTTTTTCATGCGCTGAGAAGCCCAGATATGGATTCAGCATGACGGAAAGTCTCCGAAAAGGTGAAAGGCCGGAAAGCGAAATTTGCCGGGACACTGCCTTTGAGCTCAAAGTCTCGAATTGTGCTTGATTATGTGAAGGGGTTGGCGAATAGGGGCTCCTCATTACTTGCGTCTCTTTAATACATCTCAAATTTTCGTCTGGCATATAAGTCACTGCCGGACTCTTGGCACTTTTTTGAAATACGATAGGCTCGCAATAGAAATTTGAAGCAAAGTCGAAAATTTGTGGAGACTCAAGAATCATACAAAACTGCCGCAGCTTACTGAGAGTGTTTCTGTTTTGCGAAGGAATGCGCAAATTAGCAGCAGCAGCTTTATCTCCCCTGTACTGTTTTTATAATCACTGTTGATGATTTAGAGCATATCGATGAAGGATGGGAGCGAAGTCTCGAGATAAATGAGATGGAGACCGTGCGAGCACCGCTT
The DNA here is from genome assembly GCA_958299035.1 of Cylicocyclus nassatus. Taxonomy (NCBI): domain Eukaryota; kingdom Metazoa; phylum Nematoda; class Chromadorea; order Rhabditida; family Strongylidae; genus Cylicocyclus; species Cylicocyclus nassatus. The sequence goes on along the minus strand of CATQJL010000223.1, from coordinate 46,075,960 downwards.
GATGACACACCGGTCGTGAATTTTAGGCCAAAAGACAATGATATCGGCTCAATCTGGACATTACTAATAGCTTTGGCAGGGATTATAGCTATTGTTGCTATAGTTGTGTATTTCGCTATAAGCAGATGATTAAATCACGTTTTCATCACATAACCGGCGGGTTTAGGGAGGACCTGAAATTGTTTGTTTCCATACTATGCATGTACCGACACATCAGCAAAAGCGATCGAGTGGCTGGTCGCAAGGGCATTTAGTGAACTTCGCAAATAACCAATATTTCTCAGGAATTTTTGAGTTTCAAACTAGCTTTATAGATATGTTTTGGATCCGCGGTTGCCGGCAGTTCTTCTTTCGTCAAAGTCGTCCTAAAATAGATTGCGAAAAATTTGGAGAGTTTTCCAAAAAAAAAGAAAAAAAAGAGCATTCGCTTTGCGAAAGGCATACCCTAGCGGGCAGATCTACTCGATTGTGTCGGTTCATTCTGAGTTTTGCGGATGTATTTGTACTCATTTGGCGAGGATGATGTATGTGAAATATACTTTATAAAAGCTGAGTTATATTTATAAACCGTAAGTTCGAACCATCTTACATTGTAACTTGCTGAAGCATAGGTATTGGGTAGTATGGATAGGTATTTGTCTTTTATCAAAGCCAACATAGTATCACTGCATATGCAAACGTACACGATAGCAATTTTACGTTTTATCTACTCGTAACTGACTGGATCTACTCGTTGATTTAACTGGCTTGGCGGCTGGAAGGCGGGGCTTCGTGACATAGTTGCGATAGGGGGAGTGATGGATCTTACCCCCTTCACTTTGAGGCCAGACTCCCGATGACCCCCTTCACCTGGGCTGAGAGTGGTATTGTACTCTGAAAATATGATAAAAATCGTTATTAAAAGGTTTTGCAGGCCAAGTACCTCAAACAACAAGAATACTTATGAATTTACAAAAGAAACGTTTTTTATGTTTATTTATGTTATTTATTTATCCTCGTAGCAGTCATTTGGAGAGCAGAAAGTGAGGACAAAAAATCAGTTGATATATGAAGCACATAAAATCCCTCATATCTCGCGGCACAGAAGACCTAGAAAAAAGTCGACGGTCTACGTCGATTCTCCATGATCTCAGCTTTCGAATGGTATACAGCATGTAAGGGCTTCTTTGCTTCCCGGCTCTAAAAATCATTTTCTCCGGTAACCGATAAAAGCCAATACATTGGTGGAGACGGATTGGAGCAAGCTAATAGTAAATATCTCCACCCCATTTTTGAAAACTGGTCCGTTTTTTCGCCCAGCAACCTATATACCATTCGAAAGCTCAGGAAAAGGGGATTCGACCTAGACCGTCGACTTCTTTCTAGCCCCCCTCTACCGAGAGATACACCGCATTTTATCTGAAAACATGGTCATTTTCAACAGCAGATTTCTGCCAAATAAAGACCTAATCACTGCTGTTTATCTAACTGTGTTAAAGAGCAAGTCTTCATTAACAAACGTAGACCGTCGACTTTCTCGTAGCATTCATTTGGAGAGCAGAAAGTGAGGACACAAAATCAGTTAATTTTTGAAGCACATAAAATCCCTCATATCTCGCGGCACAGAAGACCTAGAAAAAAGTCGACGGTCTACGTCGATTCTCCATGATCTCAGCTTTCGAATGGTATACAGCATGTAAGGGCTTCTTTGCTTCCCGGCTCTAAAAATCATTTTCTCCGGTAACCGATAAAAGCCAATACATTGGTGGAGACGGATTGGAGCAAGCTAATAGTAAATATCTCCACCCCATTTTTGAAAACTGGTCCGTTTTTTCGCCCAGCAACCTATATACCATTCGAAAGCTCAGGAAAAGGGGATTCGACCTAGACCGTCGACTTCTTTCTAGCCCCCCTCTACCGAGAGATACACCGCATTTTATCTGAAAACATGGTCATTTTCAACAGCAGATTTCTGCCAAATAAAGACCTAATCACTGCTGTTTATCTAACTGTGTTAAAGAGCAAGTCTTCATTAACAAACGTAGACCGTCGACTTTCTCGTAGCATTCATTTGGAGAGCAGAAAGTGAGGACACAAAATCAGTTAATTTTTGAAGCACATAAAATCCCTCATATCTCGCGGCACAGAAGACCTAGAAAAAAGTCGACGGTCTACGTCGATTCTCCATGATCTCAGCTTTCGAATGGTATACAGCATGTAAGGGCTTCTTTGCTTCCCGGCTCTAAAAATCATTTTCTCCGGTAACCGATAAAAGCCAATACATTGGTGGAGACGGATTGGAGCAAGCTAATAGTAAATATCTCCACCCCATTTTTGAAAACTGGTCCGTTTTTTCGCCCAGCAACCTATATACCATTCGAAAGCTCAGGAAAAGGGGATTCGACCTAGACCGTCGACTTCTTTCTAGCCCCCCTCTACCGAGAGATACACCGCATTTTATCTGAAAACATGGTCATTTTCAACAGCAGATTTCTGCCAAATAAAGACCTAATCACTGCTGTTTATCTAACTGTGTTAAAGAGCAAGTCTTCATTAACAAACGTAGACCGTCGACTTTCTCGTAGCATTCATTTGGAGAGCAGAAAGTGAGGACACAAAATCAGTTAATTTTTGAAGCACATAAAATCCCTCATATCTCGCGGCACAGAAGACCTAGAAAAAAGTCGACGGTCTACGTCGATTCTCCATGATCTCAGCTTTCGAATGGTATACAGCATGTAAGGGCTTCTTTGCTTCCCGGCTCTAAAAATCATTTGCTTCGGTGACCCATAAGAGCCAACACATTGTATAGGTCGTCCCAAAAGTTTTTGCGCACGATTTTCAAAAATTCATAACTTCTGATTTTTCCATCCGATTTGACTGCTTTCATTTTTATGTGAAAGAATAAGTCATGCTCATTATAATGACATCCCAGCTGCTTAGTAATGGTCGTTTTCTTTTGCATAGATAGAAGCTCAAAACAAAATCACTCAAAATTTGAATTTTTGTGTAGGGTCATAAAAAATAAACTTGCAACGAAATCGGAGCAGTCGGTATTGTAGGTTCTTTCACCAGCTCTTTCTAACAGTGCAAAGATTGCTCCGATTGAGCGTTTCTACGTAGAGTTATAATTTCTGAGCAAGCAGTACAAAAGGCGAATTTGATTTATTTTGGCATTTTTCGGGGAAATCATAACTTTTCATGGAGACGCTCAATCGGCGCAAACTTTGCACTGTTAGAAAGAGCTGGTGAAAGAACCTACAGTACTGACTGCTCCGATTTTTGTTGCAAGTCCCGATTTTTTATGACCCTACACAGAAAATTAAAATTTTTACCATTTTTCTTCTATCGCTCCTATCTATGCAACAGATGACCATTACTAAGCAGCTGAGATGTTATTATAAAGAGCATGACTTACCCTTTCATATAAAAGTGAAAGCAGTCAAATCGGTTGGAAAAATTAGAAGTTATGAATTTTAAAATTCATGTGCAAAAACTTTCTGGACGACCTAATAAGAGCGAGGTGGAGCGAGTCAATAGTAAAAAATGTGCTGTGGATTGACATCGTTATCAGCATTAACGGGAACGTGAGCGAACTCGTCTATTGGAGCGCGCTTATCGTTGTTATATGTTTATGTTTTTTTTGGTAAAAAATGCGCTTTTGATTGACAGTTATGCCATCATTATTAGCACACACTCAAAAAACTATGGGAGATTGGTGAATTTCCACATCTTCACACAAAAACCCGCCCATTTCTGGAATCTATACTCTGTAAACCTAGTGCTGAAGAAGGTCACTTTCGTGAAAACGCTTTAGACTTACCTTACCTAATTTGTAGAGAATGGTTGGTTTCAATGAATCAAAAACTTTTAGACATTCAGAAGAATAACATGTTATTAAAATATCCCTCAATGTTTTGGAAAGGTTGGCAGTTTGAAGAGGAAACGGCAGGAAGAATACTTTACAAAATCGCAGATGACTCGCATGTGTTCCAGTTCAACAGCGAGGCAGAAGGAGAATCAACGTCGACGAAAATGTTGTAGACATTGATACAGAGTTGGCAATTGAGCGATACTCTCTGATTTCCTGCATAAGGAATCCAAGCAGATTGTCTAGTTTCAATGAGGAAACGTCCAGGAAGTCCATTGCTGATCTTCAGGTTGCTGAAGAATTCAAGGCTGTTAAATTCACAAACATGGATATGAACAAAAGGAAGGTGTTAGTACAAAGCATAGTTACTGCACTTAGATCCCGGCTGGAGTGCGAACCCAACTCTGTGCTTTATGCTTTTGGAAGTTATTCGCCTTGTGACATTATGACCTATGATATTGAAAAAAAACTAACGCGCAGCATAGTACCTCCTTTTTTCGGCTATTCCGCAGATGCTGTTAAAGAAGAAGTTGAGCAGCTTTATAATCAGCTAACAGGACGTATGCCAGAAAAGGTGAAGCCAAAGTTCGACAAGGCCCAAAAAGTGTGCACTATCCTTCCCGTGTTGCGAAAGCATACGAGACCTGGCTCCTTTCCCATTACTTACCGCAAAAATCTGATGGACCTACTAGCAAAGCTAGTTTCCATTCCGACTAGCACGGCAGAGGTGGGGAAAGAAATTTTCTATCTACTCTGTTATCACAACACAATGCAGAATTCTACAACGATAGAGCATCTGAGCAAATACTTAAGATTTGTCAACCTTCTACGAAAAACAATGTTATCTAAAAACTTCATTTGAAGGATTGGTGTAAGTGGTCTAGACAGGCTGTTACCGTATGACTTTTTGAAATATCCTAAAAGATGGTATGAAGAAACTGGTCACCTACCTGCTAACTTCCTGGTGCTACCAGAGGAGGAAAAAATCACAAAAGCGTGTAAAAGAAGAAGAAAGTTTTAAATCCATTTTCGACTCAGAACGCTTTTGCACGCAATTCTACTTCTACTCCGATGACCTTTTGGAGGAAGAAGAAGATTTTTCAGGCAGCGAACTTGTTGTCTCTGACGTTAGCGATAGTGATATTGTTGATGATGATGTTCAGGAAGTGAAGTTGTTCCTAACTTGTACATCTTCTGGGATAAACATTATTGCTTTCGTTTTTTGTTGATGCAGCGAAACAGGAGCACAGATCTTCATAATCAATTTTCTTTAAATTTTTAAATTCTTCTAAATTTTTTTCAATTTGTGCCTAAATAAGGTGCAAATTAGAGCTCTTCATACCACGCTCTTTTACCTTTTCTCTCTTCCCCCCCCCCCCCCCCAGACTCAGATACCCCCTTCACCCTGGAAGGTAGGGAACAGCCGAGACCCCCTTCACCTGGGGAGAGCCCGGCTCCCCCTATCGCACCTATGCTTCGTGACCTAATTAAGACTAAGTTATGGTCATAGAGCATGCGCGCGGGCGCAAGTGGCCTTAATTAGGTTACAAAGCCCCGCCTTCCAAAAGCCAAGCTAATTGAATCAAAGGTTACCTAAGTATGGAACAAGAAAGCTCTACTACGCCACGTTGTTATTTCTGAAGTATGTTCAGTCGTATGTTGACCGCGAACTTCCAATCTGCTGACGGCTAATGGTAGTAATAGATATTAGGTAGTTGTGAGCTGCAATTACCATCAAAACGTAGAGTTCATTGCCTGAAAATCCATAACAATACTAACAACATAGTCCATAACACTAACAACATAGTCCATACAACGATACTTAGTGTCTGTGACCTTTTGAGATAAAATGTATACCAATACACTCGCCTTCAAACGCTGATTCCGAATCTAATTTTCGTTTCTGCTGAACGTTTCTGTGAAAAAAGTTATGAAGGATTTTCGGGCCAAATTTGGCAGCGCGAGGCACATACGATAGGAACACCGACATGGTAACATGTCAATGTGCATTCATTTTCCGATCATTTTCATTTTTATAGGCACCCCTTGGAATAAATATAGGAAATACTCGTATAAAAATGACTCCTCGTTAAATTTTTAAAGGGGAAGGACACGCATTTACCTCGAGGAAATCTAACCCTCAAAAAGCTTAATTGAGGCAATGCAAAACTGAAAAATACAAAGGAATCTGAACATACATCTGCATCAGCTTGTGAGACTAACGCATTAGCCACTACACTACAACTACCGGCGGTATTGGTGTTCCTATCATATCTATATAGGGCAAATTTGGTGCGAAAATCCTTCATAACTTCTTTCAGAGAAACGTTCAGCAGAAACGGAAGTCAGATTCGCAATCAGCGTTCGAAGGCAAGTATAATGGTATACATTTTATTTCAAAAAGCCACGGACACTGAGTACCGTAAGTAATTTGTAAGTAATTTCTGCATACAGAGCGCGCCATAGGCTGCAAATGCTAAATCCGATGGAATTACGTAAGCGAAAATAATCTGGTCATCATCTAGCAGCAGTCGAACATATTCGACTTCGAGGTATCTTCATACTCACTTTGTGAGTCCGATTATTCGAATAAGCAGAAGTGGCAGAACTGGGTTTCGAAAATATTCAAACAATCAATGTATTGCCTCGAGCGAATACCTCAGACCCATTCGATCATAATCCAGTACCCCTAATACATCGAGTTTTTTTTTTCGAATGATTCCGCTAACATTAGTTCGAATCTTTTAGAAAAGCAGGTCGTCGATAGTCAAATCAAACCTTGCCACAGCAGTGCTAAACTCTTCTGTAACTCTGCGATGGCTTGGCACAATCATTATTTCAAAATTCTTGATTTTGATGTGTTAAAAGTACCATGGAAACCTGGCCACAATGTTAGGGCACTAATAATAACACTCTGTCTCGAGAATCTGGAACGCGACGATGATAAGAGTATTGTGGAGTAGTATTCGTTCCAAATTTTCACAACAAGCGATAGAATTTCCTCTTATGTACGAGTTCCCATTAAGATGGTTTCAGTTGCGGTTATTTGAATATTTGTCTGCTTCCTACTGTTCTGACCTGGACAGGTTTACGAGAAGATGTATGAGCTTTCTTCAGTGGGTATGCAGACATACATGAAATATAATGTTAATTTTTAGATGATAGATCTTTCAATACGAATTTGAAATTAGTTACTGCGACGCCCGTGCGAACACAAAGACGAGGGTATGATTATACAAAGACAAGCCATAAAACGAAGAAGACGCCAAGATACAGAAACATGTTAGAAAGAAATTGCTCTTCCTGATATTGACGGGAACCTTGCTGTGGTGGAGCCGGCCGAGGGTCTTGCGGAGCATTGAACCATGTCGTGAAGAAAGATAAAGGAAAAACTCCTAAAACCAAAACTATAGATATGTTAGGATAGGCTGTCAGTGGAGTACCTCTATAGAATAACAGCAATTTTCAATTGCTGAGATTTTGTGCTTACCCTTCTTATTCCGGTAGACTGTACAATGTAGAACGTGTATTTTTACATGCAATATTGCTCAAATTTCGTCAAAAAGTCACCAAAATCCGGGTCGCATTGCCATGCCTTGATCCAGAGTGGTTGAATTTTCAATCCAAGGACATCGTTCGACTCAGATTGGCGAGGAACATTTTTTGACATATCAAAATGCCGGTTTGGATGCGGTAGACGGTCAGATTTCACAACATTTTGCCTAAGGGTGTGTGCATAAGCACATAGAGTAATCGTGAGCAAATATCTAAAAAGAAATCGTGAAATCTGACCATGTACCGTGCACCTATCGTATTCAAACGATCGGTTCTATATATCAGAAGATGCGCCTCATCGAGCTGAGTCAATGCCCTCAATTCAGAACAAATCCACTCTCAACCAAGATATGGCGATGCGACGCAGATTTCGGTGAACTCCGATGGAGTTCTTCGAATTATGTATGGTTGGTAATGTAGTTATATACCCTCGCAAAGTTCAGCATGATCTGCGATTTACTAAGACTGCTAAAGTTCACGCGATTCTATACAAAGTACCTTAGAAATGCCGTGCAGATACAGTATGAAATGCTTATGATCACTTTCTTATGTTAGGAGTTCAAAAAAATCATAATTTGATTCTCCCGTCGTAAAGAATGCAAAATAATAGATTTTCGTGGCATACCGAAAAGGTTTGTGGTCACGGACTTTGACACTCCGTGGTTGTGAATGTTAGATTTATCAGAGAAAATTCTCTTTCTTTTCAAATGAAATTTAAACGTAATGACGTAAACGACAAATCTGATAAAAACGAAACGCACTCACCTATTCCAAGAGAAAATTGCACGCCACCTCCAGGTCCACCGTCTCCCCATTGGAAGCCCGGAAATCCCTGCTTAAAAACATTTTTTGAATAAAATCTGTGGAAATGAACACACAGGATGCTATCAGTGACGACGCGCCCTCTGAGAAATTTTCTTGGATGCTTCCCAAAATTCAAATGGGCTTATAACCTCGAAAGTTCTGAAAACCCCGAAAACTCTATTTACAAAAGCTAATTCAATTTTTTACAAGTAGGAACAAGTCACTTGCACATTCTACACTCATACAGTGCTTCAAAAAAACTCGCGACGTCACCAAAAAATTGTTATATTTGTAGTACAATAATGCCTTTATCAAAATTAGCAATGCCAATCTACTTCTGGTGAAAACGCATCTAAGCATAAATTTCTCAGCTCCTTCTCATCACTTAAAAAAATACCTGTGGTGCTTCAGTCCGTTGACCACGAGGACGAGGGGGCACCTTTTCGCGGGGATCAGTATTATCGCCTCCACGACCATACAGAGGAATTACCTAAACAATTACTTCATCGGTAAAAATCATCGACAAAAGCCAAAGTTCAGAAGTTACCTTGTCTTTGCTGATGGCAGCTTTACATACAGGACAAAGTTGCCGATTTGGACGCGTATCTAGCCATTGAACTAGGCACGGCCAACAGAATAGATGACCACACATTGAGACCACTGCATCTTTTGCCGTGTCCAAACATATGTTGCACTCAAACCTAAACTGGAGAGCTAGAAAGACCTAATGAAATGACGGATCCTTCTGTTTCGAAAAGTGTCCTCAAGAAAAAAAACGATTGTGCCTTAGCAAATTAGTAACTGCAAGCAGAGGAAAATTTGAACGCTTCATGATATCTTGATTCAAAAAATTACATGCCATTTCCAAGCATCAAATTGTGCGGAAACTTGGTAACTAGCGGATATACAATTTACGGTATACATCTTTACATATAAATCATGAATTTGCCTGAGATTCTCTACAGGAGCTAAGGGGACGCGCACACTGAACGCAGATGGAATGACTATCAGGTACTTTATGGAAAGTTATCCTTAATACTTGAAAATGCATTCCGTGAATTCTATTCCACTCCCCTTTTTCATTCTGCCTCCTCGATAATCCCTGACGCCACTCAATGATGTCTTCCAATGCTAATCCCTGCATCTTAGAGCTGCGAGTGCATATATTAGATCTAACTAAAACAAATCACCTAACATATCCAAAGCTTAGAAAGTGTAGAAATGAAGTTTTCGAATTCTAGTCGAGTGACACGTTTGAAGTTCGAAAATCTTGAACCAACAGATCTTGAATGAAATTTCATTCAAGTAGTCCCTTATTCAGATCTGTTTACTTGAGCCCATTGGAGATAGTGCAAACACTGGAATACCATTTGATAGTCGGTTGAAGGATGGCAAAAGAAGTGGATATTCTGACTTGGAATAACCCTTGATAATACTTATAATCACACCAAAATCATCGAATGAATGATTATAGATTAAATTCATATTTTTGATTTTTCAGGTAATCAAATCAACTATTTCATTCGAATGTTCCGATACTCAAATAATTACGTTATCTGTTGGGAGTTTAATTGCTTTGCTTTGATTTCTGTAAATTTCTGTACCTAAACTTCAACTAAACCACTTATTCAAGCTAAATGTAGTAGGTCTATCATAAATGTAACGCGCGCAGAAACGAAGTCTATAACAAAACCGTTACTTGACACTTACGAAAGAAAAGAAATTGAAGAACATAGAGCGGCAAAATGTGCGGTAACAGAATCATTGTGAAGAGTTTGTAAGCAAAATGGAATAGTTATGTGAACACACTATTCGATCCCTGGAAAAAGAATACGTAAGACTCACCTGGCATTGTCATCTTCCTTTTTAGATGTGCTGGGTTTTTCAGCAGAAGGCTGAGCGGACGCACTCTGATTTTTCTTGTCCTCCTTCACATCTTCTTCCATTACTCGGAAGAGATTGAAATTCTAAAAAGAGTAATGGAGAGTTTTGGCTGATTTTACATAAAAAAAAGGGAACACTGAGTAGACTGTCACATGCTCAGCTGAGGAAAAAGAGGCAAATAAGAAAAGTGCATGGTCGTTGGTTGCTCGATCACAAACCAGCTGGGATGACAATTTCTACCTACGCATGGCCGAACGACGCTTTATCGCCAGCGGCAATTTCGTTGCAAGCGTAAATCGTAATTCCTCCATCATCCAATTTCGTCGACGACGTCAGCTAAATCCTGTATCAGGGGTGGTTTTGGTTGTATCCTTTGAGGCTTTTAGCAGCTTACCGCTTAAATGTTCAGCTTTTAATCCGATATATCTGCTATGTAGTTACGATCTCCTACTATCATACCCTTGTTAATTTGTTGGCTCTCCATTCATTATCATTGCGTGAGAAAGCAAAGCGAAAAGTAGTAGATGTTCGCTTCCATGAGATCGTGGGTGACAGGTTCCATACGCCACAAAAACTTCCATGCAAATCGCAAGAGCGTTATTGTGTGGGGAGTTGTGTTTTTGAAAAATGCGAGATAGGTGAGTGTGCTTTCGCCATGACTCAACAAATTCTCGAATCCAACTGTGGGTCAACTATGGGCGTTTCTACTTTAGATGATTGTTCGAGTGCTCATCGGGCAATTTCATATGATCTGAGGGCTGGGCATACATGATGTAATTTAATCGCCTCGCGATTCTCCCGACAAGACAATTAAATCAGGTGTCAATTGCTTGCCGATCATCTTGCATTTCGGTTGTGGTAGTTTTCCAACACGACTAATCGCGACTAACTATCACAACCGAAATGCAAGATGATTGGCATGCAACGAACTCGTAACATTTGTCTTCCGTAGACTAACGGAAGAATCGCGATGCGACAAAATCGCTTGATGTATGCCCGGCTCTTTAAAACTTTTTTGGCTTTTGGGACACACTTCTCAACGCAGATACTCTTTTAGTACTTTACGCTAAATTAACATCTTTTCTGGTAACATTAGAACAAGATTTCTGGAAAAAGCTGCAGTAGAATCCATAATTTGACTCTCATGTGCAGGTTACGTGTAATCGCACACATTTAGCCTAGCACAATCGAAGATGTCCAGATGCTGGGTTATATAGTCAAAAAATAGTCATGCATTCATGGAACCCTCTTTTGTCAAAAAATTAGAGTGTGTGAAGGTTATAATCACCTAACTCAATGTACGAAAGATCTACCGCACAAATCTCAATGGGGAAGCTCGGATCTCTGCGACAATTTGTTTGATTCCATTCGTTCATCGAAACCAAAGATTTTGAGCAAGTGAGACAAGTGTTACAGCTTTTTAAAGTACATCAGACTCAAGGGAATGAATCACTACTTCATTTCATACGTTTTCTTCTCAGAAGCTGATGAGTATCTGCCTTGGTGTGCGGAATTAATTTTCGCACTTTGCGAGTGGAAGCTCTTGCTTTTTGTCATTGGCTAACTCTGGCATACTGTGCCGACTGTTCAGTTAAGAGACCTGTTCAAGATTTTCACCCCTGTGGTATAAATTGTTGCCATTCCTGACTTTACAACAGCCATTAGTCGACTATATCGTGTATAGTCCTGTGTATTCATTTTTGTACAGTACAGCATTCTCTTTCTCGAATTCGGCAATGTCTGCTGAATTGTGGTTGTCTTTTACACTGCGACATGAACCTTATTTCAGCTATGGGCAACAAAGACGAGCAGGTTGTGCTCGCTCATCGTGATGAATTTGGTGGCGTGGTACTGCAACATGACGTTGGTCCGGAGGTGAGCACTATTGTGTTGATGCAGTCATTTCTGTTGATTCTTATCTTTAAGCGAGCTTATTTCCTTTTTTGTACAGATGAGGAGAACGTTGAGCGAACAAGAAGAGTGGGCAATCGAACATGCAAAGTTGCACGAAAAACATAAGGGACATGAACAAATGCATCTGGAAATGATGCTAATACTTATCGTAACTCTTGTGGTCGCTCAAGTTTTCTTGGTGCAGTGGAAGAAGAGACATTTTAAATCTTACCAAGTCTGTTTGTACGACTTTCTTCTTACTCGTTTTGGTTTCTTTCACTTGTCCTAATTCTTTCGTTTTAGCTGTGTACGTTACTGGGCATGTGGCTGATTCCCGTGTACGTATGTTTATCTCGTAGTTGGTATAGATTTCTCGTGACTTGGGTAATATACACCATATGCTCAACTTGGATATGGCGAAAATCCACTGAAGATCATATAAGCGGAACAACTCCGAGGTAATACGGTTTCATTGGTGTTGCTTTAGTTGGCGGGTCGATGGTTGTTACATCTTTTTTTTTCTTTTTCTTGGCTGTATACTAAGTGGTCTATTCTTATCTCCTTTACCTAGGCTACTGACTGGAAGTAAGCTTGGAATGTAATGGGTTTATTCAAGCTAAAGCTTTTCATGCCATAGTAGCCAAAGAGACACTCGCCAGTTTCGGCGAATCTGTCTAGTCGGCTTCCTACGTTTGCTACATGGAATTTGGAAACTGGTCGCAATTTTCGCTGCAAGCTATGCAGTTTATCAAGGAAATTTATTTGTTAGGTCGATCAAAACTTTTGCCTCTCGTTCTGCTTCCCTTGGTTGGCCTCATCAAGCTTGCGCATAAGCTCTGCATAATTCAGAACATCTTTTGATGAGTTCTGCATAGCAACGATTTGAATCATCTCCGCATCTATTGTCGGGCAAATTTCTACCCAAACACTGCAATCTTGTGCTCATGTGCATGTTCAAATAGTTGTGATCGCATTTCAGACTTGTTTATAAATGGTTTCTATTTCTTCATAAGCTGAGCTATGTTTTGGGAATAGCTGGCTACATAATAATGATATTTACACTCATGGGACTAAATTTTATCTTTGGACTACAATCGACTACATGCATGGATGCAGGTGAGACCACTGACTTGAGTAAAATTTTTCTCTTCAAATCATCTTTAGGGATCCTTCTGCTGTTTTATGGTTTATATTATGGAGTTCTTGGCCGCGATTTTGCTCATATTTGCACTGATAGAATGGCTTGCAAGATAGGAGTTAGTTCTGTCACAAGATTTATAATATGTGGTCACCTCTTATCATTTTATGATCGTAGACTGCATAATCATATCACATAGATACATGAACTGCAAATCTATGATCCTCCTCGCTCTAACAAGTCAATATTTGGTTATTTGCATGTGAATAAATTCTGTTACTCTTGCAAATGAAGACGCTAACAGACTTTTCCGCAGAGCGAAGACCATTCCGCAGTGTTTTGAAGCATGCCTTCATTTGCCGCTAAAGAATTTTAGATTGTTCAATTTATGCAGATATATCTTCCAAATACTCATTGCTTTTTCTTTCCCGTCAAATAATCTAATTCACATTTGCATATTAGAAGTCCATTTGCGCATATCTCATTATCTTGATTTTCATTGAGTCTCGTACTTTTTTTTATCTGCCTCCAAATATTACAAACACTCGCGATTATTTGATTATTATGAAAACAATGTGCTTCAGTATTTCACTCACGATGGTCTACCCAAGAAGCACTTAGATGACGGTGTCTGTGCGGTGTGTGATAATCGCCTTGTCGCGAACGTCAGCGATACGGACGATGAAGAAGCTGAAGAGGAGAAGACTTATAGGTTAGTGCCGCTGCTTTTCCTCTACAGTTTTCTGCACATTCTTAGCCATTTTTCACTATTCTGTTCATGTTCAGGTTGTCATGCGGTCATACTTTCCATGAATTTTGCATTCGCGGTTGGTGTGTAGTCGGGAAACTGCAAACGTGCCCGTACTGCAAAGAGAAAGTCGACCTCAAAAGGATGTTCAAAAATCCGTAAGTGTTCTATATGTAGCTTTCTGCTCATCTCAGCTACTATCATTTTCACTGTTTTCCCTCACTTCATTCGTTCTACACTATCGCTCATTCTTTGATTATCTGCCCAATATTAACACATTTCTCAACGATTATTTCTAGTTGGGAGAAACCGCATCTATTCTATGGTCAGCTGCTAGATTGGATCCGCTATCTCGTCTGCTGGCAACCTCTCATAGTTACTTTCGTTCAAGGACTTAATCATATCCTTGGTTTGGAATGATTATCTGTTATCTTGACTGAACTTTTGTATGGGTTCTCTAAACTGTTTTAGCTTTTTTTTTCATTGTTGGTCTTATCGAACCTTCTATGCTTTGTTTATCTGAAAATAATGTTTGTTACTGTAATAATTCTAAACTGCAAGTATTGTATTGGAAACATGACTTCTAATAACTGATCAATGACTTTTGGTGAAGCAATCTCTCCAGCATCAAAAGGTGTTCATATATCTTTTTGTGCATAATTTCCTTCATTGGTTACAATATTAATAGTTGTCTATCATGTCTGTCATCTTGCCTGTCTCAGCGTATTAGTCTCTCTTCTTAGCATTTAGCAACATTCTAACTTGAATGTCCGACAAATGTGCTGGTCCTTGGTTTCATTGTACAGTCAGCGCTTCCCTATACAAGGCAATTTCTTATCTGTGATAACACATCTTCTCATCACCTTGTTATTGCTCCACTTTATTTCATAGAAGCTTTTGCAGCAGATCCATATACAGCCAGCCACTGAAGATGTGTCTTCTTGCCAAATAATGTATCTGCTTGTTGTTTTAAAGAATCCTTTCTTTCTTGAGGTTATCAAATAAAAGATTATAAATATCAAAGTATCTCAGTTGTCGTTATCACGGATATCAAAGTATCTCAGTTGCAACCGCTGCAGTACTTTATCATACATTAGTGCAAGTGTTTGGTTCGAGTTCGTTTCTACATCAGTGCCTCATTGCAGGAAGAAGCTCATGTCTGCAGAGTTGAAGAAGAAGTAAGTGGATCATAGACTATCATCCAAGTCTATGATTGATGCTTATAAGTCAAAGCACATATTCAGGCAGTATGGACTCGTATTGAAAAAGAAACCGGACAAGCCTATTACAAAACCGCAACAAGTCGCCAGCGTTTTTGGTGATGACGACGACGAGGCCGAAAAGGTAGCGAAGACGTTATTTTTTGTCTAAACATCATCTGTTTTGAAGGTATTGGTTGGCGAAATGAACCATTGTGAGATTTTAGTGGTATCAGGTAGTAGATCCTAGTCGCTATTGCTGCAACCCCTCCAATTCTTACGCTAAATATTAAAAACGCGCTTCAGAATCTCAGAAGACGCCTAACCTAAAGTGGGCAGGACTGGTTGTGGAAGCGCTTTTCCGGGAGTTACGCTAGAATTCGAGGATGGGGTTAGGGGTTACGGTGTAATAAATACCCAACACCACTGAAATCTGACAAGAGTACATCTTAGCGAGCCACTGCCTTCAAGCTGTGTTCGCACTTTTGATTGCAATTAACTCTTTGGGGCCTGTAAATTGTTTACGAACATGTGCCTCCGAGTTTATAGTAGTGTCAAGGTTTGTGATGTTTTTTCTGGAAATAGTGGATGCTGAGTGAGCGATCGGTGCAGCGTCTTACTCATTTCGAGAAGTTGCGTTTACTGAGTATTTCTCAATTTAGGTGAAATCCTTTTGTTTTGCTAGAGAGGAGGTATATGAATTCAGCTTGTAATGACGGCAGTTGGTACTTTAACTGAGAATTGATTGCACAATTTTTTTTGAAAACGCTTACCTTCCGGAAGTTTATATATATACTAGTTCTCAGTTTTCTCTCAGAGTGTCAGAAAGTAGTTCTGTTGGTATAGAATAATAATGTCTTGATTTGTAATTCTTGCACACTAATTTTGATTTCCACTAACTCCTTTCTAATCTTAAAGTGTTCAGGTTGATGTTTCGAATCAGATTCAATCCGCATCTACTCTTCGAGTGCAGAAACATGCTGAGCGGCTACAGGAGATGGCATTAGCTGAAGATCCCACAATATTTGATTATGATGCCAGCTACGACCAAATACAAGCACTTCGTGATGAAAAGGTCAGTATTTCTCACCAAATTATTGCGTTCTCTGTTCTTTTGCTCTAAGCTGCCTATCAAGATAGCAGAAAGGAAAAAGGCTGACAAGGAGCGGAAGTCCAAATATGCTTTGGACATCATCAAAGCGCATAAAAGACGTGAACTGGAGCAGCAAAGTCGAGAAGAGCGGCAGCAGCAAAAGGAAAGAGTCGAAGAAGGTGGCCAGTTTGCTGATAAAGAGGTTGGTTTGGATGTCAGGCAGCTGCTCTCGTTTATATTTGTGTTTCTTTAGGTATTTGTGACTGGAGCCTACAGGAAACAGATGGAGGAAGTGCAAAAATTCCGAGAGGAAGAAGAGTACGAGAAGAGATTCAATGGTGGGTGCGGGAACTCGATATATAGTCTCTGCTTTGGATAGCACACCTGGTTTTGCTAAATGAATTTTGTAGGCTGTAAATTGTTTACTTTACTATTCTCACACTTTTTTAGAGCTCACATCGGTGGAGCACCAGAAAGCTTGGCAAGCTGGTTTTGGACGAACTTTGTTGAACGAGCTTGCCAGAGGGGAACAGAGCATGATGCAAAAAGGCGAATTACACGGTCAAGATGGTAGTGCTTCAGCGATAGTCACAACCAAGAAGAAGGCGCGGAATATACGTCAAAGGTTCGTTGCAAAAATTAACTTTCTTTTTTGCAATCTGTTATCATGGTCTTCAGACAAAGAGGGAGTTCACAGTCAAGCGACGAGGAGGAAGCGACTACCACAGTTGTTGAAAAATCTACCGTAAAAGAAAAAATTGTTAAAGAAAAAAAATCAATCTATTCTGACGATGAGGATGACACACAACCTAAATTCGAGCCACCGAAGAAGAATTTCCCTGGCGAATTGAAGCCGGGATTGAATAGGGTGGGTGTCTTAGTGGAGTTCTCAATAGCAAATAAAGCGGATTTTGTGTTTCCATCTAGTGCATTAAGGAGAAGTAAAGTATGCTCGGAGTCAGGCACAAAATATTTTAGTGATTTGACTTTCTTATTTGACAGGACCCTAACTTGCCTGGTACTTTCTAACTTTTACAAAACCCAGAAGTGCAACAAGCAGTTTCATTAATGTCGCTTCCAACTTTTACATCGTAAGGTTGTTGCTTGACCTACTTAAACATGAGCACTCTATGGGGTGGGTTTTGATGAACATTCTGGACATTGCATAGGTTGCTCTTATAATTATGATCCACTTTTTCATGATTGTGTTGCAGTGGGAGAGTGACAAACTTTGAAGTTTCGCGGTATTTTGTTAGTCTTCCAAAATGTTGAAATTTTGCTTTTACTCGGTGATTGGTCTGTTTCTGAGGAGTTCATTTACTAGAAGGGAGACATCAAAACATATGCTCTGTCTTGCATTGATTTTTATTCACAACAGTTCGATTCGATTCATTGAGTCAGAGAAAAACTCCAGAGAAACGCGAGCATCGCTCCAAATACTAATACTAAATCTCTTAACAGCCAGTTGCTGTAAAAAAATCTAATCGTTCCAGGTTGTCAAAGCACAAACAAAATCGGAGAAACTCAGGGAGCGACAATTTACTCCTACGCCACCTTCCTCGGATGATGAGGGACATGATCCTAGAAAGAGAGGCAGAGATGGTGATCGACATCGAGGTGAACGCGGAAGTCACGCCCACCGAACTCGAGAAAATGGCGATAGCAAGGAAAAGAAAGAGAAAGAGGTATGTATAGTTTGTTTCAAAGGTTTTGATACTTTACTTTGCAATATTTATGTTTCAGTCTCTAAAGAAGAAATTGGAGCCGAAGAAAGACGACAAAGTGCAGCGATTGATTCGTTTGAAAGAAATATTGAAACAGAGGAATGGACCTGAGCAGATAGAGGAGTTTAGGAGGCGGTATCTGGAGAGAAGAGAAAATGGCGTTGTTGTACCTCCGCTTTAGTGCCATGTGAGCATACTGTATAAAAAGTCTATATCTCGTATCGTGGTCTCAGGTTTTGTGATCATAACTGTCTGTGGAACTTTGTGCTTTGGAGCAATTGTTCTGAGTAATACAAAATTTTCAATTTGGGGGATGTCAGTTGACAGGACTTCAATATGTTCAAGAGCGAGGCGTAATACTGCGCACGCAAATCACATGCGCCATAGCAGCAGTATCACGATAAAAGCAAAAAAAAATATGGATCAATCTCCGTCATAGAATTCTCTAAGCATATACCATAGAAAGCATTTCGCAATGCTCCACTGTCCAAGAATGTGAAAATTAATAGAATCAGACCGGTTTAACACATTCACGACAATACGGCCCATCGGTGGGTCGTACGTGTTCTGCCTTTTCGGACAATGCGAGCCACCGGTAGGTCGTAAGATTCCTGAAGCTCTAGCTTTGCCAGTACGCGATGGAATTCTACGGAGTTCCGGCATATGATTGGGGACACCTGGGCGACGCTCCAGCCAGAGTGGCCCGGGTTCGGGATACTGTAATGTAATGTTACGGTAGGTATACTGTAGGTAGAGGTAAGGCAAGACTTCAGCTCAAATTTTTCGCAGAGTGGTGCTGTTTTTGATAATTCAAGTTCACATGCACGAGAAATACAGGGAAGGATGGGACTGATGTCAACTCATCAAAAATCATCAATTTTATTGATTTTATTGATTTTTCGCATTGTTCATCCAAGGAAGCTCAAACTTTACATATATAGGTTTTTTAGCATGCTGTTTATGAAAATGATAGTATCAAGTCCTAATACCGCATTCTTACATCAGCTTTTTGATTCTTACGAAAACTCTACCGTACTGCTACTGTAGTCCCACTGTGGTAAAGTAGCGAACAAAGTGGACACTATAATCGTGATCGGCACGTGAAATAGTCCCTAAACACAATTTTTCATGGAAATCCATGATGTTGGGTTCCTACAAAATGAAATCATATTCTGGTAATCAGCGCCTTCGATAACCCTTATGGGAAATTCTGGTTTGTTTGTGTAACATGTTTTGAATTTCTTCCAAAAATTTTTTCCTTGGACAATACGATCCAGGGTGGGTCGTAAGTTTGACAAAGCGAAAAAGGCTCTGGTCCGAAACGGCAGAAGTCGAAAAATCGGCCTTGTCGTGAATGAGTTAAGAAGCGGTATTAAAGCATTACTTGATTAATGCAAGATTAGTGCATGTTTTCATGCATCCACGGCAGAGTAAATACAAGAATGTAAAAAAAAACACTATTCGATATGCGTCAAGCTTTACAATTTACCTTTGAAACCAGGGCTCGGCACGAGCTGGCACCAGGGAAATTTCAAAACGAAGTCCCGTTTGATATTGAAAATTTCGACGAAGTCCCTTTTGACCTGTTTTGAAAACCCGTCATCATTTTTATATTATGTAAAAGTAGTAGTGTTTTCATGCATTTCTGATTCCATGAAAGAATTTTTCCAGCTTTCTGAGCTTTTTAAGTGGTCGAAACACATCTTGAGAAGCAGAAAAAGCCGATTTTTCGACGGCGGAGCGGACCGAGTGGTTTTCAAATTGCTATAAAACGCTGAAAAGAGAACATTATGAAACTGTTTCTTCTCCATGTGTAATATTTTACAGTGTAGATACATTTTATGTAAAAAAATATGAAAACTTATGTGAGCAAAGTGTCGGTGCCAGCTCAGCTGGCACCCAGCTGGCACGGGGCCAGCTAATTCAGAAAAAAGTTCGGCGCAGCTTTCATTCACATAAGTTTTCATAAATTTTTGGTCCGTAGTTCCGGTCCATCAACGCCCATGCACACACCAAATTTGGTGTCATACTATTGCGTTTTGGATGAAGACAACGCTTATGTTTGTTGATGGAAAGCTTGCCAATGGCATGCCGGCGGCATTTTTGCGGCAGTTCTCCGTCTCGGCCCCTCTAGAAACGATATCCCTTTTGCTTTCCGCGCTAAAAACGATATCCAGCTTGACCCGCTCAGACAAATCTGCGCGCAGGCGGCGCGCACTGAATCAGCGAGCGATGTGCCTTCCCGCCGCCTGTGTGTGCAGTGCGCGCCGCCTATGGATTGAAGGTCCGCCGCCTGCGCGCTACGAGAAAAATTTTGGCAGGAATCTGCTCGGATTTTTGTTGTCGATCTGAGTATCTTATGCTTGTTGGACAATGTGGTTTCACAACTATTTTATTAACGAATAATGTATACAATTTTCAAATTTGACAGGGTTTCAACACAAATTGCAACAAAAATACAGTATTTATAGAATAATGCTGTCTTTGACAGCTGGCATTCAATACTATTAGCTTAGGTAGTACATACAAAATTCACAGACATTTCAAAGTCAACATCAACAACGTATTTACATCCAAATGTGATATCAACAAGACGTGTGTATGAAGTAATGAATACAATGAATCTGATAGTAACGAATACAACAGTATGACGAGATAATTTGAAATAACTGCCAATAAAATCACTAAGTACTTCGATAAATAAACTGAACATGTATACATAGATATGAATGCATAATATATGTACATTCTAGAGGAATAAAATATGAAAATGTGATAGCAATGAAAAAACGCGGGCATGCTTGATCAGCCAGAATTAAATGCTCATGGATTTCATATACCCAATTCAATTACAGGAATAAAACAATTGGATGACGGGGATATGATGGGTATACGCATGAAAATTGGGATGAACGATGAGACATGAATAAATCTAAGACATGAATAATCTGGATCAGCCTCGTCCTCGTTAGTTCCCGTAATGCTTTTTGTTCTACCAAGAGTTGATTCCTTCAGTCGGTCTAGGCGCTGAAATACACGCTATTAACAAACTGAAGAGAAAAAGCAATGAATTTTGACGAATGCAGAAAAAATGCATTTTTTCACCTCTCCAAAATAAATAGTCAGGGCTGAGGTCCCACGACCATAAATTGTCTTGATTCTTGGTATTTGGAGTCATTGTAGATTGGTGGCTGAAACACAATAACGATTTTAAACAAAATGCCTACTTTGGCTTCAAAAAGACTTACTCTTTTGACGTCGACTTTTTTTCGGCATTCGCACATAGCCATCATTGTACTAAGGCAGTTGTGACCTGAATCAAACATTGCTTTTATCTTGTGAAAAAAAAGAAGAGAAAGAAATGGCAACGGAAAGAAACGAAGGAGGCGCAACGACGCAAGAAAGCGTTATTGATTGAAAATGAGCGTCCCTGTGTCACAGGGTCAATATGATTAAGAACCAGAGGTATGATAAAAGATATGGAAGACTGACTGAGAAACAAGAGTGGATTTGGATTAAATAAAAGAGGACGTGCTACAAAAAGGCAAAAAAAGAATCGCATACTTGATTTCAAAACAATTTAGAAACAGAAAAGGAGGTGAAACAGCAGAGTAAAAGTGAGATAATAAACAACACAATACATTGTATGAAAAAAAAACAAGGAGGAACGAGTAGAAACGATTATCTGCAAAAAATTCTGCATTTGCGCGCGAAAGCAGCGTCCTTCCTCGCTTACGTGATGCTACAGAAAGTCATTGCGCGCCGCCTGCACGCACACTGTGTCTGCGCGCCGCCTGCGAACATGCATCGCGCGCCGCCTGTTGGCTGAAATCAGTGCGCGCCGCCTGTGCGGTGCAAGGTCACGCCCACAAATCACAGCCCGCCGCCTGCCCTGCTGGCAGTGAGTGCGCGCCGCTTGCGCGCAGAATTGTCTGAGCGGTGCCAGCTGTGCTGAGCCCTGTTTGAAGCTATCCAAGTATGACCGCCGCTCATTTCGGCATTGCGAAATTTTCTTTGAGAACTGCTTGAGCTTCACACCGGGATTACTAATTGCTTTATTCGACTGACGTTTCGGCTAAATCGCCTTCTTCAGAGTCTGAAATCGTCGAATGCATGAGTAATCTATCCCCATCAAAGCCGCGTCAGGACTCAGAAAAGACGTCCAATGCGTGAGTAAACCTAATAACTTTAAACATTCGCAAGAAATTAAATTACTCATAATTTCGAAGTCAATATCCAAAAAGTCAGTTGCCGAAAAATCTGATCCCCATCCAAAACCTACGGACCTCCAGTTTACCCACGCACATTACTCCTCACACATTCATATGTGCAGGTGCTGATTTTTTTCCATGGCAATATAGACCAAGACACAAAAATATTTCCTTTTTCGCTTTCTACACCAAAACTCACAATTCTTGGAAATTAGCGCTTGTATAGGGCTGGAGCTAATTGGTCATACTTGCCAAGGTTTGTAGTGTAAAGGTGTAGCAATAGCATAGCAGTAAAAACATTTACAGAATTCTCAGCACTCTTAAAAAATTAGGCAGCATAGACTGAGTCAGCGGAATTCTCCTAATTAATTGAGAAAAAATCGTATGATTTTGAAAGAACTTCAATAATATTCGATGAGTAATATTTTCGATAAAGGAAATTCGATCAAACTCGAAAAGTATGGATGAATGCCGAGAGATAATCAAATGATCTATTGGAACGTCGTCAGAATAGATTATTCGTATTTGGAGAGAATAGTTTATCCGAGTGTCTGAGAAGCTTCATATCTATAATTCGCGTCATTCTACTGCCTTCTTTGATTACTACTCTTTTCGTGGAGCAGAAAATTTCCCTTCATGGGCCAACGCGGACCGCACATTGAATCACAAAGATCACCTGGAGTATATTGCCAGTGGAATATCTGTCTTCACTCGGAGAAAGTCATTCACGCTAAGCTCGGAAAACTTCTTCCGAATAACGAGGCGATTGTGGAGGACTAATAAGGAGCTGGACCTCTCCATAACGGTTAGCTTCTCTCAGTGTGCCAAACTTTGTCGGCACCTTCCTAACCATAGCATTACTCCTGCCTGAGCACCGTAAAGGTCATGCCTAAGCATGACCTGCTTGATATTTATTTTATTTTTTTTATTTATTTAATACGCTCACAGGCGCGCCACTTTGTTATAACAGCAACATAACAGCGTCACTGAAGTTAGTACAGTGCTGGACAAAATTATAGGTCCACTCTAAAAAGTGCCATAACTCATTCTGTTGTCAATAAGATGTTCCAAAATTTGGTACAGCCGGGTGTTTACCAGCCTCCTATCAGTCATCAAAATGGGTCTCGTCGTTTGGTTATTCAAGAAAAAATTGAAAATTTTGAAAAAAAGTAGGCTTGAAGGCTGGACAAAATTATAGGTCCACCTGGAGTTTCTACTGATTAAAGCACTTTTTAGCTCCCAAATTTTTTTTAGGTAGGTACACATCTAAAAACATTAAACAGCTGCTTTATTCAAGTTGTGTCATACCTCCAAAAAAGTGATTATCTGCTTTTTTGCCTTGAAAATGCTTTCACATGTATTTCGCTCCACAAACCTGCGTTGAGTGAGAAAGTCTGCAGCTTCTCAGCTAGGTCGGAAGGGTCGGGGTTCTATCTACATTCTGGATGCTTTTTGACGTGAGCATTGAGGAAAACATCCGACTTTTTGCTGCTGAAGCAAATTCGACATCGACATTACTGCAATCCTGAGCTCGAATTTCTGCCTTCAAACTTCTTTCACAATGATCTCAGAAGCATTAAGTAAAGTAAAGGCATTGCTTCTATGAAGAATAGTCCGTATTCCATGGTTACAACTTCCTAGAGATCCTAGCATTCGAGTATAATTACTGAAATCACCCTGCAGAAACTGATTGCGACAAGCACCAAAGGTATTTGTGGCTCCGACCAAAATTTTCAGGAGAATCATGTGCTATTATACACTACAAGCTTATTCACTATCTAGTAAATAATTACTGTCAAAAATCTAAGTGAGGTAGCACTTGGCAGCTATTTTGGATCTGTATAACACCATCATTACGTTGCACACACAACTCATGTTTCGAAAAAGAAGCAAGGCAGCTTTGTGGACACTTGCGAGTATGGCGAACAGCTTTATTTCTGTGTAAAGAATGCTTCTACAATATCTTGAGATTATCATGACAATGCACAAAGGGTTTTAGAGCAGAAACTGAGGCTTACTCTCCCGATTGAGTCGATGTCGATTTGTTTCAGCAGCAAAAAGTCGGGTTTTTTCTTTAATGCTCACGTCAAAAGTATCCTGAAGGTAGATGAAACCCCGTCGCTTCCGGCCTAGCTGAGAAGCTACAGAATTTTTCACTCAACGCAGGTTTGTGGAGCGAAATACATGTGAAGGCATTTTCAAGGCAAAAAAGCAGATAATCAGTTCTTTTTGGAGGTATGACACAGCTTGAATAAGGCAGCTGTTTGATGTTTTTAGATGTGTACCTACCTAAAAAAAATTTGGGAGCTAAGAAGTGCTTTAATCAGTAAAAACTCCAGGTGGACCTATAATTTCGTCCAGCCTTCAAGCCTGCTTTTTTCAAAATTTTCAGTTTTTTTCTTGAATAACCAAACGAACACGAGACCCATTTTGATGACTGATAGTAGGCTGGTAAACACACGGCTGTACCAAATTTTGGAACATTTTATTGACAACGTAGTGAGTTACGGCATTTTTTAGAGTGGACCTATAATTTTGTCCAGCACTGTATAACATCAAGAAGATGAAAAAAAAACCAGAAAAACATGAAAAAGAGTTTGGTAATTTCGGAACGAAAAAAAAGGGGCGATGGAGAATTTCGATCAGCCAAAAATGAGGTAAGAGTCCTGATCTTGTTGCAAATATGGAATACTAAACAAGTGCACATACCGCCAAAAAGTTGCGGACAAGCCGCCTTCCTTTTTTCATCGCTCATTTTCGGATGGAAAACAAAATGAGAAAATGATTGGAGTGCATGAGGTAATAGAGCTCTTAAAGAACTACAACTCACACATTGCGCTTTTTGGAAAATATATTAGGTTGGTCCGAAAGTTCTGTCCCACCATTTTCAAAAAATCATAACTTCCTCCTTACATGATGTTTCTCCACGGCTAAAACCATCTTGGAAAGAGCAACTCATGCACTTCCTAAAACTACCTTGGTTGCTATCTACTAAGCTCAGAGATAAAGTTGGGAAAAGGAAATCACTTCAAGTCCGAATTTTTTAAGCATGCCCGTTAAAAAATCCAAAACTGTGCCATAAAATCCAAAACGGCCACTATGCTGGACTTTTTCACCCCCTCTTTCCAGCTGAGGAAAATTCGCGCTGATCGAGCTGTTACTTTAGAAGTTATGATTTTTTGAAAAAAATGTCAAAAAATCAGTTTTCTTAAGAAACTGATTTTTTGGCACTTTTCCCTGAAAATCATAACTTCTTTCAAAAGAGCTTGATCAGCGCAAATTTTGCTCATCTGGAAAGAGAAGATCAAAAAACCTAGGATATTGCCTGTTTTGGATTTTATGGCACACTTTTGGATTTTTTGACGGGCTTGCTTAAAAATTCCGAAATTGAAATGAATTCTTTCCCCAATTTTATCTCTGCATTCAGAACTTAATGAATAACAGCCAACTCAGTTTTAGAAAGTACATGAATTGCTCTTTCTAGTATTGTTTTACTCTTGCAAAAACACTGTGTTAGGAAGAAGTTACGATTTTTGAAAATGGTGGGACAGAACTTTCGGACCAACTTAATATATTCTAAAAATTTTAAAAGTCTTTTTCTAAAAAGAGTCCGAAGATGGCCGCGTCACAATATCGCGGACAATAATTCTTCGAACGCGAAAATTTCCCTTTGGGTCTTCGTTTGGAGCAAAAACAGAAGTTTTCTTGACAGATGAACAAACCATATTATAGAGCTAACCGAAACAATAATCAGGTAGCGGTTACTTTCAAAAAACCTAAGCTTGAATTTTATTTTGGTTTTTTTAAAAAATAACTTCTAAATACCTTTTTCAAGCCAAACTTCTTCACATGGTTTTCAAGCCAAACTTCCTCATGGAAACCTATTTAAAACATTCTAACAAAGCTGTTCAGATGTAAAAGATGCTCTTTGCCATCCTCTATGCATCGGACGTGTGCTAGTGAGTATGTATCTTTGCTGAAAATGGCTCTTGACAGTGCGTGCACATGACCCCACCTGCACCTAAACTTTCAAAATTTTTGAAATATATATTTTTTCCAAAGAGCGCAATGTGTGGGTTGTAGTTCTTGAAGAGCTCTATTACCTCATGCGATCCAATCATTTTTTCATATTTTTTTCCATCCGAAAATGAGCGATGAAATAAGGAAGGCGGCTTGTCCGCAACTTTTTGGCGGTCACTGTATGCATACAAAAAGTTATCAAATAAACGTCTTACAGGCACGAGGGGGTGTACAAATGAATAAGGAAACAACAAAGAGGAAAAAGTTGAGCCAATCTGGTTGCGAACACCATAGGCAGACTTTCGTGATCGAATAATGTTTCCAGTGCCTGCGTCCTGTCTGCGCAGACCTGTCTCGGATTCCAACGACTGATGCTGCATGTAGAAGCCTATACAGTGGAGTAGATTTTCCGCTTAACCCATTGACGACGATGTGTACCACCGGTGGCCCACGCACTTTTTGCCTCCAGGGACGATGTGGATCACCGGTGGCTTACACCCCTTGCAAAATCATATATTTTCTAAGCCTAGTATTTTTTCCACAGTTCAGTTTTTTTCGCAATTTTTTGCGCTCTTAAAATCTGTAGTCTTCTTCGTTCAAGAATATGATTATAGCTGCTTACGAAACATTACATTTCGTAGATAATCACAAAACTTTCCCACGGCGAAAGTTTGTGCAAAATCACGTCGTCCCTCAGAACCGCCACGCAAAATTAGGCGTCGTCGTCAATGGGTTAATAGTGTGCTTGCACAGAAGGTGAAATGCGGTGAAATTTGCTCGTGAACAAGTAGCCACGCCAGTACTGCGGGCTCTTGCGCGCGCAATTGGCCGCGTCAAAGCTATTTCTTAACGCGCAAAATTTATCGCATTTCACCTCCTGAGCAAGCACACTGTTTGAGCGGGAAATCTCTCAACTGTACAATCGATGTCAACCATGTGCTCCACCTTCCGTAGCAGCTACGCGTCCGCACCGTATGGCCTAGCGCGGCGACCCCGATCGATGAGGCGACATTTTAATGGCAGCTATACGTGCGCGAACGCGACGCGATGCTCTGCGGTTGCGATCTGACTGGTGGAAAAGGAACACAAGGTTGACACGGGCTGTATGTCCATTTGCAAAGCGATATACCGTCTGTTCCAGTCCGGACTAGGCCAAGGGTGCACGATGCACTCCTCACCACTATAATTGCGTCACACCCTGCTACAGATGATCGTGACGAAAAATCTCTGTTCCCTCCTCATTTCTTTTAATCCTTTCGACGCTTTGCGCAGGTGCTGTAGTCTACGTCAGAATTGTTGAATAATTTATTCGGCTGACGATTCGGGCTAGTTGCCTGCGTCAGAGCCTACAAGGCATAGAACATCTGGACTAACTCTATTAAGCGACTCATTACTTGGAGAAAAAGATCTGTGAAGAGTGATAAACTTTTTCTTAAAACATAGCTTACCTTCGTCGTTACAAGTTGTTTGAGACCAGTTTAAGACCACTGGTATGGGCTTTGTGATAGATAAGGGCAGCCCGTAGGCTGTATAGATTAAAACTTTTATAAATACAGGAACGACGCGAACTTGGTTACGGCGATGCTCTCGTTTCTCCGATTTTTAGGATTCCTGGATGAGATCCAGCACGCCCCCGGAGCTTCGCGCGAATACCTTTCTGGATTTTTGAGACAAAAATCCAAGGAATTTGGCTAAGGTGAAACTAAAGGTTGAGATTTTGTCGGCGCTTAAAAGGAATGATGACTAGAATGAGTTTATTGTACAAGCTCCTGCAAGACGAAGGCGGTCGGTTCGGTGTGCAACGCGGCTGCGACATGGCTGCGTCACAGCCGCGTCACAGCCGCGTCACAGCCACGTCGCTCATCGAACCGACCGCCTTCGTCTTGCAGGAGCTTATACCACTGCAAAAGGCGCCCTGACCATAATCATGACCCCATTCAAGCTCACAGACTACTCTTTTAATTGACTCTATTGCAGCAGCGCGTTCAAATTTTTGCTTGGACACATCCAAACCGCCCTCCCAGAAGTGTTTTGGAGATAGCGGAAATAGATTTGTGATCAGCATCCTAAGCTCTATAAGATAGTATGCACTGCAAATGAAAGTGCTACTTCGGCCAAGTAGCCTTCCTTGTAAGTAAGATAAAACCTGTGTTTTGTGGCCGGAGTTGAGGGATTTGCGCAGGCACATGCATCGCAAACTCCTAGCTTTGCGAGCGCATCATTTCAAGCCAAAGTTCCAACTTATTTTGGATCGGAAACAGGCTGTACCCTAAACTCTGGGACATAAGTCCATTTTTTCAAAAATGAATGAAGAAAATGCACACTCGCGCTGCTAAAGATTTTGCACGTAAGTTCGCCCACTGATAAATCCTACCAAAATACAAAAGGCCATTTAAAGGCAGCGTCCAGGCAAGTCTGGACACATGGGGACTCAAGTGGATAGTAATTTTGGGGCCCTAACTAAACCACTGCCCAACCGGCAGCTCAGGTAGTGCTCTAACAGCTGAAATATTCCCCTCGAAACTGGACCCCCCGATCGTATTTCGCATGAATTCATGGCGCAAAGCGTGGATCCTGGCGCGAAACTGCATGAATCCATGCGAATACCGTCGCGGGGTCCAGTTTCGAGAGGAATATCTCAGCCGTCAGAGCACTACCAGCGCTGCCGCTTGGGCAGTGCCTTAGTTAGGGCCCCAAAAGTACTTTCCACGTAGATCCCCATAGGTCCAGACCTGCTTGGACGCTGCCTCTAAGGTGCGTCTGCCTTTAGCAATGGTTTCTTAAGATATGACACTGCAATTTTCATTCGCTAGAGCAGTCTCATCATTGAGCTCATCCTTTTTCAAATGCCTGCGAGTATATCTTGCTTCCATCGGTCATCCATCGTTCTCATCGTTCTCATCTAGCTTTGAGTTAACCTTTATTTGATTATTATTTGGTCGACTAAAATGATTGCAATTCGATTGTTTGCAAAGCTCTCAAACGCTTTCCATCACATGCATTTTGTAGAGTCCGAAATTAACAATTTTTGCGATTAGCCGTTGCTGCAGCGCTGCTTCTTCTCAAATCTCAACAGCAAGGCTTTCATTAGATCCGAATTCGTCGAACCTTTATCACTGCCTTGATGACTTCATAGGAAAAACGTGCGACAGTGGTCCGCGGAGACTGCGCTTAAATGAGGTGTCCTTTCCCTACCGCTATATCCTCTTGCTGTTTTTTCTATTGTGTATAGTCAAAATATCGATACTTGTAATTGTTTTACCTCAGGTGTCGGGATGTCAGTAAATGGTAGCAGGTAGCATCTCCACAAATCAAACGAGTTCACACGACGACGCAGTTCATAGCAGCATATGCAAATGTTATTTTACCTAACAAGGAAAGCGTTTTTGGTCGAAGTGGCATTTTCAAATGACAACCATACCACTTTGAAGAGCATTGCACGATGGCTCCAACCTGCCCTCAATATCTGCCAAGCGTCTCTGGACGCCGAGTTATGACCGTCTTTTGGAACGAAAAATGAATGCAGGATTTAGATGAAATCAATTGTTACAATTCGTTTAGATAAAGCAATGTTGAGTTTTATCACTTTAGACAGGATGTATCCATTGCATGGATTGCTCTGATACCCCACGCAGGATCACTGGAGCAAATGTGGGAGATTTTCTAGTTTTGCGTTCATTTTTTGACTTGAAAAACGCCCATAACTCACCGTTCAGAGGCGCATGGCAGATAATGAAGGCAGATTTGGAATCACTGTGCGATAATTCCCAAAGCAGCATGGGTCATGCTTTCTCTTCAATGTCTTCCCTCTCTCCGATAGTGCGCATATGCAGCGCAAAGCCTTAGCGCTGCGAGCGCGCCAACATCGGCGTTTCGGCCTAATCCCAATCGAGACAGATTGTATTTAGTTTAGAGTATAAAATGAGTGAAGAAAAGTTATTCCCAAGTCAGATTAGGAGGTCTTGGAAATCTCGTAAAGGACGTTCAAATTCCTGTCTTTGCTTCATGCAACACATAACATCCGGTGCAAAAAATCTTTATGACAGATGAAATGAGAGGTAGCTCTTCTTTTTTGATAAACTTAGAAGATGTTTCAATATCAAGTTTCTGAAAGTCTCTATACGTTTTAAATGGCAGCTGACATTTAGCGGCTGGTCTACGTTTATTCTTACCGCCACCTTTTTTTTTTTGACTTCCGTGTGTCCTCGTTTGCTGCTAATTGTTTCGAAACCATCCTCTTCAAAAACAAAAGGTAGATTTTAAATAAAGGTATCGTTGAATGACTTGAAGGCAGTGTCCCCCCAAAATTTCGCCTCCTATGTTTGATCATGCTGAGACTTTTCCTGGCTCTGATTACAGTTATGAAGTTAAATTGTCCAAAATTCCCAAATTCCCTTGGGTACCTTCTCTTCAGGGATCGGACAAGTTTCGAATTGCTCATTCCCATCGGCATGCCTGCGGGGAGGGCTGCAACTGTATGGGTGCAGTTGCACTAAGATCTGGGCTTGGCTTAATATACTTTCGCTGCTCCGGGTCCATTATCCCCATTCAGAGACAACATTAGAGGACCGGCCAGCCCTCTCCTGGGGCCTGCATTCAGGATCGGCACTGATCGGAGAGGGTTAGATTTAGCTTAAACACTGCCTTTGCGACTAAAACGCATCAGCTGGAAATTCCCTGCTGTAGAACATATTGTTTTGAGTAGGAGACAAACCTGCGCAAAGAATGTGCTCAAAGCAGGAGTGTGGTTATGAGAGTTATTTATTTACTTATTTATTCCATACGCTCTTGGCGTTCCATAAAAAACAAAAATACACAATCTCCATACTCTAACCACGATAGTTCATCATGTAGTTTGGGTCCAACCTTCAGACTAGATTATTAAAAGTATGATGAAAGCCTGAAGGTGACTGCTCTATGACTACAGTCAACAGAATTGAATCAATGTGAATCATGGAGATGGTACCCATGCCCCCTTTTCTGCCAGCAAAACGACTTTGATTCTAACAAGCAAACGGTTTGATGGTTAATGTACTGTCTAATCTCACCAAACCAGTATGCTGAAATGGTAAGGCTATCAATAGTGATCATCTGCTATCCTCAGCTTTTTGCACGCATAATGAGTGGAGCTACCAATAGTGCAAAACACATCTACTTTATCCTCACGAATCAACAACTTGACAATCCCGTATAGGGGAACAAATACCATCGATCCTAGTGAAATGTGAAACACAAAGAAAATTAGCAAAGTTTGAAGTCGGACTAGAGGCTACTTTTCGTGACAATTACAATTTTTCCTGATTTCGACTGCCCTGGCAAGCTTTGTTAGAATGTTGCAAAATATAGACAGAGTTGAGATATGCGATGTGAAGTTATTTGACCAGAGAATGTTGCTGATACTGATAAAACACCTGCCAATCACTTCTGTAGCTTATCTTCACACTTAGAAGCTGTGAAGTGAACTGTCGCAATCTATATAGCTGCTATGTACTAATTCTTTCATGTTTTATTGCTTTGTTGGTTACAATTTTATATTTGATTGATTAACTTCGTTCTTTCTCGTGCCATGACATGCTAATTTTGAGAGTTTTGAACTTTCGATGAATGAAGTTTGTCACATAAATTCGGACATTTGATGCAATAACTAGAAATTTCTCTGCATGCATAGCACCGACGATGCTGGCGAGTCCATCATCATGAAGAGTTTGTTCATACTTTTGTGCTGAATCATAATTGAAAGCAACAACAGATCAAATCTCTTTGCGCGAAACACATAAACAATGATGATGGATATAAGAAATGACTGAGTAATCCTTCTTTTTGATTTACTTATCAAAAATTACATTGCATACTTTAGGGAACCCAGCCATGTCTGTCACTCCCTCCATCATGCCTATTTCTAACTTTCATCCCAATCAAGATGCCGCCATTCTCCGAAAGATTCTAAAGGCTTTCATCTTCCACTCTAGAAAGGTGATTACGTGCAAAATTAGGTATATTAATCCTGAATTAATTATTGCAGCTATTTATCATTATCTGCAATCGTTGCAGTTGGCAGAGACAAGAAATAGCCAGGACTTATGATCTTATGTACGGTAAAAACTTGGTGAAGGTATGTCGAACGAGATAAGCTGCAATCTATGGGTATCTCGAACGCATGAACTGGCCGTCACAGCGGAACACGCGACGCGAGGTCGTTTGTCCCAGCACAAATTGCCATTGTGCAAGACGTGCTCTCGAAATTTCGCCGCGCCCGACTGCCGCAAGCATGCCAGTGGGTGCACGCGGAAGGCGACAACGCGCAAAACGCAAGCAGTGTAAAATCGCTCTTGCTAATTCTTACAAAATTTTACTTATGCATCGGTCGTGTATCTGTTCCCATTCCCCCACCCCTCCCCCCCCCCCCCCCCATCTTGGCAGCGTCACTTTGGCATCGAAAAGTTTTGAAAGGCACAAGATGGGGATTGTCGCCTTCCTCACTGCACCTCTGACTTGTTCTTGCTTGTGGATTGGAAGATATCTCAAGGCTTTCAAGAATCTGAGGTAGCTTTGTGAAAAAATCCTGGGGTGGGGAGGTGGGGGGGAGAGGGGGGGGGGGTACATGCTAGGCCCGTTCACAGGCGCGTGAAAATCCTTGAGTTTACCAAGAATCTTTTCATTGCTAACGTCACATTATCCCAGTCAAAAAAATTCTTGTCCCACTGTCCCGCTCCCTCCCCCTGGAAAAAAATTTCTCGAACCGCTGGAAGAAAAAATCAGCTTCCACCCTAAGCTTCCCTACATAACTTCGCTGATAATCTCGTTTTCTATCACTGCCCTCTTACATTGTTTTTGATCTTTCTGAAAATCTTACTATACTGTTTCCATAATCCTGCTATGGTATAGCGGACAAAACGGATGCTATCCAAAAAGTTTTTTTCCAATGAAAATTCATGATTTGGAGCTCATACAGATTGGCTAAATTCATGATTTGGACGTACAGATTGGCTACCGTAACCTTACCGTGTAATGGCAAAAATTGATACAAATGTTAATTTGGTAGTCAGCGCTTTCGATAACCCTTGGGCAACTCATTGAAGACATGTTATGAATATTAAAAGACTACCATGACGGATTAGGCTTGACAGAGCGAAAAAGCTCCGGTCCGAACTGGTAGTGGTCGAAAACCTGGCCTTGCTACGAATGTTCTAAACGTTTGAGTTATTGGGCCAAGTTTTCATCAATTTTGAGTTTTGATCTGTGCCTAACCACAGAGACCACCTTCCTATATTCATGTAAGATTCATTCAAGTTCCATAGTTCAGTTAGGACGATATGTGAGAAATTAGTTTGCAGCAGCAATTTTTAGAAACTCAAATCGAAGCTTAGTGCTGCTGGATACGAAGAAAAACAGAGACTTGTGCTCGCATTGATGCAACCACTGGCGGTGTATCAAGCAAAGCAACTGAGAAAAGCTGTTCAGGCACAATCCTGTTCAAAAGATATTGAAATCTCTTGTGGCTGCTCATTGATCTTCTTTCAGGGCACAAGCAGGAAATCTGTATTGATCGAAGTGATGATCTCTCAAAATAATGGGCAGTTGGTAGAAGTACTCCGCAAGTACGAAGAACTCTATTCCACGGACCTCGAAATTGATCTCTCACGAAGAACTTCTGGATTCTTACAGGAAGGAATTTCATTTTCTCAAAGGCCATTGAGTTCTTGTGTTACTAACTGCGTCATATGGTAGTTTTACGGTATCCATATGACTAAGGTCAGAAAAATGATCAAACTCTTAACTTGCTTGGGAAAAACTTTGGTCTATTAATCGAACGATAATTTGGTTCAAAAAAGTCCTCGTTGCTGCTTTGTTGCTCTTTCCTCGTTTACAAATACTATTCGTGAGCTGCTAATTATTGAATGCTTGGCTTTTCTTGAAAGTGTTAGGGTGAACGGTAGAAAATGGGACACCCAGAAAATAACTGCAGATTTCTCGAGAAAAAAAGTGATCGAACCCTCAATTTTGGAAAGGTGTTGGGATATATTGTTCTCCTTCAGATAATAATAAAAGGTCATCAACATACTTAATAATCTTTAAACTTGCTGAAATGTAAAGTTAGTCACTTCGACAAATTACAAACTTCGAGCAGTATCTGCGCACTGAAAATGTGAGACCATACAAAGCACTGCTGCTGCAATGGATGAAGGTACAGTCACCAAACCCACGATGGCTTGCTGGTCGCAACTGCTAAAGTCAAGAAATATGGTCATTGGCATTTTCTGGGACGAAGTTGGTGTTATTTACTTCTTTGCAGTTGAATGCATGTCTGTCTACCATCTGATGGAACTAGTTACGATCTATCTATCCATTTGCATTTACCTCAATTTTCATCTGTCTTTGGAAGATATAGGTCGAAGCATAATTTTTGGATTTTATTGCGTCAAAAATTGCGATTTTTCAGGTGTTTTGCTTTTTTATCCAGAAATAAAAAGAAGTCCTGTATGTTTAATACGATATTTGAAAGAGCATGAAAAGCTCTTTTGAATGGTATGTCAGTTGCTCTATAACATTACGGTATAACAGCGCAAGAATGAGCGATGTTCAAAAAAGCTTGTTCTAGTTCTTCACTGCGCTACGCGCAGAAATGTGGCAAAGAAGCGTTAAAGACAGTGTCTCACCAAAATTTGATTGTCGAGATTTTTGCATATTACAAGCCTTTTCGTCCCTCTCTAACTCAATGCGGGTTTAAAATCGCATGTAATCCACGAAAACCCCGTTTTTTTTTGAATGCCCCATGGAGCGGAAAAGTTGTGCCCAGGGCCCGGCACAGATCGGCTGGAAGCAGGCTGGACATCGTTTTTATAGCAAAAAGCAAAGGAAATATCGTTTCTGACGAGTCGGGGCCAAGCACCAAGAATAAGCTCCATTTAGTCGAGCTTATGTGAGATAATACCTTTTCCAGAATTCGTCTTCCAGACGATCACCATGCGATCTGAGATCGTATGAAGCCTATATTTCTGTCACTTCACATAAGTTTTGGATTTGTCTATCATGAACAGATTCCCCGGTCAAAAATATATCCCTGAGCATTACGACATTTTCATATCATTGCCTTTCTTTTGTTTTGCCTTAATTTCTTCTTAACGCTTTGCCAAATATCGCGCTCCAACGATAAACTCTTGTGCATGCGTAATATTCGGCTCCATTGAATTTTCACTCTTATCTCACGTTTTTCCTTCCAGATAGTAAAACCTCTTGTTTTCGTCTTCCCTTAAGTAGGTAAGTCAAAGAGGACTTCGTATAACTTCCGAAAGTCAGGGGGACTTCGTTTTTCGAAACCCTAGAAACCGATTCGTGCCGGGCCCTGGTTGTGCCTTCTCAACCTTACCTTTGCCAAAGTTGCAGCAACCCCATGGGGTGACGCCAAATGGGGGAACATGTTGAAACGCGTAAAGGGGAAATCGAAAGCGTCGGCCGTGAGGGCCCAATCACGCTTTGCGGATCACTTTAAGTGCAAATTTCTCGGCGTACAAGGGCCCGGATCGAGTCGGACCTGAGGCGTTTGCCTGTTCACGGTGTCCTCTAAAATAATATGTAAAGACCCACACTTCCCTAGTTTTTCACTAGTCCCTAGTGAAAAACTGCCTTTGACGCGTTACCAGAATAATACCGGCCGTTTAAAGCCGTTTATGTAAGCGAAGTCCGAGTTGCAGCCTATTTGCTGTTGATCGAAGCAAAAAAATATCAAAATGTGATGAAAACCAAGCTGTCCATTTTTTGCCGTTCACCCTAGTAAAATCGTGCGTAAGAGAAACTCTGTGCTTCACTAGGTCTATCGCCGAGGCGCAGCACCTAACCTTTGATTCAACTGGCTTGGCTTCGCTAAGGCGGGGCTTTGTGGCGTAATTAAGGCCGCTCGCGCCCGCGCCGCACCTGCGTCTCTCTCGCGCGAGTGTTCTCTGATCACTAGCTGGCCTTAATTAGGTCACGGAGCCCCTCCTTGCCAGAGCCAAGCCAGTTGAGTCAAATGTTAAGAGCGCGAATGCGGTTGTTTTACCATGGGGTGCATAATGTTGTAGATAGGCGCTCGCGCGTTACGCTCGCGACCGCATAATTAGAATTGCTATCCCTTCGCCCGACAGTAAAATCCAGACTTTGAGTGGCAAAGCATGGATATGAATGAAAAAGTGCCACCGACTTTCCAATACGTTCATTTATTTCCGCTGAATATGAGAAGGAATCAATGCATTTACATTTATCCTCTAGTATGTACTAAAATCATATCTATGCCTTTTGCTTCTAGCGTCTCTTGATCTCCCTCTGCAGCTGCCGAAGGGATGAGACCAACGACACCGACGAGAAAAAGGCTGCCGAAGTGAGCTCTACTTGCTAACTCTATATCCTTTTACCACGAGATTTGAGGACGCACTCCTACTGTACAGCTCAGCGAAAAGCCTCTGTGAACATGAGAAGTGCTTCATTGATATTTTGACGAGCCGGAATTACAAACAGCTCAAGATTATTTTTGATGAATATGAGAAGGTGAGTAACTATTAGGTTGTCCCAAAAGTAAACTCCATTTTTAAATAACTTGAGCTGTTTTTGTTTTGTTTTTTGACAGATTTAGGATACCATTCGGTAGAGCGCAGCAAGCTCTACAAAACGACTACCAAAGTTCCATCTAATTCGTAACCTAGGTAAATTTTGGAGCTAAAAATCAAAATTTTTCAACTATCCTAAAAATCGGATCTCCTTCCAGAGAATTTCTACGGACTTCCAACTTGGTCTCTATATAGTAGACACACAGTAGTACCCAGAAATGTACTTGGTGCATTTTTTCGGGGCTCAAAATTGAGAAACAAATAGGGTCCCAAAATGCCAAAATGCCACTTTTTTCGGGTTTTTTATGTAAAACTTGGTATTTCTTGGTTATAAGAGCACATACAGAGGTAAGGTTTCAAAATTATACTTAGTAAAGCTTGTAGTATACAATGACATATGTGGGAGGGGCTGGGGGTGGAGTTTGCCATTTTTGGACAATTTGTTTCTTGCTTTCTATGCTCGGAAAAGATTCTATAAAGGCATATTTGTGTACGACTAGATGCCTAATGTATTAGGTCATTCCGAAAGTAATTTCGCTTTTTTCAAACGGACGCCACATGTGATGGAACAAAGGTTTTCAAGAGATCTTGGATGCATTCGATGCAGCATTTCATTCTCTTTCTAACGGTTATGAAATTGTTGCAAAACAGTCAATGAGCTTTCAGAAAATAACCAAAATCTGCGACCCATGCTTTTTGAGATGGTCAAGTTTCACGATTTTTTAAAACTTTCATATCAATCCTCAGAAGGAGTTCAAGTAACGATTCGATAGAGTAAACCTCATAGAATACACTACTGCTTTTTTCTCCTTTCCTTAGCTTATCATACATTTTAAAAGAATTTTAACTGATACTACCGATTTCCATGCTTGGACAACTAAATCCTCGTAGAACATCAAAAGAAGATCAACTCGCGCACTGTTCGATGCAGCATTTTCTCCTCTTTCTAACAGGTGTTTTTTGTTTCCGATTCGTTTAGTTTCGGAGGAGAAATCATCATAACTCATTTTTCAGCGAGCCCCAGGTTATACCCGAAAAACTCGAAATTTGATATTTCGAATCCGTAAACCCTCACTTGCTTTGTAAAATTAATGCTAACTCATAGTACCATCTTGGTAGTCTCAAATTCCGACAAATTATGATGTTTGATGCGATTGTGGCTGAGGTGGGCCTGCCAAAATCCGATGGTTCTGCTAAAAAATCTTTCAAAAAATTACGGCGAGATATGAGAAAGGGAAAAAAGTAGTACTGTATTCTACAAGGTTTACTCTATCGAATCGTTACTTGAACTCCTTCTGAGGATTGATATGAAAGTTTTAAAAAATCGTGAAACTTGACCATCTCAAAAAGCATGGGTCGCAAATTTTGGTTATTTTCTGAAAGCTCATTGACTGTTTTGCAACAGTTTCATAACCTTTAGAAAGAGAATGAAATGTTGCATCGGATGCATCCAAGATCTCTTGAGAACCTTTGTTCCATCACATGTGGCGTCCGTTTGAAAAAAGCGAAATTACTTTCGGAATGACCTAATATAATGACCAAAGTTGGAGTTCTTTAGGGTTTTTTGTCGCAGAAATCCAGTTTTCAGGTGACAAATTTTTTTTTCGATTTTGGCTTCAAACTTTATATAAAAGGCGACTTAGGCGGACCCTTGGAGGTCATTTTGTAGAGCTTGATCTGCTCTATCGAATGATACCCTAAATGTACTAGGAAAACAAAAACAGCTTGAGTTATTCAAAAAAGTTTACTTTTGGGACAACCTAATACACAGACAGAAAAGGTAAGTTTTGGACCATTCTCGAGAATTTGTACTCTTCATTTCTTTCCTGGTCTTGCAATTGGCAAAATTTTCTTTTCTTCAATCTGACTTGATCGAACGCAAAATGTCATACAATCGGAGAGCTTCTATCTATCACAAATAGTACGAAATCAAGCCAAATTAGATTGCTGATAAAGTTTTCTGACTTATGAAATTAATTTCTTGAAAATAGGTTGAAGGTAAAGAACCTACGAGAGTGTAACTTTATGGCAGTACTTTTCAATATATGAACTACAGGGTGTCCCAAAAAAATGTGAACACTGTTTGCTCGTTAATAACTCCGTTGCTTTCATGTCTTTCGCCGAGCTTGACTCACCATTCTGTAGAGCGAGGTTCAACTTAGATTTACGGTATAAAGCGAATTATTAATTGCCCTTCGTTACTGTAGGATTACGGTATGAACTTCTAGCATGTGGATCTATTGTGAAATATGCCATTTGACAAATTTTTTTTCAAAAAATCTGAAATATCGTGTACTAAGGTTCTCGCGCTCGCTGATTCCATTGCACAACTTTTTGCGAGTGTTTTTAGTTTTTTTGACGGTGTAATCACATTTTTGACAAATGTCGGAAATTCAATTGTTGCGGTTTACCTGAAATAAATTTGAAAAGAATCATCACAGTAAAGCGGAATTTTCATATTCGAAATCAGCGGCCTCAATCTCGGCGAAAGACATGAAAGCAAGGGAGTTATTAACAATCAAACAGTGTTCACACTTTTTTGGGACACCCAGTATTAGGTTGAACCGAAAGTTCTGTCGCACCATTTTCAAAAATCGTATCCTGCTGTCACGGTAGTCTTGCATGCGAAAAATACCGCTAGAAAGGGCAGACCATGTACTTTCCAATGACACCTTGCCTGCTTTCTTTTATGTTGTGGTCACAGAGATAAAAATGGGAAAAGGAAATCACTTTAGGTTTGGAATTTTGTGGCAAGCCCGTTAAAAATTCCAAAACTATGCCATAAAATCCAAACAAGGAGTATCCTATGTTTTTTGATCTCCTCTTTCTAGCAGAGTAAAATTCGAGCTGATCGAGCCCTTTTGAAAAAAGTTATGATTTTCGTGAAAAAAAGCCAAAAAATCTTTTTAAAAATTCATAACTTTTCAAAGAACAGCTCGATCAGCGCCAGCTTTGCTCAGCTAGAAAGAGGGTGTAAAATAGTCTAGAAATTGGCTGTTTTAGATTTTATGGCACAGTTTTCGATTTTGTAAAGGGCTTGCCTCAAATTTCTAAACTTGAAGTGACTTCCTTTCCCCAATTTCACCTCTGCGTTTACAACTTGATAGATAGCAGCCAAGGTGCAGCTAGGTAATGCATGAATTCCTCTTTACAACAAAATTTTTGTCATGCAAAAACATCGTGATAAGAAGAAGTTACGGTTTTTTGAAAATGGTGCGACAGAACTTTCCGTTCAACCTAATATATGTAAGGGTCATCGGAAAGTCATAGCTGTCTCAAGCAATCGAGCTTTCTGGAAGGCAGCGTCCACTTAGGATCCATGCATCTCGGATCACTAATTAATCTATGAGCAGGCCCTAGAAGTTGACCATTTCGTCGCCGGTCCCCCAAGGTTGCCCAGGGCTCGGCACGAGGTCGGCAAATGACAAGCTGGAAATCGTTCTGGGGCCAAAAAGCAAAGGGGAAATCGTTTTTGCGGTGTCCGGGGCAGAGCCCCGGAAAAAAATTGGTAGTTCATGCTCGCTACTTATCTTGACATGTTATGTGCCTCAACAGGCGAACACTGGAGTTCGCGCGCGTCAGACCGTGCCGTCGCTAAGTGCCGCACGCGCGACGTCGCCCAAGCGATGCTATTTGTAACTGCATACATGACTAGTTCTGAATGTGTGTGTAACGATATGGCACCAAATTTTGTGTGCGAACGGACAGAGGCTAGTGGAAACATAGTATGAAAAATTATGAGAAACTTATGTGAACGGAACGAGTAATTAGCATTTTTTCCGAGAATTTCGCAAAACTGGTAAATGAAAATGTGAATTTAAACGGCTCGTTTGGAAAGCGCAGATGAACGATATGGTATGAAACTTGGTAAGTACATGCACACGGGCTTGCAGGACTTAACTGAGGAGTTTCATTGAGAAATTATGTGACTGAAGGTTGTGGCAAACTTTTTTCTGGAAATTTTGCGCTACCAAAGAAATGGAAAAATGGCTCGTTTGCAACGCAGAGGTAACGAAATCGCGCGGGCTTCGGTGTGTATATGCGCAATAGAACTAAGTAATAAAGTATGAAATATTATGAAAAACTTATGTGAATGAAGAGTTTCCTTAACTTATTTCCAAATTAGGTCGGCATTTGCCGACCTAATTCCCACCTGAGGTCGGCAAAACTCTCAATTCACATAATTTTCTCAAAATTTTTACATAAATCTGTTGTACACCTAAAGTTTACTACATGGTGAAATTTTGGTTCCGAAACTCCTCCTCTTGTCCTTGTTGGAGCCCAAAATGGCATCAGCAGCCCAGCTTTCTAAGATAGAAAGCGCGCCCCAGTCAATCGATACGCGCGGGAACGGCGTCTCTCATTCCTATGACTGCGTTTCTTTGATATTTTCTCATTCCCTAATCCTTTTTACTGCTTATTTTTCTTCCTGTTTCCTACCTTGGTGCAGCAATTTGAGTAATATGAGGAATTTAAGCAATTTGGGCGCTTTTGAGCGCTTTTAGGCGAAGTGTGGCCGGTAATCTCGTCGCACAAGCACAAAACGTCATTTTTGGGCTCAAGGGAGTATTCGTAAAACTTACTGGGATCAAAGGGGTATTCGTTTTGGAAAACCCCGTTTGCCCACCTTGTGCCGGGCCCTGAGGTTGCTTTCAAAAGAAGAAATGATCATGCAAGTCGAAGAATCCTTTTTGCGTCCGCCTCCATTTTTGCGCCCCACTTACCCACAGATTGCCCGGTACATGTTCAGACATGACAAGCAACGTCATGACGCATATTGTGTGATGTAGCACAGTTGCAAACAACGAGTTCCCGTTGCATGCAACGTGATCATCACCGAACGCTCGCCAGCATTCGCCAAAATAGGGCTTCAGAAGGACAATTTTGAGGCCTTCTCATAATCTTACCTCATATCTGAAATCACTGCCATGGAGGTCCGATAACGTTGAAACATCGAAAACGAGATTTTGGGTGGACGCTGCCTTCAAATGAAAGGAATTTCTCCCTTCGGTTTTGGCAGACGTTACAACTATTGAATCTTCTTGACTTAACTACATGCAAGCTCATCTACTCGTGTTCTTGTCTGTATAATAGTTAAATGCAACTTTATCGCATCGGAACAGTTATGGACTTGGAACAACATCGCAGAACTAGAACTTTGAAACAAGTTAGTTTTTAGCTGTAAAGAGTGAGGAAACACCCAAACCGTGGTGGCATGGCTTCATGGCAGATAATGTAATCAATATTATTTAGTAGTAGCTGTCGATGACTCTCTCAAAAAAGCCAGCGAATGAGGTTACTATTTTCTGAGTCGGATAGAGTTAGCGCCCCTCGTATGCGTACGCAGCTAATCCCAACTTTCTGTCATTTTCACACATTATGTACAAAACACGTTATTGGCAAATATTTTGGACTAAGGAATACAACTTTTCGAATTTTTAAATTTTTTTGGTAAGGAGAATTATCAGTTTAGCGCAGTAAAGCGCCGTTAGGGGACTACTGAAAAGGAGCAGCAGGAAACTATCCTAACGGTACGAACCGCTAGTACATAAGGCATATGCACTGCTGCGAAATTATCATTGATCTGAGAGAAAAAGTATAATTTATGAAAAGACTAGCTGGCTTACCCGGCTCCGCCGTATGTTCCGAATAGAAAATTCCATTTCTCAACCGATCCGGAACCAAACTTGGCACACATACACTTCCGGCCCCGGCGGGTGTCACAGTCCACTTTTCGTTATCGATCGATGTCGATTTTATCGATTTTTTGCGGAATTTGAGCTACGGGGCTGGGAGTTGGCAGAGGGGTGTAATCGAGCATGCTGATTACGAATACAATATTAGTTTTCGAAACCGTGCATTACTTTTATCGATTTTATCGATTATTTGCAAAATTTGAGCTAGGGGGCTGGAATTTGGCAGAAGGGTGTAATCGAGCATGCTGATCACCCCCACGGGGATGATCAGCATGCTCGATTACCCCCTGTGCCAACTCCCAGCCCCGAGCTCAAAATTTGCAAAAAATCGATAAAATCGATATCGATCGATGACGAAAAGTAGCCTATGACACCCGCCGGGGCCCGTAGTGTATGTGTGCCAAGTTTGGTCCGGATCGGTTCAGAAATGGAATTTTCTATTCGGAACATACGTACAGACAGACATACAGACAGACAGACATACAGACAGACAAACAGACATTCAGCTTTATATATTAGGTTGGTGCAAAAGTTCTTTCCGCCCAAATTCAAAAATTCATAACTTGTTAACTGCAAGATCTAAATTTTGCTTAAAGGCAGTGTCTCACCAAAGTTGAGGTCGCGCGGATCTCCACATATTCTATCATAGGGACCTCTAAATAGGCCATTGCAACAAGTCCGACTTAATTTGACCCCCTCCACGATGAGAAAAATTCACTCAAAGTGGTACGCGGAGATCGACTGGTACGCGCGAACGACTCCTTCGGTCTCCCCCCGTACGCGTTTGAACATGTTCCTCCACTTGGCATCTACTTCCCCTCTGCTGCTGCCACTGTGGCTGAGGCTGAAGTTGGAAGGTACAACTCGTCCACGTTGCTTCCCCGGGGTCTCCAGAAAACGGGATTTTTGAAAACTTCGTGCGGTTTTAAGCCCATACAATGCTAGACAGGCTCCAACAGGCTTGCAAAATGCAAAAATATCTGCAACTAAATTTTGGTGAGACACTGCCTTTAAGAGAGAAACTCATGCTCTTTGCATTTGTACCTGAACTGTTCGTTAATGTTTACAAGTTAAGGAGATAGAAGCTCAAAACCAAAATCACTCGAAATTTGAATTTTTCGTGTAGGGTCATAAAAAATCGGAAACCTGCAACAAAAATCGGAGCAGTTAGTATTGTAGGTTCTTTCACCAGCTCTTTCTAACGGTGCAAAGTTTGCGCTGATTGAGCGCCTCTATCAAAAGTTATGAATTTCGAGCAAGCAATACAAAAGGGCGAATTTGATTTATTTTGGCGTTTTTCAGGGAAATCATAACTTTTCATAGAGACGCTCAATCAGCGCAAACTTTGCACCGTTAGAAAGAGCTGGTGAAAGAACCTACAATCCTGACTGCTCCGATTTTTGGTGCAGATTTCTGATTTTTTAACCCTACACGAAAAATTCAAATTTTGAGTGATTTTGGTTTTGAGCTTCTATCTCCTTAAGTTGTAAACTTTAACGAACAGTTCAGTTACAGATGCAAAGAACATGAGTTTCACTCTTAAGCAAAATTTAGATATTGCAGTTTCGTTGAGAATTCAACAAGTTATGAATTTTTGAATTTGGGCGGAAAGAACTTTTGCACCAACCTAATATAAGACTGGAGGTGCCCCGTTGATTTCCGATCACTTTGAGAAACTAAGTCTGTAGGAAGACCCAGAAATTCAAGATGATAATGTAGATTCACATAAAGTTCGACTTGACAAATAAGTTGATGGTGGTGAGAACACGCCGAACTCCTCTCAGGAGAATCAAAAAGTGACAACATATTAGGTTGTCGCATAATATTTTACCGTTTTTATTACAACCGTCGCTTTTTTATCTTTCCACATTTGATGTGGCTTAAGTAATATTCGACAGAAT
This sequence comes from Cylicocyclus nassatus, assembly GCA_958299035.1. Classification (NCBI taxonomy): domain Eukaryota; kingdom Metazoa; phylum Nematoda; class Chromadorea; order Rhabditida; family Strongylidae; genus Cylicocyclus; species Cylicocyclus nassatus. Next base: position 46,031,664 of record CATQJL010000223.1, on the reverse strand, counting down.
AAATCAAGTTCTACAAGTTGGCCATCAACAGTCTGCCCAATCTGCATTCCACGTGAAGTTTTGAGCTGAAATATGATAGCAGTTAAATACGAACTTTACAGTAAAAGATCGTATCCTGGCCCCAAAAAATCTTTGAAATTCTCCATTTATTCTAGCATATGCTTGAGACATCAAACCTTTGATTGTAACTTTTCGTAATTTTCCATGGCTAGAACTAAAGAAAAGAAGAATGAATGGAGTGAAAGGGCAAACTCCGCCCCTAGGAGTCCTGAGATCCTTCCACACACGTTATCATATAGCTCATACATACAGAAGTACATATATCTGTATCATATATCTGTACCCTTTGTAGGTGCCCCAGTTCTCGAGAAATGCTGATGTCTAGGCTAAAACGGTAAAAAATTATAAGACACCCTAATAGGGTCCATCATTAGTTACTGATTTTTCTACCAAAGTGTGGAGTCACAGACTTTAAGATTTTAACGACTCAAGTTGGAGAATTGTATACCCCTCTCACTGTTTAGACATATACAAGAATGCAATAAGAACAAAATGAATCAAGACACGACAATGAATAGTCTTCTACCTCATCGATCAACGACTGACAATGAATAATCTTATGTACCTCTTTGACATCTTAATCTCATTGAGAATAGTCCGGGAAATTTAGTATACAGTTTGTATCCATCCACTGCAGAGAAAGGTTGCTATTTCTGGTACTCACCTTTCTCCTATATCTTTTAGTGCCTCAAATTTTTGTGTCAGACACCACAAGTAATCTCGAATAATTTCACTGATAATACTATTGCTGCGCCAAGTCAGTATCTTAGTCAGTATCTTTGCAGGCTTTATTCAGGTGGCACATCACTCAATCGAAGCTGCAATATTACAAGACTTCAGTGGCAGTTTCTGTAAGGGTCTTCTCGCATTGGTGTCTATAGTTCGGAACAGATCAGCGTACTTTGCAAAACTACTGCATAAATTCATCAAGGTAAGGAACAGATTGATTCAATGAGCGCGACATTTCCTAGTGGAGGAAAACTAGCCTCAAAGGCAGTGTCTCACCAAAGTTGAGGTTGCGCGGATCTTCACATATTCTATTATAGGGACTCTAAATAGGCCACTGCAACAAGTCCCACTCAGTTTGACCCCCTCCACGCTGAGAAAAATTCGCTCAAAGTGGTACGCGGAGAGCGAGCTGGTACGCGCGTACGACTCCTTCGGTGTCCCCCCTTACGCGTTTGAACATGTCCCTCCACTTGGCATCCACCCTCCCTCTGTTGCTGCCACTGTGGCTGAGCCTGAAGTTGGAAGGTACAACTCGTCCACGTCGCTTCCGCGGGGCCTCCAGAGAACGGGGTTTTTGGGAACTTCATGTGATCTTAAGCCCATACAGTGCTAGACAGGGTCCGACAGGCTTGCAAAATGCAAAAATCTCGGCAACTAAATTTTGGTGAGACACTGCCTTCAAATGATTGAGTTCAAGAAAAATTGATCGAAAATGCCCACGTCCATAACCGCTTTTGAGCTGGCACGGAATAAAAAGTCGAAGAGATCTAGAGATCTTATGAAAACTTGCAATGCATTTCATCGCCTACTTGTGTTTTACCTCTAGCGCTAAACAGTTTTTCGTTTGTCGAGGATTACATAGAAGACTTACAAGGGAGTGCATGTTTAGTCGACGTATTCTCTTCACATGTGATGAATATTATTTTGAAGGGCATAAAACGCTGATTTTAAAGCTGCCTTCCTTATTTGCGGAACAGTTATGGTTCAGGAGCAGGGCTCGACACAGCTGGCACCGAGTCAAGCTGGATATCGTTTTTAGGGCGGAAAGCAAAGAGGATATCGTTTTTTCGAGGTCCGGGGCGGAGAAGAGCCGCAAGAATGCCGCCGGCACGCCACCGGCAGGCAGTACATCAAACAAACAAAGGCGTTATTTTCAGCCAAAACGCGATAGTATGACACCAAATTTGGTCAGTGCATGCGCGGTGGGGGGACCCGAACTATGGCCCAAAAATTTACGAAAACTTATGTGGATGAAAGCTGTGCTGAATTTTTTTCTGAATTAGCTGGCACCATGCCAGCTAGGTGCCAGCTGACACTTTGCTCATATAAGTTTTCATACTTTTCTAAATAAAATGTATCTACACCGTAAAAGTTTACATACAGAGAAGAAACTATTTCATGATGTTTTCTTTTCAGCGTTTTATAGCCATCTGAAAACTACTCAGTATGCTCCGCAGTTGAAAAATCGGCTTTTTCTGCTTCTCAAAATGTATTCAACCAATTAGAAAGCTCAAAAAGCCGTGAAAAGTTGTTCCATGAAATCAGCATGCATGAAAACCCTACTAGATACTTCTACATAATTTAAAAATAATGACGGACCTTCAGAACAGGTCAAAGAGGACTTCGTACGCAATTTTCAAGATCAAACGGGGCTTCGTTTTGAAATTTCCTTGGTGTGCCAGCTCGTGCCCTGTTCAGGAGTTATGCGCGTTTGTACAGGAAACTGAATGTGCAAGCAGGACAATAATCGTCGTTTTCTAGCGCTGCAGTGGAGCAGAGGTAATTACCAGGGCACCTTATTCAACAAATACTTAATCCTAGACGCGCATTCACTTTTTTCTTCAATAAACGCTCATGACTTCCCGCGCACAAATGTTCCGCAGAGAAGGAAGGTAAAATTGAAATTAGCGTTTCATGCTCTTCAATATGGTCTACATCATGTCTAAAAATTTGACTTTGATTGAACATACTTCCCTTAGCTTTCGACTTTCTGAAATTTTCAGAACCACTCAGACGGGGATTTAGTCAGACTTCTTGTGAGTCGCAGCGAATGCGATATGATTGATATCGGACGTGAGTTTGAGGTATGAATCAAAGTAAACATCGATGAGTTCTTCCCTCTTCCAACAATTCGATATTTGCCCGTTTCATTCCCCGGTTATCTGTAACTCTGATCGTAAACAAAACAGGATTAGAGAAGAAACGTTTGGAGCGTGGCTTAAAAGTCTGTTTTTAGATATTGTATGAGAAACCGCTTAAGGAAGTTATCAGGAAAAACTTCAGTGGATCTTACAAACGTGCCCTAATAGCTCTTGCCAACGGGAACAGGACCTAGAAATAATGTGATCAACTACAAAAAGTTCCTAATGTAAAGATGACATATTTACGATTTTCCCCCCTCAAAGGCTATATCCACGAACTAGTATGCTAGCATTGGCATCTTTGTTGGAAAACTGGTATGATGTTACGATTTTGGCACTTTGAATGAAGATCTTAATTTGGTGAAAATGTTTGAACCGAACCAAAAGAAAATGGAGTATAAAGCACAGCCTACTACTCTCGCAAGTGCAACCGTGTCTCTGTGTTTTTCAAAAGCTTTTGTTACTGCACATGTCCTAGGTTTGATTCAAGAAAATACTTGTAGATAGGCATAGAGAGTCCATCAAAAAAGACGATGGAATCTTGATGAAACAAGTTCCTTAGGGTGCTATAGTAATGCGAAAAAAAGAATGATTTTTTTTAATCAATCCAAGTGCAAGGCTCAAAGCTTTAAAAAGGTTAGGTGCTCGTTGCGTAATCATGGGGTAAGTTAAATCTTATTTCTGTGACTAAGAGGCTCAGAACCGCTTTGCAAACATTGTCAGAACAAGCTTGAGCTTGTTTTTGTTTCCAACTAGCAATCACACCTGGAACAGTTTGATCGCAAGCAAACTCGCTGACCATACGATTAAGCTTGTTTTGACAATATGTGCAGAGGTTCCAAGTCTCTTGCAATGGAAGAAGTTCGCCGAAGTGGCGATTTGAATAGAGATGTATACCCTTGATAGAGCCTTCCATACGGCGATGCAATCTTCTAAAAAAACTTATGAGCTTCTCTTATGCCAAATTTTCGTTAATCACAGGACGTCATGATCCTCCTACATAAACCACACTTTCATTATAAAAAAAAAGCCCATAACTTCCTAAAGGAAAACTTTTTGCAGATAAAGAAGCTACATTCGAGATCAGCGTTTCAAACTCTATCCGTAAGTATACATCACCTTCCAAACCCAATTCGAACAAGCGAACTTCACTTGTTAGTCACAGAATGGTGATAACATCTTTTGTCAGGGTAGCAGTAAAGATTATGGGATAGCTGCTCTATTGACAGAAAAATAATACCTATAAATGTACAGCACAGCTTTATTCACAGAAAGATCAACCTCCTATGTTAAATTAACACCAACAATTCACAGAGCATGCAACTGATATTCATTAGATCCGTAGGTACATCACTTCCCTGGGACACTACAGTTCTAACATCACAAAAGACAGTTAGCAACGTCTTCTCTACATATTCTTAGCTGAAAGGATAACCTCATTACAACGACAGTCCAGTCAGCATTTTCTCCACTGTCGGTAAGGCTTCGTAGAACAACTGCACACTGTCTCCCGTATCACTCGCTTCACCCATGCGGTCAGCCAAATTCGAAAGAAAACAGTCAAATTCCGTGTAATCGTTTACACGCTGCAACAGAATTAAAAGAGACAGAGAAGAAAAGAGAACTCAAAACAATTTCTAACAACGTCAGTAGTTACACACTTCTCTTGAACTGGCTTCTAAAAAACACTTTGAAGAGCTTGGATGTAACGCAGTTTTCAGTTTTCACGTTTTTTCATAAACGGAAGAGGTAAATCGGGATAATACCTATGAATGAAGACCTCATTCTACATAGGAGGCCGTATCAGCTCACGAAGGTAGGCTCACTGTTGTATTATGCTTCAACTTCTTCGCTGCTACCGGGAGACGGTTAAGAGGCGTGCTTTCTTCGAAGGTCACTAATCCAACGGCCCAATTTAGAGCTATGCAAATCTTTAAAGAATACTAGACGAAGTGCTTTCTACTAGCTGTCTGAAGTTACTACCTGTTGGGTTTGACGGCTTCTGACGAAAAAGATTGATGACGCAGATATTCAAGAAAATGCCAAGATGCATTTACATTAGTTTTCGCCTCCAATATCTATGTTCGAAACTATCTCAAAATGATGAAATCAAACAACCCATGGGACGATCTTCCATATTTCCCCAACGATATTGAAGGCTTCTAGAACGTTACTAAACATTGCAATTGTGGTATTTGGTATATATCTAGCAATAAAAATCGCGCTTCTTGATATACACTCATATTACCAAGTATTACATCACCGATTTCTCTTCATAACCTGAAATTTAAAGTAGTGGGAAGGGTTGTTCACACTGATTACGAATATGATAGCACCAAAGATAGCAGCAGATCTACAACAGATTATAGGTTTTCGAAGTATGCCCAATGGGCTATGACCGATTAGCAGCCGTGACCTCGAATTACGGTTTTTTGGCAAAAATGCGAAATAGTGACCGCACTGCCTCCGGCTATGATGACGCGAGCGTAAGACGGCTACAATCAAGGAGATCATTATGGCACCACTGATTTGAACGAGTAATGGAATAGTCGCGAACACGAGCTAAACAGCCGAATACGAGCAAGCTGCCAGGACATCTATGGGTGTGTTCCTAGTTAATTCGTGTCTAATTAAAATTGAACAAATTACAATGTTTTTCTATTAGAAGTGTCTTCTTCTCAAAGCATCAGGCTGGGTCGAAAGCAAGGAATGCAAAAAGAGAAAAAGCGCAAACAAGCAGCAAGACCTCAAACAGCGGAGAAGTCCAAAAAATCTTCAAAATTTGACTCAAGTAAGTATGGGAGGGAAAATACATGAAGATACATTTGAACATTTCAATCTACCTGTCGAGTCAAGCTCGATAGATGGCAAACTGTACATGAGAAGAAGAAAGCGTAGGAAAGCATGACTGAGAGATTCATCCGTAGATCTCATCCTTAAGACCATGTCTACAACAAGGTTCCGGATTTAAGGCGTGTCCCTGTTAAAGGCAGCGTCTCACCAAAGTGGAGGTCGCGCGGATCTTCACATATTCTATTATAGGGACCTCCAAATAGGCCATTGCAACACGTCCCACTTAATTTGACCCCCTCCACGCTGACAAAAATCCGCTTAAAGTGGTACCCGGAGAGCGCCTTGGTGCGCGCGGACGACTCCTTCGGTCTCTCCCCTTACGCGTTTGAACATGTCTCTCCATTTAGCATCCACCTACCCCCTTGTTGCTGCCACTGTGGCTGAGGCTGGAGTTGGAAGGTACAACTCGTCCACGTTGCTTCCACGGGACTTCCAGAAAACGGGGTTTTTGAGAACTTCGTGCGATTTTAAGCCCATGCAGTGCTAGACAGGGTCCGACAGGCTTGCAAAATGCAAAAATCTCGGCAGTTAAATTTTGGTGAGACACTGCCTTTAATTGCTTACCAGCGCACGTATATTTCTCGCAGATTGCGACCATTTTTCCTTACTTTCCGCAAAAAACAGCTCACAATATACTCATGTTTAGACGGTGAGCCAGATCACAAGATTTTCTCACCGAAAATGTAACAGTGGATTGCTACCTTCTCTACTGTCTCCACAAGGTGATCCAACTCTTCAGGTTCAGTATGCGAGAACTTCACATTTTCCAACTCGGAAATTTTCTCCTGCAAACAACAGCTTTTGTCAGAAGAAGTCTATCCTGAGAGAAGGCAACAACAGCAACGTTCAAGTGTGCCTATTGTAAACTTCCAAAAAGCGTGATGCCGTATGGCAAGTCGCAACTAATTAAGAGTATTTTTTGACTGAACTCGAGCCCCAAATCGGCATCAGCAGGTCAAAACACATATGGAGTCAAAAAGATCATATACCTCCAAGAAATTCGATTTGTTGTCAACTTCCGCGAACTGGCAGATTAGGTCACCCATTCCGTTTAAGGCTTCAGCGGCTAGCACACGATTGGCACGTATCTGGCAAGATAATCTTGAGTGAATGACTTCTGTTCAGTTGTTTGTCAAGCAAACAAACATGCCAAACGCTGAGAATGAAACGCCCCTTTCCAAAAGAGATTATTGCGTTGCAGTAGGAGTACCTCAAATAGTAGGTATAACCCACCTTTTCCTCCATAATTTTGGAGTTGTGTTCCAACTCACAGAGGAGCTCCTCGTTCTGAAAAACAAATCATTGAACACAGCGTGAACATAAGGAATAAAAAGTAGAAGACAAAACCATAGAAAATTCCTTTTTGTCATTAGTACGTGATCTGAGACAAATATCATCATCATGAACTTTGATCTAGTCTAATCTATATCTATCTAATCTATCTAATATATAAATCTAATATATAAAGAATTCTAATAAATCCATCTAATATTTGCACATTTTTGAATTGCGCTTACGATTCTTTATATATTAGATAGATTTATTAGAATAGCGGGAAAGAATAGCGGCAAACCAAGAAACCAAATATTAGCGGTAACTCGCGCGGTGGTCTCGGAGCGAGCGCGTGCACATCTAGCACCTTTGAAATGACGAAAGCATGCATGTGTGTCTAAGCACGACATTTTCTTTTTCTCTTCAATGAATCATTGTGTTTCTGTTTCTTTGTAGTTTTTCGAATGAACTTGTAATTTTGCACCTTTTCATTGATAAGGAAATTATACCTAGGTGAATTCTCTTTGATGGTGTCTAATTGCTCTGCTCGCTCCCTCCAACTTAGCACTGTCTCATAATTCACTTCGAGATTTGAAATTGTGAACTAGGTAGATTTATGGGTAACTGTCACTTATATCTTCGCACCGGTAGATCCTATGGTTATCGTCATTTTTATCTTCGCATTTGCAACTGCACACTCGGCATAACCTATGACGTGTCTACCATAGAGGCGCAAACAATCTAGATTGGCTTAGTCTTTCATTTACTAACCTTTCGTGCTAAATTAACTCGTTATCTAAACCGAGAAATGTCGCTTTTTCATAATTTTTTGCGTTGGAGCTATGCCAATTACAATGGAAGCCCAGCCAGCGCTGAGTGTGCAGACACATTATGTGAAGTTATAATGTCCCGACTGTAAGGAACCTCTCATACTTCGAGAAAAGCCAGAAGACGCAAAAGCTACTATAGGCCTTCTGCGCTGCGCACGGAGAGCAAAGCTGTTGCTTACATTGAAGGCAGTTCACGACTGGAAGAAGCGCAGAGAAAACAGGCAGCGAGAGTGCACGAGGAAAGAGGAATGACGCGCAATATACCCTCGATATCATCCCATATGTCTTCCCTCAACATGACGTGGATTACGTGGCTTGATGAGGCGCCGCCTCGCCTCGGACTCGCGCCACGTTGCGAGCGCATCTTTTGGCGCGACGTGGCACTCAACACAACGTGGCGAAGGCTTTTCCACGTTCTTCTTGTTGCCACATCACGCTGAAGATGCGCACGCCACGTGGCGCAAGGCCGAGGCGAGGCGGCGCCTCATCAATCCTCGTAATCCACGTCATGTTGAGGGAAGACATATGGGATGATATCGAGGGTACACCTTGCGCACTCTCCGCGCCCTGCGCGGACGGCGTATAGAACGGATATTTTAGCACATCTGCATATCATGTCGTTGGGATCGGCCATACTATTCCTGCTATTCCTACGACTCCTGCGATTCCTGCGAATCCTGTGAGTCCCGCACAGTTTAGACGCCGCTTAACTGAGCGCGTGTTGCGTAAAACAACACGTAACACGCAACACGCGCTCATTTAAGCGGCGTATAAACTGTGCGGGACTCACAGGAATCGCAGGAATCGCAGGAGTCGTAGGAATAGCAGGAATAGTATGGCCGATCCCGTTCTGGTCAAGCTTAACCCATTGACGACGACGCCTAATTTTGCGCGGCGGCGCTGTGGGACGACACGATTTTGCACAACACTTTAGTGTGGGAAGGTTTCGTGCTTATTTACGAAATGCAACATCTTATATATAAAGCTGAATGTCTGTTTGTCTGTCTGTCTGTCTGTCTGTCTGTGTGTACGTATGTTCCGAATAGAAAATTCCATTTCTGAACCGATCCGGACCAAACTTGGCATACATACATTTCGGGCCCCGGCGCGTGTCATAGGCTACTTTTCGTCATCGATCGATATCGATTTTATCGATTTTTATCGATTTTTTTTGCTGAGTTCACCTACGGGGCTGGGAGTTGGCACAGGGGGGTAATCGAGCATGGGGATTCCGAATACAATATTGGTTTTCAGGATTATCGATTACTTTTATCGATTTTATCGATTTTTTTGCAAAGTTTGAGCTACGGGGCTGGGAGTTGGCACAGGGGGGTAATCGAGCATGGGGATTCCGAATACAATATTGGTTTTCAGGATTATCGATTACTTTTATCGATTTTATCGATTTTTTTGCAAAGTTTGAGCTAGGGGGCTGGGAGTTGGCACAGGGGGGTAATCGAGCATGCTGATCATCCCCAAGGGGGGTGATCAGCATGCTCGATTACACCCCTGTGCCAAATTCCAGCCCCCTAGCTCAAATTTTCAAAAAATCGATAAAATCGATAAAAGTAATGGACGATCTTGAAAACTAATATTGTATTCGTAATCTGCATGCTCGATTACCCCCCTGTGCAAACTCCCAGCCCCGCAGGTCAAACTTTACAAAAAAAATCGATAAAATCGATAAAAGTAATGGACGATCCTGAAAACTAATATTGTGTTCGTAATCAGCATGCTCGATTACCTCCCTGTGCAAAATCCCAGCCTCGCATGTCAAAATTTACAAAAAATCGATAAAATCAATAAAAGTAATCGATAATTCTGAAAACTAATATTGCATTCGGAATCCCCATGCTCACTTCCCCCCCTGTGCCAACTCCTAGCCCTGTAGGTGAACTCTGCAAAAGAAACGATAAAAATCGGTAAAATCGACATCGATCGATAACGAAAAGTGGACTGTGACACCCGCCGGGGCCCGAAGTGTATGTGTGCCAAGTTTGGTCCGGATACGGCGGAGCCGGGTAAGCCAGCTAGTTGTTTTGTAAACAGCTATCAACATTTTCTTGAACGAGAGAGCCTATAGGTCCTAAGAATACAAAAAATTGGAAAAAATTATCATATGTGGAAAAAATATTAGACCTGCAAATAGTACGACTTTGCGAGAGGTGTGGGCCACCGGTGGTCCACATCGTCGTCAATGGGTTAATATCTGCTGAAATATGACCATATTTACCTATCAACGCGAACAGCACGCAAGTTCGATTACATTCCATCTGAAAACAAAGCCTATCTCATTCTACGGTGGAAAATAGCTTACTTGCACAGAGGAGGTTTAAGTTTTGGTTGATGAGTACAGCCAACAACCCCGAGGAAACGTTACCCTTGTAGGGTTCACCCTCGAGGCTGCTTGATGAATACGGCCCCTGGGGATACCTAACATCTCGCATGCTTTTTCGTTCGCACCCATCCCAAGGGTAAATAGCTACCGCGCGAAGGCATGCATGTTGTAAGTCGTTTGCTGGATACGATATAAGAGACAAGTTTGGAAATGATTTTTTAGCCGCGGATGAATCATTTGCGCTGCAACGTGGACGGTGTTTTCATGTCGAAACTCCATGTGGTCAGATTTGACTGACGCTGACTTCATTTCAGTAGATTGAGCCTCAGTCTTGATTACTTGAAGAGACAGAGGATTTGGCAGTCTACACCGCTGGGTTTTGGGTTACCCGCGCCCGTACCCGTACCCGTCCCCCGCTCATCTAACAGACTATTTGCACAGGGTCGATCCTGTACCAAAAATCCACACCAGTCGTGATCTCCATGGCATAAAAGTGGTTCGGATTACAAAAAGACTCCACAAGCATTTCCACAGATAAGGAACAAGATGTCTACCCATAAAATTCTGCTACGTTACAAATGTTTTTCATTTTTTTATCTAACCGAATAATCGTCAGCCCAATCTTATGTTCCTACAGATAAGACTGCGCTGAGGATTAACCTGTAGCATCCCACGGCTTGTGTAATTATTTGCGATTTCTAGAGTATGGGTTCCTCTCTTCTCAAACAGCATCAGTAGGTACCCAGGTGTAAATAAACGTTGACAGTAATTCCGACTACGTCTGCCCCAAATCCAATCGAGCCAAAACTGGTATGGCGGGAGTCCGCGTTGCTAAAGTTTTGCGTCACGTCTACGGCATGCTTGTCTACTCTCTCTCTTCAATTTCTTCGCTCTCTCCGACAGTGCGCATATGCAGGCAAAGCACAAGTAGACGATGGGTGCGCGCAAATTTAGCAAACGGTTCGGCCTGATCCCGATTGGGCCAGACTGTACAACCCTGGGGAGGTATTTATCAATCTTATATATAAAGCTGAATGTCTGTTTGTATGTATGTATGTATGTCTGTCTGTATGTCTGTCTGTACGTATGTTCCGAATAGAAAATTCCATTTCTGAACCGATCCAGACCAAACTTGGCACACATACACTACGGGCCTCGGCGGGTGTCATAGGCTACTTTTCGTCATCGATCGATATCGATTTTATCGATTTTTATCGATTTTTTGCTGAGTTCACCTACGGGGCTGGGAGTTGGCACAGGGGGGTAATCGAGCATGGGGATTCCGAATACAATATTGGTTTTCAGGATTATCGATTACTTTTATCGATTTTATCGATTTTTTTGCGAAGTTCGAGCTACGGGGCTGGGAGTTCGCATAGGGGGGTAATCGAGCATGGGGATTCCGAATACAATATTGGTTTTCAGGATTATCGATTACTTTTATCGATTTTATCGATTTTTTTGCAAAGTTTGAGCTAGGGGGCTGGGAGTTGGCACAGGGGGGTAATCGAGCATGGTGATCATCCCCAAGGGGGGTGATCAGCATGCTATTACACCCCTGTGCCAAATTCCAGCCCCCTAGCTCGAATTTTCAAAAAATCGATAAAATCGATAAAAGTAATGGATGATCTTGAAAACTAATATTGTATTCGTAATCTGCATGCTCGATTACCCCCCTGTGCAAACTCCCAGCCCCGCAGGTCAAACTTTACAAAAAATCGATAAAACCGATAAAAGTAATGGACGATCCTGAAAACTAATATTGTGTTCGTAATCAGCATGCTCGATTACCCCCTGTGCAAAATCCCAGCCTCGCATGTCAAAATTTACAAAAAATCGATAAGATCAATAAAAGTAATCGATAATTCTGGAAACTAATATTGTATTCGGAATCCCCATGCTCACTTCCCCCCCTGTGCCAACTCCTAGCCCTGTAGGTGAATTCTGCAAAAAAATCAATAAAAATCGGTAAAATCGACATCGATCGATAACGAAAAGTGGACTGTGACACCCGCCGGGGCCCGAAGTGTATGTGTGCCAAGTTTGGTCCGGATACGGCGGAGCCGGGTAAGCCAGCTAGTCTCCTATAAATGAAAGGGTTCCTGTACAGGTAACAGCCCTTACAGGTGCGGGCACTGGCGCCCGCGATATATGAAATTAAACTGGTGACCGGGCTCCTGCTATTGAAGCATATGGTCCGATCTGACAACTTTGGCCATGTTGGGCACGGCAGTCGGGCATCGGAGCCCGACCCGTCGAGATGGGGCTCTGCTGCCTGACTACCGTGCCCGACATGGCCAAACTTGCCAGATCGGACCTTTTGATAAATCAGAGGTTGGCGCTCTCGCCTGTCCACTCTCTTTAGCAATGGCCCGAATCGCGAGTGGGAGGTTGATAAATACCGCCCCTGGTCGTGGAGGTGGCGCGCATGGTAGCAAACTCAATCCTTGATCACAAATGACTCCACTACATATGTTCCGTTTATACCGACAACGGTATCAAGCAGTACATATGACTCGAGTAGTCTTCAACTTTCAACGTGAGAATTAACAAAGTTAAAGAACGACAACAAAGCAAAAGGTAAGGATAATAGACATGGCACACCTGAAGAAGCTGAGCACTTTGCTCCGAATACTTGGTCTTCTTCTCCTTTCCACTTTGTTGATGTGTCTGACGTTTACGTTGGTCGGACTAAAAAAGCAATTTCTATTATGGGCAGAGCGCATCTTTCAAAATATTGGCTATACCAACTAAGAGCAGTATTTCATCTATAAATGAATGAGTTGATGAGTCCCGCAAATTGCAAAATTCGAAACGCACTAATCACTAAAGCATCTCACCTTACTTTTCTTTCCATGTTGTTTACACATACTCACAGAAGACGGACAGGCAAAAGTTACATGCTGGAAATAACTCTACAAATAACTTTATCGACACAAACCAAGCCGGAAATCTGCTCTTACACTGGTACAGACTGTCTGAATGACACCGTCCTTTGTACCAGCGGTTCGCATTTGCGCGGCCGCCTCGCTTCGAGCTTGCGCTGCGTCTGCAGACATATCCCTATGAGAATTTTCCATTTCCCTCTTCAGAGAGCGAGAAGGTGCGGGAAAATGCTAGAGAATACTTCACAAGCAGGCGCGACAATCTCGGAGCGAGGCGGCCGAAATTCGAGCCGCTGATGCAAGCGACACTGTCACTGTAACAGCCTATAAACATCTGCTCCCTGCAGCGGTTGAGCGCACATTGTTATACAGGGTGTCCGTAAAGTACAGTCGAATAGGTTTAGCGGTAAATATAGTGTGCTTACACAGAAGGTGAAATGCGGTGAAATTTGCGCGTGAACAAGTAGCCACGCCAGTACGGCGGGCATCGCGCGCGCGCAATTGGCCGGCGTCACAGTCGAAGCTATTTTTTCACGCGCAAATTTTACCGCATTTCACCTTCTGTGCAAGCACACTATATTTACCGCTAAATCTACTCGACTGTATGTATACACTGTTTGATCGTTATTATCTCTTTTCCCAAGAAGCCTTTTGCCTTGCTTCACCTACCATTTCGTAGAGCTGGCTTCAACTTAGATTTGCAGTATAGAACGAATCACCCATCTCTCTTCATTACTGTAGGATTACGGTAGAAACTTGAAACATATGGTGTCAATGTGGAAAAAGCTACCGTTTCAAAATTTTTCAAAGAAATGTGAAAACTTGTGTAATAGGGTTTTTAAGGACGCTGAGTTCAGTACTCAACTATTCACAAGATTGCGAAGTTTTCTAAACGGTGTTACCTCACTTTTTAGGAACATTGAAAGAATGGCCGCTACCTCTTACCTGGCATAACTCTTCAATGAAGCATCACAATAAGTTGGGAACTTTACAATTAGAATCGCAACTCTAATTAGCCTAGTGTAAAAGTTTTCAGGCTGTTTTGTCTCCCTTATGAGGCAAAATATGGCCTTTTATGGCCCAAAACCCTCTTTCAACTTCTACCCTAATCCTACAGTGAAGGAGAAAGATGGACGATTCACTCTATACTGTAAATCTAAGTTGAAGCCAGCTCTACTGGTACCCAAAGCAAGGCAAAAGACTTCTTGTGAAAAGAGATATTAACGATCAAACAGTGTATACATACTTTACGGACACCCTGTATAATAAGCACTCAGCACAACCGCATCCACGGTCGAAAAAGCAGTAGTAAAATATCAGAACTATGCCCGATTGTAGTTGCGGTAAGGAAACACACCCGGGTTGCCATCTGCACATCTGTCCCTGGTCGGACTTTTTCGTCGCAGCATCAGTATCTGTGTCAAGCACGCACTCCTCTCTCCCTAGCAACTACGCATCCGCAGCGCATGGGCATTGCGCAGCGCTGTACGATCGAATGTTGCAGATTTGAACGCTCATGCCGCACCCCCGCGAAAGACGGGGCTCTAGCGCTATTTTGAAAAGACTCTGGCCCTACTTCATATCTTGAAGAAAGCTGTTTTGATATAACAAAAGAATGATATATTGCAACTATTATAGTATAAACGATTCACGTGCGCACAGAGTGGGCGTCACTACAGACTTGTCGGCGTCTCTTTGAAGGTGCGCCTGTCATTCCTCTTGCTGTCTGCTGTCTCTTTCGTGCCCGAACCGCATGCTATGTTTCCTATAGATGCCGATTGCCATCATTCCTGTGACTGTTAAGAGATCCGCAACTGGCGACAACGGATGTCAGAGCTACCAGGGTTGCCGGCGTTGCCGAGTGAGGTTGGGTAGGGGATTACATGTCGCCGATGGGCTTCAACTAGGCGGACAGCTGGTACGGTTCTGTCTGTAGTACGTGAAGTTGCGTGCTCTGTCGCAGCTGTCCGCGTAGGACCACTTCCTTCCGTCGACATATCCTACAATCAGCGAAGGAGAAGATTGCCGGGTTGATACAGAGGCATAATACGCAGAGTGTACTATGAGGCCCACAACGACCGGCAACGCATGCAGCAATTTCGGCCATTCTGGTAAAATTGGCAGCAGTTGCCGGCAACCTCTGGTCGATTTCTAAAAAGTGGGATATATAGGATTAGAAACCAACTGCGCTGAACGGAAATGTTGCGAAATCGTTATGAGCATAAACGTCAGTCAATGAAGCTTTTTCATGTTAGACAGGTGCCAGACTTATACAGTCCAACTGGTTCGTTTGGTTCACTCATTCGCTATTGGTCAAATTAGTGAGTTGACCAATAGCGAATGGGCTGAAATAAAGGAAACTTTTAAACCAGAAAGTTTGGCACCTCCTTATCAAAACACTGTCAAACTTTATGCAGCAGAACTTGTCGGGTATACAGGTTGTGGAGGTCTGCCTAAAGCCTCGGTCAGAGTTCACGCGATTTCATCGTCGCGATTGATCGCGACAAGACAACTGTAACAATGTCTTTGCGTGCCGATCTTCTTGCATTTCGGTTGTGGTAGTTTTTCCAACACGAATAATCGTAACTAACTAGCAATGAACTCGCAACACTTGTCTTGTCGCGATGAATCGCGACGACGAAATCGCGTGAACACTGCTTAAGGCTAAACTGTTGTCTCATTTTCGCTGGTTCAGAACTAAAGGCACGTTTTCTTGCCCTGATTACTCACTGATACCAAATTCGTGAATCGCACAAACTAACGTGGACCCATTCTCAGATCTGTGTCTCATCAAACGTATGAGTACTAGCCATTTTTTTATGGTTTGAGTTTCTGCTTTGTCACACACCACAGAGTCGATTTGTAGATGACTCATTCGTTCCTCTACCATCCGATTTCCAGTGAAAGCAAAACTTCACAACATACCTTGGGGTCCAGATTCTTCGACTCCACCTTGCGTAGCATCGAACCGACTGAACTCATTGACACGGTACTCAAGCAGAAAGTAGATATTTAGTCATAGTCGTCAAATCTATTGTGCAGACTGCAGCCGCTCGCGAGTGGCTTCCACAGTTTGGCATGCCCTCGTAGTCAAAGAGTGTGGGAGCGTTTAGGCCCCGGATAGACTTCACGCGATTTGATCGTCGCGACTCAATCGCCGACATTTCCATTCATTTTCATTTCACATTCAAAAATTTCGGGCTGGAAAAGTATCACAACCGAAATGCAAGTTGATCGGCATGGAATAATGTTGTAACAGTTGTCTCGTCGCGATTCAGTCGCGACGATCAAATCGCGTGAAGTTTGCCTGGGGCCTTAGGCGACATACCGAGTTCTTGGCAATTTATAAACAAACAAAAGCTTCGCCCAGGGCCTATTTCGCGGCAAAAACAAGGGTGGTGGATTGGGTCATATATGACTCTCGCAAAAACTGGCGCTAGCTTTGCGGGATTGAGTTTCGCAGACTGGGTTGCCCTGGCCTAGGGTTTATCGTTCCTTTCACGGGACGGCCGGTAACCACACGGCGCTGAAACGGCTGGATTCGCCGTGGAGCGCGGCTGTCGAGCGGAGCGCGTTATTGGCATGGAACTTAATTTTTTCGGGTTTGATAAAAGATTATTCGAAGATTTTGCGTTTCTTTCTGACTCAAGTGCTTCTTTTTCGCATGTTCACTTATAAGAGTCCGCTCCGGTTGAGTGCACATATAAGTACTTATTTTGCGGTAATTTCCGCAGTGGCAGGTCCTCCCAACTGAGGCTAGATGCACATACTGACTACAGAAACGGGAATTGGTTGTTGCAGAAAGGTGAAGCAAATATAGGTATTGATATTTGGAACGTATAACATAATCAACATCTCTTCCATAGTTTGCAACAACTAGGCGAAAGTGAAGAAGCAGAACAAAAGAGCGATTATGCGGAAGTGGTGCATGAGATGTGGTCGTTATGATTAGCAAGACAGTAATCCCTGGGTACTCGATCAAAATAAGGTTGCAAGATAGGAGAAAAGATAGACTGAAATTAGTTCTCCTAATGGCACTCTTGTTCTTGCACATGTTGTCGTGTAATCCAATATTGCTTTCAAGTACGCTGACTTGTTCACTATATAGTTTGTGCATCAGAGAGGTTCTCGTAAGTACCGTCAACGTGGCTGCCTTTCGATCGTTTTGACACGTTAACTACAGGAAATTTAAGGCGCTTATTCGATACTGACACGTTGAAACGATCGAAACCCAGCCACGTAGATGGTACTGAGAACCCCCTTCGGGCACAAACGATGCGTGAGTCTCATTGCAGTAACACTTTTCACTACGGACTTTCAACTTGGGTCGAGTCTTTTTTGTTGGACTCGTCAGAATTTCTTCATTACTTTTGATCTAAAGATCAAGTAGAGTTTCATTGAGTTTATCCCTTCCCAGAAAATGTAGAACTCTTTGCATCTCTGGCCGACATGCTTGACTCTACCCTTTCCTTCGATACGCTATAGTGAAGTCAATATTCCATCACTAAACAAGATTCCTCTGTCCCTGTCCCACTTCCGTATGTTAGATTCCCTTCCCCATTATGTTTTCGTGTTCAGCACATATACTTATCCATCTGCACCAACTCCACCCGTGGCTCAAACTCAAAAATCAAAAAAGTTATCGAGCGATAACAACAAGTAGGCTAACACCCCCCCCCCCCCTCCCCCTCCCTCAAAGATTCGGACCAAACCATGCTGTGAGCATGGTTTGGTCCGAATCTTATTTGCCGAAAATGAAGTCAGGTGGGGAAATCCGCTCTAATCACAATCCGCGCTCCATGGCAAATCCAGCCGTTTCAGCGGGGGAACGGTCAGGAGTCACGGTCGGCGCGAATTTTTCGCGAAGCGATGCCGCAAGCGATGTCAGCAAAACAGAAGCCAGCACTCCTGACGCAATCTTACTTATGGCACAAGCCATGTATCTGCCCCCACCCCCCACCCCCCTAGACTGGCGCTGTGCCACTTTAGCACCGGGCAGTTTTATGGGGTACAAAATTTAGACGCGGCGTGCGAGGCGAAGCGGCGCGGCGTGCGGCGTGACTCCTGACATGGAGCCGTTTCAGCGCCGTGTCGTTACCGGTCGTCCTTTCACGGTTGCTGTTACCCTGTGCATCTCTGATCTGCGGCACGTATGCCTAGCATGTTGACAACGTGCAACAACATGTTGGCAGAACTTCTTGCCTATCAGCCTCAGGCGTCAACTGGTTGTTGCATGTTGCCAACATATTGGCCACGGCGCAAGTCGGAGGCGCAGATCAAGGGTAGCAGCAACTGTGAAAGGGACGATACTTCCCGGATTCCGTCACGCTACATCCGACTACTTAGGATTTGCCAGATGTCCACAGACTAACCATGCGTAGGTCGCAAATGTGGTAGCTTCTTCTGGCACAAAGGGAGTTACGAGGAATGAAGAGTCGTTGCTATTCTGACTTTCCCTTAGCCGTGTGTTTATTTATATCATACAGGGTGTCCCAAAAGGATTTGCACGCTGTTTGATCGTTAATAACTCTCCTGCTTTCATGTCTTTTGCCGAGCTCGATGTACTCTTTTGTAGAGCGAGGTTCAACTTAGATCTACAAAATGGAGCGGATCACCAATCGCTCATCACTTTAGAATTACGTTGTGAACTTTCAGCATACAGCGTCAGCGTGGAATAGGATAGATAGAAATTTCCTTAGCCGTGATGGAAAAAATATTCCAAAAAATCTGGAAATTTGTTTAGCAAGGTCTTCAGGTGTGCTGATTTCACTACACAACTTTTCACCAGTTTTTTGAGCTTTTTCAATGGCGTAGCCGCACTTCTGACGAATACTGGAAGAACAGATGTTACCCTCCTGAAATAACTTATGAATGAAGCATTACAGTGAAGTGCAAAATTCTTATTTAGAACTAGCTGGCTTGCCCGGCTCCGCCGGGCCATCCAGCTAGACCCGTGTACGATAAAATCGATATCGATCGATAACGAAAAGTAGCCTATGACACGCTCCCTGCCCCGAAGTATATGTGTGCCAAGTTTGGTCCAAATCGGTTCAGAAATAAAAATTTCTATTCCGCACATACGTACAGACAGACAGACAGACAGACATTCAGCTTTATATATAAGAAGATATGCGACTTCGATTGAGTTGTTTCAGACTGCCGCACTGACCGCAGCAGACTGCAGCAGACTGCAGCTGACCACACTGACCGCATGACTGCAACGGACTGCGGCAGACTGCAGCTGACCGCTTTGACCGCAAGGCCGCACAGATCGCTACATCCTTTCGTGAAGTTAGAGAGGATAAATAGTTGTAGTTCAAACAGTCTCTTAACAATATATGCCTCAGTAGACAACACGAGCTGGAGTAAAATAGGTAGATGCAGTGACAAAAGGAATCCGATTAAATATGAGCATATTAAAGAATTAGAAACCTATGAACTTTCTAGGCATAAATCACGGTGTTTTGATGTATTCGCAACTATTTTCTCTTTTACGAAAGGATGCAGCGATTGTGCGGCCGTTGCGGTCCGTGCGATCAGCTGCAGTCTGCTGCAGTCTGCTGCGGTCAGTGCAGTCAGCTGCAGTCTGTTGCAGTCAGTGCGGCAGTATGAAACAACCCATTGGTCCAGTACAAGAGTTCCTGGCTTGTTTGGTTTTCTTTTTGAATCAAAAATCGCTTTCAATGGTCTAACCTTTTCGAAGTACCTAATATAACCCTACAGTAACGAAGAAAGAACGGAAATTCGCTCCATACTGTAAATCTAAATAAACCTCGCTCTGCAGGATGGTCTTTTGAAGGCAGCGTCCAGGGAGAATCTCAACTTCTATTTTTTTGCCTTGTCCAGGCCTTTTCATGGGGCTGATTCCAACCGTAGCACCCAAAATGCGCGAATTCCTCAAAAAACTCCATTTTTGAGACAATTTTGTAAGGACGGTGGGGGAGTGTTCTTAACGGTAAAGGATATTCGTCGACGACTGCCCCGACTCGTACAATTGCACCAGTGTGGGCGCGCCTTTTTGGAGCCTTTCCAGCTGGACAGTACATGCACCGCGCTGGGACTCGTTACCTGGCAGCAACACTGTCCTTTTATCTCTTTTTCTTAATTTGAGCATTTCATATCGTTTTTTCTTCTTAGTTTTTTATATTTTAGGCAGTGTTTCGTTTTCCCTCTCTCTTATTTTCTCTCGATGATCAAATATCCTACGTTCTATTTTAATGAATACGAAAGGTAAGGAAAAAACTATCGTCGATTCATTGACCGTACGGACTGCTCCAGCGCTACGGACCACGCGCGGCGCGGCTAAAATGTTGCGAGAGCACGGTTTGTACTATGGCGAATTTGTACTGGGGCAAGCGTTTTACCACGCGGCGCGTGCTCCGCGGCGGTTTCCAGTCCGTGCGGTCAACGAATCGACGATACCTTGGCACATTTCCTAAAAATCGTGATTCATCATCCCGGGTAAAGTTAGGTGGAAACATGTGCTTTGTTCATGAGTAATAGTGGCTATCATGCATTTCCTTAGATGAGATCACTCGAATGTTTAGTTCCCACATGGTGTCCCTGAAATAAGAGTGTGCTGTCCTAAGAAACATGTCAAATCATTGTAAAACATCGAAGAAAACATGCAATTCTAATTATGCCATGATAACCACCACTGCAACTACGAAGAAAGCTCATCTTTCTTCTAACTTTGTCCGCGGCGATGGTCTCACATAGTTATTAAGATGAGTAACTACCTCAAACGAAAAATAAGAAAAAAAGACGATGTCAAATATTTAGCAGACGAAAGAGGTTAAAGGACAAGGATGCTGCGAGTTCTCAAGTCCTCGCGCGCTGCAGCACTGTCAAGCTGGGAAGGCTCCCCAAAGGCACGCCCACGATGGTGTAATTGCACGAGTCGGGGCAGTCGCCAACGAATATCCTTCATTCTTGTCGAAAGCAAGCATTAACAGGTAGACACTATCTGTCTGATTGTGTTTGCCACGTAAAACTCGTCAAGGGCTGGGGAGAGTTCGGTTAAGTGGCGGGCGGTGCGAGGGAGAGGGCGTGGACCTCGAGGTTCGGCTTTTTCTGCCCCGATTTTCTCCTTCTGCAGGGGGTATTCGAAAGTCGGATTTGCGCGATAGTTCTAGATCGAGACCATGGTACTCGGTTATGTATCCGAAAATGTCCAGATCTGCCCGGACGCTGCCTTCAAGCTTGATGAAAGACTTTCAAGCAAGAGAGTCATTGACGATCAAACAGTGGGCACATCTTTTTGGGACACCCTGTATATCGTCGTCTCTCCGGTGTAGGTTGAGTGGAGCATTTACAGACATTTAACACGTTGGTGAACTTGTCAAATCTCTACTGCAAAGCGTGGTACTCTGACTCTCTATACTACCACGTATATATGCTGTTGTCATACGTGGCAGAGGAGGTAGCGAGAGATTGCGAAGAACAACGCGTTGCGTTAGGGTGCCTTCATACCGCGCCGGCAGCCGCCGCTGGCAGTCCGTAGCAGCCCGCAGCAGCCCGTAGCTGCCGCTGGCCGCTTATAGAAGCGCAAGATCATCAAACTTACTATATTAAGTGCAAACGCCCACGCTTTCCATCTTCACGCTTTTTCCTTCCTGTTGTCGCAATTCGATCTCATATATCCTACTTGTGTTCACAGTTGTTAAAATCTTATTGCCGTAAGTTGGTTATCCTAATGGTGCACAGCTTCCTTCTCGAAGTTGAACCATATTTCGCCAATGTTCTTCGTGGTAATTTCTTCTGGCTCGGATGCGTCCTTTTCTGCAGGTATGCTATCATTTCAATTTTTGAGTATGGTTCTGCTTCAATTATATCCTTGGCCGTGCTTATCTTGAATAACTCTGTAATGTGAGATTGCACATTAGCGGCAGTAGGAAGAAAGAAGCTGGAAGATGGAAGGTGTGGACTGCGCAATCAAAGTAGTAAAAATTTGGTGATTTTGCGCTTCTATGACAAAAGCGGCTAGCTGCCCCACGGGCTGCCAGTGGCTGCTACGTCCTGCTAGCGGCGGCTGCCGGCGCGCTATGAAGGCACCCTTAGATGGCACAAGTTTACCAACGTGTTCAGATGTCTGCAAATGCTCCGCCCAATGTACACCGAGGAGACGACGATACGTGCAGCATACTGATGTGAGGATTAAGGAGCGGATATGATGTACCCTATTTTCAGGTGTATAAGCCGCATCCTTTTCGCTCTAAAAGCGATCACGCCAAAAGACTGACTGTCGTCATGGAGCGCGTTAAGTGAGAGTAATATGCAATAGGACGACCGCTTCTCGAGACATATGCGCGGCAGCACGCCTGGGTCTGCTCGCGTTTAAATCAAAAAGGGTGCAGCTTATACACCTGAAAATATACTTGTTAGCATACCGATTGACCGTTCGTGCTTAATTTTGGCATGGAGATTTACAGCATGCTCGTTGAGCATTTCGTGGGTTCGCAAATTACCGGTTGTATCGACAATAATAAGTACTGCTTTGTTCGCTCCCACTAGCTCCGCGAATATCGATGCTTAGAGGCATTATCCACCCACATTCTCGACTTGCATGTTTTGATCGTTCCGAGGCCTTCCCATGTCCCTGTTTACAAGTATGAAGTGAATTCGCGACCCGACAATCTCCGTTTCGGAGAACTCACAGTGGGCTTCCCGTCAATAGATGGCGCGCACGAATGGGCGGGCATTACTGTATGGGTGTTGCCGACTTGGATCCTCATACATCTTCGCATTCCAAAGCGATTTTCTCGCTTCAGAAGCGACATTTTGCGCCGACTTGGGAGTCGGCTTGACAGGGGGTCCCACTATCGTAAGCTACCAAAAGCTCAAAACCACTGGCTTAGGGTGGCCTTCAAAGGCAGTGGCTCGGCAAGTTCTCAAGTTGAAGATTTTCGCTTACCTGGGTAATTCGACGCGCTGATTCCGAAAACATACCTTGGAGAGTGCGAAAATGGCGAAAACCAGCATTTTTCGAGCCCCTCATCTTGGACGAGTGGAACCCTCCCCGCCATGGTCAGAGACGTAGAGTCGTTGCGGAACCCTCATGTTCATAGCATTGTGACATGCCGCTCTGACGATGGGAAGGGAATCGCAAGCTCGTCCGCACCCGTGTGAGAATGGCTTGCGCGCACGGGTTTAGGAGCAGTTTTGCAGGGGCTCATGTTGTGCGATCGGACCTGCTCTGTCCTCATGTTTGGTATGCATGCAACCTACCATATCAAAAAATCGATATGCCTTTAAGCACAAGCGGGTTTCAAAACCCACTGGGTTCGTTGATGAATGCGAACACATTGCATTGCGAAGGGGACGATAGAAAGCCCCACTAGCAAGTTGGTAAGCTGCTTTAACGCGATTGTAGGGGGCACCATTGTCGCTGAGTTGGCATTTTGTCAAGCTGTTTTCAAAACTGCTCTTTATCTGCTGGAACGCTCTTTAGGAAGTTTCATGAGTGCTTGGAAAGCGAACTTATTGGGGTTCCGAGATAACAAGATCAGCCCTATAGGCAACGTCCGGGCAAGATTTCATTAGAATTTTTCGCGTATGGGCTTATCCTTCCCGCTGATTTCGAAATGCGGCTTGGAGAGCACGAATATGTCGAAAACAGGCTTTTTCAGAAGCCCATGACTTGGATTTTGACGCCACCAAGATTAAAGGCAGCGTCCAGGCAGATATAGACCTATGCTTTTACGTGGAAAGTACTTTTGGGGCCCTAACTAAGGCACTGCCCAAGCGGCACCTCAGGTACTGCTTTAATGGCTGAGATATTTCCCTCGAAACTGGCCCCCGCGAACGTATTCGCATGGATTCATGGCAGTTTCGCGCCAGGATCCACGCTTTGCGCCATGAATCCATGCGAAACACGGTCGCGGAGTTCAGTTCCGAGCATAGGTGCGAAGGGGTGAGCAAATGCTCACCCTCCCTTCACTTTGGAGGTCGGACCACCCCCCTCCCCTTCACCTGACGGACAAAAAAATTTTTTGAAGGTGAGGAATTACTGCACAATTACAAAAATATCAGTGAACAAATGCATTTTTAGAAGGATCGAACTCGAACAGAATCTTATAAAAATGATTGACCGACAATAACATGGGCAGCGGACAATGTCTGTTATTTTAGAGGCCTGAAAGGCGCTGATGGACAGTTTTACCTGGAGAATATTGATGTGAATGATGTTGATAAAGGACCTTGCATTGATCATGAATTTTAATTTTTTTTGCAACTAAATCTTTATGTCGGTATTTATGTAGTACAATAAAAGAATTTGTTGTTCATTTGTGTTCGCTTAAAGCATGATAAAGATATAGAGTCCAGAACAATGATAAAAATCGTACAAACGATGTCAGGAGAAATTTTTAGGGCAGTACAGTTGCAGTCGCAATGTTGGCCATATTTAAGAAAAGTCAATTTTTGAGTCAGTATAACTTGAGTAAGTTGTAGAATGTCATCTTGCGAGAGTATAGGCGTTACTGAGGAACCTTTCCTCTATCACATAGAAAAAAAAGTAGATCCTAAAAAGTATTCCTCTTAGAGTTATGGAGTCGCAAATAGAGCAGAAATCACGCCTTCAAAAATCGATTTTTCGCAAATAGCTTGTGTGTATGTGAACGAAATTGAGTGGGAAGGGTATAGATAGATTCTACTCATCAAGAGCTCTCTATTGATATATTGCATGTGGGGGTCCTATGTTTTTCAAGCCCTGCGAGGGGGGGGGGGTGATCGGCCTCAGTTCAGAGTGATCACCCCCCCCGCCACCTTTATGCATTGGAAAGGCGCCGGCAGGTGATCACCCTGAACTGAGCCCGATCACCCCCCTCCCCGCAACCTAGAAGCATCAAACCCTCACATGTTATATATCATTCGAAAGCTCTTGAGGAGACGAATCCATCTATACTATTCCGTTTTGATTTTTTTACTTATATAAAAGTTATATTAAAAAAATCGATTTTTGATGGGTTTTTTTGCAGCTTCATATCTCGGCGACGGGAGCATTTCATGCTTCAATTTTTCCTGCATCTTACAGAGGGGGGTTTACTGAGTCTTACCTATACCCTCGCAGAAAGATCGGATATACTGAAGGAGAGTTACAGCAAGGAATAAAAGGCGCTTGAAAAACACAGGTAAATTTGGAATTTGAGTCAGTCGCTCCCGTGGAATCTCTTTGCGAGGGTATAGGTAAAACTAAATGGACTTCCCTCTTGAAGAGGCAAAAAAAAATTAAATTATGAAATGCCCCCACCGTGGAGATATGGGGCTCTGACGTGAAGGGGGGGGGGTACTGTTGGACACCTTGGAAACTATCTCACCTGGCAAAGATATTGAACCTCACAGATTATATATCGTTGTATAGCTTTTGAAGGCCAGAATCCGAATCTAGCTCAAAATTGGCTTTAGCCCATTTATACAAGAGGTATACTGGAGGGCGATCTACTGCAAGTTACACAAGTTAGAAAAAGTGACCTTGCTCAAATATCGTCAACATCGTAGCTTCAACTTTACTGCCCTAGGGAATTTCTCCCAACATCAGTTACACTAGTCTTATCACTGTGCTACACTGTGTATGTTATTCTGCTTTAACACGTTGACGACGGTGTCGCGCAATGGTGCGCGACAGGCAGTCTGTCCCTGTGGACGATGTCGCGCAATGGTGCGCGACACCCTAAACATCAGTTTTAATGTGCACAATGGTCCCAATTTGTGTTCATATAATCAAGTTAGGCTCGAAAGTATTTCATGTTGGCCCCGCCCCTTTTTGGCAAACTCCGCCCACTCCATTGCCCTCTACAGAAAACTTTCTTCGTTTTCAAGTCTCATAGAAAAGCTCGTAGATGACAGGGGAACCTCAAATAATCTTGATTTTGACCCCACCCCCCGTAATGCAGGCTCCACCCCCTCTGTGGCAAGCTCCGCCCACTTTTCAAAAATGCCGGAATTTGCACTAATTCATTGATTTTGAGCAACTGCCTGCATTTTTGAGAAGTGGGCGGGGCTTGCCAAAAGTGGGCGGAGCTGCCCCGCCCACTTGCATCTGTGTATCTCACGCATAGATGCATGCATATATATGTGCAGCCGGCTGTGAAAATGCCCGGAAACGGTTCGTCCACAGGGACAGACCTTCAAAAAATGGCTCGTCGTCAACGTGTTAAGTGGACACAGTTGAGCAACAATTTTTTTATTGTAGTCCATAGATACCGACTTACGGATTTATTGACAACAATAGTTCCTAATAATCGAGGAGCCTCCTATTAACATTATCCACATTTGTAAGTTCCGGACTTCATTCAGCACCTTCCAACCTTGAGTATCTGCCATTGTCCATTGCAATTTTCGGTCGAAAGCACATTACAACATTACACGTTCCACCCACCTGAACATGCATTTTCTCACCGAAAATGGTTATGAATGAAATGATATTCATATAAATAGAAAACAAAGTACTTGTAAACATTTCACCAAAATCTATTTTAGAAAATTTGATCATTTATACTGGATAATTTTATAATATTTACCTTTTTTTTCACCAATTTTTCAATCCTTCCCCGGTCAACACTTGAAATTTTTCAGTTCCCCCCCCCGGTCGACGCCGGCACTTTACAGACACCCTTCACTTTTGAGAGTCAAAATCAGCTGCGACACCCTTCACCTTGGAGGGACCCCGCTCACCCCATCGCACCTATGGTTACGAGGGGAATATTTCAGCCATTACTGCACTACCTGAGCTGCCGCTTGGGCAGTGCCTTAGTTAGGGCCCCAAAAGTACTTTCCACGTAAAAGCCCCATAAGTCCAGATCTGCCTGGACGCTGCCTTTAAGACGCAGAGTCTTTGTGGGACATCTTGATTGTAAGCGATATGCGCACTCTGGGTTACCGATTAAAGGCGTTCCAGTCGCCAAGGCGTTCCGATCGCTACTTCTGAAGCGATTTTCTCGCCTCAGAAGCAAACTGGGGCATTGCCAGTTAGGCAGGAGTTTTGCCAGGACAGCAAGACAAAGTCCCGGCTGGGTCATATCGAAGCTGTCCTGAGTTGTCGCGCCTTCAATGTAAATGGAAGTACAGGGGCTCAACGTGGGGGCTGACACGGCCGTAGCACGGCGCTAGAGCGGCGGTGGCACTGGGCAACTCTGGACGCAGTTAAAGAAAATTACAGATCATGCATCGGTCCAGTGCTACTTTTCTAAAGTCTTGCAGAATGTTCACTTTCAGCTACACCGGTCTATTTCTCCAAAATACGTTCATGGACCCACTTATCTTACACATGCTTCTAAATTGCTTTCTTGATATTAGTCTTACACGCCTCATGACTCGCTTTCTTAATGTCCAGTACAAGATTAATATTCCTATGTTTTCTACAACGCTAAAGAAGATTATAGGTAGTTGGCATATGTTTGAAAGGACTCTACGATGATGGAGGAAGCAAGTTCGAGCCGCGACGTAATAGTTATTCCGCCCGGAAAACAGCTACGGTTTCGATGTAAGTTTGAAGGGTGCCTGAAGAAAACGAGTCTTTCCATTGTTTCTGTAATGGATCATGTCGCAGCACATTTCGCTCGACAAGAAGGGTGAGCAAGCTTTCCTGCATTGAATTTTATATCACAGTATCACATTTACAGCTCAGATCGCATTTTCAATTACTACTGCAGAAAGTGCGGAGTACGTTTTTTCTTGAAAGGGATGTGTTTGAGATGTAAATGCAACGCAAGAGGCGATGGAGAGGTTGCTATAGAAGTTGAGTTTTCCACATCACTACTGCTTACGCTTTAGCAGTTCATATCGCTCAAAAGTGGGATCACTCTCGAAGACATGAAGCGAGAAACGAGCTTTTTTGCGTTTGCACATAAATGGATAGCACCTGTGCTGGATGACATGCCGGGTGCGCCACCCGCGAGTTCGGTTGGACCTCAAACATCAGCGAGCTTGGATGAAGTTGTCAAGGAACACGGACCTGTTCCAATTCCTCAAGGTATCCACTTATCGTACTATAGTTGATTGATGTCACTTCGAAAATATTCCTTATGCGGCGTGCAAAGTTGCCCGTGTTTTCTTGCACTGCCTGCCGTGCTAGCGCCATGCCGACCTCACGTGGACCCTTCTTGTACTTATCATTCCAGCTGGCGCTAGCATGGCGGTAGCGCGGGCAACTCTAGATGCGAGTTCATGTGCTATGTTAATAAGCGGTGTAATGATTTTTCTAAAGGGTCGGGCATACTTCACGCGATTTCAGGCGCACGCGATTTGGCAATTTTCCAATTGTCCTTAACTCACCGTAAACACATTTCGGTGCTATTCCACATTAGGTGACCCAAAAAGTGATGAAATTCGCTAAAACTTCGTCTAGAGGGGTTATTTGATGCGCTGAACACGAATATGTTGTTTATTTCGCGCGGTAGCGCTCCATTCGGTGGAGATACGGCGGGGTTACGGTAGGGCTTCAAAATCACGAATTTGCCCGAAACTTCGTTTAGAGGGGTTATTTAGCATGCTGTACACGAATGTGATGTTTGTTTCGCCAGCGCCATCTGGTGGAGTTACGGTAGACTTTCGGGCAAATTCGTGTTTAGCCCTTACCGTAATCATACCGTAACTCCACCGGATGGCGTTACCACACGAAAGAAACATCATATTCGTGATCAGCACGCTAAATAACTTCCATAAACGAAGTTTTGGGCAAATCCGTAACTTTGACCCACCTACCGTAATCCCACTATAACTCCACCTGATGGGTTGTTTCAGACTGCCGCACTGACCGCAGCAGACTGCAGCAGACTGCAGCAGACTGCAGCTGACCGCACTGACCGCAGCTGACTGCAGCAGACTGCAGCACAATATTACTTCTTCAGCCATCGGCCGTCTTACAGTATTTTACGCGTGAAATATATTGTGCTCGGTGCATGTCCAGAATGCTTGTTATGTATTTCACGCCTTCTCAGATTTGGCGTATCATTCCGAACGGTGACTGGAGAAGTATTTTTTGTTCTATCTTTCTTAAGTTCGCAGTTCGGGCAGCAAGAGATATGATGGGAACGCACCTCTTCTAAACATCTCCCACCATTTATCAGATGACTTCAAGTCAGCGTCTATTGCTTATTCGAACTCTGATCATACATAGCGCTTGGAGCTAAAGGAGATGTTGATGTGATTCTGATTCTCAATACGGAATCTTGTCGAATAGTTGGCACATCTATAACTTTTGTGGCAAAACAAACGAAGCACAAGGGAACTTCTGCTTTTTGTGGAAGCACACAGATAACAAGTTTGTCGCCTGATATGGCTGTCTGATGGATTCTTCCAGTCAATGTTCCTTAAGCTCCCTGTCACGAACTTAGTCGTTGTGTGAAAGGGAAAGCAGCTTTTGATATACAGTCTGTTTTTTGAGAAATAACAAGAGGTGGACTGTATATCAGGCTACTTATGGAGTAAGAACTAGCTGTGGGTAAGTATCGTAAGTTTGTTTTGACTTCAATAGCTTCATCGTTCGAGGCATTACTGCGTCAGTTTTGGCACAATACTTTGGTCATAGCAGAGCGTTCATTCAGCTTATCACCTAGTCTACCAATTTTGCGTTTGTATAGCCTTCGTTTCATGTACTGACGGGTTAAAAAACCTGTTACCTCATATAGAAGTATATGCATATACTTCACATCCCAAGTAACTTGAACAGCTCTGCTGTCACGCAGCCAAGGAGAGTACTTTCAGTGGCATGATCGAGGGCTTTTTACGCATGCAGTATAATGAGTAGAAGGTTTTTCCTTAAGCAATAGCTGGCAAAGCACAACCTGTCTTCTTTGACACAATGGAAGACTTTGGCTCTTCGTGAACTGGGTGACTAGTCCATCTTCTCTTAGCTTCAAATCACCTTGAAGGCACTCATACACACCGTTCAACTTGGCTACTTGTAGAAACAAGTTTTTGATCTTGTTGGTAGAGGATTCGCAGCACCGCGCAAATGGATACCATTGAGTGCAAGCATCACTTTTGTCTTTTACATCAATAGAGTATAGTCATAAAATGAAATGAACGCCGTGTGGAGGCGGAGACGTTAAGCGGAAGATATCAGACGTGCACCTAAGATGGCGTCGTTGGGTAGTAGTAACACAGGCTCTGAAAAAAATCGCATTTGAACTCAGCATCGCAAACTTTTCGCTCTACTACGAAGATGGAGGATGAAGAAAGTCTTAGAGTTTGGCCACACTCATATGTTTTCATGTTCATCCACTTGCGTGGGATACCGTGCTCTCTGAGAGCAGATCTTGTTCGGGCAAAGTGCAGTATTCTGCGAGCGGCGATCTCTTCTTTTTTTTCGAATGAAATCGGGCCAACTGGCCAGACTTCTACAATTGTGATATATGGTTAAGAGTACATCTATACTGTCTACATTATAAAACTACGTTATCATTCACAAAGGATATGAGAACTTGGAAGTATTTACTTCCTGTTTTCTTCCATTCATCTTAGCGCGAAAAATGCTTACGAAAACAAAAACCTGGCGGAAGTTACTGTCATTTTCTGTAGAGATTCCCTACGTTAGACACTTCCGTGCATGGCATCTCCTCCATAAAGAACTGTTTTCGTAGATTGACTGCCTTCGCTTACTTCAGCTTATTCGTGCAAAAGCCAGGGAAGGCGACACAATACGGACTCAAAAAGCATTGCTATTCATACCACAATAGGATGAATTATCGAACTGTGTGTTTGAGTGAACTTAGAAGAAGTTAGAAAGGAAAATACCCCCTCAGCCAACGTTCCGCATACGCAAATGTGAGAAAAAGGCGTGAAATACATAACAGGCATTCTGGACTTGCACCGAGCACATTATATTTCGCGCGTAAAATACTGTAAGACGGCCGAACGATGGCTGAAGAAGTAATATTGTGACTGCAGCAGACTGCAGCTGACCGCACTAACCGCAGGCTGCACAGATCGCTGCATACTTTCGTAAAAGTGGAGAGGATGAATAATTGTAGCGTAAACAGTCTCTTAACAATATATGCTCCAAAAGACAACACAAGAGCGAGAGTAAAATAGGTATGTGCAATGACAGAAGGAATCAGAACAAATATGAGCATATTAAAGAAGAACAATCACCAAAATTTAATTAAAAAGAGTAAGTTAGAACCTGTAAACTTTCTTCTAGGCGTAAAGCACGGTGTTTTGAAGTATTCGCAATTGTTTTCTCTTTTACAAAAAGATGCGGAGATCTGTGCGGCCGTTGCGGACAGTGCAGTCAGCTGCAGTCTGCTGCGGTCAGTGCAGTCAGTTGCAGTCTGCTGCGATCAGTGCGGCAGTATGAAACAACCCGATGGTGCGGTAGCGCGAAATTAACACCATATTCGTGTTCAGCGTACCAAATACCCTCCTTAGACGAAGTTTTAGCGACAGGATTTTGATGTTTTGGG
This sequence comes from Cylicocyclus nassatus, assembly GCA_958299035.1. NCBI lineage: Eukaryota > Metazoa > Nematoda > Chromadorea > Rhabditida > Strongylidae > Cylicocyclus > Cylicocyclus nassatus. The sequence continues at coordinate 46,000,152 of CATQJL010000223.1, read as the reverse complement.
TTCAACTAATGTGGAAAAGTACCCACATTTCAAATGTTCAGAAGATAGTGCATTTTATCAATCCACGTAAGTAATACACAATATGCATGTGCAGTTTGCTAGTGTTGGATCTGAAAACTTCTGCCGAATTGTCAAATAGCGTCGCGACTGAAATCGCGTGAAGTATGCCCGGTCCTCAATGGTATCTCTTGCTTTAGGCCTCGGACAAAGTTCACGCGATTTCATCCAACTGTAACAATATGTCAAGTTTTTTCCAACACGACTAATCGTGACTAACTATCATGACGGAAATATGAGAAGATCGGCGCAATGAACTCGTAACACTTGTCTTGCAGCGATGAATCGCGACCATGAATGCGTGAACTCTGCCCGAGGCCTTAAAAAGATAAGATCGACGACTAGGGTTTTATTTGGAGGAGGGGACAAAAAAACGCTTTTAGATGAAAAGGCGTAGCGTTGGCGACTTCCGAGAAAGTATTAGAGAGTTGGCTTCGGGCATACTGTCTTGTCAATGATGTGCTCCTTTTCCGATCAGCTCAAGCGCAACGCTAGAGCAACGTGTTGCGTTCGCGGGCGTATCGCTCGCCTGCGTAGTTGCTATGGAAAATATACATACACGCAATCTGGTCGCGAAGCGATTTGGCATATCCAGTTGTTTACGACGCATGGTAAGCGGATTCTGAATATATAGAAGACTAGCTGGCTTACCAGGCTCCGCCGTATGTTCCGAATAGAAAATTCCATTTCTTAACCGATCCGGACCAAACTTGGCACACATACACTTCGGGCCCCGGCGGGTGTCATAGGCTACTTTTCGTCATCGATCGATATCGATTTTATTGATTTTTTGCAACATTTGAGCAGGGTGCTGGAATTTGGCAGAGGGGTGTAATCGAGCATGCTGATCACCCCCACGGGCATGCTGATCACCTCCACGAGGGTGATCAGCATGCTCGATTACACCCCTCTGCCAAATTTCAGCCCCCTAGCTCAAAGTTTGCAAAAAATCGATAAAATCGATAAAAGTAATGCACGGTTTCGAAAACTAATACTGTATTCGTAATCAGCATGCTCGATTACACCCCTCTGCCAACTCCCAGCCCCGTAGCTCAAATTTTGCAAAAAATCGATAAAATCGACATCGATCGATAACGAAAAGTGGACTGTGACACCCGCCGGGGCCCGAAGGGTATGTGTGCCAAGTTTGGTCCGGATCGGTTAAGAAATGGAATTTTCTATTCGGAACATACGGCGGAGCCGGGTAAGCCAGCTAGTCAATAATATAATAATAATCGGTAACAATCAATCCGTTGTGGCGAAAAATGCATCGCCGGATTGTTTAGGTTACAGATTTGGTTGGCCTAAGAGGTTTTCAACGTTCTGAACACTAAAATGGTACGATATTCAAGAATTATATCGATTCAGAATGTTTTTTGTTATATTAGGTACCTCAAAATTCGCTTTTTTCGCTTTTTCATCGTTATGTTTTGTTGTGGATTTCCCTACTGACTTTTACGTCAAAAGGGACTTCGTAAATTTTCGCAACATAGGGGACTTCGTTTCCAAAAATGCTCCTAACACTCGCGTGCCGAGCCCTGACATGCTCGCTTTGGAGCAGTGGCAAAATGCTCGGATTATAGTGGGGATGTAGATAAACAAACACATATCGGGGCGATAATGATACTCGTGCCTTAATAGGTCATGCTCATGGCACGTTTACAGTACTTCGACAAGAGTGAGAATAGTAATGAAAGGTGCCGACATTATCGGCACACAAGCGTCTAGTTTTTGGTGAGAAATAAGCCTTGCTATCTAGTGCAAGGAATAGTCAAAGGAATTGATTACCGCGATCAAAAACACTAATGAAAATGAGTTTTTGAAGATTCTGAAGACTTTTTTGATTGCAATCAATTTCTGACCAGGGAGCGATAGAGATACTTGGTCGAAGTGCATTTCCACATAAAATGTAAACTGTCCTGCAGAGTATGAAACGCTGTTTCTAAATTGCTTGGTATCTGCAAAGCGCTTCTGGGAGAAGAGTTATGAAATTTCTTGACGCAAAAGTTTCAAGCAAAGCTACAATAAAATCATTTAGAGCTGAGTCTGAGCTCAAATGGGGCCATGATTACTGCCAGGGCTCTCAAGCATTAATACCTTCAGTTTAATAAACTTATGCTAGTCTCCTCTCGAGGTTGGAAAGATCTCAACACCAGTCTTTACCTTTGCCAATCCCTGAAATTTTTGCCTCATAAAATTCCCACAACTCTCATCCCAGAACCGCTTTGCAGATACGGTAAGCAGATTTGGAATCACCGTTCCATGTTCTGTAAGACAGCTGGAAATCCACTTCGTAATCTTCAAAAAATATGTCCATGGAAAATGCAATCCTTATAATTGCAATAAGAAAGGCTGGTTTAATATTATAGGTCTTAGCTTCAGTTGTTAAACTTCTGTCTTTGGGGCAAAACACTATTTTAAGTACTCTTATCTTTTTCTGTGTGAAGACAGGCTGAGAGATTTGTTCTGCGTCTCTGACTTTGGCAAGAAACAGACACTTTTTGCCAAAAGAAGATAAATCTAGATTACAACAGAGGTTTCTTTCTGCATACACAGAGTTTTCAATATGTAAGTTTGCGTTTGCTGGTAAATAAATGAACTGACCCTGTATCGTGAAACTTGATTCGCGAAAGCTTTCAGAACAGAAGAGCTATTCATGTCCAGAGCCAAATTCAAAATCGTCGTTCTATCTGCTTTAGAAATCATGAAAGTGGGTGGTGGCAAATGTAATAGTATAATTCTTCAGGAGTTACGACGAACTCATTTGCAAAATTTGACTTGAATGCGGCATATACTGAAAAAGTAGTTGCGTTACGAGATTAAGCTCAAGGATTATTGGGATACCCTATAAAAAAATTAAATTTCACGATGATTTTTGTTCAATGTTCTACAGGAAGAGTTCGAGTGGCATCGCGAACACCGCTGCATTATCCGCAAGGGGTGCAATACTATGATGATGAAGAAAAGCTGCAGTTAGTTTTTTTTTCTTTTTAAAGTTGAGCTGGATCTGAGCTATTGGAATTGTGCAGTGCAAAATAAATAGTTGAGCAGGATGCTACCTCTCTTCAGGTTACCCGGAAACTGTCCTCCTTTGCCTCAGAATCGCAGTGGTAGATCTGCGTCGAACTTCGTAAAAGAGGGGTATGTTAGTTTCTCTTACGCAAAGGATGTCTCAAAATGATTAGTCTCCTGTGAAGCTGTTGTTTACAGAAATTCAGTCATCCGCATGAATGAAGATGGCGAAAATCGAGCGGTGAAAAAATGGAATAGTTCTGTGCGCAAACCGCATTTGTTCAATAACGATCTCTCACGCTCGGAAGTTTTGTCCAATCAACCCAGTGCCCATCCTTCTACATCCAATTGCGAGGCTCAGCCACAGAGACCACTGCAGGGTTGCAAAACTGTAAAATATGGCATTAATAATGTCAGTCATAGGGCGATTTTGTAGAGATTGTCGTGAAAGTGGAGGAAGAACAGCATAGCGAACCGTGCTCAAGGGCTGAGGTGTCTTCTCCCGATCTGGCCGCGAATATCACTACATTCTCGTCGTATGCGGCTACAGCTGCTCATACAAATCAAGCTTCTCCATCACCGCCGTCTGCTCAGAATTTACCATTTTTGCTGGACGTTCATGGAAACACTATTAACGGTGTGAATTCCAGACTACTAGAATTCCAATACTTTTGAGTTTGCTTACGATAAATCGTCATAAGAATCATATTCAGACCATCATCGTGTTTTGCTTCCTCCGCCGCCTCCACCTCCACCATTAGATGCGAAGGAGTCCGCTTCACAGTCCAAATCCGAGCATTCTTCAACGACAGCTCAATGTGATAAGAGTTTGTTTGGTCCCTTCTTATAGCTTAGCAGACTTCATACCTCGCCGGCAGCCGCCGCTAGCAGCCCGTAGTAGCGCGTAGCCGCCGCTGGCCGCTTTTGTTCATAGAAGCATGAAATCATCCAGTTCTTACTACTTTAACACTTTCGGACCAGTGCTGCACATGGTGCACAGCACGCGCCTTTCAAGGATCTTTTTAGTGTTTGCAGGAAGTTTTCTTCTTGTCCAAGGTTATCAAGTCAAAGGCCTAAGCTTCTCCTTTTCAAATGACTCTACAAGGCTGTGCCGCCGATATTTGTTTAGGAGATATGAGGACAACTCGAGCAACAGTTGCAACGAAGTGCGACAACGCGAACGACGCATGCGACGTCGCAACTTTTCTTTGCTTCGAATTCAAAGAGAAAAACCGTAGTTCCAATAATGATGTGTATCGCGTACAACATACATACTTTTGGATACAATCAGGAACTGATTGTGAGTTCTTGTTCCTATCTTTCAGGAGAGCACAGAAGTCCTTCTCAGGCGACAAAATTCAAACACTTCGAATTCACTCAGAACCTTGGGTATGAATCTTATCTGACATGCTGATTACAGATGTAGCATGCAGTATACAAATTAAGGCCTCTTTCTTGGCTAACGGCTGAAAGTACCCTCTTTTTGCCGCGCGCGACTTCGCGGTCCGAAACGTGTTAAAGGCAGCGCCCGGGTAGATATGAAACTTTTGCATACAGGAGCTTCCGCTCTGGTAAAGCCCTTGCCCAACTGGCAGCACACTAATTTGCTTCTGAAGCGAGAAAACCGCTTCAGAAGTGGCGACAGGAACGCCCCGGCGACATGCCCGCCCCTCAATCGATAGCCAGAGTACGCGTATGTCGCACACAGTCAAGGCGCAGGGTCCCACCACGACTCTGCGTCTTAACCTCGGCGGCAAGCTTCCATATTCAAAATAAACAGCCTCTGGAATAGCCCATTTTCGACGTTTTCGTACTCTGCAAGCTGCATTTTCGCAATCAGCGGGAAGAATAAGCCCAGGTAAGCGAAAAAAAGTTTTGTTCGAAATTTTGCCTGGACGCTGCCTTTAAGTCATCCGCCCACACCTTCCATCTTCCACGCTTTTGTGCTCTTCCCACATTATGGAGGTATTCAAGATAAGCACCGATAGCCAAGGAAAAAATCGAAGCAGAACCATACTCAAAAATAAACAAATAGCACACCGCCTGCAGAAACTGGACGCATCCGAAGTCAGAGGAATTCACACCGCGAAGAAACTTTGACAAACTATGGTTTAACTGTGAGAGAGGAATTGAGAAGTAAGATATATAAGATCGAAGCATACCGAAGGCAACAGGAAGAAAAAAAGCTTGGAAGATGGAAAGTGTGGGCGGGTTCGCTCAAAGTATTAAGAATACGATGATTTCGCGCTTCTGTGAACAAAAGCGGCCAGAGGTGGCTACGGGCTGCTGGCGGCGGCTGCCATCCATGGTGATCTTTTTGTTCAGATGCTAAGAAACGTTCTGCTACAACGGTTCGAATGCTCAATAAAAAGAGCAGACAAGATGGGCTTCGGGAGGAGAATCCTTCTTCTCCGCGCTTGTCGCGACGGCAGTCGCGTAGTCCTCGAATTCATGGCTCGAAGACCCCAACCCACGAACAGGTAAAGGTTAGTCCTAGATAGGATAATGTCCTTGCGAATACCGAACCCTCATTATCATTGAAATGTGCATGCAAAGAAGTCGAAAACCGCTTACGCGTTGCATTCGCTCACACTTGTGGGGTACTGACGGACGAAGGCGCATGACTCGGGAGCGAAAACCTGGTTGTATAATCGCAGAGCGAAGAGGGTCAGGTTTAGGTGAAGATACGCGCGTTCGCGCCCACTCAACTACCCTAACTTCAAATATGGGATGCACTTTTTCTAGAAATTTCAACTAGTCGCTCAGCTGCCTCGCTTTGTTTCGGAAAACGGAACTTTTGCCGCACGATACCCTCAGGCAATACGCAACATCGTATAGGGTCCTTTGGTTGCGAAATGTTCTAGTGTGTTCAGACTGGTCGAATTTAGGAAAGGGACAATTGCGTCCTGTACTCGTGAAATTAGAATAATACTGCTCAAGCGCCTTCGTCCTGCCGTAGCCTTCACCTATATAGGGCCTGCTCCTTATGGTTATCCGCTTTTGTCCGGAAAGCCTCCATTGACGTGGATAGTGTGCCGTTTTAAAACTCACGACAAAGATTTCTGAGCACTTGCGCATCATGCAAATCAGCGATTTTCAAAAGAACTTTCCTTAAAATTCGAAATCTTGTAAGAAATTCTTCCGCTGCTGGGCATGTGGCTGAGTTTGACAAGGAAAGGATACTTTGTCGAAGTGGCGTTTTATTATGAAATGGATACTGTCTTATAAAGCTTAGGACGCTGATTCCGAATCTGCTTTCCATATCTGCAAAGCGCTTCTGGGAGGGAAGTTGGGGGAATTTCTTGGAGCAAAAATCCGAATGCGCGACTACCATAAATCATTCAAAGTGCCGTCTCGAGCGCGAATGGAGCTATAATCACTACCAGAGTGTTTTATGCAATACTACCTTCAATCTGATAAACACTTGTCAGTGATTACTCCTTTCAAGCACCGGAAAGATCTTAACACCTGCTTTTACCTTAGCCAAACCATTGAATTTTTACCAATAAAAATTCCCAGAACTCCCCTTTCAAAAATGCTTTGCAGATAAGAAAAGCAGATTTGGAATTAGCGTTCCATGCTCTATAAGACGGTATATATTTTATGTGGAAACCCACTTCTACCAAATATCCTTCCCTTGTGAGTTTAAGCTTGTTCTGTCTGCATGCTGTTAATCTGTCAAACTTCCTCTCGCTTACGAAGTAGTCTGGTCAAAGTTCGTGGCAGATTGCTGGAAACGCTGTAAATAGTGTAAGGAACTTACGTCCACTGAGTTCTTGATCGCGACAAATAGCTTGGACGCACTTAGCATTTGAGTTTTTTTGCATTCTATTTGCAGCGAAAATTCTCGGAATTTAAAACTTAGAGTAAACAGTAGCATGGCAGCACAAGGCTTTTGAGGGGACAGAACCTTTTTTAAATAAGAGGCGTGGCCTACCAAGCCCCAGAATTTGGGATGCTTTTCAAAATTTTGGCAGTCTATAACCTTAAATGAAGAAGATATGCGGCGGTACCCATGCCTCCGAGAGATTTATTGAGCTGATCGAATTTCGATAGGATAATAGGAGCTTTGACAATTTCACAAGGCTTGTAGCACGAGCTCTTACTTGCAAAATTGTGAGCACTGTTTGGGAACTCTCCTTATATTACACTAGTTGGCAAACCTGGCTCCGCCTATCAATAATATATTTGTAATCAGCATGCTCGATTACCCCTCTGGGCCAACTCCCAGCCCTGTAGCTCAAATTTTGCAAAAAATCGATAAAATCGATATCGATCGACGAAAAGTAGCCTATGACACGCTCCCTGCCCCGAAATATGTGTGTGCCAAGTTTGGTCCCGATCGGTTCAGAAATAAAAATTTCTATTCCGCACATACGTACTGACAGACATACAGACAGACAGACAGACATTCAGCTTTACATATAAGACTAGCGACCCTACGGGTCGCTAGCAAGCGGGTAGGGCACACCCATAAATAAACATCTTTCATACCTATAATTTTCTCAAGTGAAATTTCAACTTATCAGTACATGTATTGCCACAACCGCTCAAAAGTAACATTTTCAGAGGTATTTTCAATGGGAGGAAAGTGGATCATATCGTGCTAAAATTTTGTCTTGCCCCAGTCATCGCTGTACAGCTTCCTTTCGCAATGTCACTCACGCACTCACGCTTACAATCTGGAGAGAAAAATCGGATTCACCCAAAGCAAAAGCTCCCAAAAGCGAGATTTTCGAAGATTTTCTCAGAATTTGGCGGAAAAGTGGAAGCATAGTGATTACTGAGGTCGAATGTGAGCGGATCAAATGGTATGCTTCTATAACTAACTGTGCAACAATGTCCAGCTCGCAATTTCAACACCCTTGGCACGCGCTTGCGTCTTTCAACACACCCATTGCAGAGCGTACCCTGCGTGTCGTGGCCTCTCGTTCGCGCTAGGGCCTCTGCGTCCTCTTGACCTCATGATCGCACCGTCGCGTCTCTACACAATAAGGCCCCGTTCGGAAACTGGCGTCTATTCAAAACACCCGCTGAAGCATACATGTGGGAGGACCATCCTCGCCGTCTCGTTTTTTGGGATCGGGTTTATATTATAGGAGAGGATTCTGATATTTGGAGGGTGTGCAGGATTCTCTAAAGGCTCGCCACTTCTTCTCCAGGTCCGCCCGTGAGATGTAATATTCATTTCGCGCTTATCTCGCACCTACGTCGCACCTACCTCGCACATTCCTGCATTAGTTCCCCTCCGGCCTTGTTTTTCCTGGCATTAATTAGAAAGGACAGCACATAGCGACGAGTTGATAATTCTCAAAAATGAAATTGCTGAAAAGAAAGTGCTTCCGATCGTGGCCATTGAGGATGTGGTAGGTGAGAGTAGGGTAAAAGCTGAGGTCTTCTCGAGGGCAAGGGTTAAGTCACAGATATTTTTGAAAATGTACAGCTCCGTATGACTGTTTGGAGTCATCTTTTTTGCATTTAAGCTGGCCGTTTGAACTATAATTAATCTTATGAGCGCTGACTCATCCACTCAGATAACCGCCGGGGGCAGGCGGCCATGCGAATTTTGAGCAAGCGCGCACCGGAAAAATAGTTCGTTGATTTTTTGCGGCCCGCTTGCAGAAATTTGGAAGAAAGTTGGCGAAATTAAAGACGAATGTTTGAAGAACAATCGCGGTTTCCTCATAGATTAGCTGCGGCGCAGTGGCCGCATTCTCGCGGACTTTCCGCGAGAATATGCAAAAATTTCGAGGGCCGCGCGGTCCTTTGTGGAGGACCGCGCAACCCCCAGGTACTTCCCGCTGGGAGAAAGTACCTCAAACTTGAGTAATTAAACCAATGGTGACAACTCTGCCACATAGAGTCTTACCCTCGACGTACGCCCGAAAATGCCTAAAAAGAGTTCGAGCGCTTGCTGAAAGTTTGGCCAGCGCTCGCTGAAAGAAATTATTTGCCGAGCGCTTGCAAAAAATGCTGTATTGCTGCCCGCTGGCAGAATATGCGACCGTAAAGGAAGTGCCGCTTGCTGAAGGTTTGGCCACGCCCCAAAATTCGGCTGACCGCCTGCAGAAAAGCGCGAGTTTGCGGACCGCCTGCCCCCGGCGATTATCTGAGCAGATGTTGTTTAACTACATTAGGTCTTCGAAAGACTTATCACTCAAAACTTTTGTTTGGTTCCTTCCTTATTGCTATGTTTGTTCAAATTTCTCTGTGCTCATCTTCTTTAAAAACAATGATTATAGATCCATTCATCTGTATTTTTCATATCTAATTTGTCCAAAAGAGCATTGTAAACTGATAAAACATTCAATTTGCGTTCGATACCCCTAATCTCATCTACCACATCTTCAATGCTCACGAAAGCATTTTTCTTGTCGATCGGCTTGTTTTGATGTCTGTTCTCACAATACTTTCATTCTTCTCATAAATTATCTACTCGCCTATATGCTGTCCTTTTCTAATTAATGCCAGGAGAAACAAGGCACTGTTTGGAGGGGAACTTATGCAGGAATGTGCGAGATAGGTGCGACGTAGGTGCGAGATAAGCACGAAGTGAATATTACCTCCCACGGGCGCGCCTGGAGAAGAAGCGGCGAGCCTTTGGAGGACCCTCTCAGACAATCGCCGGGGCAGGCGGGCACCGGAAAAATAGTTTGCTGATCTCTCGCACCCCGCTCGCGGATTTTTTGGAAAGCAATCAGGACTTTTCGGAAGACCGCTTGCTGAGTTCTCGATTCCTCAGAGATTCGACAATATATCTGCAAAAGATAAGAGCGAAAAAAATTCAACAGGTGGTCTCTCAAAAATCCGCTGACTCAGCGAGCGGTCTTCTGAAAGGTCCTGATTGCTTTCCAAAAAATCCGCGAGCGGGGTGCGAGAAATCAGCAATCTATTTTTCCGGTGCCCGCCTGCCCCCAGCGATTGTCTGAGCTGATGCGCCGCCCTGATATTTCAGTCGGGACCAAGAACACCAGATCCGCACATCTTATCGGACAGCTGTATTAGTCCTCAATTAGAGAATGAGACGACTGGTTATCCAGCACCAAGTAATGCACATCACACCACCGCTTACGCACCGCCTGTGTCTTTGGAGAGTAATGCCTCAAGCTCTGGTATATCTTCTCATTTACCCTCGTGCACCGCATCAACTATCTCTTTAACGTATTCCAGCACTTGAGATTCCTTTACCTGCTTCTCGAACCCTTGGCAGTGGCCCATCAACTTCAGCTGATATCAAAGAAGATGAAGAAGATGTGTACAATGGACCTCGAAATGTTCAGGAAAGTAGTGGTATAGTGAATGCTCCTGATGAGGAAGGAGAAATGTGAGTAGCTTCTACGCTTTTCTGTGGCGTTTGTTTTGCAAACGATTTATAGAGATCAGACGTCGAACAACCGGCCCGATGCGCTGCCTCCTCCGCCTTCATTCCCATTTCCGTTCTTTCCTCCGCCGTTTGTAAGTATCTTCATTAGTGTTGAACTAATTTACGTTCTGCTTCTAAGCCACCGCCACTTTACCCCTATATGATGCCTCGTCAGTTTCCGATGCCACCGCATCCTTTTCCCATATACAATCAGTTCGGTGAGTTTATTTTTGAGTTTTTCCTCTTGTCGTCACATTCAAAGATTTTTGCGGCTTCATTGAAGGCAAGAAACTGTTGCACCTGCTTGCCACGTCCTTAATGAGCTCATGTCCTTATCGCTAAACTTAGTGGCTAACTCGTTTTTCACACAATTCGTCTTGACTTTTATATTCCTCTACTAATGTCTTTCACGGTGCAGGACTGCCTCTTCAATCTGGAATGCCTTACCCCGAACCATTAGCACAAGGAACACCGCCACCCGGAGTGCCGCAGCCAAGACCAGCATCTGCGCCATCGCTGGGTATGCCACCCATCGCTTACCCCCATCCCTACCACCTAATGTACTACCGACCTTCATAAAAAACCCTTCTCTACTATCCGAGTACTTTCCCACTAATTTTCTGAATGCCAGACTTATTTTACGTGGTAGTCTGATAATATTCTGTAGAAGTTTTTGCTTTGATTTGGATCATGTGGTGTTCATGACTGCATCATGGCCAACCTGATACAGTCAAGTCATTTAAGATTTTTTCTTTTTTCCTCCGTTAGGTCACTTCGAAAGTCTTTTCGTCAAATAATTTTTACAATAAATGAATCTGCAAGGAAAATGGTAACGAAAGATGATTTTGCACATCGATGTCGCAGTAAAAAACTCTCTACATAAAATCATCATCAAAATTCTTGAAACATGCTTGTGATTTCTAAAAATCTGCTCTTCAAAGCGTGAACATTCCTTTATCCGATAATCATTTGCTGCTTCGCAAAAACTATATAAAAATGTAAAGAATAGGGAATTTCGAAAGAAGTTGAAAGTATAATCTCATAAATTTCTGCTTTGAGATCCTGGCCAAATTTTCATGAGAAGTGTAAGTCGAACGCAGCTAGATATTCTTCTGATTGGCTGCAGAATCTTATCCTTTTTTCTGAGTGAAGTAATAGTTGGACCTTTGATCTTGCCTCGAATGTTCTCAACTTTGTCTCACTTTATTTCCAGTGTTTTCGCATACTGGAGCAGATCCTGGCGTTGTTAGTTTTATGTGTTGAAGTATAGTTTGTCTTCAAGTATAGTTTGCAAAATAAATGAAGCTTCATTTTGATATGTCTTATTTTAGATAAGTGAAGTAGATTTTTCATATCTACAGAATAGACTCCGCGCGGTTAAAGGCAGCGTCTCGGCAGAATGAACCTACCTCAGATTTTGACACAGATGGATAGGAGGCCTTCCAAGTGAACCAAAACAGCAACTCCGCGCCGAAAATGTGAACTCTGCAAGCCAGGGGGCGTCTCAACCGCCGCTCCCCTTCCTCCTTTCGCTCCCCCAACACCTTGTTCGGACGAGTATGTTCTCCGCTAGAAAACGCGCCGTCACTCGTAGCTTCGTAGGGCAGAATTGTTCTAGCGCTCTCTACCTCCTTACTCTGCGTCTCTGACGGCAGAGAAAAACGGCTCACTCGTCCGCGCCTGTCTCAAGGGGGGTTTCAAAAGACGGGGTTTTCCCCATTTTCGCGCTAAGGGGAGTTCATGTCGTGATTCAGGGGGCCGGAATAGCCCCAAATCTGCCAAAACCCCGAAGTCGAAAGCCTGCCGAGCCGCTGCCTTTAAGGTACTTGGATATAGGCTGCCAAGCATTGCCACTTTATGGAACACAGGCTTTCATTAATATGTAAATATCTTGAAGGCACTTGCTAAGTACGAAATCGCTACTATCTAATCTCTTCTGAGCACAACCAACATGTGCATTTCATAATATTTTGGCTATGGTTTATCAGCAGGTTAGAATGTAGTTGGCGCATAAATTTTGTAACTAATTTCGTAACTTTTCTTCTTTTTTTTTTTTGACTGTTACGCATTCGTTTTTGGGCTTGATGTAGATTGGGTAGGCTCTAAATATGTGCAAACAGTTTAGTTTTTGGTAGCGAAGTGAAGATTTACGCATTTTTTTTTCGGAATGGGTCAAAATCCAAAGAGTCAGAAAGCCAAAAATAAAGTTGTTTCCACTCGGAAATCAAACACATCAAGTGTAAACTCTACTCAGATTGTTGATAGGAGAATCCTTAATGATCTATACAGTTTGTTGAAACGTTCGATTCAGACTGAGAACAGTGTTTTTGTTTTTCGGACCCTTTTAATTTTCGAATTTGTTCTGCTTTCAAAAAATGCGTGAATTTTCTCTCGCTACCAAAAATCAAACCTTTTGTGTACATTTGCAGCCTACTACTTAATTTAGATAACACCCAAAAATAAAGGTGTCACACTCAAAAAGAGAAAAATTACAAAATTAGTTGCAAAACTTACGTGCCAACCTATTAGTGATGCCGTGATTTTGTGCCTAGATCGTTGTCTAGTTCAAGGTTATTGCTTACAAATCATTTTGGTCTGTTATGGATTGACCTGTGTAATGAGTTCTTGCGCGTGTTTGATTCAATCTTTTTAGATGTGGTACTAGGTAAGAGTATGTGCTTTGAAAGCTCGAAAATGGTTATACTGTCACCTGGCTTGTATTTTCCAAATTCGAAATTTTAATATCCCTAAGGTTTTTGAAGGGAAATTTTGAGGGCTGAGAAAGACCGTGTGCAAAATTTCCTTTCCTATCTTTCGAAGGATATTATTTACCTTACCGATTTTGCACTTTTTGCCGTGGGGACAAACAGCAGTTGAAGAGGGGAAGGGGGGGGGGGGGGAGAGTGGGAAGAGGGGGAATGCTGAGGAAGGGGTGTGAGTTTTGTCATGCTATGGAACTGGGAGACGGAGCGGAGCACGAAATGTCATCTGGTCAATAATTCTGAATGAAATGAGAGAATCTGGAAAAAGACTTGTATATTATGTTCGTTACCAAATTCGAACGCTGATATACATAATTCGTTGTGTTTCAAATGTAAATTTTGATTGAGATTGAATCAGAATTCCAAAAAAGTCTGAAAATGCAACTTGTCAACTCAACTTAAAAGACATTCACACAAGACAGGTTTTTTTTCTTCAAAAAGAGTGCTTCCTATATCTGGTCTTATATTGCCGACTATTCGATTGAATTGTTATTCAGTATTTTTTGAGAACCAAATCAAGTTTCAAATCAAGGATCTGTTAATGTGGAATCTGCGTTATCAATAGCAACTGCGATAAATTATAATTTTATCTCATGAAGAAAGTATCAAAGTGAAGTGAGAATTGTCCTTACCGCGTCGGACATAACATATGCGTAATGCAGGATTCCGAGTACATAGAAAAATTTATGAAAGATAGATACAATACATTTTAATTACATGTTAACCTTCTGGTAATTAGAGCATATAATTATGACAAAAAGAAATGCACATGCAAGTTCTGTACAAAACGATTGATGCACTTAGTTCCCGTTGACAAGAGCAATTAGACCGTCTTTGTAGGCTCCAGAGCAGTCACCTTTGATCATATTCTCAAGGGAAGTTTTGTACATGGCCTGAAAAAAATTTCAACAGTTCTGTTTGTTGGCAAAGATAATTTACAGAAATATTTACGAATAGTAAATTCAATTGAAATAGTGCCCCTTGCGCTAGTGACAACATTTGTGCGAAAAAAGTCATGCTTGTGCTGCCGAAAACATGCTTGCCACTTGCGCAAAACATTGATCATCAAGGGCATATTCTTACACGCGCAAGTGCTGTCGGCAACGCAGGAGCATAAAACGTCAATTTTACTATCAAACTAAGCTTACCTGGAACTGTTGTCTGATGTCAGCCATGTCGTACTCGCATCGAGTGACCACAAGACGGATTAGGTCGCTGTCTCTAGTTCCCAGACCCTTAATAAAGATTGCATTATGATTCAATGTGTGTTCATAAACAGCTACCGTACCTTCATGCTCTCGTAGAGCAATTTAGCGAAGTATGCGGGTCGATTGCGAACCACAGCGACTAGAGCAAGCAGACCATCTCGAATATCACCAGAAAATTCGGACTCGATTGCTCTCTCGATTGAGTGCTTTGTAACCTAAAGAATATAACTCGTCGATTATTTTGCATGTCTCCTTCATGAAAAGCTGAAATGTACCTTCTCGTATTCAGCAAACACCAGCCGAAGTTGGTTGAAGTTCTGACTAGCGAGAATTTGATTGAAGCAACTTTCGTCGGTTCCAAGGCGACGTTCTCCAGCACTGTACAACCTTCGGGCATCCTGAAATTCGCTTATTTGCTAGGAAATTTCGAGCGGAACAGCACGGAGTGTTGGAATACCAACCTGGTTAGCTCTAAGCTGATCCGTGTAGTTGGACTCGTCTCTTCCACCAGCGCAAAGTGAAACAAGGAGGCGCTGCAATGATTTATTCAGCAATCATCGGAAGGTAGTAAACATTGCTGAGTGATTTATGTGGTGCTCAACATAGAGTCTGTTTCAATTGCAGTGTCCCCATTGCGCGCATCTAGGCATCCGCACGCAGGCTACTCGCGTGCTGATTCACAATAATTGAAGCCGTTCTAACTGCTCAGGCTGCATAAAGATTACTTGCGCAAGCGCCATGCGAAAGCGCACTAGCCCGTAGCGGGACGTCGGTCGATCAATACCGTGCATGCTCGATGTGGATCTGACACAGAGCTGGCACGACTCCGGCACACGGGCAACTCTGCACAATGTCTCAAGTCCGCGTAGGTCGAACAGAGACACTGCGACTGAGGTAGACTCTACAGAGATTGATGTATTTTACCTGGAAGTATCCACTGGTATCACCAATCAGATCAGATTCAAGCTCCCTACGATAAAGTTGCTTGTACACCGAGCGAATCTCAGCAATTTGTTGTGTTGTTCTTGATGTCATAATCTCAATCAGGACTGATTCTTTGGTGCCAAGTCCCTGAAATAAACAAATATAGAACCTTGTTTGAAAAACTGAACTCTCTAACGTACCTGTACAGCCTTATGTAATTGTTTAGCATCGTAAACCGCCGTAGGTTCCATCAGAGCAAGGATGAGATCTTCAAAATCACCAGAGAGTTCAGACTTGAGATCCTAAAGAAAAAATCAATATTGTTTATGAATTCGATGCAATGCTCCTATGCCAATGACTAATGCCCGCTTATTTTCCTCAATGCAGATGCAGCAAGACCTGTAATATTCTAAGAATTCACCCCACCACAACGAGAAAATTCTTGGATTACATGACTAACTCGATCCAAAAAAGAGACATAGAAGAGCAAGAGCAGAAAATTATTTAGTTACTTGACTCACCAGATTTCTTTATCATCTCAAACCTGTTCAACGATAATTAGCTGCTGCGTCCGAAAAAAATCAGCTATGCAGCAGGCGAGAAATAATCTAAGTACAATTGCTTTCTTCTCCTGATGGTACCCAGCGCGTGATTCATGTGCTATATAACTACATTTTTTCAAAAAAAAAAACAACCGGTATGAACACCTAATTTTTGCTTGCGGAGGAGGCATACATTACGCATACCTCTTCAAACAAAGATTAATTTTTACCATATAATTATAACAGTCTCGAAAGAAGATATGAAAATACTCGAAAACACTATGCACATCGTCTAACAAGTTTCAACTTCTTTCCCCTCTGATTATAAACAGTATGTCATCCAAAACGAGTTGAAGTAGGGGTATTGAATTATTAACCAAATGTGAAAAGCGTTTTGAAGTATGCTGTTCCAGAATGGATGAAATGCTACCCTACTAAACTATGAGAACATTTTCATAAGTTATAGAATCGTGATACGAAGAATATACGCTAGATTAATACCTCAGAGTAGAAGAACTGGAAGGTTTTTCACTGATAAAACTCTTGATCTTTCGTATTTCTGAAATTATTTATGTAATTCACAGAGTGTACCTAAACAACAAAAAAAGAAAGAAATTTTCAAAACTCTTCTTAACTCGAAATCCTCAGGAGGTAGACATTCAAAAACGCGTGGTATTGATTTGCAAATACGCATAATAATTTTTTGAAATTTACGGAAGTTCAAATTAGCTTCGAAAACTTTGATGTCATAAGTTTGCTAAAAGGTTGAAATGTATCACAGAAAAGTCTGGACCTCAGCTAACTCCATGCCTCTTCGTGAATTCTGTAGAAAACTCTCCCCCCCCCCCCCTCCCCCTTCCTCCCTCTTCCTCATCTCTCTTCCATTAGTACAGAGCAAAGTGTCAACGATCCCTCATAAACTCAAAATACTAGTCCTATCGCACAATCTGCATAAAATATGCCACCAAATAAGTAGTAGGCCGACAAAACAAGTTTCACAAATACTCTTGTACACGAGTACATGTTTTCACCACTAGAACGCATGACACCTAACTCTCTCACCTTTATCAAATCTTTTCCATACATCGTTTTGAAGGCTCTTGCGATTTCTTGCCTCTGCCAGTTCGTGCGTGCACAAAGAACGCTGACCACCTATAAAGAACATAAACCATAAAGAGTAATGGGATGTCATGATGAGAGTGTACAGACCTTGGAGTTGTTACAACCAAGACCTTTCATGGCTTTACGCAACGTTTCCGCATCTTGATTAGCGTTGAAGTTTGGATATGGACGAATCGACGGGGTACCGATCATTTCTGAAAAAGGAGACCTCAAAAGCATCCCCACGATGAGACTCTAAGAATTCGTACTAAAATCAGAAGATGGGGTTAATTCTTATTTACTTAAAGTAGATCATAAGAAAAGACTCCGATAATAGCTCAAAAAAGTCCCCGGACATCGCCCTCAAAGTTAGGAGCGTTATGGTCAAGGAGAAGTGAAATGTTGACGATTTTTTGATGAATTACAATAAAAAAAATTAATAGTACCACTTAAACCATGAAAAAGCCTGAAGATTTTTATATGATGGATGCGGTGGAGCAAGAGACATGCGTAATTCCCCCAAGTTTTCTTTTCGCATTTGCTAACCTTCTTAGAGAAAAAAAAGGAAAGAGATTTACTGCCGCAGATAACATCTGAGAAATTTTGAGGCATGAGCAAAAAGACAGTGGAATGCGAGCTACGGATACAATTTCAAGTAGTGTGTGTTTACCAACCTATAGCACAGAATTCTTGAGACAAGAGTTTAAATGCAACTACTTGCTGTACTCTTTTTAGGCGGCAAGGTAGATGAATATAATTGAAGTATGCCCAAAACTACCCTCCATGAAGTTCAGGGTCAATGCGCGCAACCGGTAGAGTGGTAAATCTATCAATAGATATGTCCTTGGTAAGGGAGGGGCACTCTAACCGGGATGAGCGAGAGAAGATCTTTAAAACAGCTGTCGCACACATTTGTAAACAAAAAAGGAGACAAAGGTGGCGCAAGCGCATTTTTGATGGGGAAGAAAGAGAAGAACATGTCATGTCTGACTTGACTGGCTGACAACCCGTTTTGTCGGCTGGACGGAGTGAACTGGCGCAGTAATTTGAAAGAGTTTGGGAGCCGAGACTACTGATAAAAAAACAGCAAGGGAAGAGCGCACAAATGCGTGATGAGTCACGGGGGCGGGCGCCTGCTCACGTCCCCTTGTGCGGTTTTATGAGTCAGACCTACGTCAGAGGCCATTAATGCCCCTCTTCATGGACCTGTTCACCTGCGCGGAGTGCGAGGAGTACAACTGAGAAATGATGATGACTAAGCGGACGAGACAGATGCGGTTGAGAAGCAGCAAATGCGCCAGGAATAACCGGATTTTACATCAGCAGGGGATACGAGCGGTCTTTGGTCGCTTTGACGCAATTCGGAGATCGATAAAAATGTTTTTTATGGCAACACTAACGGTGAGCGGACGTTGGTTGAGATTTAGGATGAAAGCGGCTGATTAAATTACAGCGCTGCATTTGTGAGAGCGAAGCTTTTTCTCATCAGAATAAAAACAGAACATGCAGCAAGGGAAAGTCTTCCATAAATTTCTTATGCGAACTTAAACAAGGAGAACATTTGCGGGAGCAAATCGGGAATTTTCTCAGCAACGATTGAAGTTGTAGCAGGAACTGAATTTCGTGAACATAGAAACTTCAAGAAGAAAAATGCAGTCAGGCTAACTTCATGTGTGAAACCTAATGTCATCTAATTTAGGTAAAATTCTCACAGTAGACTCGAACTTATAAGCTCATTCTGTGTTATCAATCTCTGTAGTAAAAAAACTTGATTTAGTAACTTGATTGCAGATTTTGACCTAAAGGTCTAAGCTGAATACAAATTGCATACAATATTCAAGCAAAATTTTCGCTTACAGGTGCTAGCAAAATTTGGCATTGTTTTATATATATCAAAAAAACTCATTTTTCAAATGTGTGACACTGCGTGTTAGATGTTCTTTGAGGAGAGAGGAGGAGGGGAAGGGAAAGAAAAACCAAAAATGCGTTGGATGTGATGAAGTTCGCAGAAACGAGAATACTTCATAATGTGTTGGGTGGAAACGTCATTTTCACTTGGAGGAAATCCATTCATGATTTCCTTGAAATAAATTTCCCCAGGCAAGAATAATTGTAGTTTTGCGTTACTCTTAGGCCTCCAAATTCCAATGCCCCTATGAAAAATCTAGACAGATAAGAAATGAAAGTGAATTTTGACAAGCGTAACAAATATTTTGCCTCAACACTTTCAGATACAATCACAGGTTCAGATATTTTCAAAACTGTTCCAAGGAATTTTCTAAACATATGAGATCAAGGGTTGCACGATAGATAGCAGCGAAAAAAAATCGGGCGGAAATAAAAGTTTAGTTCACACTCTCTTGCGCTTTGCTTCTGATGCTGAAAAAAAAGGAAAAAGCAAAAGTGTTTTCAGACTCTGAGAGAAAGTTAACATTAGAGGATTCCTCCCAGCACATGCAAAAACTGAAGTCATCATTACTCCAGGAGCGCAAGAGAGTGTAAAGAGGGATTGCGCCGTGTCCGCGAGCCATCAATGAGATGCGAGGGCCCCTGTGGAAGAGCGCGATGAGCCCCGCGTGCAAACAAGAGCCGCATAAAGGACAGCAAACTATCGATCAGATCTACGGGTCAAGGTAACGAAAAGAGCAATAAATAACGAAAACATGCGCAAAAATAGTACAACCAACCTGGTCTACCATATATACCCTGATGCGGGGGGCCCTGCTGATAGCCCATTCCTTGACCGAACTGTCCTTGGGGTGGATAACCACCATGTGGTGGTTGGTTATATCCCGGTTGTGGTGGATAGCCCATCCCGCCTTGTGGAGGAGGATAAGCACCAGCGTCTTGAAAGTGGTTAGTTGGTCCCTGAGGGGGATAGCCAAGATTAAAGCCAATTGGCGGTGCCGCACCTTGATTTGGCGTGTAGCCACCCGGTTGCGGCATTCCGGGGTATCCTCCTGGTTGCGAATCGTGTGGTGGGTACGGTCCCTGTGGGGGATAGCCTCCTGGAGGTGGATATCCCCCTTGCTGTGGAGGGTAACCTCCTGGAGCTGGAGGGTAACCCCCTTGTTGTGGAGGATAACCTCCTTGAGCGGGAGGATAACCTCCTGGGGCGGGTGGATAGCCCCCTGGGGCTGGAGAGTAGCCGCCCTGAGGGCCATAGGAGTTGTAGCCTGGACCAGACTGCTGCGGTTGATATCCGCCTTGGCTGTTATTGTAATAGCCCTGATTCATGCTATGTCCTTGATCGTTCTGGGAATTGTGCTGTGGCTCGGACGGTTGCTGTTGTTGACCTCGACCAGTGACTTGTCCGAGTTTATTCTCCTAGAAAAAGGCATAAATTTGTACTTACGTACAAATAGCGATTTAGTTAAAAAAAAAGCCAAACAGGAAAGGCTCAAGTAAATTAAGTGTGTGAGGCAAAGACGCAAATTATGATCATTCTATTATTAGGGGGGGGGAGGGTATAAATTATGAGCAACACAGGTCCTAATGATATCATTATTTATACAGAAAAAGAAAAATTGGCGCAGGTACTCGATAGCTTTCTCTGGTGCTACTGAATCGATGCGCTCTTCTCGCAGACGCTTATCCCGGTCAGATTTTTCCAAAGGAGCTAAGCAATTTTGCAGAAAAATATCAAGTTCTAATACAAATCACAGCGAAGGAATATTCCTTTTGAATGACAATTCATTCTCATTTTCGTTTTTTTTTGCGATTGGAGCGCACTGAGGCGTAAGTTTTGCACATATTGTTCAACTCTGAAACCAACATTTACTTTTATCATTTCACTTCATTTTTATAATCTTTGAACATTTGATGAGATGCTATTAATGTCTGACAATCATCCTACAAAGCAAAATTCTCAGTTCATTACCTATGTATTTTAACAACAAGCTGCCAAAATGAAAAATTTCAAAAGAAAAGCAGGGAGATTGTCATGCTATGCGAAAAGACGGAATGTTTTCTTCGGCGGTGATTCAAATGTATATAAATATGACGGAATGTTTTTGATGGCTGTGATTTGAGAGAAGAAAAATCAGTAAACACCAGATTCAGCTACATTTATAAATGGTGTTAAAATACCAGTTATGATCACAACTACCACATGTGTCGGACTGATAAGGGAATGAGAGCTTGAAAAAAGTGATGACCCACGTAGCAGCGTGAGGCAGATAAGAGAGTGATGAATTTAGAACGGGTCGTAAAAACGCAGCTGAGAAAACATTGCCGCCATATATGGCGGCAGGCATTGGGATTGGGAATAAATTTGGAAAAAGCAATATATGCGGGAAAACTCACCAGGACATCCTGGATTCCGGACATAACGAATTTCTTAAGCGACATCTTCTCTGGCAAACGAAGCGATGGATCGATCGGTTCGGTTGGATCGGGAGCTGAACAGTGGTGGTTAAATAGAACGAGGAGAGAGAGGATGAGTCACGACAACACGGGGCGGAACGCGGAGGAGACGAGACAAGGCAAAGATGTGCTCAAGTGCATCATGCCGGTGGATAAGGGTAAAAAATAAACACCCGAGACCTGGTATGAGTCATGGCGCTAGGAGGGTTAAGCCGAGGAACCCGAAAACGTATCAAGTGTCGCACCTGGTAAATGATAAACAAACGAATTTCGTCATGCTAGGGCTTAGCTGAGTTTTTCGTTTGCTTCTGTTGCGAAATGAGCTCGTGATTATTCAAGCTGAGAACTTGTGAGCTGAGTGTACTTGATGGGCTTCTTTTCCTCCTTAGTCAGCTCAAGATACGACAGTCTGTTTTGAGTCGCACTAGGCAACGAGGTAAGCATAGGTACATTTCAGCATACTATAAAATATTCATGACAAGACTTCTGTATAGTTCGCCTTGCGAAAAGTGCAGTAACCCACATCCAGCAAAAAAATTGGCTTGTTCATGTCAGATTATACCCCCAGATAGTAGTTACTGAAAATACTCAAAGTAACGCTATTCGGTTGTCCTATGAGTGCTGCATTTTGAAAATAATTCCTTCCATTTTGAATGAATTCTGCCACAAGATATATAAAATAAGAGTAAACGATCCATTTTTTAGCCTTGCTTGATACTATGATAATTTTGTTCGTTCGCTGTGACACTAAAAAGAAACGAAATCGTATTCTATTTTTCGTTATAACTGCTGGAAAGGCAATGAAAGCGCACTTCACTTTTTTTGATTTGTACCGTACTCTTTCTGATCAGGGATAATTCTTGCTGATCGTATGTCTTATCAAAAGTTATGTTTTTGAATTTTTTTTGCTCAATTTCTGATTACGTTATGAGAGAATCTTGATATGTACAATAAAACATTGTATTCAATATATAATGGCAATGGAATATCATAATTCAAATCCTTTTTTTGAAGGTTTCCAATAAATTTATCATAAATTGTTATTGCTAAAATCATGATACAACCTAGATCTGCCCCAGTATCCACGGACAGCGTAAAATTGCCATCTCCTAATGTAGAAAAAAAGAAATTGTGACGGCTCTGAGCATACTCGCAAAAGTTCCCTGTACTTCCGGAAACTTGTAGGAATTCGTAAAGATTTGAAACGAGAACGACTAGCACAAGACTGACAATGTAGTAATTTTGGCTAAATTCTGTCAACAGGCGCACGTCGGTTGTGCTGAATTATCGATGGATCAACAAGGATTAAAAGCCTTATTACTACAGCTAGACGATTATCGCTCTCTATCTATAACATTTGGGAGCAAAGATTGGAACATAAGTCTTCATGAGGACTTTGGAAAATCACTTTTTGCGATCTCGATTATATCAATAAATTCGATATAATAAGTTGTGTAATAAGTTCTATCCAATTTTTTCTTTTTATTTTTTCAAAATTTTGCACGATGTTTCGCAGAATGCAAAAACGAAAATAATCCGTTTTCGACAACCACATTACGTCGCCTTCCCAATAAGTCAGAATGGGTACGAAAAGCTCGAAGAACTGCTGCGCGTAAATAATGAACACTATGCCTTCTGCAGCGCGTAGGAGTGCCAGAAAGTTTCGAAAATCATTTCTGTTGTTTTAATGTTTTCGATGTATCAATTTTTGTTCTAATGCTAAAAAACTCTCACTTTTTCGCTCAGTTGGGGATTGACACCTTTCAAATGCCATATACATTTTGCAAAACACAATGCAAAATAATGAGGAAAAACCAAAAGACAAAATGGGACAGAACTATAACTATACAATCTAATAATTCAAAAGTGGATAAGTCTACTCCAGTGACAGTAACAAGAATCGCCCAGCATATCAGGTGGTAAAGGATAATGAAGACTGAAATTTGGTCACTAGAATGCCAAAAGGTTAATAAAATCTATTTGAGTTTGACTATGATTCTGTGAACTATCTTTTTGGACGAATCAATGAATACTTATAGCTTCATATTTGTTATTTGACCTTCTGAATTTGCTCGAATTGAGAACCTATGTTAACAATAAAACAGCGTAATTTAACTCAAAAAGTTGTCACCTAAATCAAAATGCTTTCCTCAAGCAAAAAGAGTTTCTCAAAATTCAAGTCTCATTTTCCAAGCTAACATCAATCGTGCGGCTTTCCAGTAATGATTCAGAGAGTCAGCTATCCGCTATTCCTTCAAAAAACATGACGAGAGAATCACGGAAAAAACTGCTCAACTGTTCGCCTCGTTTAATCTTTGACTGCAAACGCATCACATGAACAATATTTGTTCAACTATGCTATAGTGAACAAATAAGCAATGCTGGTTACTCTACTATACACTTTATTGAGTAGACCTTCTTTCAACATCAAAAAGTAGCATACAATACAGCTTATGTTGTCCTAAAAAAATCAATTCTTTGAAAAACCTCTACTTTCTGATTTAACGTTTGATTTCACTGGAACATATTTTTGTTGCTACTTTCTTGTCAAGAAATGCTTATACTACATTTATTTTGTGAAGCAAAGACCCTTGCTGCATAAAAAAAATAGCGGTATGTTCAACCATTCTGCAGCTCAGAAATAATTCGAAATAGGGAAAATGTACGTGATTTTTACCGAACGATATCGATTTGTTGTATTAGGTGTTTCTGCATTAGCCTCACACTGGGTGTATTCATACTATATGAAAATTTTGAAAAACTTCAATTGTACTTTAGGAACTACATACCTGACAGTGTATATGACAGTTTCACAAAAATAATTTGTAGGTTTTTCATCAAAGGGAGGAATTGATCGATAAGTTATATGAAGTTCTCACAGTGCGTTATTAGACTTCCTTTTGAAGCTATTGGAGGAAAGTTGTAGAGGTTTTCTACAAGAACATCTCACATAATACACTTTTTAAGAAAGCTGTAGCTAATTTATGAGAGTGCAGAATGTGACTCATACAATAACATGAAATTCAATTTTGGAACGGTGGTATGACCAAGAGATTACACACGATTCTTATCAAATATTTTCGTACTTCAAAACAGGTCCGCTGGAATGTACAGTATAACTTGAAGTTCAAAGTTTCGTCATAGAAAAAGCTTTTGAAGCTTGAAGATCTTTGCTTTAGGAGCGGACTTTCTACGCTCTGAGATTGTGTAGCATTAGAATGACAACAGACATCTCCAAATCAGGACAATAAAGAGAGATCAACTAGGTAAGTTTTTAAAAATTTGTGAAAGGATGATTTTCGTTAACTTGACATTCCAGTTCTATGCATTCCATTGAACTGTGGTACTAAACCCTCGGATGTTAGAGACAAATTTCTGTGTACAAGATCTCCATATGAGTTTTTTGAAATTTTTAACAAGAATGGAGAAAGAGTACATGAACGTCATTGACAAAACTGACCTAGCGGAAGATTCTCGAGAGTAAAGATTCCAATGCCGTTGCTGCCCTTTATTAGCCTAATGATAATTTTGGCTGGGAAAGGGAATTCCATTTTGAGATGACGAAAAATACACTCATCCCTGCCTTTTATAAGAAGTAAAAGTTCTCCCTGTCTAGCAGAATACTCTGCCTTATTCGGATAATTAGGACATTCAAAGGGAAAAAATGGAAAGAGCATCGAAAACGAGAACGACAAAAACGTCTAGATTCAGAAATTTTCACGGTTAAGGTAATTTCGACGAGAAACTTTGAAAGGCAATGCTTTCAAAAGCACTAAGATAGTGATGAGCAATTCTTCTTTCCATAGAATGATTGGCTCGTATTTGGCAAAGAGAGTTACTTAAGTGGTGATTCAAAGTGTGGAGATGATTCACAAAACATTAACCCTTAACGCTTTCCAAATACTAAAGACTTTGGTGGGAGACTTTTAGGCGTAAATAGGTGAAAGAATAAGTGAATTTACAGATGACAGTACAGCCTCATAATGATCATGGTATAGAATGATAACAGATGAGGTCTCGATGTTTATGATGCACATCGCGCAGAGCTAAATTACCTCCATTCAAGAATGTGCTGAGTAACTCCACGAACATCGCATGGTGATCGAAAATTTTCAGAAATGGGGACAGAATTTTCTTATGCAAGAACGTGACCACGTTAGCGCGGCCCTACGAAGAAGAACTCAGAACGCTCTCCAGATAAGGTCATTTTTGGCAGTCCAAATTAACGTCATTATCAATTTCGAACCAATCTTTCGAACCAACCGAGTATTTTTCTTTTGCAAATCAAGTACAAGAAGGAGAGTTACAGACCGGCTCTGAGTTTCCACATGATTTCATCTCAGAGTATCTACTAGGTAGAAATTTTTGCTGACTTGCACAATATGTTGGAGCGCAGTAATTATAAGTTGATTTAGATCGAATGAACGATAATATATCGCAAAGATGGACATGTTACAAGTTAGTAGATTTATCTCATTTATTACACTTCAATTTTTTCGATCTTAAAAATGCATTTTGAGAAGAAGGATTCACTGCTTCCCAACAGAAGCCATAAATGTGAAGCGCATTTTATTTTCCAAGTGGAAATATACGAAAAATGGACACTTCTTAACATTTCATGCGAAAGCAGGAGTCTCAATAGTTGCTCTTCTTCGATTCATTTGCAGAATAACAAGTATAGTACCTATTCATTTTACACCAAAACACCTATGAAAGCGCCAACAACAGGTTTGCGGAAGTGTAAAAAATCAAACATATCCTCTTAATTCTAGTAAAATGCATATTTTTAAACAAGAGATGGAGAAAAAGACACTAATCGTTCATTGAGTATTTAGCGAGTTCACGCGAATTCTACAAGATTACTAAAACGCAATGAGCTAATACATTCCGATGACTTCGCAGTCGAACGTAAAAATATGGACAATGCTAAACACTTGATTTACTTGATAAACACTTGATATGGACATCAGATTGATAGAAATAGTGTGCCTTTTGGCTTAGTAGAGGTCTTCACATGCGCCACTTTCATATCGATATAGCAGTGGCAGTAACTAAGCGAGAAAAAGTAGCAAGCTAGTTCTATTCAAGCAACAAAGCAGGGAAACACCGAGAAACACTTGCGAAGACGAAATAAAATTGAGGCGGCCTCCACGATCGTTTCGATCGCCGATCGAATCGAATGATCAACGATGAAGGAGAAGACTGCACACGCTGTTATTGATGGCGATGTGGACGACAACAGGCAGAGTGCAACCGGCTTCGCTTGTGCCTCGTGTTCATCGTCAACAACGAGTGCGGCAGGAACACGGAGGGCTAGGAAGAGGATAGTAATGGTGTTCAAATGTTCGGCTTTGTAAGTGCAGATAGGAGCGAAATGTTACTTGTTCTGGGAAATGTTACTTCAAGAGCAGTTCTGACTACTCTTAAGTCTGGGACATGGAGAAATGCCATTCATATAGACGGAGAAGAGGTAAAGAAGGGTGCAAAATAATAACATCTGTGAGCACATCCCCGAACTAATGGTCCTTTCCCTTTTGCGTGCGTTGCGAAAGGAAGTATAGGCGATTTATAAAATGCAAGGACAGGGCGTCACTACGATGCTGTCGGCGTCTCACTGATCGAGCACTCTTTCGTCCCTCTTGCCATCTGCTCTCTCTCTCTCTCATGCACGGACTATCTTGGTAGGACGCAAAAGCGTCCAGTCTGTGCGTGTGATGAGTCGCCTATACTCCGCGAGAGCAGATAGGAGAAGTTGGATGAGAGTCATTCCAATACATGATGGTATTATCCGTCACATGCTAGAAATTCCACTCTGAGTTTGTGACTCATTTTTGTGGCAGGACATTTGGGCTCCAGTTTTGTTAGAATACAATTTTTTTTCTTCTAAATGTGTTGAGATACAGTCAAGCTAGAACAGCTGTCGTTCTGTGAACTAGCATGAACTGATTTGGAGTGACCTAACGACCGCTTTTTCAAAGGTTGCTCCTGTCCCTGTATTGCGCTCTTTCCCCATTTAGCAAAGTTTATGTAAATAGTGAGTGAGGGACTTGGGGAGAATGGGTGAAAATCAACATGAGTTAGGAAATCAAATATGCTCATTTTTGCAAGTAACTGGATACTTTTTGATCTTTGAAAATTCAACGAAGCCTCGAAAATGTTTTCCGAGTTTGAGGATTATAAGCCCACAAAAATGAGGAAAGCACATGAAGCCGAAAAATTTTTTGTCGCGCCCCTCTTACTCCGGAAAAAAATTTCGTGGCCCCTGATACTTGTACAACGAATCATGCTAAACCTGGCTTGAACCGATCCTCTGTACATTGCCACTTCCATTAAGAAGCACACAGTAAAAAAATCCAGCTGAAACATTTATTCAAAAAAACTATCAATTCGTGCCACTGTGACTGACCTTTTCAACAAGGGCCGTATTAGCCTTCTTACGCATTGCTAGCATGCGTATCCAAAAACAGGCAACACGGAGCGGTCCGACAAGTTTTTGATGTTTCTGAATCAGATCTTGCACCGAATCTTTATTTTCTTATAAAGAATTACGGTGTACAGTCATCATCATTATTCACACCACATGAAAATGCTGCAGAGCAAAAAAGTAGCCAAGTGCATGACATTCTTGCAGCAAAAATGCAGCTTCATCACGTCCCTCCCGCTTGAGTGGGCCAAAAATTCTAGTCGTTTTCGAAGGGTTGTAGAATACTTACACTCTTTTTTCTGTATGTACGTCTGGTATTATTGGATAGTTCAGGGAAAAACAGAAGCCCTTCCCTGTTGAGCAGGAAAGAATTTTTTTGATAGCGCAACATATTTTTATTTTCCGAATTTCCCTGAGTACAGAAGACACCTCAAGTTCGCATGATATTGCAAAAATCTGGTGAAGAAATAGTAAGATTAGAAGAAGTCTTTACCAAATTTTTGCAACATCACGCAAACTTAGGGCGCCTTTTATACATAATTCGTTCACAAAAAAAAAACGAATATACAGTGCTTCGGTAAAGCCGTGTGTTTACCAGCCTACTATCAGTCTTCAGAACGAGTCTCGTTTTCGTTTGGTTATTCAAGAAAAAATCAAAAATTTTGAAAAAAGCAGGCGTGAAGGTTAGCCGAAAATAAGTCCACCTAAGGTTTCTGTCCAAAAGGTAATTCTCGGCTTCCAAATTCTTCGTGCATATACATACTCGAAAGTCAAAACAGTCGCTTTAGTCCAGCTGTGTCATACTTTACAAGAAACGTTTATCTGCTTTTTTACGCTTAAAAATACTTTCATGCGTATTTTGTTCTCGAGAATGTGTTTTTATGGGTAATTCCGCAGTTTTTTTTTGATTGGTTTGGAAGTGGTAAGGCCCCATATATCTTATAGATGCTTGGCGAAGTGAGAACTAGAAAAAAAATTTGAGTTTTCATATTCAGCACCCGACATAGACCTAACCGCAGGCCTGCTCAAATTTATGCCCTCAAACTCTTTCAGTAATGTTCTCATGAGCGTGAAGTAGAGTAATAACATTGTTGTACGTATGAGAGCCCGGATGCAGTGTTTGCAGATTTCCGCAGGTCCTAGCCTGCAAGCTAATTGAATTGAGGAATTCAACCTGCAAAAACTGATTTGCAAAAAGCCTTAAACTTGTTTTTGGTTCTGACCGTAATGCTCACGTGAGTCACAAGGCAACATACAGCACAGGGTATTTTCACTATCTAGCAGCTAAATAGTGGCAAAAAATCAGGAAAGGTACCATCTGGTAAGTATTTTGGGATTGCCAAAATATTATCACCGAACCACGAAGATTTATTTTTGAAAACGAAGCAAAATGTGACTTGGCGAACACTCGTGAGTATAGTGTACAAAACTTCTATTTTTGTAAATAATGCTTCTATATCATTTTAAGCTTACAAAAATAACATAAACCAATCTTGAAGGCAAAAATTTGAGCGCAGGCTTGCTGTTAGGTCTATGTCGGGTGCTGAATATGAAAACTCAAATTTTTTTCTAGTTCTCACTTCGCTAAGCATCTATAAGATATATGGGGCCTTACCACTTTTAAACCAATCAAAAAAAACTGCTGAATCACCCATAAAAACACATTCTCGAGAACAAAATACACATGAAAGTATTTTTAAGCGTAAAAAAGCAGATAAGCGTTTCTTATAAAGGTATGACACAGCTGGACTAAAGCGACGTTTTGACTTTCGATTATGTATATGCACAAAAGACTTTGGAAGCCGAGAAATACTTTTTGGACAGAAACCTTAGGTGGACTTATAGTTTTGGCCAACTTTCAAGCCTGCTTTTTTCGAAATTTTTGATTTTTTCCTGATTAATCAAACAAAAACGGGATCCGTTCTAGTTACTGATGGTTGTCAAACACACAGCTGTACCAAATTTCAGATCAATTCGTTGAGAAGCGGATGAGCTACGGCAGTTTTCAGAGTGAACTTATAGTTTTGGCCAGCACTGCATAGCCAACTTTCCATATTTGAAATATTGAAATCAAACGTGTGGGTACCAAATATGCATTCCATACCCAATTTCAGTACATTCCAGTTTCAAAACTCCGACTGTTCTGCTTTCTTGCATAATTTCGTTCTAAAACGACATCAGGTCGATGCAAAAGTAATGGACGTTTTTCCAAGCTTTATTCAGGACAAATTTTTTCAGTCAGAATTTTTTTTTGATACACGCACAGTATACCATTAAGACGCCGTTTTCATGCTCTATTTAATGAAGTTTAAAGCGGGCTTCCAGCCTCACTTGCTAGAATTCACGGAGTTTCAAATCTTACTTTACTTGGATTTCTTAGATGGCCTGTTCTCACACGTCGTGCGGGCCCAACTTTGACCATTCGTTACGGTTTCTTGCATTCGTCATCCATGATCGTCTTGGTACGCAATTGCGATCGTTACTGGACGATCCTGAGTTCCAACTGCTGACGCAGTTGGTTTACACGGGCTACAAATTCGTCACACCATCTCTTCGATGCTTTCGCGTGGACGTTTCGAGGATCTTGAAATCCATTCTAACGTTCTTTTAGTCCATCTGTCGTCTTCTCTTCTCAGTAGATGACCGGTCTATCTGTGCTTATTCGATACGTACTCTGCTGGATCTTCTAGACGCGATAGTGCTGAAAATGTTTTCATTTCCATAGCATTAACAAGTTCCATTTATGTGAAGAAATCAAAACACGCTTGGGTAGCCAGCTGGAAGCTAAAGGGAATAAGGGATGATTGCACTTCCACATGTTCTGCTGAGTTTCCGCGTCTGGGGCGGTATGTCATTCACCCGTTTGGGTAAGTGTTCCCGTTCAGGCCGTAACCTTGATCAGAATCGGGCCCCCTACTCCCGAAATAAACTTAGAACGCTGATTACAATGTGCTGTCTTGGGTGCAAAGCCAACTTTAAGGGCCGCATGCTGGCATAACTGCCAAGGAGGGAATCGTAGCTTAAGAAAACTAATAACCTAAATCTCGAGATATCTATGATAAATTTCGCTGTCTACATATCCATAAGTATCCTTACTATCCAACACATCGATAAGAACAAATGATGTATTTAAGTCAAGAACTAACAAGGGAAGTCACTAAACTTAGGTCGGCCTTTGAAATGAGACACATATATTTAGAATCAGCTCGGAGCACTGATTCCAAATATGCTGTCCTTAACTGCGAAGCATTCCTCTGAAGCGGGTTACGAGTTTTTAGTATGTTTCATTGACATATAACTGAATATGGAAAGCAGGCCTTTAGATGAAATCTGCCTAAAAAGTAGTGGAAGATCGAAATAACATCAAATTGAGTCATATGGCTTTTGACAGGGTATAATGCATTAGAACCAATACCTAAATAATGGTACCGTAGCATGCCTACTTCGGTCAACACAAACTTTGTTCAAGAAAAAGCACATAACTCGCTTCAGAGTAATGCTTCGCAGCTACGGAAAGCAGGTTTGAAATCATCGTTTCAATCTGATTCCAACTATATGTGTCGCTTCTCAAAAGGCCGACCTAAGTTAGGTGCCTTTCCCTGTGAGTAGAAAGTTAGGGTTTACCGAAAATTTCGATTTTCTGATAAATTATTATATTTCGATAACTTTTCTAATAACAATGTCTCCATCTGCATAATACAGGCTGGCCAGAACTATAGATCCACTATAAAAAACTGCCGTAGTTCATCTGCTTCTCAACGAATTGATCTGAGATTTGGTACAGCTATGTGCACAACAGGCTTCCATCAGTGACCGGAGCGGATCCCGTTTCGTTAGATTATTCAGGAAAAAAATCAAAAATTTCGAGAAAAAGCAGGCTCGAAGGTTGGCCAAAACTATAGATCCACCTAAAATTTCTGTCTGCTAAAGTAATTCTTGGCTTCCAAAGTCTTTTGTGCATATACATAATCGAAAGTCAAAGCAGTGGCTTTAGTTCAGTTATGTCATACCTTTGTAATAAACGCTTATCTGCTTTTTTTCACTTAAAAGATACTTTTATGCGTATTTTGTTCCCGAGAATGTGTTATTATGGAGGATACCGCACTTTTTTGACTGGTTTAAAAGTGATAGGGCTCCATCTATCTTATAGATGGTTAGCAGTGTGAGTAGTAGAAAAAAATTCGAGTTTTCGTGTCCAAAGCGCACCCGAAATAGACCTAACCGCGGGCCTGCGTTCAAATTTATGCCTTCAAACTCTTTTTGCAATGTTGTCATGAGCGTGAACTGGAGTAATAACATTGTTAGTATGTATGAGAGTCCGTATGCAGTGGTTGCAGTTTATGATTTGCATCAAGCCTTGAAGTTATTTCTGGTTCTGACCATAATGCTTATGTGAGTCACAAGGCAACATACAATGCAGACTGTATTCACTAGTTAGCAGCTAAATAGTGGCAAAATTCAAGGAAGGTACCACGGTAAGTACTTTGAGATTGCCGAACACACCGCAAGACTTATGCCTTAAAAAAGAATTGAAATGCGACTTCGCAAACAATTGCGATTATAGTTTACAAACTTCTTTTTATGTGAATAATGCTAAATAATGCTTCTACCTCTTATTGAGCTCACAAAAATAGCGTACACCATTTTTGAAGGCAAAAATTTGAGCGCAGGCTTGCTGTTAGGTCTATGTCAGGTGCGCTTTGAATACAAAAACTCGAATTTTTTTTCTACTGCTCACACTGCTAAGCATCTATAAGATAGATGGAACCCTGTCACTTTCAATCTGGTCAAAAAAAGTGCGGAATCCTCCATAAAAACACATTCTCGGGAACAAAATACGCATAAAAGTATTTTTTAAGTGAAAAAAAGCAGATGAGCGTTTCTTATGAAGATATGACACATCTGAACTAAAGCCACTGCTTTGACTTTCGACTATGTATATGCACAAAAGACTTTGGAAGCCGGGAATTACTTTAGCAGACAGAAATTTTAGGTGGATCTATAGTTTTGGCCAACCTTCGAACCTGCTTTTTTCGAAATTTTTGATTTTTTTCCTGAATAATCTAACGAAACGGGATCCGCTCCGGTCACTGATGGAAGCTTGTTGTGCACACAGCTGTACCAAATCTCAGATCAATTCGTTAAGAAGCAGATGAACTAGGCAGTTTTTTATGGTGGATCTACAGTTTTGGCCAGCACTGTATAGTTGTCCAATCGCCTCGAGTGTGCTTGCCACGTTAAGGCGAGTTAGAAATCGTCAGTGCATGGGTGGAGCGGAGAGAAGGTGGTGTGGCAGGAACAGGATTTTCGGACTAGCAGGTCCATTTTCTCCTTTTTGGAAGCAACGTTGAGGGATCTAGTGGTCCACATCGACGCTATAGCGCCGGAACACTCGCCCCCTAATATCAAAAAGGATGTTATTTCTTGGAATTTGCGCCACACATTCAGAAACAGGCCATGGAAGGGCCTAAGAATGATAAAGGCATTGGAGACGAAAATCTGGGGCTTTCAAGCAGCTCCTGCCTTAGTTCATTCCTCCCTCTTCCTGTCGTTTCCTTCGCAGTGCCATGCTTCCACCGCAGTCACTAATGTAATTATTTTCATTGTTCTACGACAAAAAGACACTAAGGCGCAGCTATAGTATTTGAGTATTTGCGTTTGACTAGGAACAGCTGAACACTCATGAAGCAGCGCGGCAATAAAGGTGAGAAGGGAGAGGAAGGAGATGCTTGTTCGAACTGCTAGACACGGGAATGTTGTTCATTCCATGAAGTGAGCTCTTAGGCCTTGGCTATACCTCACGCGATTTCCGTCGCAAGAGATTCGGCAACACTCCAATTGTCCATGACTCCTCGTGCGCATTTCTGAATATGGAAAGGAGAGGGCATTTCATCAGTATACGAAAGTTGTACAAACTGTACATTTGCGGCCTACAAGTATTGGATTCGATGACATTTGGCAAATAGCCAAATCGCGTGCAGACTGAAGTTGCGTGAGGTATAGCCAAGGCCTTAGTTTAGGAACATTCTGAAGTTCGTCATCTATAATACTGAAAAACTCAATCATGCGAGATCATTTTGCAAGTGTTTGCATATCAAATAACTCATGCTGCCTGGAAATACCAACATATCTTCAAGCACATCAACTTCTTCTTCAAAAAGGAGTGATCGCGAATCCGAATGATCATCTCCAAACGCCGCATATCGTCGGATGCAACATGCAACGCTGAATCTGAATTTGTCTTTCTCTACCCAACGTCTTTATAGAGGGAGTTGCGTGAACTTTTTTTTGCAAGAGATTATTCACAAAGTTCAGGGCTTGACAATACTCTCAGTTTTGAGTGGAACCTATGAAGACATTCATTAAAATCTTTTGAATTACACCGGAGTCAAACATGAAATTATTGGGTTGTCCGGAAATCAATGCAGGTTTTGAATTTCAACCACAATAAGTCATGCAATTCTCATTTCTAAGTAGGATGCAAAACACCATTCGATAGAGCAAAGCAAGCTCTACAAGATGGCTGTTTTGCTTTAGCAACAGCTCTGATCCACCACGAGTTTCGCGCCAAAAACTAAAAAGATTCAACTGCCCGAAAAATGGAGACAAATCGTAACACAGTTCATAAAAATCCTACAAAAATTCTAACTTGCTCACGTAAACAATCCACATAAGGCATCTGTGTAAACGCCGTTGTTGTATTTTTTTCCATGTTGAAAATCAAGAAAACGGAAATTTTTGTGCATTTGCCAAAGTAGTGTTGTGCGGTTTCCACATAAGTAGTTGTATACTACACACATGTAGAAGTACAAACGTAAATTTGCAGCTCTCTACAGGCTTTAGTTTTCGAGAAATATCGAATACAGTTTTCCCTAGTCATGTGGTCCAAGCTAAAATTCAAATTTCTCGAGAACTAAAGCTTGTAGAGAGCTGGAAATTTACGTGTGTACTTCTACAGGTTCGCATATACAGGGTGTCTCGAAAGTAAGTACACACTTTTTAATCGTTGATATCTCTCCTCTCTCTTCGTCTTTTTCCGCCTTTCGAGTACCATTCTGTAGAGGATGCTTCAACTTAGATATATTGTATTGAGCGAATGACCGTTCGCATTCATTACTGTAGGATTACTGTAGGAACTTCGACAAGAATTTTAGGCCATTGAAAGCCATATTCTGCCTTGGAACAAAATCAATCGAGCCGAATACCCTTGTGCTATGGTTGTAGAAGCCGCTGATTTCGAATATGAAATTTCCACTTTACTGTGATGCTTCTTTCCAAAGTTATCCCAGTTAAACCGTAATAACCGAATCCCCAGTATTTGTCAGAAATGTGATTTCACCGTCAAAAAAGCTAAACACTCGTAAAAAGTTGTGTAGTGGAATCATGGTGCGCGAAAACCCTAGTATATAATATTTCAGATTTTTTGAAAAGAATTTTGTCAGATGGCATATTTCTCAATGATTCCACATGCTGGAAGTTCTTACCGTAATTCCACAGTAACGAATGGCGATCGGTGAGTCGATCAATATATGAATCTAAGTTGAAGCCTCCTCTACAGAATGGTACGTGACTGGCAAAAAAAGACTCATTGGGAAGAGAGATATTGGTGATTGAAACGTGTGTACTCACTTTTGGGACACCCTGTACAACTACTTATGTGGGAAAGGCACAGCAGCACTTTGGCAAATGCACACGAAAAGTTTCGTTTCTTGATTGCTAGCAGAGAATAAAATACGGCAACGGCGTATATAGATGACCTATAGTATTGTTTACGTGAGCAAGTTAGAATTTTGTAGGATTTTTATAAACTGAGTTACGATTTTTCGCAATTTTTCGGGCATTTGAATCTTTTTAGTTTTTGGCTCGAAACTCGTGGTGGATCAGAGCTGTTGCTAAAGGAAGATTGCCATCTTGCAGAGCTTGCTTTGTTTTATCGAATGATGTTTTGCAACCTACTTGAAATGAGAAGTGTATGACTTATTGCGTTTGAAATTCAAAACCTGCATTAGTTTCCGAACAATCCAATACGTAAACTTGCACATGCAACATATGCGAAAGACTCTACTTTTAACAGAGTGTTTAGTTAGAAATAACAAAACTGCAAATCACTACTATGCTTCGGTGATGTACGGCCATTTGATATGGAACTTTGACATGACTAGCGACCCTATGGGCCGCTAATAATTTGGCAGGGGCAAGCAATTTATTAGCCGCCTAGCTGTGACCACGAATCTCTCTACATTTTATACCTTTTCTTGGAGCTACATGTGGAAACCCAGTTTATGAGGGAGTATCGCAAACGCCGAGATTCTACAAATCATTCAATATTTCTCGAAAGTCCTATCGCAACCGTACGAGAATTTGAGAACAAAAAGTTGATAGGTTTTTTTTAAATATTATGCCCTCCCATGGAAACCTCTCCACAGATTCATTCCTAAAATAAGATTTCCCCTCACCATGCCTTTTATCAGGTGACTTTTAAGGAGCCCTTCAGCTGACATTATATGAAATTATGACGAAGATCGAATCATGAAAACAAGGTCTTCTTTTCAAATGAAAACCCATGATAGACCATGATCATGACATTTGCTAGCGCTATCTTATCATAATATCTTGCGAATTCTGAACTTCTGACTCGCCATCTATAAATCATCTTGGCCAAATTTTCCTGACAATCTCCTTTAAAGTCACCTCGAAAGCAGTCAACCTCAAAACGGATGTATCGTACAAAAGACTCACTCAAAAAATACCTTAGTTCTCAGAAAATTTGACCAAAATAAATTCTCTTGTTTTCTTATGCCCTCAGCCATTTACAGATCTTTTTTGTAAAGAACGCTCCACAACCTCCTATATCTTTTTTGTAAAGAACGCTGCACAAACCGCCGATAGAGCGATATACATGGGAACTTTCCTACAGAAGAAAGAGACTGCCCTACAAGCCGCCCACAGACCGATATTTATGACAATTTATAAGAAGGAAAAAGTGTGATTTGCTTACCAGCCAATATTCGAAAAACAACTCTATAAGTCTCCTACCCAGCTTGAGAAGGAAAACTCCCCTATGGCCGTCTACAGAATGTTATTTTGGCTGTACCCTTCGAGACTTACAAACAATATTTTGGGGCATAACTGCCATAAAAGGTCTCCCCATAAACCAGCATTTTAAAAACCAAAATTACGTCTATAACCGTGGACTGGTTCAGCCGTTTCAAGAAAAAAATACCCTTTGGGCTCCTGCAAAACTATAATCAATTATCAAAAGAATCATCTACCCTATAGGTCACTTACAGACGTAAGTGTGTAAGCAGCCCACAGGACAGCACTTCCCCATTATATTGGGGAAGTGCTGTCCTGTGGGCTGCTTACAAATTAACAAACTTAAAAAAATACATTTCAAAGAACTGCCCTGTGAGCTTCTATTATACTGAAAAAAAATGCCCTATGGGCCGCTTACGGACCGCCCTTCGAGACTTCGAGAAAAGGGTGCCTGTGCACTGCACACAGACCGATCTTTCAAAAAAGCACTGCCCTACAAACTCTCAAATCCGCAAAAAATGTTCTAAGAACCAGTTAGAAACCAACTTTTCAAGGAAAAACCGCCCTACCTGTCCCCATAAACCAATATTTTGAAAAAAAAACAGAAGACCGATGTTTATAGAAAAAGTAATTGCCTTACACGAAACTGATTTTTCAGAAAGGGCTGCCAGCCCCTTCAAACCCATATTTAAGAAAGAATCGCCCTATGGGCCGTCTACAGACAGCGACCGTTAATTACAATTTGAATGCCCTATGGACCTCTCGCAGACCGGTGTCATGAGAAATAACTGCTATGAGGGGCACTGTCCTACGAATCCCTACAATCGTGTTCTACGAGCCGCTTGCGGGGAGATCTGCTCTATGAAACGCCAATGCACCGTTTTTGAAAAAAAAATATAGAGGCCTACCAGCTCCTTAAAAACCTATAGTAAAAAACCAATATTTCGAGAAACAAAACGAAAGAACTGTCCTCATTGGCCTTTTATTGAACCAGAGAGGATACTTCAACAGAAAAATGAGAAGTGAGCAGATTATTGCAGCATGTAGATGAACGTGAGGCCATACAGCATGTCGACAGCTAGACAGGCATGGGGCTCCAATACCAAAAACTCAAAACAAGGCCAGAACGGCGATTGGATGAGCGGGCACGGGTGGGCGGCCATTACTGGAGGGGGCGCTGCAGCCTAAGGATCCTCTGCTCTCTTCGTTGTTCCGGAGCGAATCGCTTCCGAAGTGTTTTGCGCCGGGACTTGGGCATTGGCTTGGGGGAGGGGGGGACCCTACTAGTGTATGCTGCCAAAAGCTTAAGATCCTTAACTCAGGATGGATAGTGCCTTTGAGCACAGCCAGGGTAATTAATTATTCATCTTTATTCAATATTACGTGCACTCAACGCACGCCATTAAAAAGAAAGAAAGCAAAACATGAACTCAAAGTCTAGCCAGTAATACAAATTGGGTAGAACTCGGAGACGCGCTTTACATCAGCACCTGAAGCCCATTCTATTGCGCCCATAATTTGGGAGACAGCAGTATTGTAAAGATTTCTAAATTTTCGATTTTTTTTGTAGAATTGCCAAAAATCTGAAACTTGCACAAGAAATCGGAGCGTTTAGTAATGTAAATGTTATGGCTTTTTTTCATCCAAGCAAAGCTAACTGAGCGTTTCAATGCAAAGTTTTGATTTTTTAGAGAAATGCGGAAGAAATCTAGTTGCCGTATTAAGCCTGCTCGAAAATTGTAACTTTTTATAGAAAAGATCATTAAACGAGAATTTTACTCAGATAAGAAGAGCGGGTCATAAACTTGGAATACCAACTGCTTTGACGACTCTACAGAAGAAAAAATGGAACTTACAAGTAGTGATTTTATTCTGCGCTTCTATCTCAGCATTTTGTGCGCATTAGAAGTGACTTCAAGTACGGATGTAAGGCGCATAACTCCTCTTCCGAATCCTCTGAGAAATCACGAAGTATGAATTCTTGAAAATGGTGCAAACGAACATTTTTTGGGCCAACCTAGTACAGGTTGTCCCAAAAAATGCGAACACTGTTTGATCGTTGATAACTCCCTTGTTTCCCTGTTTCGTCGAGCTTGAGGTATCATTCTGTAAAGCATGGTTCAACTTAGATTTACAGTATGAACCAATGATCAAACACTCTTCATTATTGTAGGATTACGGTATGAACTTTTGGCATAAAGCGCCACTGTGGAATAGGCCTTTTGATGGACAAATTCCAAAAAAAACGGAATTTTGTGTAGCAAGGTTTTCAGGCTTGCTGACTTCACTACACGATTTTCACTACTTTTTTGAACTCTTTTAATGGTGTAACTACAATTACATTGGGACAACAAATGTTACCTTGAACCTGAAATAACTTATTAAAGAAGCAAAACAGTGAAGTCCAGATTTTATATTTAGAATTAGTGGCTTCGATTAGTCCAGCACAAGAGTTTCTGGCTTGTTTGGTTTTCATTCTGAAGCAGAAACCGCTTTCACTTTCTAAAAACCTTCAGTAATGATGATTGACGATTTGGTCCATACTGTGGATCTACGTCGGACCTCGCTCTACAGAATGGCACCTCAGGCCCGGCAAGAGGTATGAAAGCAGGGGAATTATTAACGGCCAAACAGTATTCACATTTTCTGGGACACCCTGTATAATAGATCCGCAGCCAGAGCCATAGAAAGACGTAGAAAGGACAAAAACATGGAAGCAGAAAACCGCTACGTATAATATCTTAAGTTTCTGCACATTCAGTACACGATAGCAGATGTTTGACGAGGATCTAACAATAAGTGAATATTGAGTGCTTTCTATGTATTGCCAATCTTC
Source organism: Cylicocyclus nassatus (assembly GCA_958299035.1). Lineage (NCBI taxonomy): Eukaryota > Metazoa > Nematoda > Chromadorea > Rhabditida > Strongylidae > Cylicocyclus > Cylicocyclus nassatus. The sequence goes on along the minus strand of CATQJL010000223.1, from coordinate 45,960,522 downwards.
ATTTTGGAGCTCTGAGCTGCTATTGCATGCTCCTCAATAGATTTCCAGCAGTAAGACATGCAGTTTTCGGAAAACTATCCCAAAGTATCGCTTCGTTGCCCACTCTAGGTGAGATACTCAAGTTTGGGTCAGGTACAGAGTGTGTTGGTATCTCGTCGTAGTCAGTGAAGTCCGTTTTCTCCATTAGTTGCAAGGTAACTCCTTGACCCTGTAAAGGCTAATGCCTGACGGATGCAGTCGGTACATATTGTGAAGCGGGTGCGAACGGCTTGTCCGAGCATCTTTCATCATTAGAGCTCAAGCCACTTCATTTTATGTGCACCCACCTCCGTCTAGGACTAGTCTTTCCTCGGTGACGATTCTCGATTAGTGCAACCCATACTGTCAACGCGGTATTATCCGCAGACGCACACATCCCTCCCCTTGTCTGAATGAGTTGTGGCCGTCTGTCCGTCCCGTACGATTCGACACAACATTGCCGGGAAGAGGCGTGGCTTGGCGCGGTGCCAGGCCGGCAGCGCCGTCCGCCTGACCTCCGCGTCTGCTGTCTGCGTCTCCGTCGTCGCGGCGCATCCTTCATAGCGCGATCGTGACCCTCCGCAATCACGCGCTGTCTCGCGCATGAGCACCGACCGCGTCTCCACAATTTATACGCTATTTCTCTGGCTGTTGTTTTCTTTGGGCATCGCTATTTGGTCTTCCTGGGTAGTGCTCACGAGGTTCATTGGCGCGCTGCCAGAACCGCTTTCCACTGTTTTGCTGCACTTGTGTTGGCGGCGTTTCTTGGCACAGCTCCAACTCTCAGATAGCTTGCATCAGCAGCTTCTAAAGCTCCATAGTATGTCTTTCTGCTACTAAATCGTAAAGGAGACTTTGCATTCCCCTCCTATTCCACTAACCCATCCCAATCATTGAATTGTCCACTTGAATTTCCAAGCATTGGTGCGTGCGTCTGCGCTGACCACTGCGCTGCCGCAGCGTCGCGTTTGTCCTTCTTGTCAAACACCGTCCCGTTCCCGTCCGTGCATACCTGTGCATCCCAGCGGCGGCTGCCCGTCGGTGGAGCGGCTCGTGAATCGATTGATTGGCCGCGTCGTTAATCATCCCGTTCCGGCGCACGGCCAAAAAACGGAAAGCAGTTGTTCCACAGGCTTGTCGTGACTCGTTCCAATCTCCTTCTCCACCTGTATAATGTTGTAGATTCTTCGAAATCACTACCACACTGTTGCCTTCTGTAATAGTCCAATAGACGCATAACATCAAGTCAGAATTTTGAATGGTTGGAAGTGTTGTTGGCTTTTTTATTCTGCGAAAAAAGACCTATTGATTTGTTATCTCATTCGAATTGCAATGTTATCGTGTGGAAGAATTTTCTGAAGTATAAGCTTGCTGTAACCTCTCAAAGCTTCATAAAGAACAAGACAACTCTTTCAAGCTATGTGGCTAGTTTTTGGTGATTCAGCGGTACCCACGTAACCAAAATGAATAAGGCATTTAGAATCACGGATTACATAGCGCCTTTTATCCTTTCTTGTCGGATCGGATATGTTCTGCTCTAATGATGCTGTGCAGGAAGACAGCTGAAATCTGTGCTCTGCAAAAACTTTTTTTTCACAAAACTCTCTCTTGTCGTTTATCCGTTTTTTTCCTTTTGCTATCTGTCCAGGCTAACCATTTTGCTTTGTACTTGATCAAAAAAACTTTTTGCCCAAGTCCGTTGCACAGCATTTATCAGCGGTAAACCATCGAAACTTCTGCTGAAAGAAGCAAGAAATGACTAAGAATTGGGTACGAATATTAGGTATAAAGATAGCATAACGTAAAAGATATGGACAGAAGATGCTTAGTTCGAATTGGACATAATGTCATGGACATAATGTTTATGCAAACCTCGTTGAAGGCGCTAAGATACACCGATCTTCAAATGCAAACGATATAGCAGCTTACCAGAAGTAGAGTGATATTATCGAGATTGGTGAAGAGAAGTTTTGTGACTCTTTTTCCCCCCGAAATTGCTGTTCATAAAAGATTCGCAGTCTGTACGACTCCATTTCTGTAACAAGGCTTCTTTTGACTGGTTTCAAATGGAAATCCCATGCCACCTATCAGTTTTTCCGGGGGCCGCTGACCACGGCGTCGCCGCCGGCCGTTCCGCGGTTCGTTGCGGGCGCTTATCAGCAGCACGCGCACTCGCGCGTGCTTGTGGACTTTGCATTTCGTTGCACTCTGGGTTGGCGCGAGCTGCAAGTCCGGCTGCTGCAGCTGCTTCCCCCCCCCCCCCCTCCCCACAATTTCGGCACAACGGCTGGGTGGGTCAGGCGCGGGTGACTGCGACTGTATTGTTTGTTGTTGACAGCCGGACGCGTGTTCGGGTTTGAGAGCCGAAGCATGTGCACAACACGTGTTGTGTGTTGGTTTGTACCAGCCACACACACTGTTCGGTGTTTGAGCGTTGCCGCCAAATCAAGCCGCTGGCGGATTTCCCTTTTGTAGCGCTGCAATCGAAACCTCGCCCCTCGTATACACCAGCCCTCCTGCTTCCGGATTCCTCTTCCAGCCTTTCAATCAATTCAGCCCAAAGATTCGCAATTATGAGCAGACCTAGAACAAGTCTATTTTCATCTCGACTTACTCTCACTCAATAATTCCTTTTTTTTAAAGCTCTGTCTTTTTCACAATCTCCAGGGCATCCTTCCATCTTTCGACAACTGTTGAGTCATCATGCTTTTGGCTGGCAATTTCAACATTGTCATAGTGTTATTGCATAACCAAGGCCTCATCCGACTTAGACTGCCCTTTTTCAGTTATCATCGAATCATTTCTAACTTAATACGTCGACTGCACTGCATGCGCTACATCACGGCTTTTCTAATTAGAATCCATCAAATTTTAGGGTTTCTTCTTTTCTTCTTTCATTAAGCTTGACTGGATGAACATGATATAGTAGTACGCAAGCACATTTTGTTTTGCTGTGAGATGTCGTCGGTTGCCGCGTGCAGTGTGCAGGTTCGTATACGTTACGAATGACATGCGCATAGCTCTTGCGTAGATGATAGTAAATAATTTGCAAATGTGAGTGTCAATTATTCTTGGGAGATGGTTATTATATTTATTAACGTCGCTTTTGTAAACTTCCTGTCAGTATAGAGTGACAGCAAGGTGTTTCATCCTCTTGAAATATTTTTGGTGCTAGAGTCCACAAACTGCAACTTCCCGATAGAATTCCTGCGCTGTTCTTGCAGCTTATGTCCATTCTCCACTTAGTCGTGAGTAGCAGCAAAACACGTTTGGTCGTCGACCTCTTGTCAGTTCCTATTCCGAACAACTGTGCGCGACCTTTTTCGCTGTGCGATTTTTGTATTCGGCGACTTTTCGGTTATTGGGGACACCCTTTCATTGCACGGCAAAAAGCCCATTGTCCCACATAGCACTTCTTACCCATCCCACATCCTAGACGTCGTCGTAGAAATGGCGCATATTGCTATCGATCATTCATTCTTTTGATCTAATTTCTTGAAAATCCACAGGCATATAGGCTTGTTTACTTGCTGGTGAATCATCATGCTTCAGTATTTGTGATTTCGTCATTTGTGCTGTTATGACGTGAACAGTAGTGCTTCCTATCTGACGATTCACATTGCACTGTCATGTTTGAAAGCTTATTTTCTTAGTGTCTTTTTTTCATAGGAGATTTTGGATGATAACCGCCTCTTCAAAGAACTGAAGTACTTTTTTGAACTTTAAAGGATTTTATGCTACTTAATCACGTGACTTTGAGCCTTCTTACGAAGGACTACATCGCGTATATTTTTCTTGCTGTGTTAGGTCAGAGGTATGAGTCACCCACTATGTTCCTTTTGCAGTGCTCGATCTTGAAAGAGTTCATCGCGAGAGGTTGCTACAAGTGCACTTTTCTCCTCAGCTTCACCAGATCCTCCTCCTCCTCTCAGGTGAGATCGGCCTCTGTTCGTTAGTTTTCCCTAATTCGCAGCGTGTTCCGGTGCCTCTCTTTTGCCCCGACTGCTCTCTTTCTCTGCGCTCCGTGGGTCATGCGCCTCAGCACCGACAACCTACTGACCCGTTGTTTGTGGCTTGATCGGCGCTGCGTTGCACTTGACCAATCGCTATCACAGTTACTATTTGGCGCTAGAGTCGTCTTTTGTCCTATCGCTATCTCTGACGTGGGAAGCTGCGGCCTCCTGGAATAATTTGAGACTTTGCACGGATAGCAAGCAGTTTTTGATATGGGGGAGTCAGTAAGCAGTCACTTTTCCCTTCGCTATGATAGCTATGCACTGACGTTGTGGTGATAGCGATATTAAACGGTGTGATGCTTAAAACACTCCTCAACATAGCGATTTCAGTTGGGGTTGCGAAGGCTGGGCGACTCGAGCGATGTCCCCAGGTCAGAATCCGCAGCAACAGTACGGAAACAACAGCTACACTACAATGGCACAAAACGGACAAGCACAACAAAACAGGAATCCTTTTCAGCAATATGTGAGTTCTCATGCTTGCTATCTTGTGTAAGTCGCAGCTAGGTTGTAAAAATATTGTTTGAACAGCTCTACTATGGGTGCTGCGTTGTTTTTGTGGTAGCGACCCATTCCTCAGCGGTGTCAATGCATCCCTTTCTTTCTAACCACTGATCATGTGCTGAGCATTCACATATCGCATTGATTTTTTCTCCACTCCGTCTGTACACCGTGTTTGACTGCTTCGCTTCTTTCTGCTGTTTTTTCCTGTATAGGATTTCCAACATAACATCACAGTACAAGTCTTTTTAGAAATCTAGTATTGAGAATGAGTCTGGTCATCTTTCGTTTTTCTCCGCATTTGCAACAAATCTGTTTTAGAGCTCGGGTCGACCATCAGCAGGAAACAATAACATGTTCGGCGGAGGAATGCGAATGGGAGTAGACTCGCGAACGGCCTACGCTCCACCACCAAGAGACGACACTCCTTTACAGGATGGTACACCTTTGAGCTCAGTAAGCGTTCTTATTTGTTTGAAATTTGTGTGTAAAAGAATTTGATGGTGCTTTTGGTTTTGCGCGTCTTTATTTTTTTCATTGCCTTGTGTAGCCATAAACATTCTATCCATTGTATACTTATCGCTAGATAACTTTGAAAAACCGGTGGTTTGCTCAAAATGCTAGTCTGGACTATCCATCTCACATCCTAAGTTACTCCTCGTGCATTTTGTTGCTTTATGGTTGCAGTTGTTAGTTATTGTGGGCTGAGATGCTCAGTTAAGGGAACAAAAAAGAGTGTTGTTTGCAGCAAGGAAGGTTGAGGAGAACCGCAACTCTTAGTAATTGTAATCACCATTATCTTGATTTTCCAACTTCGACAGAAGTATGCTTTACTGGCTCCACAAACTTCTTCATTCCCTTTTCAACCATAGCTTGCATGAGACCTTCCTCCGCACGACTTACGCAATGTTCAAAAAAAGAAAAAACAATTTTATATATGTGTGTCTCCGAGGCTTTCCGAAATATATTCTGTTCAGACCAACTTGTACATACGCGGTCTTAGTCCGAGCACAACTGATGAAGATCTCAGAAAGATGTGTCAGCAGTACGGTACTATCACTTCAACTAAAGTGAGTCAACGTTGGCAACTGCCTCATGCATAATAGCGAAGTTTTCTCTATTTTAAGTAAAAAATTTTTGGACGAGAAAATCTTAGGAGGAGCAATTCTTCTATATTGCAATTCACTGTTATTTCAAAGTATGAATTGTAGGCTATTATGGACAAAGCTCTTAACCAATGCAAGGGATATGGTTTTGTGGATTTCGAAAGTCGCGAAGCTGCCGCTCGCGCAGTGGAGATGCTGACAAAGAACGGAATACAAGCACAGATGGCCAAAGTAAGATGAAGATAGATTACAGCGTTATTTTATACTACTTTTAAAGTGATATCTGTCCCAGTCAACGGTTGCTTGTTTGATCTTATCTTACTTTTAAGCAGCTTCAGCAACAAGAACAAGATCCGACAAACCTCTACATTGCTAATCTTCCTCCGAATTTCAACGAACAAATGTTGGAAAGTGCTCTGAGCCCATATGGGATGGTAATTTCGACTCGGATACTACGAAATGCAGATGGAAATTCCCGAGGTGTTGGCTTTGCTAGGATGGACTCGAAGGTGCTTTGCGTGAATTCCAAATGGTTATTGACTAATTTATGCATCTTTTAGGAAAAATGCGAAGAAATCATAGCTGCTTTGAATGGAAAGTTAATCGAAGGAATGGATCCCAATGCCACTCCATTGCTGGTAAAGCAGGCCGATACAGGAAGGAAGAACACGCGAAAAAGGAGCGACATGGGCTTTGAACTCGGAATGTACCCTAGTCAGGTAGGGGTGTTCGTTGCCTTTCTTACTCGTGTCCTATCGAACAGTTTTTCCAGCCGTTCACAATGACAGCTCCCCATGACTACATGAGAAATATGGGAGGTATGCCACAGATGTATCCAACACCATATGTAAATTATGGTATGGGATATCCTCAGCAAGTGGCCGGATATTCGCGTGAGTTTTTCTTGCTTAGAGTAAATGTCAAACTAATGTATTCTGTCGAATGTTTTTCCCCATCAACAGTTTTCTGTTCTAGCTTACGATGTTAATGCAATGACGAGTCAGATGGGTGGTATGCAGATAGGAGGAGGGGCACCTCCATCTGCTCAGGATAACGTGTATATGCTTCAACAAGGTTACTTTGTCAACAGTAGAAAGGTAAAATACTTCGTCGTAGCTTTCGAAAGGATTTCTGTAACATGGTCGATTCTTATCTAGCAGTACAATGGTGCCGGTCAGTACGACGTTATGCAAGGACCTTCTGGCAATGGAAATGCTCAAATGGCAGCAATGCATGGGGGACAGTACGTACAACCTGGTGATGAAGACCCTTACAGAAAGATGAATGGTGGCCAGGTAGCTTTTTTCGATTCGAATCAAAGAGTGTCATTGCTTGCGCCATAGGCCTCGGGCAGAGTTCACGCGATTTCATCGTCGCGATTCACCGCGACAAGACAAGTGTTATGAGTTCATTGCATGCCGATCTTTTTTTATCTCGGTTGTGATAGTTAGTCACGATTTGTCGTGTTGTGAAAACTGTCACAACCGAAATGCAAGAAGATCGGCATGCAACGATATTGCATTGTCTTGTCGCGGTAGATCGCGACGATGAAATCGCGTGAACTCCGTCCGAGCTTGATGGATTTTTCCTTCATGTTCATTTGAATGACAGCGCTTGTATTTTCACATCGGGCATCGGCTATTCAGGAAATTCATATTCCCCAGTTTTTTCTCAATCGTTTTTTACCACAAAACTATGATTTTTCAAATTTTGCCACTACGAGTACCAATTGGATGACCTTAATTGCAGAGTCAACTCCAGTGATCGATTCTGGTCAGTGCGTTTTTCTCTTCCGATGGTCTCGTCGGTGTATTCGCACCTAGGAATTGATGAAACTACTTGTCAGCATTGTCGTGTTGTGGTCGACCTTCGAGTAGAGACTTGAATCAGATCATATTTACCCATTTTAATAGCAGTTTTGTGCTAGAGCTTGTTCGCTCACTGCGTCGTTGTGTTTGTGTCCATACTGTACTTGCTGCGCCACCTTCGTTTTTCTCATCCATCCACATTTAACCGATTTCATATCTAGACTAATTAGCGGAGACCTGGCACATTCATTGCGCGCGATTCTCTTATACATTTCGTCCTCGTTTCTCAACTGGTATAGGGCCCAGCTCATGCAGAATACCGTCGCGACTTAAACCCTTTATCTGACGTACATTCGTCGGCACGGTGGCACTGTGTCATCGTTCTGTACAGTTTGTTGTTCCACACTACTCATACTTGTTTGTTGAAACGTCGCACCACACATCTCATACATAGTTCGTTGCGTTATACATTGTATGTGTTCTTCTTTTGTATGTTTCCAGCACCTCATCTCCTCACAGTTACGAGGGCATGCGTTCGGGTCGATATGTCATGACATCTACGAGGACCCCGACGTCATGTTGGCGCACATTGTATTGATTTGTTTCCATCTTTTACATTGTTTCATTTCATGTTTTAGCTCTCAATTTGCACAACACGATATGCTGTTCTTGATTCCCTTTGATTTCTCCTTTTTGCGGAGCAAATGTACACTTCCCTTGCCTCGTTGTGCCTTGGCTCTTATGGTTTCGCTCTTTTGTCCCTGACACTAATAAGTTTTGAGATATGGGAGAGTGTTTATGGCTATCCTTTCTGCGTTTCGAACGTGGTAAGCCCATCATGTTATACCAAGAGAGTTCTCTGAAATGTCTTCATACTTTGTAAATAAAAAGAAATAAAGGTTGATTGGAGTTGTATCTGCATTTGTATCGGCTATTAGTGGAAGCGTTAGGTGTTCATCTCATGACAGGATTTGATCTGCTTATCTAGCTTTCAGCTCAAAAAATTGAAGTCCATAGTACTAACTTGGTAAAACTACTATATTCTTCTTGGGATTTTTCACGTCCACGCGGAAAGTATAGCGATTCATAGCCCGCACAGACTGGACGCTGTTGTTCCGGCCAAAACATATCGTGCACGGGAGAGAGGACGACAAAGGGGTGGGAGAGTGCTTGATCAGGACGCCGACAGCGTCCGTAGTGACGCCCTGTCTTTGCCTGCGATGATTCGCCTATGTGGTGCATCCCCCAGAATTGTTCCCATATGAACCATCAACGTGGCTGTCTTTCGATCATTTTGACATGTTAACTTCGAATAAGCGCCTTAAAGGCACCGTCTACCCAAAATGGAGGTTGGCGAGATTATGATGGCATACTAGTGTGGGCCCCCACACTAGGCAAACCCCCAAGTTTCGCCGCAAAAGACTGTTTCTGGAGCGAGAAATCCGCTCCGGAAGTAGCAAAGTAGGCAGGGGGACCCCGGTCGCCCTGCCCACTTGCATGCTTTATCTCGCCTGCGCTTGGTGCAGAGGGTTCTCGAAACAGCGATTTTTGGGGGTTTCGCGGATTTTTGACTCCATAATCGAAATCAGGGCTTTCAGAAGGCCTGAAGGCGACAAAAACATTGAATTCGAGATTTTGGGTGGACGGTGCCTTTAAAATTGCTTGAGTTAACGTGATAAAACGATCGAAAGATGGCCACGTTGGCGGTTATATGGGAACAGTTTTGGGGGATACACGATAATCAGATACATCTCTTGTCGAGATTACTAATAACGACAAAAATCCACGAGTTCTTTGGACAAACGCTGCCACTCGGCTCCAAAGATGGATTAACCTCCGGCTACTCCGCAATCGCTTGCCTCACAATAATACCTATTACTTCCTATCCTACTATAATAACGCGCTAAGGCCGTCTGTTTTTTTGTGTGTCTGTGTGTCTGTGTGAAAATCTGTCTGTCACGAAATTCATAGAGGAAGCTGCAACTAAGCTATCGGGCTGAAATTTTGCATAGCATACCGTGCCAGCGTGTAGGCCCACCATGCACAAGGACGAGCCGGTTCGATAAGCGGGTCCCTCAAAATTTGCGCGTCAAACGGGTCCACGCGCCTTTTGGCACGCAAAACTGGGCCGCTAATTCGACTTTTTGCAAAGTTATGATTTGGCTGGCAAGTAAATTTGCGCTCTATGAATGCTAGCCCACAAAGTGCTCAAAAACTTTGCTCTTCTGCGAAAACAGCGCCAAAAATTGATGAGCGCGTAGATAGTCGCTTTGGCAAGGTTTTACTTGAAAAAACTGAAAAGATTTTTGCACCGAAATGTAGCCCTAGGTGACTGTTATCCTTATGACGATCATCAAACTAGAATAAATCCAGTAATCCTTTCAAATTCGCATTTGTTTCCTTGCAACAAAGTTTTTTTTCCTAAAAATTACCGATCTTACATGCAGATGCTTCATGAATGAACATTTGTTTACGATTAGTTTGTGATGCTCAGCATCGCGTGGTAAGTTTCAAAGCCATTCTCATGCGAACATGAGAAAGGCATACGGATAGGGAGCCAGTGCGAACCTCCGCGAAGCGGAGGTGACGAACTGGTCCTACTATAATAACGCGCTAAGGCCGTCTGTTTTTTTGTGTGTCTGTGTGTCTGTGTGAAAATCTGTCTGTCACGAAATTCGTAGAGCGTGTTCCAGCCAACGTCCTGAGCCCAAATTTTGCATAGCGCACGCTACCAACGTGAAAGCTCACTATACAAAAGCATGAGCGGATCCGTTGAGTGGATCCATTGAAAATTGCGCGTCAAACGGATCCACTTAGCTTCTGGCCAGCAAATTTGGGCCGAAAGTACTACTTTTTGCAAAGTTTAGAATATATTTGACAAGCTAATGTGCAAACCATGGACGTTAGCCTAAAAAAGTAATGAAAAGTCTACTACTTTACGAAAATAGCGCCAAAAAGCATTCGCTGTGTAAACGGTCAATTTTTCAAGATTTTACCTAATCATCTGAGAAGATTTTTGCTCAGAGATGTAGCGCACTATGTTTACTATCCTTATGGCGACTAACAAGCCATAAAAATTCCAAAAACGTATCCAAATTGGCATCTGTTCTTCTCGGAAAGATTTTATCCACGCGAAAATACCGATCTCACATGGAAAACCTCTACGAATGAGTAGTTGTTTACGAATTATTCGTGATAGCCTACATAGCGCGGTGAGTTTCAATTTCATTATTATGCGGGAATGAGTAAGGCATAAGAAAGTAGCGCCAGTGCGAGCCTCTGCGAAGCAGAGGTGACGCACTGGTCTTATATATAAAGCTGAATGTCTGTTTGAATGTCTGTCTGTATGTCTGTATGTATGTACGTATGTTCCGAACAGAAAATTCCATTTCTGAACCGATCCGGACCAAACTTGGCACACATGCACTACGGGCCCCGGCGGGTGTCATAGGCTACTTTTCGTCATCGATCGATATCGATTTTATCGATTTTTTGCAAAATTTGAGCTACGGGGCTGGGAGTTGGCACAGGCGGGTAAGTGAGTATGGGGATTCCGAATACAATATTAGTTTTTAAAATCGTGCATTACTTTTATCGATTTTATCGATTTTTTTGCAAAGTTTGAGCTACGGGGCTGGGATTTGGCACAGGGGGGTAATCGGGCATGCTGATCACCCCCGTGGGGGTGATCAGCATGCTCGATTACACCCCTCTGCCAAATTCCAGCCCCCTAGCTCAAATTTTGCAAAAAATCGATAAAAGTAATGCACGGTTTCGGAAACTAATATTGTATTCGTAATCAGCATGCTCGATTACACCCCTCTGCCAACTCCCAGCCCGTAGCTCAAATTTTGCGAAAAATCGATAAAATCGAAATCGATCGATAACGAAAAGTGGACTGTGACACCCGCCGGGGCCCGAAGGGTATGTGTGCCAAGTTTGATCCGGATCGGTTAAGAAATGGAATTTTCTATTCGGAACATACGGCGGAGCCGGGTAAGCCAGCTAGTTAATAATAATATCTAGTACTTTATAAAGTCTGTGTCAGTCCTTTTTGTGTGTTGACTACGCAACGCGAGATTCTTGCGTGCGGATCGGCGATCCATGAGACTAATTTGAATGCCCAAGCCACACGCGCGCCATCGTGGTAGAGAACCATACGTCGCCGAAAGGGGGCCCCCGCGCTCATTTGCAACAAATACGCGCCCTCGCACATAGGTAGGTGCCAGAGTAAGCGAATATTTTGTTCAGCTTCGTTAAGCTGCAAAAGGTGCACAGAATTAATGTCTGCTGCATAATCTCTACTGCTGCCAAGGCCTGCTTCAGCTGTAGGTCCCGCGTGGAATCAACGTTAATTTTGTACGCCCTTTGCAGCTGAACGAAGCTGAACAAAATATTCGCTTACTCTGGCACCTACCATACAAGGAGATGCGTTTTCGCAATGAGTTTGCACGGGACCTTATCACATTCGGCGGTATATAACCTTTGATTCAACTGGCTTAGCGGCGGGTGAGGGACTAAATGTTGCCGGAAGTGGGAGGTCCCGCACATGTGCTACAAATATACATGTCAATACATGCACAGGCTAAGTATCTACTGCATTGTCCGCGCGGGAGAGTGCAACAGGTTCATGAAGTGAGCTAACGCTTTTGGTTGAACCACTATCAAGTTCTTGAAAGACATCTTCGAGGTCGTTAAACATCGCGAGTTCATATTCATTCACGAAATTCTGACGGTAATATACCAAAATGAGTTGGAACGCACTCGTAAACTTCTTAATCAATGTGCAGGGCGTGTGTCTCTTAGGTCACAAAAATAACAGCGAAAAGTAACCACAATCATCTCAATTATCTAAAGCAACAGGAGAATAGCGTGTATATCTCTCCTCGCTCCATAATCTGATTCCCTCGATGATTTTGAACTGATCAATAAACTGCAAGATGGTAACAAAACTATTGTTAGGTGTTGTACACAGTAGGCACATTAGGCACAGTCAAAAAGCACAATTGATGCTCATGTTGTGTTTTTTCATGACGCCAGCAGCTCACTGTAGCTTCATTATCAGAGTACCGTCAGTCATTCATCGCACGGACTGGCCGTACTCAGACAACGGCCGAAACTTCCGCAGCGCTTTCGCAGGGTTTCCGCAGGTGACCCGGCGGAAATCCTGCAAAAGCGCTGCGGAAACCCTGCAATCTCAGGGTGCAGGGTTTCCGCAGCGCTTTCGCAGAATCTTCGCAGCACTGCGCTTTTAATTCGCGATCCGTTCCTTCCATATCAAACTTCCTTTTTGATACTAGATTTTCCTTTCCAATATTAGGTTTACGCACCAAGGCATTATTCCTTTGATGTGGAAATTCCTCTAGACTTTCTAGATGCTAAGAGACGTAGACAGCGAGATAGCTTTAATGAGAAAGCATAGCACAGTGTATTGTTTTATACAGGTACCATATAGAATCACAATAGGCCGAAGTTGATAAGTGCAAATTAGCAGATCAATGAAGTGTTCATAAGTAAATATACATAAAATCACAGAAGCATTCGAATATATATGCATAACCAAATAAGTTTGGAAAATCTGCAGATATTAATAATTAAAAAGATATGTTCTACAGATGGAAGAGTGAAGAATAATGGAAGAATAAGATAAAAACAAGAATAACAATATCATTCACAAAAGATAATATGCGCTTCAAAGGGAAGATGGTCCTGTGGGGAAATAAACCGTTTCCACTTATTGGGTGTCATTTTGACCTTGTCCGCGCGACGACTGAAGCCGGCTTCGGAATCCCTTCCTTTCTGTAATGAGAATTAATTGAAATTTCTTGATGTAGATCGTGCTTTGCCGCAGTGTTCCATTTTGCAACTTCTCGCCAAGAAATACGGAGCAAATTAGAACGATTCGCTCAAAATTCTGGGAAATTTCGAAAGCTCAACAAGAGAAGCTCTGAGACAGATTTGAAAATCACAAGAGTTTTCTGCAAAAATCAAGGCTTCGCTTCGACTTGAATTTCTTGGAATTTGCAAATTTGGAACGGCAGAACTTTTGCAATCTAATATTCCACCATTTTCCAGACAAAACAGGTATATGGCAGACTCTAAGGCAGGTATGTGTAAGGGAAAGTTATTATAAATTATTGTTGAATTTTCATAAATTAATGCTCAGAAAATGATACTAATGAACCAAAAGCTCGTCCCCATCCTTTTTAAAAATTCGAAACTTTCTTCCTTCACGTACGATCTGCACATGCTTATTTTGAAAGAAGACATGGTTTCTAATGGTACCTGAGGTACTTTTTGATAGCTTCAGAGATCGAAGTCGGTGAAGAAAATTACTCCATTTTAATATTCGCCATGTTTGGTCGCAAAAATCTGCTTGCATAAAATCGGAGCAATTGGTGTCATAGCTTATTACCTACTCTTCTTGAGTGTACAAAGATTGCGCTGATTGAACGTCTCTTGAAAAGTTATGATTTTTGAGGAAGCCGTAAAAAAGAGTAAACATGATTTTCTTGGCATTTGCTTCGAAAATCATAACTTTTCTAAAAGAGATTCAATCAGCGCAAACTTGGCACAGTCAGAAAGAGCAGGCTATAAAACCTATAATGCTCCAATTTCCGTTGCGAGTTTCAGTTTAACGATTAAACGCAGAAATTTTGAGAAGGGAGTAATTTTCTTCTCCTGCTTCTATCTCTGGAGCTTGCTTCCATTAAAAGGTACTTCAGGAGGTACAATTGGAAACATGAATTCGAAAATAAACATGTGCAGATCCGTTGAAGATGTAGAAAGTATTTGGGAGAGAGAAAAGCATTTAAAACAGCAAAAACAGAGGAGCAGAGAAGGATAGATATATTAGAGCAGTGGCGGTGCAAGAACCTTTTTCAAGAGGGGGGGGGGGGGAACAAAAATTATTTGGGTTTGTGGGCGTGAGATACTGAACAAAGAAATTTAGGAATGGTTGAATTTTCGTGGTTCCAGTTTTGTATGCCCTCGATTTTTTTTAGCAAAAAGGGGCGTGGAGTGAGCCACACCTTCGATTGCCTAGACAAACTTTAGAGTTTAGAAAAGCTTTGATCTTTCATTATCTACAGTCGCAGACTACTATGAATATTCTTGACACCCATTATGCCCTTCCCCATTCTTCTGATATATTTCTACCACATTATTTCTATTTTATTCAATCATTCAACACTATTATTCAAAAATTTCAATTTCGAAGTTTTCGAGCTATTATTTCAAATCGTAGGTTTTGAACTTTTTATCTTTGAATCAAAAATTATTATTATGCGATATTGTGAGAGGGGGAAAATTTAAAAATCAAAAGCAGAGAGAGAAAAGGATAGACACACGAAAAGCAGTGGCGGCGCGAGAAATTTATTCATGGTAGGGGAGGGAGGGATTGAAACTTTTGGATTCGTGGGAGTGTGGCCACTTCCAGCAAAAGAAAATTTAGGAATGGTTGAATTTTTGTGGTTACAATTTTTGTACCACCTCGATTCTTTTTTAGCACAGCTCCTTCGAAAATTGTCCACAACTATTAGGTGGAATCAAAAGTGCGTTCGCCAAATTTTCAAAAAATCATAATTTCTTTTCGACTGAGTGGATCTCTTTGATTTTATATTCGTCTAAGAGAGGAAATCATTCTCTTTACAACGGTATCTCTGCCAAACTAGCTCAAGAAATTTCCGAGTAAGCAATTAAAGATTACTCAAGACTGGCATTTTTCAAGCAAGGTCACCAAAAATTCTGAAATTTTTCGACAAAAATTTTTTTTCAGAAATCGAAATCCGAAAACTCGGTAATCGAAAATCAAAATTGCTCTCGATTGGCACGAATTTCTCACAACTAAAAAGAGAAGGTCACTAAAGCCATGTTCACATGACTTTCCCGTCCCTCCCGACGCAAACTGAAGCAATTCTCTTTTTTGCTTCTAATTCTCAATTTTTGTTTTTGAAAAATGCACTTTAGTAAAGAACATAGCTTTCTCTATCGAAAACTACTTTTAGAATTTTTTGGTGACCCTGCTTGAAAAATGCCAATTTTGAGTAATTTTCTTTAATTGCTTCTGACTCGCGAACTTTCTTAAGCCAATTCATTTCAGAGATACCGTTGTAAAGAGAATGAATTTCTCTCTTAGATGAATATAAACGCAAAGAGATCCATCGAGTCGAAAAGAACTTACGATTTTTTGAAAAACTGGCGAACGTACTTCTGGTCTCACCTAATACTTCGAATCTGAAAATTTTTGAAAATATTTCAGTATTCACCAAGAGCTTATAGATCATTTTGAAAATTTCGGTGACCCATTATTCTCCCCCTCCGCCCTCGTTTTGATATATTTCCACCCAATCACTTCTGCTTTATTTAAATCCACAGTGCATATTTTCTACAAAGTGATAGTTTTAAATTACTTGCGTTATTATTTCAATCGCACATAAAGCAAAGAAGTTCGACATACCTGAACAAGGGCGTTGTTAGACGAAGTCCCTCCGTTGAGTCCTTTTCCCAGCAGCTTGGTGATGGTTGTTCACACACCTGCACCGATGCCTGAAAGAGTATTTAGAACTAGCTGGCTTACCCGGCTCCGCCGTATCCGGACCAAACTTGGCACACATACACTTCGGGCCCCGGCGGGTGTCACAGTCCACTTTTCGTTATCGATCGATGTCGATTTAACCGATTTTTATCGATTTTTTCGCAGAGTTCACTTACAGGGCTAGGAGTTGGCACAGGGGGAAGTGAGCATGGGGATTCCGAATACGATATTAGTTTTCAGAATTATCGGTTACTTTTATTGATTTTCTCGATTTTTTGTAAATTTTGACATGCGAGGCTGGGATTTTGCACAGGGGGGTAATCGAGCATGCTGATTACGAACACAATATTAGTTTTCAGGATCGTCCATTACTTTTATCGATTTTATCGATTTTTTTGTAAAGTTTGACCTGCGGGGCTGAGAGTTTACACAGAGGGGTAATCGAGCATGCAGATTACGAATACAATATTAGTTTTCAAGATCGTCCATTACTTTTATCGATTTTATCGATTTTTGAAAATTTGAGCTAGGGGCTGGAATTTTGCACAGGGGTGTAATCGAGCATGCTGATCACCCCCCTTGGGAGTGATCAGCATGCTCGATTACCCCCCTGTGCCAACTCCCAGCCCCCTAGCTCAAACTTTGCAAAAAATCGATGAAATCAATAAAAGTAATCGATAATCCCGAAAACCAATATTGTATTCGGAATCCCCATGCTCGATTATCCCCCTGTGCAAACTCCCAGCCCCGTAGCTCAAACTTTGCAAAAAAATCGATAAAATCGATAAAAGTAATCGATAATCCTGAAAACCAATATTGTATTCGGAATCCCCATGCTCGATTACCCCCCCTGTGCCAACTCCCAGCCCCGTAGCTCAAACTTTGCAAAAAAATCGATAAAATCGATAAAATCGATATCGATCGATACGAAAAGTAGCCTATGACACCCGCCGGGGCCCGAAGTGTATGTGTGCCAAGTTTGGTCCCGATCGGTTCAGAAATGGAATTTTCTATTCGGAACATACGTACAGACATACAGACAGACAGACAGACAGACAGACATACATACAAACAGACATTCAGCTTTATATATAAGATATGGATGAGTACACGTTTATTGACGCCAACATTGAAGGAAAGAAAAAAAAGAGAAGGAACAGAAGTGAAACAGTATGGAAGAAAAGAGTGCGCTATGCGCTGTTGATGTTGCGTTTGCTATTTCGCAATCGCAAGTGCATGCGCTCTCAAAGTCCTGCGGAAATGCTAGCGAGTCAAAGTGCTGCGGAAACCTTGCGAGCCTCACTGCACTTTCGCAGCGCTTTATGGAAAGTGCTGCGGAAGTTCCGGTTTACGATCGCTATGACTTCAATTTCCTGCGGAAACCTTGCATTCTGGAGCGTGCACTTTCTCAATGGTTAAGAAAGTGTGCGGAAACGCTGCAAGTTCTGCTTGTCCTGCGAAAGTTCCGGTGAATTGTCTGAGGTAGATTGCGCAGTACGCGCCAAACGCTTGTAGCAGTACAAATCGCTACTGTACAGTTGTGATCTTGTGAGATTCCAGTTACTCCTTGCGTCCGCAATCTTTGGCCAGTCTGGTCGGTTGACGACTCGAAGATACTTCGATAAATGAGAACCTTATCAAACAATTTTCGATAAGAGATGATGATGTGGTGAACTCCTCTTTACTGACAATGCAATCGTCGGTCTTTCACTAGACGCGATTCTCGGCTGTCATTGATAGATATTTCCATAGTACAAATGTACAGTCTATGTCATCCACGTACTCCGATGGCAAATTTCTCGAAGCTCTTGGTCTTTTGTATGCATTGAGTTCAATACTGTGCTTGAAATCTCTCGAAGTCAAAAAAAGTATTTTCTATGACGTTTTACGGCTTTGGAGAATGCTGAAGGGGCTGAGCGATTCCCGGCAACTGAGGCAGCCAAATGCCGCCAAAATGAGTGAAGTGACCCCGCTACCGCAACCAATCGGCCTTTGGCGGAAATTTTTCCTCCGGCCCTATAGCAATCTCCAAAGCCGGAAAACGCCATAAAAAACTTTTTGACAATTTCGACAGGATTCAAGCACAGCACTGGACTCAGCGCATCCAGAAGGCCCAAGAGGGATGGATAGCTCGCGGGGTTGTTTCAGACTCCCGCACTGACCGCAGCAGACTGCAGCAGACCGCAGCTGACTGCAGCTGACCGCAGCAGACTGCAGCAGACTGCATGACCGCACTGACCGCAAGGGCCGCACAATTCGCTGCATCCTTTCGTAAAGAAGGAGAGGATAAATAGTTGTACCCCAAACAATCAACAACAATATATGCCTAACCCAAAAGGCAACATGAGCGAGAGTAAAACAGGTATACGCAATAAATGAGGAATAAGAACAAATATGAGCATACCAAAGAAAAACAACCGCCAAAATCTGATTGAGAAGAGTAAGTCAGAACGTATGAACTTCCTAGGCGTAAATCACGGTGTTTTGACGTAATCGCATTTGTTTTCTCTTTTAAGAAAGGTTGCAGCAATCTGTGCGGTCGTTGCGGTCAGCTGCAGTCTGCTGCAGTCAGTGCGGTCAGCTGCAGTTTGCTGCAGTCAGTGCGGTCAGCTGCAGTCTGCTGCAGTCTGCTGCGGTCAGTGCAGTCAGCTGCAGTCAGTGCGGCAGTATGAAACAACCCATAAACAGTGACTGGCTGCAGGATTGTAACTCCACCCATTTTGGCGGTAATTGGCTGATCGGCTCACGCAGTCAATTGCGATGTTGGCGTTAATCCTTCGCCCATTCCTTCAGCTATCTCCAAGGTAGGAAGACGCCGTAAAAAGCATTTTTTAACATTTCAAGCATAGCACTGGACTCAGCGCATCCAGAAGGGCGTGCAGGTGTGGAAAGTTCGCAGTCGCAATCTCCCGTGCCACTCACTGCCTTTGAATTGCATAAACCCAAGAAAGTCATCACTAGCAATACACTGGATCATCTCCTTTCGCCCCGTACATATTTGCAGCCCATCAACACATTGCAAACATTTGGCCTACCGACTCATAGCAGTGAACAGTGAGCAACAAGAAACAGAAGAAGAACCTACAATTTATGATCGGCTCCCAGATTCGTGTGGAGGTGTATTGCAAACTTTGCCTGATTACACTTGTAAACTTGCTAAACCTCCACGTCATAGCATTGCTTTTCGTAATCTCTCGCCAGCAAAAACCGCCACGCGGTGAGTTGGCAAGACTCCACCTCCACACGAATCTGGGAGCCGATGATACCGGTTGTAGGACGTTTCGCACGACCGTACTGCTTCCCACACAGGACCACCGCCGCGTGCGACACACCCTGCGGCGGCTTTTGCCTAAGCAAAAGAGGGGGAGGAAAGATTTGCGGCGTGCATTACATGTTAAGACAGGTCAAATTCAGGGAAACTCTGGAGACCGCCCGTGCGAAAAGAGCGTCTCCCGATGATACCTGATAACATAATTATTCAGTGCCCACTGCTGACCACCAACGCGAAGAATCTCACTCAAATGTGGTTATCATTTCTCATCACTTCGCAACAAACGCTCTTCTCTTAGTCTTCCAAGTTTAATGAATCCATGCAAAGATCTATTGATGGAGCAAGAATGGAAGCCGTGCCATAATTATGATGATTCCAAGGTCTTTTGTATCGATATCCTCCAAGAGAGAAGGAACAACAAAATGATTACTGACTACAATAGCGAAAAGTTGGCCAGTTTTCTGTCGTAATGATTCTCTATACTCTGGCAAACACTGTTGGTGTTCACCCAATCATCCTTACCAAAAGCTCGATGAGTAAAAAAGATTCAGAGTACTTCGCAAAATAGCTTATCTAATTATCTCTGTATTTCGAGTAATTCCACCATTGACTAGAACATTTAACAACAACAACTTTATAACATTATATATCAACAATTTAGGCTTTGCTTTCTGCGAGGAAGTCCTTTTTGAGCTTGCCCATGAAAGCCTTCTTTTCAGCGGTAGTTTGGAATCGACCATGTCCTGTCTTCGAACTCGTGTCGATCCATTTCAAGTTGATCTTCTCATGAGCGAATCTCTTAGTTTGTGTAACAAGCGATTTCCTCAAGGTGATCAAACGTTTCTTTGGTCCCATAACAGCTCCACGCAGCATAACGTAATCTTGATTGACCACACCGTAGCGGGGGAAGCCACCCTACAACGAAGTACTGAGTTGGCACACAAGAACATATCAACGAAACGTAGAGAAACACCCTCAGCCACACAAGTCTCCGTCAGGAATACGGAATTGCAGACTTTCTCATCATAGGGCACACCAAAATAAAGCCAACTTACCATGGGGTTGATACTCTTCTCGGTAAGATCGAACTCAGTAGCTCCATTGTTCTTGCCCTCTGGTGTAAGACATGAACGTCCAATTCTGTACACCTTATTGTTCTTGTGTGTGCGATGATGGTAACCCTTCTGACCAGCGCGAGCCACAGTAAAGGCAACACGAGAAGGATGCCATGCACCAATACAAGCAACCTGACGGCAAATCAGTCTTAGCTGACAGGTGAAAAGAAACAAGCGAGTGATTACCTTACGGAGACCTTTGTGGGTCTTTCGTGGGAGCTTCTTAGTACCCCATCTGCTCGTGACACCTTTGAATCCGTGTCCTTTCGTTACACCAATAGTATCAATCATCTCATCTTGCGAGAAAACGGTGTCGACAGGAACTTGCTTCTCAAGGTGTTCTCTAGCCCAGTTCACTTTCTCCTCAATTGTTCCTCCGTTAATTTGGATTTCAACGAGGTGAGCCTTCTTCTGCTTGCGGTTCAGGATTTTCATCTGAATGAGAGCAGTTGACCTGAGCCATGATAGACATTTGACTAGCAAAACTTGCATATTTTCGAAATCAGATATAGAAGGACGAGCGTTCAAGAAAAGACTCTCAATTTTAGAAGAAAAGCTAATCATCTGACCTGAGTGTGGGCAACAACTCGAATGGCAGAGCAGTACTTCTTCATCTTGTTGAGATCGGATTCAATGACCTTCTTGCCGTCTTCATCTTGCCATTTCTTGGCGTACTTCGTGAACGCCTTCTTTTTCGACTTGCACCTACAGATGGACTATTGAACTACGTGGTTTCGCAGCACCTCATAGGTAGCCGCGTGTGCCACAGCAAGTTCAAATTCTTTCTTACTCTCAAAGAGCAGCGGAAAGATATCATCATTACTTGCCAAACAATCATACTCATGCACAAAGCGCAGAGGAGATGAATGAATGACACTGCGTTCTGCCTCAAACTGTAACAGCCCAATAGACAGAGAAAAGACTAGATATATTCTTTGGAGCTAACCAGTTCTTGTAGAAGCGACGACGGCAATCCTCGCTAAGGTGCTCGGCGAAAACAGACTTGAACGGACGTGGACCTCGTGGAGTGTCGATGTAGCCGACGATTCCGACGATCACCATCGGGGGAGTCTCGATGATGGTCACAGCCTCTACGACCTCCTTCTTGTTTACCTTTGATCCTGGTTTATCGACCTGCGAAACAATAAATTCATTGTTGGAACCGTTTAACGATGAGTTTTCTTTTCAATCGATCACTCACCTCACGGACGATGTGAGTCATTCCAGCTTTATAACCGAGGAACGCTGTGAGATGAATCGGCTTTGACGGGTCATCTTTTGGGAAGGCCTTTATTCTTCCTCGATATGTCCTAGAGCGCTTCTTGGGCGCAAATCCCATGGATCCGTGCCTTGGCGCCGAGAATTTTCGGTGCGACATTGTACCCTGGAAGCAAATCGCAACATATCGAGCTTTCTATAACATTACGCCGTTTGTAGGGAAGGACGAGGAAGACAAAACACATTACAACAATGCACGAATTTCTGTCTTTGCCCCTCAGCCCCAAGCATAACAAGTCCTACTCACTACACGAGGTATATGATCGGCTCCCAGATTCGTGTGGAGGTGTATTGCAGACTTTGCCTGATAACACATGTAAACTTGCTAAACCTCCACATCATAGCATTGCTTTTCGTAATCTCTCGCTAACAAAAACCGCCACGCGGTGAGTTGGCAAGACCCCACCTCCACACGAATCTGGGAGCCGATGATACAAAGAGAAAGGAGCACATCAAATTCGATCATCAAGTCACCCTAGTAAGTCCGAAAACGTAAATGAGCACCAAGCAAATGAAACGAGGGGTTGGCAAATTTTAGGCCACAAGTGCATTACGGTAGCGGGTCATGGAGCGAATTGTGCGCTGGCGTTCGCATTTCGCCGCCAGATTTTTCCTGGAGCGCGGCAAGCTCGGTCGTCCCGAACACTCAATTTTTATGTTGCGGCTATCAAAAATCGCAGGACACGGTTTTTAGAGTTTCTACGTGGCTTTTTCTTACCTATAAAAACTGCGCTGACATTCCGACTAACGATAAGTCGCTTATTCGAAAACTCTCTTCTAGGCCTTCATGAGAGGAAGATGTTTGACAACCACAATTTCACGCAAAAGTTGGTAGGAAGTCGGGGATAGAATTGAAGCCTACTACTTCTACCAAATCATTCCTGATTTTCACAAGCTGGGGAGGCGAGGCGGAGGGGAGAACAAAACTTCACAAATCAATACAAAGCAAATTTGCTTCTGGGGATTTTTTTGAACATTTTTTCAAAAAAAAAAAACTATTATGAAGAAACTTCACCATCGTCATTGTTGAAAAAAGTGCACTAATTGTGGCTCGAATTTTTAGGTGCCCAAACTTAGAATAAGAGAAATTATCAATGCAAGCTTACGGAAAGAAGTATTCGGAGCTTAATCAAGATTGCAGACGAATGATAAATGAAGTGAGGTAGTTTTATAACGAGCTATCTAATTGGCAACTCAGCAACCATTAAAAAGGCAAACATGTTCCAAAAATGCGGTAGGGACAGTTTTTGAGCGTGGAGATGAAAGGGAAAAAGGGAAAAGAGGAACGAGCACAACATGTATGGTACATACTGTCAAAATGTCCCCTGCAATCAAAAGCATAGACCGCTAATAACAACAATTTTATTCTCTTCTACAAACTGCACACTTTTTCTTCTACGAGAAGTGGTCCTCAGTGGAGAGACGCCCAAACTATCGTATTTATTCGTCTCAGAAAGAAAGCATGTCACACCTACTGCTATTGAAACGAGCACACCTGTGAAGACCACTTTCGCGTAATAAAGCAACTTCTTTAACGGTAAGAAAATACATGATAAACGAAGAAAAAACGTTAGAAACAAAACAAGCTAGTCCGAAAGATGAGTTACAATCGTACGGAGGTAAACATCGTTACAAACTTCGAACATATATGTCTTCTAAGTACATGCAATATGACAAGAATTTGTACATAAACTATACAACATTGCAATGGTGGATGGACAGGTAGGAGAAGGTGTGTCCGGAAGTCCATAGATTCTGAATGGTAGAATCATGGGTGGAGGAACGAACACCTCAATTAGGCACCGCCTCCGCGGGGACCACTGGTCCCAGCACGATGCACAACGGTAGGACGAAAGGACCAGCAGCCACGGAGGCGATGCCTAATTGAGGCGTTCGTTCTTCTACCCTAGAATCATAAATTTTGCATAATCCGCTTGCATATAAAATTATCAGTAGCCAGAAAGGAATCGGCCTTTCATAATAGTTTGTTTTTAGAGAATTCAAATAGTGGCGCCTAGACATGTTTTCACGCTTATCCTTCTCTGAGACTCTGTCCATCATCTTCTCCAAAGGCGGGCTAGAAGATGTTTTCTGGAGGGGGGGGGGGGGGGAGGCGAAGGTGGTAAGAAAAATGCTTTTTGGCTGCGCTTTCCAGAACTTTCGCGAGCATATGACTCCGAAATTTCAAGGAAAAGGGCATGGCCACAGTCATGCACAGAAAAAGTTCGTTACAGAGCTAATTTGAATTCTTGAAACCTTGCAAAACTTTCGAATTTTTAACAAATTAAAACAAGTTACTACTGCACTCGCCTTCCCCTCCCTCTTCCCCCCCCCCCCCCCTTCTCCCCGCAGTCTGCCACTTCCTCTCCTCTTCTCAAACTTTCACCTCACCCTAGAAAAAAGGTCAACTCCTTTGCAGTTAAGGATTGAGTTTTTGTGAGCATCAAACATCTTCGTAATTGACCAGTAGAAAGTTGAAAGATGGCAATGTTCTTAAATGCACTTGTGATAATTTCAAACAAATGCCGGCATGCAGACAGTCATTTTGTTCAAGGTAATTCCATCCTATCAGAAGCAGATGAGAAGCATCGCCTGACTTTGCAGTTGGCAGGAAGGTCAACGAAGAAGACGATCGGCGAGGGAAAATTCTTGATCAGTTTATAGTCTGGTAGTTCGTCTATACTCGCAAATGAGTCGGCGTTGCCCAGCGGAAATCCTCTGAATCTACGTTTTCTGCGGCTCTTCCTAGCAGATAGCAACTGTTTATCGATGCCCTGACCGTCTATTTTTTCTGAAAGAACAATTAGTTGTAGAACAAAAATAAAACAATCTGTCAAACCTTCGACTCGACGACGTTTTGCACGAGGTTGTTCAGCGTAGCTCATTAGCCGTAGTTCCTCGAAAGCGGCTTCGTCCTTAGCAGAGATACGATAACGATGACCTTCGAAGACAAGATAGTCGTCATAGTCGGTGTCTTGTCTGTCTACTTCGTCCGGATCAAGACGCGATAGGCCTGGCATCTATATGCAAATGCGAGAAACGTTATGTAATAATGAAAGATAATGCTAAGGCAGGCGCCAGACTAAGCGACTATTTTGTTTAGCTGCAGAAGGTGCGCAGAATCAACATTACCTAATTTTGCGCGGTCCTGCAGCTGAGGCAGGCAATCGTGCGTAGATTTTAACGTTAATTCTGCGCGCCTTCTGCAGCTGAACAAAATAGTCGCTTAGTCTGGCGCCTACCTAAGACTTACAAGGTGTTCTTTTTCCCACAGTGGCAGCCATTCTCCCTTGTTATTTGTTTTTCCAATGACAGCCTCCAAATCGTCGTCTGACTGAAAACTGCTACTAAAGGCATATGTCATTTTGGAATAGTTTATTTATTAAGCTGTCCGGAAAATGATGTCAAATCATAGGTTATCTCGCATTGCGGTTTGATAATACGAATAAAAATTAGGGAGGTACTGTTTGGTAGAGCAAAATAAGCTCTACAAGATGAAGTTCATACATACGCAAAAGTTTGATTTACGTGCAGTTTGAAGGCAATTTGCAAAGGGCCTCAAGTGTCTAACAATCGTGATTTCGCCCAAAAAATCACAGAGACCCAAGAAGGCAGACATTAACCTGGGTGATCTGAAGATAACAAGTTCCAACTTGGGCTTTGATGTATCTGAAATTGTCACAGATCCTCTCTTCATTTTTATCATCAAATTTGCGACCGTCCACCCTGAGGCCAAATTTCGGAACTGTATCTTTAGACCATTAGTTGATGGGCAGGACCATCGTGCCCGCTTTATAGAGGGGTTTTCTCCTTTGAAATTCATCTTCTCCAGCGAGACTAGGGCGATCGATTACTTACAGGCCCCGCTATTATATAACATCAGAAAAACTCATCACCCTCAGATTGTGTGGACGGTGTATGAGTTGTCAGGCATCATGAAAACAGAATGGCCCTCGCTAAGCTCGTCTTTGGCAGTGTAGATATAGCGCCCACAATTTTGACCGGTTTCTCTAGAGCCAGTAGGTTTTATCAGAGTCACACTTTTAAACTCAGGATTCAAGCTGATTCTGGCCTAGATGGCTCAACCTGAATGGCCATTTCGATGTGGAGAAAAGGATGGTTGGTCGGAGTTGTTTGTGATGTGATGCATACTGTTGGGCGATGATAACCGGGAGACGGTCAAGAGGCGCGATTTTTCTGGCTGTCACCAACTTAAAACTCCAGTTTCAGGCTATGGGAGAGTTTAAAAAGTGCCGGACATACTCCATGGCTTACTAGCTGTTTGAAGTAACCATTTGACAAGTTTGACGGCGTCTGCTAGAAGACTGACCGGATTATCTACAAAATTGCTATTGAGTGCATATTCAAGGGTTTTTGACCTTCAACAATTTCGTTTGGAATTGATTTCAGGATGATGAGATGGAGTAATCCGTGCAATTACCAAAAATATTTCGTTTGAGGTTTCAAGTGATTCTAGAACTTTATGAAACACTACATATGTGCTATAAGCTGCCCATCCGGCAACAAGAATCGCGCCTCTTGCTTGATCTGACAAGAGGTTTCATTGAAAAGTTACGAAATCACTGTTACTCGATTTTTATAACATCCGCGCAGCTTCTCTGAGCATGAAGTGGCCCAAAGCAGTCTTATCCCGCTAGATGTTTTTCTCGTAACAAACAATTCTCTGCCATGGGATTTGACTGGCTCACAGCTTGTGGCGTCCTAACTGAGCAACGTTCCAAGCCGATACAACCTTCATGATCTGGCAAAGCTCTATATGGAAACAGCTTAACATTTTGTACAACTGCAAACCCTGTCCTGTCATTGCACGGGGCCCATGATGCTGGCAGCAAGGTAGGGACCGATTCTCTTACCATGCCAAGATTGTCAAAAAGACTCTACGCTTACTTACCAGTTTCAGCTCATTCCCATGCCTCTGCTCTCTGAGCGATCCCAAACTTTGCTTAATCATCGATAATAGATCTACAGCAGTTAGTTTTGCTTCTGAAAATGAAATGTGTTGCAATTAATCCAAACAAAAACATTCGACGACATACCGTCGTTTCCCATGACCTTATCGGTATACTTCAACTTCTCTCGTATGCGAGCATGCATATGTTGTTCCACGGTATAGCGACCAATGAGGCAGATAACTCGGACCGGTCTGTGTAATTGCCAGAGGTAAAAATCAAAAATGCAACTTGCATGCATCAGAAGCATACTTGGACTGTCCAATCCGATGACAGCGAGCCATTGCTTGGATATCATTTTGTGGGTTCCAATCAGCATCTAAGATGATCACGGTGTCGGCCGCGCTAAGATTTAGACCAACCCCACCAGCTTTAGTGGAAAGTAGAAAACACCATGGATCCTCTGCGAAGTGTTGTCAGATTAGAATAATCACACATGGTATAGTTATACTGCTACCAAGAGTTGCTCTTGGTTTCTTCAGAGTTCTCTGGAAATTGTTGATTGCTCTAAATCTTTCTTCGGCCGGAACATTTCCATCAAGACGTTCGTACTCATAGCCTAGAGCAAAACTTGTTGTCTTGCAACAAAATGGAGGATAATACCTCTCAGCTCTAGGAGATCTTGAACGATATCCAATACTCTTACAAACTGAGAAAAGACAAGACATCTATGCTGCTTCTTTTTTAGATACAAAAGAAGTCGATCGAGGATCTGAAAGTATGTGGAGATTATGCCGCTATTTTTAGGACGTGTAACTTCAACAAATTTTGAAGGATTCTGGACAAAGCGTGTTGAATTGATTTCTTGGTTTAACGTAGATTATGTTGTGAGCGACAAATGTGGCTGATTTTTTTTTTGATTTTTTGGAGGCAAAGTAGAAATTTACACAATTTTCAATAACATGATTCACGCTATGGCAAAAAATGAGTGCGTCACAAGGTAGAATAAAAAATGAACAAACAGTTCATGCTGTGTCTGATGCAGAATTTTTTCCTCTTTCCAGATGCTATATTCCCTGTGGATTCGATGAGGTGCAGAGATAATCGCTGGAAACTACAACTCTACTTTCGCTGATTTTCAACATTCTTATTTGAGATTTGGGGGAGCTTCAATAGCCAGCAGGTAGGGCAAACCTTTTGCCAACTAAAGCAATTTTTCTTTTTTTAGCTAATCGAATTTTGCTGAATAATTCTCCGAAAGTCCTTAGTTTTGGAAAAATCGCATAACATGTTACTGCACCAAATACTGAAAAATCAGGACGCTGAAGTTGCTCAATATTACCTAACTTTACAAAGTAAATTAAAACATAGAATGAGAATCAAAATAAGCCGAATATAAAATTTGGTTAGTTTAAAAAATATATTTCGGAATCCTAAGAGACAAGCCAAGCGCTGCAAAAAATTGCTTCAGCTGGCAAAAGGTTTGTTCTATATGCTGATTAGCAAAGCTCCCTCAAAAGCCTCAGATAAATTTCTTGAAACTTAGCGAAAATCAGACATGGTGAAAAAAAAAAGGGGTTGTGATGTCCAGAGGTTATCTCGGCACTGTTTCCATGAATTACATCGTTACGGAAAGAGGAATAAATTCTGCATCGGATGCAACGGAGCTTGTGTTGCTCGTTTATCCTTGCTGTACGGGATTTGCGGGCAGGGCTCGGCACGAGGTGGCTAGTTGAAAATGCAAAAAACGATGTCCCCATTAAATTTTGCTGATTTTTACGAAGTCCCCTTTGACCGCAGACCAAAATCCGTAAAAATTCTCCAAAAAACGAAACGTCGACTAAAAAAAAGGTCGACGTCGGAAATTTTGTGTATTTTCGGCCACAAAAACGACCCCCTTTGCTTTTCGTCCCAAAAGCGACATCCATCTTGCTTGCTTGTAAGCCACCTGTGGAGCCCTGTTTGCGGTCATTTGAAAGAACTTACTTTCCACCGCTAATATTTCGCGCGAACACATGCCAAACACATCATAATTTGTAGATTGTTAGAAATTTGTGTACTAAAGCACAATTCATAAAGTCCCTGCTGTGCGAGTTGGTGTTTAGGGTGGATGACCCCGCCTTAACTTGTTTGTAAACTGCTGCAAACAGGGCCCGGCACGCGTTGGTTTGAAGCGTTTCTGGAAACGAAGTCCCCCATGACTTCGCGAAAATTTACGAAGTCCCTCTTGACGTAAAAATCAGTAGGGAAACCCTTAATCAGTCAAAATAACATTAAAAAAGCGAAAAAAGCGCATTTTGAGGTAACTAATACAACAAAAAAAGCAAAAAGACAGCATTTCGAATTGATTAAAGGCTCTGTCATTGGGTAGTGTATCATTTTAGCGCTCAGAATGTCGAGAACCTCCTAGGCCAACCAAATCTGTGGCCTCAACAATCTGGCAGTGCATTTTTCGCCACATAGTTCAAAGGACACCGCGTGTGATTGGAGCGCAATATCTATCAAGGCGTATAGATTTGCACTACTTTTGGCTCAAAAGAAGAGGAGAGGCAATGGTTTGACTCACTCTCTTCACTATATAATAGATTTTTGAGCATTTTAATCGTCCAAATCAAAAAGGTCCAAAACTTATGTGAACTCTCCGAAATTTATGCTCCGAACCAACCCAGTTGGTTCGGTGGTTGGTCTAGAAACCAACAAATCCGGAACGGGTATTCAGACACATAAGTTTTGGGAACTTTTTACATAACATAGTTTGGAGTAATATTGTATACTCATAGCCCAAATTCGGAGCCATGTGATTGTTTGTGCGCTGTAAACAAGCCATTTGTTTGTTTGAGTCTTGCATTTGAAATTCGCGCGCTTGCGAAAGAACACGTTCAGCTCATGAAACCTGACATGTTCGTCGTGTTTTTTGGCGCTTCCTCCAGAACCTCATAAAAACGATGTCCCCGTTGCTTCTAACTCCAAAAACGAAGTCCAGTTTGACCCCAAACCATCGGTGCCGGGCCCTGGCTGCAAATATGTGGTAATACGTAGGTACATGTATGGGCAAGTTAACAAGTATATACGATATTTCCTCTGCATTTATCTACAAGCACGTCCAGGTTTGCCCCGCTTCAATCCATCATTCATCTCTCTTCAATCAGTGTTTCAAGGCAGGACCGGTGATATATAGCTTGTTTGGTATGGCTAGATTATTCTTCTTACCATTTTCTGCTTAGGTATTGGAGGCAGTATCCAGGCATATTTGAGCACATGGGTTTTTAAATGTATAAAATTATGGGGAGACCAGTTAATGCACTGCCCAGGCCGCACACAAATTATCCACTCGAGGTTGAGAAATCCATCCTGCTATTTCTTCGCGCTTGGCGCCATTAGTCTGGATATACCTTTGAGAGATGGCCAACATGAAATTTTTTCGGTTTGTGTAATTGCGGAAGTGCGCATTTCTTTTACGTCTTTTACTACACCACAGCGAGAACCAGTTTCTTTCCTCTCAGTCGAGCAGTGGGTTCAACTCTGAACCGGTGTGTTTCTTTTGTTCATCAGTCTTCCTGTTTCCATCTGTAGTATGAATCTGAGCGTGGGCGACTTCACCATGCTGAAGAACCCAAGCTGCTAAGCGAGGCAGGCCGGTATGACTTACCTCTGCGCAGGGGAGGAGAGGTGGGGGAGGGGGGGGGATCGTTATATCTTTATGTTCTAATCATCTGCGTCCCTCGTTTTCTAAACATCTTTCGTGGCGACCCTGCGAATTCACCGGCGATACAAAGCATTGGAGACAGCTTGTGGCAATCGGCTATCATTTGTTATGCTAGAGTAATAGGTTAACAGAGCATTCCAAACGAGTAGGAAACGAGAAATACACATTCCTAGAACACCAAGGGCCGCAGGCACTAGCATCCTTGCCGGGGAGGGGATCGCAGCTCAAAAGAAAGCTTCACATTCTGAGGTCCACATAATCTGGACTTCGCATTTCTACATATCCGCAAGTATACCCACATTTTTGATCATAACGTAATGAGCAGAATCGAGAAGCTGTACAAGCCGCATTTTCCAGCATACAATTCCCTGATGATCCCCTGCGACGACCGATTTTTTTCAAAGCTCCTTTTTCTTCTTCGAAGTCAATGAGAATATTCCAGAGTTGTACAGATTATCTAATGTAACAGTGCTAAGCATGCTACTGCTGAAAGAACAAATGAGTTTTGGAATCATGAAATCTGAACCACAAGTCGAAAGTTGGGGTTTATCGAAAAATTCGGTATTTCCAAAACTCGTTTGTTCTTTCAGCAGTAGCATGCTTACAGGAGAATGGTCAGAAAACGAAGTGGCCAATCCAGACAAGCTGCATACCGTTAGATGCAGCATGAAATGCTGACTCTATATCTGTCTTCCTTATCTGCTTATCGCTTTCCTGGACGAAGCTATAAGTCATTATAAGCCATTATTTTGCTAAGAAATTATGCATGAAAGGGAAAATTTGGCCGTACAGAACCACGTTCTGCTTAATGCAGGGCCAAAAACGTGCAGCTAACCTTACTTTAAATTTTAAAGCCTAAAGCTGAGCTGGAAGTGCACTGATGTGCTCAACTTTGCAGTTTTCATGCACGATTTTTTCACACTAAGGGCCGCATGCACTAACCTCCACGCTGGGGAGGGGATCGCAGCTTAAAAGAAAGCTTTATATTTCGAAACTCCAGATACCTGGATTTCACGTTGTGTACCTATCCGTAAATATTCCTACTACTCTTCACTATGAACATGTTGAAGAGGAGCGAGAAGCTGCACGAACCGCATTTCCCAGCTTTAGCATGATCCCTATGATCCCCGGCGCTTTTCTTTAAAGTCATTTTTCTTTCTCCGAAGTTAACGAGAACTTTCCAAAGGTGTACTGAACATCTAACACAACAGTGCTAAGCATGTTGCTGATGAGAACAAATGAGTTTTTGAAAAGTCGAATTTTTCGGTAAACCTCAAATTTCGACCTGTGGATCATCGAAAATTTCATGACTTCAAAACATCATTTGTTCTTATCACGAACATGCTTAGCGCTGTAGGGTTGGATAATCTGCACAACTTTGGAGGTTCTTCGTTAACTTCGGAGGTAGAAAAATGACACATTAAAGAAAAGCGCCGGGGATCATCAGGGATCACACAAAAGCTGGAAAATTCGGTTCGTACAGCTTCTCGCTCCTCTTCAACATGTTCATAGTGAAGGGTAGTAGGAATACTTACGGATAGATATACAACGTGAAATCCAGGTATCTGGAGTTTCGAAATATTAGGTCGTTCCGAAAGTAGTGTTGCTTTTTTCAAAAGTATGCCACATCTCGTGGAACAAAGATGTGTAAGGGATTCTGGTAGCATTCGATGCAGCATTTCATTCTCTTTATAACGGTTATGAAGTTTGTTGCAATACATTCAATGAGCTTCCAGAAAAGAGTCAAAATCTGCGACCTATGCTTTTTGAGATGGCCAAGTTTCACAAATTTTCTAAAATTTTATAACAAACCTCAGAAGGAGTCCAAGTAATGGATGGATGGAGCAAACCCTATAGGAAACAGCACAACTTTTTTCTACTTCCCAGAATTCGTCATAATGTTTGTACAGATTTTTTGATGAAACCACCGAATTTAGCAGGCTCGTCTCAGGCACAAGTGCATCAAACGCCAACAAGTTTCCGGATTTTGAAACTCACAAAGATGGATTATGGTCTGGCAACAATTTTACAAACCAAACGAGCATTCACGCTTCGGTTTAGCAACTTTCAAACATTTCGGGTACACCTTAAGGTGCCTTGGAAAAGTTGAATTATGGTGATTTTATCCCGGAAGACTTGATGAATCGGAAACAAAAAACGACCGCTAGAAAGGGGAGAAAAAGCTGCGTCGAATGACACCCGAGTAGTTTGCCGGTTGTTGTTCTGTGAGGTTTGACTTGAGTACTAAATATGGAACTTGATGGCATTGAGAAATTGATTGTAGAAACTCTGAGAAGCAAGCTAAGGAAAAGAAAAAATTACTCTGTGTTCTATAGTGTTTGCTCTATCTACCTGCCACTTGTGCTTTTTCGGAGATTAGGTACAAAAATTTAGAGAAATAGCCGATGACCATGGCAAAAAGCATGAGTCGCAGATTTTGGTGATTTTTCGAGAGCTCATTAAAATCATGCAGTGAAATTAATCTCTAGAAAGAGGATGAAATGCTGCATCAAATGCTCCTAAGATCTCTTGAAAATGTTGATTCCACGGATAGTGGCGTTCATTCGAAAAAAGCGACATTACTTTTGGAACGACCTGATAAAAAGCTTTCTCTTAAGCTGCGATCCCCTCCCGCGGGGATGTTAGTGCATGCGGCCCTCAAACTGGTTGTAGAAGTGATAAGCAGATAAGGAAGACAGATTCGAAGTCAGCGTTTTATACTGCATCGAATGGTATACAACTTGTTTGGTTTTGCCGCTTCGACTTCTGACCATTTCCTTGTTAGCACTGTTACGTTAGATAATCTGTACAACTTTGGAATGTTTTCGTTGATTTCGAAGAAAGAAAAATGACCTTGAAGAAGAGACGGTCGGGAATAATCGGGGATCATACAGAAAGCCAGAAAACGCGGCTTGTACAGCTTCTTGCTCCCGAATATGTTCATAGTAAAGATGGTAAGAATACTTGCGGAGAGGTTGGACAAGGTGGAATCTAGATATTTAGAGCTTCAGCAGTGCATGCGGCTTCAAGATATAAAGCGTACCCTCACAGCTCCCCAGCCCTCCCCAGCGCGATGGATGTACGGGGCTTATTAGTTGCAGAGTCGGAAGTCGGGCGCACCGCAATCGGCTCTCGCGCGACTGCCCCTCCAGTGCATCTCTCGCGGGCATGCTCTCTTACACTTTTCCACCACGAGCTTGAGGAAGGCGAAGCTTCGATCGCTAATTAAGCATGCGAAAATGATTAAAGAGCACGTTCGCGAAAAAAGTGCAGAGTTCAGGCGAGGCGGCCACGCGGGAGCGAAGATGCTGGCGCACCCGACTCTACGATTGATAAGCCCTGTACGTGAATACGAGCCCAAGGCCCGTATGCATTGACATCCCTAAGGCGAGCGATGCGGCATCTCCAATAAAAGGAAGCCACAGCAACGTTCGCCCGCGATCCCTTCATAATGGGTAACGCGGCTTTCTCGCCGCAGGGATGTATACTGTAGGCCTAGATCTAAAGTGATATCAATATGCGCGCTATGCTGAATTCTATTCCTGTTAACGCCGTTAGTAGGACGGACGCTGTGGAATTTTGGCCATGCTAATAAATCTGATATAGCTCCGTTCAGAATGTTGCCTTTCAGATTCTGGCCTATCAAACAGCCGAGCGTGAATGACGCTTCCCGCCAATTTGTAGCGCAGAGGGCGATCTCGGAGTCAAAGGTAGTGCTCTCATGCAAAAAAAAGTCAACTGCATCTATGCCACAAGCTCTTGATTCAGGATCTTCACTGATGTTTTATTGATCTTTGAATTGTATCCACTTAGAAAAAAACCTATAATAATTTTTAAAGTGATTGCGGGGACGCAGTTCAAAAGGAAACAATGATACCTGAAATTTGCCGCTGACTTGCACAATATGCTCATCTTCCACAAACGGTTCCGGTTCAACTCCTAAGCATAATTTTAGAGGAAGCACGACAAGGGAACCCTTTACCTTTGAAAAGATATGGATGTACGACGCACTTTCTGAGTTGCATATGAAGATTTTTGAGAGATACAAGGTTTCCGGTAGCATGCAATAAGGCCTCTGGATTAACATAGGAAGAAAACAAATTAGAAACAATGATATCCCTGAGTGCGGACTTACATAAACACTGATGTGAACTGACCTCGATCCTTTACTATGATATCCAGGTACAGACGTTTCTGCAGTTCTGTTATGTCATGATAGATAACAACCTGTAAAATGGGGTGGTCGTCCAGCCATCGGCAATATATACAATGCAGATAACAGTGATTCTGCACGAAAAATAAAAGAACAAACAGGGCTTATCAAACGCATGTCGCATCAGCATCTCCATTCCCGCGCTGGACTCTGCATCTCTTCCACGAACCTGCTCTCTGATCACTTTCCCAGAGCGAGCGTGGGAAAGGCGGAGCCTCGGTCAATTGAAAGTGACTAGAGAGCATGTTCGGGGAAGAGACGCAGAGTCCAGCGCGAAAGTGGAGATGCTGATGCAAGCGACACTGCGTTTGATAAGCCCTTTAATTGCATACCTGTTCGCACACCGGTAATTCTTTGCACACCTCTTCCTTGGTACGCCTCATAAGATACTTTGATAGAATTCTCTTCAACGCAGGTAGATTTGCTTCGTTTTTGTATGTTTCAACGAAATTCTTGCATGATTGGAGGTCGTCTTTGAATTGGAACTGAATGAATGGGGCTTCACGCTACTCACTCATTGACGGCAAATTCTTGGGCTTTTCATCTCAAGCCGCATGAAAGTGATCTTACCGGATCGACAAAAGTCAGCAAAGAGTACAGCTCTCCTGTATGGTTTTGAATCGGTGTTCCAGTCATCAGGAGGAACCATCCTTCACCCTTGTACTGAATAACTTTACGTCTGAGAAGGACAATCTGAGCAGCAAGAGTAGGTCTATAACAGCGTTAGAGAGGTCCAATGAAGTCATTCCGAAAAGTAACTTCAAAACTGATATAATAACGTGAACACTTACCGGTTTGAGTTTCTCAGCTAATTGTGTCCTAGTGTTCTTCAAATTATGAGCCTCATCCACTATTATAACATCGAACGAAAGCTCAGATTTTACCTGAAGGTTACTAAGCAGCTGACTGTCACGACGAAAGATCTGGAGGCAGACTATTTAACGATGTAGAAAATCTTAGGCCACTTACGTGGTAAGGTACAACGAAGACCGTATTTTTCAAAAGCTTTGCCAGGTGTTTTAAAGAGATACGGCGGGCCTTTTCAAAACCGAGAAAGGAGACAGGATCCAACAACCCGCACGAAAACCTGCAATCAACAGTGCCCAATTCACTACAAAAAGGGTGGATTTAGAGATATGAAACCTTTCGATTTCAGCGACCCAGTGGTCAACTACCGATAGAGGACATAAGACTAAAAAAGGTCCTTTACCACGAAATTTCATCCGCAACATTAGCATTATTGCCTGAAAACAAGAGAGATTAATTCTGATTTATGTATAAAATATAAGTGCAGAAAGAAATAGGGTGTTGATACGAGATCACCTGACAAGTCTTGCCCAAGCCCATCTCATCGCCATTTATACCGCCATGCCCAGCCTTATACCAGGAATCCATTACATTCACTCCTTCTTTCTGATACTCTCGAAGTCGCAATCCTGTGAGTAGCTAGTATGTGGACGAGGAATACATGTAATGCTTTTGCTCACCACGTCCCTGCCATTCCTTTGCAGATGGATTTACATTAACCATCTGGAAACCCAAGACAAATGGCTGTCAGTGTGAACAAAGAAACCTGCGATTTTCTCTGCAAGTTCAATTGATCAGAGATGCCGATGCTCGAGAACAAAAATGAAGCATGTCAGTTTGGCACGATCGAGCAAGCCATCACCTATTGGGGGCAAAACGCTTGGGAAGAGAGGATACTCATATGTAGAAATCAGGTGGTTCCTGCCCACAAAATCCACCCATATCTCACTCCCTCCTAATGAGTAAGGGAACGGCCATAGGTTGTCGGTGTTGTCCGGGTTGCCGCTCGTTGGAACCTCACGATAGCCTCCACGTTTCGCGCGCTCTCTAAACTGTCTCTGACCCCGACAACACCGACAATCGTTGCCGGCAACCTATGGCCGTTCCCTAAGACATTATATAGTGTGGACCCGGGCCAGCTTCCCATAGGTACCTGCGCGACGCACCCGCAACGCACGCCTTCAGCGCGTCTCCTGTCCTAGCTTATGGAAATCCTCCTTCCTCTCCTTTTTTTGTTTTTGGTGTACTATATTCTCTCTATTTTAGGTATTAACAATTCGCGATCACCGGTGACGAGATTTCAAGTGCTACAATAGACCTAAGAGCTTCAGTCTGTAGTTGTAGTCTTGTGTTTTCCCTTTTTTCTATGAAAAATTCAGATTTGATTGGACATTAAGATGATATTCTTTCAAAAGCTTCTTGTATAAAATAAGAGTCCCTTTCGGTTTGATGTGTAAGGTGTAGACAGTGTTTCAGGTCAAAATTGAGCCTTCCGAGAAGCCAATAGGCATTTGTTTACTAAAATGTCCACTTTTTTGAAATCGTTGACCACTCTAGTTTCTAAGTCTACGAAGAGAAATGTTTTGAGAATGCTGTTGTTCTTTAATTTCTTTACGTATACTTACTACAACCTATCCATCAGTACATGTTCGGAATATGCATCCATTGATTGAATTTGAGGTACTCATGAAGGTTGCCTGCGTTTCTTTCTTGCATACGTCTCTTTCGAAGTGAATCTAGAGGTTTCCACTTTACATTTTTCTTCTTTGTGAGCATAAATATGCTCTACTGCTCATGAGTGAGGCGAGAGGCATTGAGAAGGGCGCGCGCTGCGTACGCGCTGCGGAAGTACCTATGGGAACCTGACCGGGGTCCACACTATACCCACACTACCATGCGCAATCAGATCCAAATCCAAACACGATCGCTCCTATTCATAATTACATTGGCAAAGGCTCAGTTGACATGAGAAAAATTATGGATTATTTATGAGGTCGCACGACTGCACTTGCGAGATATGCTGCGCCGATACCCGTCCAAACCTACCCGAATCCGTCCGAATAAGCTCAAATCCGCCCAAACCCGCTCGAATCCATCTGAATCCGCCCGAATTCGTCGGAACCCGGAGACGCCGCAACTGCCAAGGCGCAGGGAGATAGGCGTGCAAATTGGCATATTGGAGCATGCGTGGGATACTGCGCTTGGTGCATATATAAGCTCCTGCAAGACGAAGGCGGTCGGCTCGATATGCAACGCGGCTGCGACACTGCTGCATCACAGCCGCGTCACAGCCGCGTCACAACCACGTCGCACATCGAACCGACCGCCTTCGTCCTGCAGGAGCTTATACCTATCTTATTGTTAGTCACACATACAGTCGAGTAGATTTAGCGGTAAATATAGTGTGCCTGCACAGAAGGTGAAATGCGGTGAAATTTGCGCGTGAACAAGTAGCCACGTCAGTACCGCGGGTATCTTGCGCGCGCAATTGGCCGGCGTCACAGTCGAAACTATTTCTTCACGCGCCAATTTTACCGCATTTCACTTTCTGTGCAAGCACACTATATTTACCGCTAAATCTACTCGACTGTACAATGCGTTTAACGAGGCCAAGGGAGACGGTCTTTTCGCACGGACGGTCTCCAGCGTCTCCCTGATTTTGACTTGTCTTAACATGTAATGCACGCCGCAAACCTTTCCTCCCCCTGTTTTGCTTAGGCAAAAGCCGCCGCAGGGTGTGTCGCGCGCGGGGATGATCCTGTGTGGAAAGCATTAGGGTCGTGCGAATCGTCCTACACCCCGAGGCCAGCGCCGCGTAGTGCAGTCAGACCTCCACGCGCGAGCGTTACCGTACGCCCAGCGTGCAGACCACGCACAACATCGCGACCCTTGTTTTTATCATTGTAGCTCTGATTTTCCGTTTTTGCAGCAGGCGGATTGCCATTTTTCTTGCTTCTATGCTCAAATGCGATCTTCTTGATACCGGATATGATTTTTTTGCAGTATAGGACGGAGGTATCAAATCTTTGGGCGTTTTTCCTTATGACATCGCCAACGCGCTGTTCACTCAAACTTTCTCTCAACCTGTACGATGTACGACTACACCTCACACATTCACTTTTAGCTGTAAGAAGGAAGAACATCAGCCGTTTTCAGAGTTACTGAATAATGTGATTCAGATTACACCTTCTTTTAGACCTCAAACCTCCATTTTGTCTTCCATTCGCGCGGTGATACTTTGAGAGATCACAGGAAAAACCAAGGTAGAGTTTTAGATAGTAGAAGCTCAAAAATTTGGAAGTAGGACAGCGAATAAGCTAAGAGAGAAGCAGGAAGAGTAGCTAAAACAAGGACCTTTTGCGCGACATGGTCCCTGCATGCTGCTGCACGGTAGCGCTCGCACGCAGGTGTGTGACTGCACTACGCGGCGCTGGCCCCGGTAAATGCACTGTAACTCGACGTTACATACCGGTTTTCATTCGCAGCTACTTGGATATTACAAGGATCAATCGACTGTCTGTCCTGGTATTCTCATGTTGGCTGACTTTAGGTGAGTTTTATGCCAATCTGCATGCATGAGGTGCATATGGGCCGTCCGCGCTGCGCGCGGAGAGCAACGCTGTTGCGTCCGCCGAAGATAGAAGAAGCGCAGAGAAAAACAGGCGGCGAGAGTGCACGGGGAAAGAGGAGTGACGCGCAATACACACCTTGCGCACTCTCCGCGCCCTGCGCGGACGGCCTATACCTCCTGCTTCAGCAGTTCCGGCGTCTCAGGCGGCTTCGGGATTCGGACGGGCTCAGGCGGATTCGGGCGTATTCGGAGGAGTTCGGTCAGTTTGAACGTTCCCGGGGGGGGGGGGGGGGAGGGGATATGTGTCGCCGAATGAGGGTGGGGCGCGGACTTCTTGCAAGAACGCACCTTTATGCATGTGCAATGGTGCATAATTGTAGCAAATGACCGCGGTGGCCACCTCCTTTCGGCGACATATAGTCCCCTACTCCCGGCGTGGTCTAAACGATGCCATACAGGATGCATAGGCACTCTAAACTCCCACACAAACTTTGGCAAGCTGGATTACAGATACAGATCCGATCTTGGCCTGGAGCCGTGAAGGACGATTTTAATCGCTCTTCAAAGAATCGCCATGTTTTCGAAATCATAGCCGGACGTGCCTTTTGAGGGAAGCACCTGAGTGTGTTTGCGAACTCAATGTCAAAAAAGTGAGTTGCAATGAAGCTTTGAGGGACCCGTCATACTTCGCCGAAAAAAGCCCAAAAGCGCCCAAAAAAGCCCGAAAAAGCCCAGAAAGGCTCAAAAGCGCCCAAAGAAGTCCGGAAAAGCCCAAAAAAGCCCAAAAAAGCCCGAAAGCTCCAGAAAGAGTCGGAATATAGAAAGAACTTTTGGCAGAATTCTGACATTATCTTATCATGAGGGCGACAGAAAATGACAAAAAGGCTCGATTGCGAAGTCAACACACATGCCTTAGCGCCTAAACGTGCGAAAAGTGTTCCGGCTCTTTCTGGCGCTTTTGGGCTTTTTTGGGCTTTTTCGGGGAAGTATGACGGGTCCCTGAGATATCGTTGGGTATCGTCGATTCGTTGATCGCTTGGACTGACGCGCATTCGGCTGAAATGTTGCGAGAGCACGACTTGTATATAATGGCGATTTGCACGGAAGCAAGCGTACTAGCTCGCGGCGCATGCTTCGCATGTATCCAGTCCGTGCGAATCGACGATACACAACATTCAACCGCTGAAAAGAGTGATTTCAAGTAATCTCAAGGGAGAGAATCTTATGTGAATATGGTGGACATATCCTAGATTCAGCAACATATCACGGTACAAACTCTCGCATGTTACACAAAATAGGCTCCCACATCTATCACATGGAAATACTCAAGCGATCCCATTTTTTCGAAAATGGGATACATATTGTCTTGTCCTTCAGGGAATTCACACCACCGCTTCCCTCTGTCTTATTGGTAGTGTCGTACCGAAGCGATGCGGTCGCTCAGCTCAATTCCTCGCGGCCGCATCGCTTGGGTTCTGCACTGCGTTCGCAAATGTGTCCTTTGGCTCAGATGGGAGCTTATCGCGAACGCATTGCAGAGCTAAGCGACGCGGCCAGACGGCATCTGAGGCGCTTGAGTTGGTGGATTTATCAGGGGTGGTAGCAAGTCCTCCGAAGGGTTCCGTTTTTGGGGATGTTCCCGAGGAATCCGAGGTGACCTGCGGAAAGTTCCCCCACAAGCCTCGGAAAGTTCCCGCAAATGGTCTGACTTGGAGAATATGGTCCGATCTGGCAAGTTTGGCCATGTCGGGCACGGCAGTTGGGCAGTGGAGCCCGACCTATCGACCTTCTCAGGCAACGGATAGGACCCCTCCGCCGGAGAAATGGCAGGGTCGCGGCGTTTCCCCAGCGGTGGGTCTCCCATTTGTCCGGCGGAGACCTCCCATTTCTGCTCCGGATACCTCCCATTTTCTGCTCCGGATACCTCCCATTTCCTGCTCCGGAGCCCCCCGATTTTGTGCGCCGGAGCCCCCTGATTTTCTGCTCCGCAAGTCTGCCGCGGCATACTGTAATTAGCCCTAATTAAGCTCCAAACCCCATGTGGGTTTGGAGCTTAGTTAGCATTAGGGCTAATTACAGTATGTTGCGGCAGACTTCGTCTTGTCTCTAAACTTTGTCGACTTTGTCTCTAAACCCCACCCAAATCAGCCGAATACGACCCCCCCCCCCCCGGGTAAGAGTTCAGCGCGACCCTCAACCCCGTCTTTACCCCATCCCTCTCACCCTTAGCGTTTGTGGATAGAAGATAGAAGAAAGAACGAAGAGATAAGACATTTATTTCAAATTTTTCAAACTTCTTCGAAAAATCATTTTATATCGTTAATCATTTCACATCCACTGGTGTAACGAAGAATGAACCTTTCCAACCAAACAACGGTTTGTGGAACAGTTAAATTGCAGTCGCAGTTGGCCCATATCATCGGCGACTCTTAAAAGCCTTAAAAGCCTCTTAAGCCTGATAAACACCATTAAATTTTTCTGAGATATGTGAAAGACATCTTACCATTACGTAGTAATCTCCGAGGTTGATCTCTTGGGTTTTGCCAACAGGTGACAAAGCAGTCAGAAGCGCCTTGTTCTGATCGGTTACTCCTTTAGCGGCGAGATTAAAATTGGTCATAGCCTAAAAGAGCTACCAGTATATACTGAAGTTATTAGAAAGCTGCTTGTATTACACACTTTCAAGGGTTTTTCTATTCCAGAGTATGCAATGGCACTGTAAAATGTCATGACAGGGCGAAGTTCATCAGGGGGAACGGTCAGGAGTCACGGTCGGCGCGGATTTTTCGCGAAGCGATGCCGCAAGCGTGTCAGCAAAACAGAAGCCAGCACTCCTGGCGCAGTCTTACTTATGGCACGAGCCATGTATCTGCTCCCACCCCCACCCCCCTAGACTGGCGCCGTGCCACTTTAGCACCGGGCAGTTGCATGGGGTACAAAACTAAGACGCGACGTGCGCGGCGAAGCGGCGCGGCGCGCGGCGTGACTCCTGACATGGAGCCGTTCATCAGGGATACTGCTTGCAGATAAAGTGCAAAGGTTCTAAATGCACCAAGTCCATTGCGTGACATAATGGAAAAACATGAATTGAATCAGTGGTATTTGAAAATTATAGCTTGCAAAGACACCTACCATCAAAACTGCATACTGCTCATGCAATGCTAAAGATCTGGCCAAGAAAACCTGCGCGGAATATGGTGATAGAAATAGTAATCCAGCCTGGACATAATCTGTTTGACAAAACAAGAACGACACTGCATTGAATTATACCTCGAGTATTTTGTCCAGAAAAACGTTGAATTCCGGGGATGGGTCAGCTTCTTCAAAGCGTCCTATGTGCGCTACCTTACTCAGCCAATCCACGCCCTCTCCTTTGAAGAACCAACTACATAGAGACACCTGCACATTATCCCTAGAAAGATTTCGAGACACTAGATTTCGCATATCTGGGACACGCATGCGTCTATTCAGGCCCACTTTGCCAATTTCAGAGACAGCTGATCGTCAAACAATCTATAATTATTGATGACTAGCTGACTTACCCGGCTCCGCCGTATCCGGACCAAACTTGGCACACATACACTTCGGGCCCCGGCGGGTGTCACAGTCCACTTTTCGTTATCGATCGATGTCGATTTTACCGATTTTTATCGATTTTTTTGCAGAGTTCACCTACAGGGCTAGGAGTTGGCACAGGGGGGGAAGTGAGCATGGGGATTCCGAATACAATATTAGTTTTCAGAATCATCGATTACTTTTATTGATTTTATCGATTTTTTTGCAAAGTTTGACATGCGAGGCTGGGATTTTGCACAGGGGGGTAATCGAGCATGCTGATTACGAACACAATATTAGTTTTCAGGATCGTCCATTACTTTCATCGATTTTACCGATTTTTTTTGTAAAGTTTGAGCTACGGGGCTGGGATTTTGCACAGGGGGGTAATCGAGCATGCTGATTACGAACACAATATTAGTTTTCAGGATCGTCCATTACTTATCGATTTTATCGATTTTTTGAAAATTTGAGCTAGGGGGCTGGGATTTTGCACAGGGGGGTAATCGAGCATGCTGATTACGAACACAATATTAGTTTTCAGGATCGTCCA
The DNA here is from genome assembly GCA_958299035.1 of Cylicocyclus nassatus. NCBI lineage: Eukaryota > Metazoa > Nematoda > Chromadorea > Rhabditida > Strongylidae > Cylicocyclus > Cylicocyclus nassatus. The sequence goes on along the minus strand of CATQJL010000223.1, from coordinate 45,917,558 downwards.
TTACTTTTATCGATTTTACCGATTTTTTTTGTAAAGTTTGAGCTACGGGGCTGGGATTTTGCACAGGGGGGTAATCGAGCATGCTGATTACGAACACAATATTAGTTTTCAGGATCGTCCATTACTTATCGATTTTATCGATTTTTTGAAAATTTGAGCTAGGGGGCTGGAATTTGGCACAGGGGCGTAATCGAGCATGCTGATCACCCCCCTTGGGGATGATCAGCATGCTCGATTACCCCCCTGTGCCAACTCCCAGCCCCCTAGCTTAAACTTTGCAAAAAAATCGATAAAATCGATGAAAGTAATCGATAATCCCGAAAACCAATATTGTATTCGGAATCCCCATGCTCGATTACCCCCCTGTGCCAACTCCCAGCCCCGTAGCTCAAACTTTGCAAAAAAATCGATAAAATCGATAAAAGTAATCGATAATCCCGAAAACCAATATTGTTTTCGAAATCCCCATGCTCGATTACCCCCCTGTGCCAACTCCCAGCCCCGTAGCTCAAACTTTGCAAAAAAATCGATAAAATCGATAAAAGTAATCGATAATCCTGAAAACCAATTCGGAACATACGTACACACAGACAGGCAGACATACAGACAGACATACAGACAGACAAACAGACATTCAGCTTTATATATAAGATATTGCTGAGTTTCCTTTCGAGATCAGAAAACTCAAACATCGGATAGTCGTAACGCACCTGAAATCTTATTGAAATACCACAAACTTGAGAAAACTGTTTTTACCCACACTGTCTTCAGAGTAGAGCTGAATTAATGCTAGCAAGCTCCGCGCAATATCAAGACGCTGTTTCACCACGTGCCGTAGTCGTGCTGCTATGAGTCCGCAAGTAAAGGATCCACCAAATAAAGTGTCATCGGGAGTCGGCTCTACTGTACTATCATTCATTCAAACAAAGGATAAGTAGAAATGCTATATACCAATGATACCTGGGGGAGATTGAGATGCTTGGATGGCTTCCAAGAACAAACTTATGATTTGAGACCATTTCTGGACCACCTAAGTTTAGAAATCCGTAATCACTAATATCCGATAAACGCATGTCGAATCTCACAATCTGTGATCGCATGAAAGTAGAATCATAGGCGGGTCCGTCCGACATCACATACTCAGCTAGCCCAAGCTCGTCTTCCTCCTGAATTCTGAGGATAAATGGTGGTTTAAAACGCCCAGTAAACAAAAGTCCTCTTCCCCTGATATGAGGCTAACATCATGAAAAAAGAAAAGTAAAAACAAGGATTCACCAACAAAATCAAACAATTTGACTAAACAGATATCAAACTTAGCCGCAGCTCTCTCCAATGCGATAGAAACCATTTTATCCATGCCTTCAGGTGGTTGGTGCCTCACGGAACACAACTTCTTCTGCTTTATCGTCTGGGAAAGAAACGCGGTGAATTAAACGTTGTTGGAAAGCAAGCTCAGTCCTTTCTTGACATTACTCACATTTATTGGCATGTAAGGTGACAACAACCAGTTGTCCTTCAGCCATGCAATAGGCGATCTAAATGATAGACTGCAAAATTTACTGCGTACTTTAGATGAGGATAAACACACCTTGGTAAACTGCGGCTCGTGCACAGGGGCTTTCAATCCGAGTGTCACGGTCGACGTGGTTCACCCCCTCGAGAGCCGCGTCGCATGGGTCTCTCACGTGGCACAAGGCCGCATCCGCTAAGGCCTTCGCGTTACCGGGTGCGGTCGTGTACTACGTGAGAGACCCATGCGACGCGGCTCTCGAGGGGGTGAACCACGTCGACCGTGACACTCAGATTGAAAACCCCTGTATAACAGATGCGCGAAACGCCGCAAGCATTGCCGCAAGCATACGCATGAGCTCCGTGCCCAACCAATCAATAACTCGTGATAAAGTGTAAATTGAACATACCAAAGAATAAAACGATCAGGGAACTGACTGTTCGCGGGAAACGTGCAAACGCCTGAAGATGGCTCAACATTTGCATTGATGGAATGCAAAGCGGCATCTGAAGACAATCAAAAAATCAAAACTCCCGAGACCTCGAGAAAAGAAGTAGAGCTGTGACTTACTAGTATTCACTACGAATGTCCGCACTGGTTTTGGCGCAAAACTCTCGGTGAAAACAACCTCTGTATCGTAAATGGGATCCATACCAGTAAACACAGATATCTTGAGTTGGTTTGGTTACGTCTAAACATAGTGTATACTAAACTGAAGTCAAAATCAACAACAACGACAGAAAGAGTAGAAGTGCTAAAGCTGAAGGTAAAAAAGCTGCATTACGAAAATTTTGAAAAGCAATGCTGCACAATGCAATGCATGCTCTTCACAGTTCATTACCTCTGCCCTGAAAACAAAATATGGTATGTAAAAAACAGTCATATTGATAATTCGCGGAAAACCGCATGATAATCCCACACAGACACGCGAGATGCGAACCACGCAAACGGCAAAGTGATTCATCGGTGGAGATAGCAATAAACGGATTATTTAAACGATACTTTCATCACAACAACACTAGGTAGTTGCGCAACTAACCTCATTGTTTCGAAAATCCAGAATTAATCACAAGAACCACTCCATCAATAGTCTACGATGTCTCAGCAAGTCGGAAAGAGCCAAACACTGAAGGTGATTGAGTGCAACCGCACGAAAATTTTAAACATAAACCTGAAAACGAGGAACTTACAGCAACATAAACGCCAACGCGACGAAGAGCAACGCAGAAAAGAAAAAAAAACGGTAGAGAAACGCGCAAAAACAACAAAATCAAAGAAACGGCGACTAAAATATGGACAAAGAGCGTAAACAGAGGACTCATCACCGTGGAGTTAGACGTTTGCTTGCTACGCGCCAAATCGATACGCAGCCTGCTCCGGATACCTCCCATTTTCTGCTCCGGATACCTCCCATTTTCTGCTCCGGATACCTCCCATTTTCTGCTCCGGATACCTCCCATTTTCTGCTCCGGATACCTCCCATTTTCTGCTCCGGATACCTCCCATTTTCTGCTCCGGATACCTCCCATTTTCTGCTCCGGATACCTTCCATTTTCTGCTCCGGAGGCCTCCCATTTCTGCTCCGGACCCCTCCCATTTTCTCCGGCGCGGCTCTTCCAAATTTGGCGGACACGCGCCGCGCAAATTTCTCCGGCGCGGAGTCCGCCAAATCTGGCGGAGTCGCGCCGGAGAAATGGCGGACCTTTGCAGCAGGGCCGGAGAAGCCTCCCATTTGCCTGCCAGTGATGTCACCGCGATGGACCGCCCATTTGCCCTTCTCTCATTGGTCAACTGGGTCCGGCGCGACTCTGGCAGTTTCGGAGGGTCCGGCGGAGGGGTCCCGTCGATTTTCTGAGTTATTGAAACTTTCGAAAAGTTCCCTCCCGCAGGGAGCTTTCAATAGAGTGCAAAAGACTATTGACTATTGAGAGACTATGAGTGCAAAAGACAAAAGACTATATATTCCAATAGAGTGCAAAAGACTCTTCTAGCTTTTCATATAGTAAAGTTATGAATTTTTATAAAAAAATTTCCTTAATTTTAGAAAAACAATCACGACCACCTTTACCCTACAGAAAAATTACTTCTTTCCTGGCAAGCTGTATATTTTATGAAAGCTTTCAACAAGGGTAATTCAATGTACAGCTAGAGACTCTCCTAGCTTCGCTGAAAAAGTCACAATTTTTTTTGTAGAAGAATTGCGCCAGTGATTATATACGCTTATTCCTCTCTTCTTGTATAGTGCTCCAACCTGGAAAAATGCATCTCCTGTCCTTCCTCATCCCTATCATCGTCCAAGTAGGCGGATTGTAGAACTCCACGATCCTCGTAGCTATAGCATTTGACAGTAAGGCTAACCCTGGTTACACTAAGGGCAGCATGCACTAACCTCCCCGCTGGGGTGGGAATCGCAGCTCAAAAGAAAGCTTCATATCATGAAGCTCCAGATATCTGGATTTCACGTTGTGTACCTATCCGTAAGTATTCCTACTACCCTTCAGTATGAACATGTTGAACAGGAGCGAGACGCTGCACAAGCCGCATTTTCCAGCTTTGTATGATCCCTGGTGAACCCCGGCGCTTTTCTTCAAAATCATTTTTCTTTCTTTGAAGTTGACGAAAATCTTCCAAAGTTGTACTGATTATCTAACACAACAGTGCTAAGCATAAAACTGATTGGAACAAATGAGTTTTTGAAAATTTGGATTTTTCGGTGAACTCCAATTTTCGACCTGTGGTTCATCGCAAATTTCATGACTCCGTACATCACTTGTTTTCATCAGCAACATGCTAAGCAGTGTTGGATTAGATATTATGTACAACTTTGAAAGCTTTTTGTTAACTCTGGAGAAAGAAAAATGACTTCGAAAAGCGGCGGGGATCACCAGGGATCATACATGCTGGAAAATGCGGCTTGTGCAGCTTCTCGCTCCTGTTCAATGTGTTCATAGTGAAGGGTAGCAAGAATACTTATGGATGGGTACACAGCGTGAAATCCAGATATCTGGAGCTTCAGAATATGAAGCTTTCTTTTGAGCTGCGATCCCCTCCCCGCGAGGATGTTAGTGCATGCGGCCCTAAGTCTTTGATGCAATACGTGCCATTGCTTGCAACTTCTTCTCTACACAAACGTTACGATCTCTGTCAGAGTTTAGAAATGATACTAAAAGTTGGGGCAATGACTCTTTGAGGAAGGAATCAATCAATGACTTTTCACGATTCCGCCATCTGCTTAGAAAATTTGTTCCCCTTCAAAAAAATTCAATTCAGCTGCGCGCCGATCATCAAAGTTCATTTATTATTTCACTTATTATTTCCGCAAATACGTGAGTAACTTCATTAACATATATACACGAAGGCTTCTTACGTAAATTTTTCTCAAGGCTTTTTCGTCGTTCTCTAAAAGTAAACAGTAGGTGGCAAATTTCCGACGTACTTCTCAGTGAACCTGCAAATAAGTTTTGACAATCGTAATATTAGGTTGAACACTAAGTTTTGCAACTTGTTTCATAACTTCACTCTCATTCAACATGGCGCACTCAAACTTTGGCATCATGTAGAATGCAATGTGAGCTACAAGTGAGCACAAATTGTCTGAATTTTGAACACGAAATAGAAAAGTTTCAGGCATTTTTCGAAAACTAGTAAAATTTGAGAATTTTCGAGGTTTCAAGCTAAAATGAAGCCTTTGGCAGCCTAGACCATGCGCAGTAATCCGGATTCGTCTACAAATTATTGCAAGAGGTTGACTCCTTTGGCCTAGAAAGAAAGAAACAAAATTTATGGGCATGTCGAGATTTGGCGTCCTCATAAAGTCGAACGAGTCGATGTACGCAAGAGCTGCTGGGGACGACCGTCAATGACTAAAGAGTCCGAAGCTCAAATTCCGCCGAGACTTCACATAGTAAGGTTATTTGACCTGCCGAATGCGAATATCATATTCATTTGTTGAATCAACGCCTTTTTCCTTGTTTAGGGTGAGACCCCATACCGTACACCTACAGTAATCCTACAAAAAAGCCCTTATCACGCAATTTCACTATCGCTTTCGTGATCAGCATGTCGGATAACACCCCTATGCCAAGTTTCAGCCAAATCCGTCAAACTTTGAATTTTTCCCCTTCATACCATACACCTACCGTAACCCTCACTGCGACGTCAGAATTTGGTAGGACAGCAGCTGCGCTTGTAGTATACATAATAACCAACACAGTGGCAAAATTTGAGTGCACCATGTTGAGTGAGAGGGAAGTTATGAGAAAAGTTGCAAAACTTAGTGTTCAACCTAATAATAATATTTAGAATCAACATGTCACTAAATTCAATTTTAGTAATGCCGCGAGTTTTATAATTTTGCTTAAAATGTTGATTTCTTAGTCCCACTTCTTCCAGTCTGATGCAAGCGACTCTGCGTTTGATAAGCCCTGTACATGGAGCTAACAGTTTTTTGGTGATAGTAAGATTGAGCAAAAAAGCTCGCTTATGAACCATTGGTTATATGTCCCTTATAGGCAGCGCCAATATTCTCCAGTTCTGCTTCGACATCCGCGCTTTATCTTCTCTTCCGTATCCAATCTGCGCCGATTTGCACTTCTGAAAGAAAAATATAAATTGTGTAAAACAGTCATGAACTTATTTCAAAACATCTTGCTTGCTTTCAACAGTGATTCAAAAATGTCCTTGCAAACCATTTTCGCCATGCGAATTCAGCCTGAAAAGCTTATAAATGATAGCTTGTTGTATCGTCGCCTCCCCGGTGTACGTTGGGCGGAGCATTTGCGTACATCTGAACATGCTGGTGAATTGTTAACCCTCTTCTGCGAGGCATTGTTCTTTATGATCTCTAGCTACCAACTCTACCACGTATGACAAGAGCATATATACGCGGCAGTTTAGAGAGTACAAAGAACCATACTTTGCAGTGGAAATTTGACAAGTCACCAACAGTCAAGATGTCTGCAAATGCTCCGCCCAACGTACACCGGGGAGGCGACTATACCTTGCTGCTGCTTGTTTCGCCTCTTAAATGACGGATTATTAGCGCACTTCTCTATCCTGAGGATTGTTTCATACTGCTGCACTGACTGCGGCAGACTGCAGCTGACTGCACTGACCGCAGCAGACGGCAGCAGACTGCAGCTGACCGCACTGACCGCAACGGCCGCATAGATCGCTGCATCCTTTCGTAGAAGAAAAACCAATTGCGATTACGTCAAAACATCGTGGTTTACGCCTAGAAAATTCATAAGTTCTAACTTGCTCTTCCCAATCAAGTTTTGGCGATTGTTTTTTTTGGTATGCTTGTTGATGATTTCTGTATCATCAACCAATGAACTCTATATTTTAGATAGCCTACGGAATCCCCGTAGGCTAAATTGTGAGCTACTCACTCTTGAGTATCTAATCACTCAAGAGTTGGTGCCCGTGCGCCAGGAGTGTAGCCAATCGACGGCATCTCCTTTCAAGCACCAACTCCTGTACATTGTACCTGTACTCGGTTCAGCTCCGCCTTCCTTCGTATATAAAGGCAGTGTCCGGGAAAAAAGTCAACTCGTCTACCCCCTGATCACTTGGTGCCCACCAAATTGGTGCATCGGCCAGTGATTTTCCTTGCATTTCCTCGGCGAATCCTCCTAAGGACACGGGAAATCAAGACCTAAGACCCGCGGCAGGTTCTATTGCCAACTATTCGACTCTCGTGATTGCTGGTTCATCCACTTTCGCGACCAAGAGTCTTACTAAGCTGTCAGGTCCTATCCACAGCTTAGTAGAGGTTTCTAGCTGACTGATTGGTTCATCCACAGTTAGCGACAGACTACTCGCACTCTCGGCTACTAATTAGCCAATATTCGACTCTAGTAATTGTTGGTTTATCCACTTTTACTAATACGAGTCTTGCTAAGCTATCAGGTCCTATCCATAGCTTAGCAGAGATTTTCTAACTAATTGACTGGTTCATCCACAGTTAGTAACAGAACTCGAAATTTTTTTGGCTTCCATTAGCCAAAAAAGACTGTGTGATTGCTGGTCCATTCACGTTCACAACGAGGGTCATCTTGCGAAGCTATCAGGTCATACCTATAGCCTAGCGAAGAGGTTTTTCTAGCTGACTGACTGGTTCATTCACAGTTAGCAACAGAAATTCTCGAACTTTTTTTGGCTTCCATTAGCCAAAAACACTCTGTGATTGCTGGTCCATCCACTTTCACAAACGAGTTTCATCTTGCGAAGCTATCAGGTCATATCCATAGCTTAGCAAGGAGATTTTCTAGTTGACTGACTGGTCCATCCTCAGTTAGCAAAGAAATCTCAACCTTCCAAGCTCATTCACGATTGGTTCACCGATCTTGAGCTTTGGATCGTTACATTCACGGGACAGGTTCGAACACCTTACCGTTCAGTACACGTACAAGCCAACCAGGCGCGCTTGCTGACAGCTAGTAGACGCTCGGTACTCAATTGCCAGCTCGCTGGAAAGCTCCTTGCAACCAGTAAGGACAGCTATCGTATCGAGGCCAGCCCTGCTGTGGCCCTCAAGCCAAAGCGATCAACAAAAAAGGATACACACTTCCAAATTGGAACGCTTGGAATTACCACACCAGCGCACGACTCTACTCGTGCAGCAGAAAAGAAAATGGCATCGCTCCAGCTTTTCAAGATCAGGATTAACAACGCCTGCAAACTCGTGAAATCCCACGAGTCACAAATCGAAATTATTGATGTCCCCTCCACATTCCCCACACTGAAAGAAGAATGTGAGCAGTACATAAAAGAGAAAACGGGACTGATGACCAATCTTCTCAACTCTCTACACAACGCAGTGAAGCTTCAAGAGACGCAGATTAACTCCGCGATCGAGTACATCAGCGCACGGAATGAGGAAAAAGAAAGAGACAAACTGATGATGGAGCTCAGCAAGCACCTAGAGATGGAGTCACTTGACCTGGAAGTGATTGTAGTGCAGTGACGGACAAGGATAGAGTTCAGGCAGCATGAACTTAAAGAACGACGCACTTCTGCACTGCGATGCTCCTAGCATACCGAGTCAACCAAGTAGTGATAATGGACAAGCTTGGATTCCAGAACGTAATAAAAGGCAGATCAAAATTCGGAAACCTCTGCTGGAAATCCCTACGTTCTCAGGCAACTTCCGAGAATTCAATAGCTTCTGGACCCTTCGAATCTCTCATCCACACTGATGAGGAGCTACCGGATACAAACAAATTCCTCTTTTTGAAGCAAGCACTGAAGGGGAAAGCAGCAGCCACTTTGAGCTGCATACCCGTCATCGGAGACAGATATCAAACAGCGATAGATATCTTGGAAACATTTCGATCGCTCTGCCAACATGGCAGATATAAACGAGATCGAAAAACTACCCAGGGCCTCAGGTGATCCGAGAAGTTGCCGAGACACTTTCGAAGCAATCAACTCAAGGATCATTCACCTGGAGCAAACGGGAGCAAGGGTGAACGCAGACAGACTTTGGCGTTAAATAATCTTTTCCAATTTTCCCGGTCCATCTGTACGACCGCCATCCAGAAAGAAGCGGTACAAGATAATTCATTTGATGTTAGCGAAATCCTGAACACCATCGACAGCATCATTTCATTGCGAGAGACAATATTGCTAACAACGGAAACTCTCTTTCCAACCAACTACCACCCAAACAACCAAGAAGATGAAAGGACTACCAGATGCGATAGAGAAGAACACTTTTCGCAACCAAAACGCTTTTTTTATGAGGGCAACCACATTCTCCTCACACCTGTCAGAAGTACACCACACCAGAAGCCCGACGACTTGAAGCAACAAATCAAGAAGTGTGTTGGAGATGTTTTGCAAGCGATCACAACTCGAACGCTTGCACGAATTTCGGTGTGTGCGCCAAATGCAAAGGATCACACCATGGATCTCTGTGCTTGTCAGAAGCAAGGCAACGCAGAGGGTTCTCGGCGCAATCTGGAGATCCTGTACTTGACAGTCATCAACATTCACCTTCTCCTTGGTCACCACGTGACACCAACGATCGTCTTGAGATGAGTAATACGCACGTCGTACAAGGTTCACGACAAGGAGCTTACAATCCAGACGTGCTTCCACTTGCGCAGGATCAGTGCGTTCTTCAAATTGGTTCGGCACTTATATTCAACGAAGCAGAGTGGGATTACCAACCAGTAACGATACTACTTGACTCCGGTGCACAACGAAGCTTCATCAAATCAGGACTCTGTGAAGAACTCAAGCTTCCAGTCGTTCGTACTACTTCGTTTACTACATCTGGAATGGGCGAACAACAAGAGCAATTCAACTCATCTGAAGTGCAAATTACCTTGAAAAGTCTTCACAGTTCCGAGAAGCTCAAGAATTTGTCATTGCATACCAAGCAGAAGCTGACTACCGACATGCAAACGGCAAGTCTCGCGGAAGCAGACTTGCGTTTCATCTCTAGCAAGAAGCTGATAATCGCTCAAGATACGCTCTCCGCGAAAAGCGTCTCACCCGATCTGATCATAGGACAAGACCTCCTAAACCTTCTTACTCTACACAACGACAAAGTGCATAAGCTTCCTTCAGGCCTCATTCTGACCCCAACCATCTTCGGAAACGTTATATCAGGGACAAGTGGCACTACCACTGCATCAAAAATTGTTGGCACATACGGCTGCATATGAACGCTGAGGACAACATTGAGGAACAACAGCCCAGCATTTCCAAACACAACGAGAAATTGCAGAAACGCAAAACGTACCCTCACCTCAGCAGTACTAACACACGAACAGGCAACAAGCCATTATTGCAAAGCAAGGTGAAGGAACAGTCCAGAGGAAAAGGATTCCGTTACGAACAAGGCTACAACCATCTTCATCCGAAGGCCGACAATCCAGCTTCAAAGGCAAACAGTCACTGCTTCCATCCTCAGTGAAGCTCGAGCAGATAGAGAACGTTGGTTAGCCACAATACGTTCCATGACAATCTCCGATGTTCGCTCCCGATATCGGATAGAATGGCTACCGCAGCGGTTCACAAACAATGAACCCAAGCGTTATTATTATGGAAACGTTCGCTTTCAAACTGTTTGATCGAAATGAGGTCAAAATTGATTGGAAAACAGATTAAACTTACGTCGCTAGCTAAAGTAACACAAACTCTTGGTGAAACCTGCTAAACATCTAGATGACACGTCAAATTCTTTTGACACGTGGCAGAAGGTTGAATTCCTTCCTGTGAAAATGGGACCAAATATGGTGTACAAGGATAGAAGAATATCCTTCTCTGAAAAAATGGCCGGATAACGGAAAAGCACCAAATTTTTTTAGAGTGAATGCAGGAGGCAGATAAAGGACTGAAGCTCCGGAGTCGACTGTCGCTAGCTCAAGTAATTCTCCACCCATATAGACAAGAGAAAAAACACTAGGGGCAGTTTAAGAAGGAAGCATATCGCTAAAGATGTGCAACCGTTTGGAATTATGATCGGCCGAGCTGACCAAGAGTTTTTATTCCTGATGAAGAACACAAAAGTAGGTTCTTTGCAAGTTTCTTTGAACATTGTACTTTTCACTCACAGCAATGAGAAAAATATTGATCAACAAGAAGGAATTCAACAAGGGGTAAAAACATGAGCCTGCATTGCTGAGAGGTATCATTCATTCTCTGACTAAGAGACGCGAGCACGCTTTGCATACATTGATTAACAAGTTCGTACGTGAGTTCTGACGCGTTTTGATGATTTACTATTGGGTTTTTGAAAGAACATGTCCGAGCTTTGTTAATTAAACAACGAACATGTATTTTCACGAATTATGGGATTTACCAAAACGCGTTAAAACACGCTCACGAACTTGTTAATCAGACATACGCAAAGCGTGTTTCTGCCAAGTACCGTATAGCTTCCTACACCAAATGAGGCTACCGTGAGAAACACAGTACCATGATCGGTTTGCGAGATAACACACCTGTTCCGACAAAAATCGTATTTCTAGATCGTCAACTAGAGTGGCGTAGTGACTTCCAATGAGACCGCCTGTTTCATGTGTGAAAAACAATGAAAGGTTATTGAACACCAGTGCGTCACCTCTGCTTCGCAGAGGCTCCCACTGGCCTTACTTTCTATAAGCTTAACTCATTCCCGCATAGTAATGACATTGAAACTCACCGCGCCATGCAGGCTATTACAAATGATTAAAAAAACAACTGCTCATTCCTAGAGCTTCTTTCTGTGAGATCGGTATTTTCGCTTGGATGAAACTTTTCCAAAAAGAATAAATGCGAATTTGAATCGGTTTTTGGACTTTTTATGACCTGATAGTCACCATAATGACAATAATCACCATAGACTACATCTCTGTGCAAAATTCTCAAATGATCAGGTAAAATTTTGGCAAATCAAACGTTTACTTAACCGATTCTTTTTGGCGCCGTTTTCGCAAAGTAATAAACTTTAGTTCGATTTTCTAGGCTAAAGTCCATGGCTTGCACAATAACTTGTCGAACATATCCGTGACTTTGCAAAAAGTTGTGTTACAGGCTCAATTTTACTGGCCAAAAGCCAAGTGGATCCGATTGACGTGCATTTTTTGAGGGATCCACACAATGGATCCGCTCGTGCTTTTGTGTAGTGGACTTTCCTGTTAGTAGCACGCGCTGTGCAAAACTTGGGCTCAGGAGGTTGGCTGGAACACATTCTACGAATTTCGTGACAGACAGACAGACTTACATACACACAGAAACACGTACATCCTTAGCCCGTTGTTATAAGTTATGATATTCACGTACATAAATTTACACATGGCTGCGCAATGCGCGCCCCATGCCCCAATGTAAATTTCTCCTGCGCAGGGTCCTCTCTGTTGGAGCACGCTAGACATTGTAGACTTGCCCTCTACGCTTCTGACAAACGTAATGTGAATGCTCCCGTAGTTTTTTCAGACCATATACCTGTCTCAAATCTAAGGTGAGGTGAAATTCCTACATAAACACTTTTTCAGTATAGTTGGAAGCTTACAATAGCATAAGAGGTTCTCTAAACTTCCCTTCTTCTTGCATAGTGCTAAAACGGTTCATCGCCTTATGTGTCAAAGTTTGTTGTTCGAAAGTTGGAAAACAGTATCATTATAATCTGTTCTTCGCATGTGCAGGCAATTTGTTTTGAAGTCTGAGTCTAGCTCCCATCCTTAAAATTGTACGGAGTTAGAACTTTTATCTTATTGCTCTACACCTGGTGCCAATATTGGCTTCTAACGAAAACTGAAGAGGGATTTTCCTTTTTTGTCTAACTTTATGAAGCTTTTGTATTTGAGCGATGTTTGGAACTTGCATTTAATGTCAAAAGTTTCACTGACCTGAGGAGCAAGTCTGGATGCATGCCTTTTCATGAGTATATTGCTGTTCAGCAGATTTGCACCTTCTAAGGAGTAGGAACTATAGGCTATGGTTGGTCATGATAGGGAGTTACCAAAGTAAAAAACTACCCGACACAAAGCATAGCAGTGCATGCTTACAACTTGCATCTTGATATGAGCAGCTACGCGGATCGATGGACCAAGGAGCAGTTCCTGATTATTTGAATAGATTAGTTGTTTGTAAGCACATCGATAGCAACATCCGGCAGTGGAAATGCATGCACTGCAATGTTTCGGATACAAATGCTGTGAAAAACCTACGCATTCCTTCAAATATTAGTAGCTCCATAATAAGCTCAACCCTACCAGGACGCATCAGAGTTGAACAGCGACTCCTCAAATTCGGATGTGCAAGAATTCTCCTATGATTTTCTTTTACAACTGGAGTTGGTCTATATGTTTTGCTAGGATTACAAACTGACTCACAAAACATGCAAGCAGTTTTTAGTCAAAGGCACTAAGATGCTTTTTGATAAAAGAAAGTTCTGCTCCTCTCTTTTGTTCTATGTCAAGGTTTGCGCGAAACATTCGAGGACTTTGATTTGAAAAGCACTATCGTGCGCTTGATACATCGATGGTTACTGCACTTATCGGAAATGCCCGTTCGCACCTTAAAGGCAGTGTCCAGGCTAAACCTAACCCCCTCCGATTAGTGTCGATTCTGAATGTAGGTCCCAGAAAAGGGGCAACTGCGTTGGTCCGGTCTTCTAACGTTGTCTCTGAATGGAGATAAGGCGCCTGGAAGTCCCTGGCTTGGCGGAGTCTGATATCAGACTCCGCCCACCAGGAACTGCTCACTACCTTGTCAATACGTGCCTTCCGACACGTATTGACAAGATAGTGAGCAGAAGCTGCACACTGCACACTGCAATGCAACTGCACCCATGCAGTTGCAGCTCCTTCCCGCTGGCCTGCCGACGGGGACGAGCAATTCGAAACTCGTCCGCGCCCTCAAGACTGGGTCCCAGGAATCGGGTTTTTTGTGAATTTCAGAGAGTTTGAAGTTCGGAACTGTAATCGAGGCCACGGAAAGGCCCCAGAGTGACGAAAACATGGGGGGCCAAATTCTGGGTGGACGCTGCCTTCAAAGGCACCGTCCAGATTTTCGACTTAGGGTGGACGATGCCTTTAATTACACTTTCAGGTATGAACGTATCAGAAACAAAAGATGTCTTACTATCTATCAGTGTGTTGGGATTTACAGAATATTCGGAATGTTTTTTGCCTACTAAAAAATTTGCGGAAACAAAAGCTCTGAGAACAAACCTGCATTAGTTTACCCGAATCATATTAGGAACATCAAAAACTTCTTTCTGTACAACATACTTCGCGCTACGAATTGTCATGGATCTTGGAAAATCACCAATACTTTCTTTTTTCAGAACCGCGATGGTCACATCGCTTTCACTGTATGCTAACAAGCAAAGAGTCTTTCGCTAAACGGCAGAACTATATGGTGAAATCGCTTTCACTGTATGCTAAGCAAAGGGTCTCGCTAAACGGCAGAATTATATGCAAAAATTCAACTACGCGACAGAACTATGTGCAAAAAATCATAAGTTCACTGTGTTTAGAGTGCTCCGGGGCATAAACCATGCGCGCTCGCTAAATTCGCGCCCGAAATTCGCGCTGGGTCATGGGGCGCGCTTTGCGCAGCCATGTGTAGATTTAAAGGCAGTGTCCGGGCAAAAACTCGATTTTGAGATTTTGTGCTTACTTGGGCCTATTCGCTACGCTGAATCCGAAAATGCATATTGTAGAGCGCGAAAATGGCGAAAAACGGCTCTAGCACAGGAGGGAAATGAGCAGGTGGGCGAGGCTCTCCCCACTGCGAATTCACGTTCCCGGCTTCCGGAGCGACCTTGTCGCTTCCGGTTTCAAGTCAATCATTCGCACTTGACCGGTAGCGATGTTAGGACGGCTAGCGGAATCGAGGAAATCGCTCCGGGAGCGTGAAATCGCACTGGGGAAAGCCCCGCCCACCTGCTGATTTCCCTCCTGTGTTAGGGCCCTTTTTCGCCGTTTTCGCGCTTTCCAATGTGGATTTTCGGATCCAGCATGGCGAATAGGCCCGTATAAGCACAAAATCTCAAAATCGAGTTTTTGCCCGGACACTGCCTTTTAGTACGTGTTTGAACATATGATTGTTCTTATTGTCACTGGTTAAGAAGCTATGTTCATGAGGAGTTTTTGGTGTTTCTGCAGTACTAAATTGTCATAGCAATTTTATGAACGACTGAGATAGACCAAAGGTCCCTGCGCTATACCTGCACGAGTGACCGACACAAGTGCTTACGGCACAGAAGTTACTAAAGATTTCATCTTTAAGTTCCTCTGTCTTTGGCTCCTTGAATTACAGGCCCAACTTTTTCCATAGTCAATCTTCTTACACCAAATAAGCTTCATAAGTGAATTTGTAGCAATGCTCCTTCAGTGTTTCTATGCTTTTATTGTGAACGCTTTATGGCCAACTATTTTGAGCCCTATTTTTTGACAGGCTTAGTGGGGGAAAATTTTGAGGCTTGAAAAACAAGAAGCTTAGCTCGCAGTCAGTCAACTCGTTTTGTGCCACGTTTCACATATTTGACAACATCGTGGGCGAGGATGACAATTAAAGTTACGCGACAAAAGTCTGTGAGCCTAGTTTTTTTTTGAGAAAACCACAAGAATGTTATCTAAATTGAGAAACCTGGTTCAGTAACTCAAAGACTTACATACAGTTAGCTCCAAAATTTTGAAATATCTAGGCGATATTTGTGAATCTTGAAAGCTTTTAACGCGGGTTTCCGACTTGGAAAGTGGACTTGTTGCGACAATTCTAGAAAGATCCCAACTTGTGGCGTAGCTTGTGCCACACCCTCCGTTTGAAAACAATCTATGACTCTTCCAAAAAAAAACTTGAACCTCAACTATAATAACGGGCGGAAAGTCTCATCTATGCGATTAAAGTCCAAAGAAGAATCAAAATAGCCAAATTGCCATAAATAGTTTCAGTTTTGTTCTACTTCGCTGTCGATGTCCCACGAATCAATCTTTTGTCTGCCGGATGTGTACGACATAATTTTGAAGAAAACAGGTACCGTCGCCACCAAAACAGATGAGCAGTGACCGCGCGTAGAAGGATGATGTCTGTGTTGCGTCGCAGCCTCTGCCAGATTTCGAATGTCGAAAACAACCATCCATTTTCGACAGCGATTCCAGTCACCAGTGGAGGCTGGTCAATGGCAGTCAGCCAAATTAGAGGAGCGAGCTGCTGTGGGCTTCTCTTCCGTTGTGTAGACGTCCATCGTTCTTAATTTCTTCGCTCTTATTTCAAATATCCGTTTTATTCACTGTGCGCGACTTCTCAAAGGTCGGCCGGTTCTCCAGATTCATGCTTCGAGTATCAAAACAGTGTGTACGGATAATGACGCGAGGACTTTGTCGTCATGGTGTTTGGTGTATGGACGATCATTTTGCTTCTTCGATGATCGCATATTAGCACGTGATTCTCATACATTTATAAGGAGGGCTTTTAGAAAACAACTGCATATTTGGCAGGCACAGCACGACGATTCTCTTACGAGGATAGCATATGAATACTTCCTTCACACTATGTTTATATGGATCCTAATTCTAATCACTGCTTCCTTGAGCGATGGCAAGTTTTCAGTATTTTTTGATTTGAACCCAGTTATCTTTATTGGATCCATAGTAGCTGAGCATTGAAGATTCACCTTAACACTTTGTAGTTTTTTTTATTCATTTTTGAGCATTCTTCCACCCTGAAAAAATTGAGCTCATAATTGCTGAGTAAAAAATTGGGATAAATAATACGTAATAGAAAAGAATAAAAAGAGGAAGGTAAAAAAATTGTGGAATGAACTGAATTTTTTTTTTGATTTTGTCTCCTTGACAAATTCTCCATTTTTTCATTATTCGTGTAACTATGTGTTCGCACAAACAGTATTTCAACATGCATGTGACTTTCAAAGCAATATCTTTCTGTTTTGGTTTATCTCCTTGTAGTTGAAGCAGATGATTTTGCTTTACCTAATTTGGGTGATACTTCTAAAAACTACCATTCACATTCATCATTACAGCAGTTTCACTACGTCTTGTTCGCATCGCATGCGAACGCGACCCTACTCTGCACTTCTGCGATTCACATATATTAGGTGGGGAGTTGATTGATAACTTTTTGATTCTTTCTGATTAGTTCGTTGTGATCGATACTCATTAGCGAAAGGGTGATTGTTTCACAAAGCCATCAATCTAGGTGACCCAGTCACTTCCACTAAAAAACCGGTTGAATCGACGACACTTTTTGTTCGGACAAATGGCAAAGTGCCTGGATTGAATAGCGAGGAACAAGAACAGTTTTTCACGTGGCTTACCGATTTCAGGGACGAGGTGGTGAGTGTTAGTCTGAGATGTTTTTTCTTTGAAATAAAAAGAACAAGTGTGCTGTGTAGGTGGTGGCAGATCCTGAGATCGACACAGAAGAGCTTGAAACTCAACATCGCCAACACAAGAATAGGGCCGTGTACTGTAACAAGTACAGGGTATGTTTTCATGAATTTCAAGTATTATTTGGGGCTATAAACCAAGTTTGCTGATGATTGTGCAGTTTAGGCCAACTTTGATCACTACTGCAAAGATAGTGATGTGGAGAAACTGGAAGGTGTGCTACCTCAGTTTTGCTCTATGTACGGACGCCATTGTGGAATTGAGTAAGCATCGCTTCTACTGGAGTATCATCATCCTAACATTCCTTGTTTAGCGAAGATGACTTCCCCACTCCTGCTCCATTGCTCGGATCGAAACAGCAAATCAAAGCAGAAATAGCTCCGATTGCACAAGCGGCTGCTACAGGTGAACTACCACTCAATATGGAGCAAAAATTGAAAATTTTAAAAGTGTTACATGAGAATTCTTCTACTCTCCCAGCCCTCTTCGTCAAAAGTATTGAGATAGTCAGCACCTACCGAACTCTTATAACCTCTGAGTCTTTAGTAGTCCAGATAAAATCTCAATTTGATAGAACAGTAGCTTTGACCAACTTTTTTTTCCGATAGTAATGTGAAAGAAGTTTTGTTTACAATTCTAGTAAAGCACTCATGTTGGAAAACGCCAATTTTTAGAATTATTTTAAGTTATACAGTACCAGAACGGGCTAACAAGGAAAGGATACATGGTGACCGTGGTCTCTGGAAATGAAACGTAAACCATTAAATGCATATTGAAGCGCTGATTCCAAATCTGCTTTTGGTACCTGCTGTGCGCTCTTCCGAAAGAAGTTATGAACATTTCTTGTCACCAAAATTTGCGCTGTTTTTGATGCAGGATTCACCAATATCGTTAGAATGTCTGCTTACGCACTACAAAGGAGCGTACAGGTAAAGTAAAGCTTAGCGTTAAGCTCAGGAAAACTGTCACCGAAACATCAGAGTCTAAAAAGCCTGGATACTCACGATTTTGACTGCCTAAATCTCGCAAAATTTATATGGAAAAAAGTCCATACCTTCGTTCAGGGACTCGCACAGCAGATAATGAACATAGATTCAGAATCAGCGCTCCAAGACGCACCTAATGGTATATATCTCGTTGCAAAAGGCCACGGTCACCAAGTATCCTTCCCTCGTAAGTAGCCAAATTATTTTTGTTTTCAGATTCACCTGACGACTACTGCAAAAAATTCGCAGATCAATACGGACAGTTATGCGGCGCTTCGAAATCTGGCTCGGAGGATTTCTGCAAATCTTATAAGAAAGCTTGTGAAAAATCTGACAAATCTTCTAGCCCACCTGAAGAGTCTTCCACATCTTCTAACCCACCTGAAAAATCTTCTAACTCATCATCACCCGGTGAGAGTAGGTGAGCATATTCATGCGTGATTAACGTCAGAAAGAAAAAAAAATAATATCTTCATCCTGGCAAGTTACAAGAATCGAGCTTGTTTAGCTCAGCGTCCAAGGAAATTGACGAGCTTGAACCACCTCCTGAGAATGAAGCAGGTGGCAAAGCACCGCCAACAACGAAGGAACCAATGCGTGATGCAGCAAAGGTAAGTATTCATTATAGAATTAGAAGAGAGAGGAGGGGGATTTGGTGCATTTCACAAGAGATGGAACTCGATCGCGGTGAGTGACGATCGGGTAAGCGGTGTATACCATGTATACCGTCGCCAGACGGTGATCTCTAAACCGCACTCCATATTTGCTATGAAGTCATTCTGGAAGAGCTACAAAGGATTTTTGGTGCTGCAGGCGCAATCAACTACTAGACTTGTATCATCACTGCCGTGGTTGACTGGTGCAGTGTGGATGTCGTGGGTTCGACTCCCCTTGAATGGGCGGTTTTGCGTTTTTGCAAAATCCTTCATAGTTCCCAGAATGACGTCATAGCAAATATGGATTGCAGTTTAGAGATTACCGTCTCGGGACGGTATACGCGGTATACACCGCTTACCCCATCGTCACTGCGATCGAGTATTATCCTTCTCTTGTCAGCTATACTTCTGCCAGAATATGTTAATCATTTCCAGAGTGCTAAATTAGCGAGATACTGCGACAAGTACTGGGACAACTTCAATTATTTTTGTGCCGGTGAGAACTCGGAAGAGCACGAAAACTTCTGCCATTCGTATCGCACCAACTGTCCAGAGAAAGTCGGCTCGTAGGTGTTGCATAATAGATCTCTACCTCTACTAATAGTCGGGTTAGGAGCTCTCAATGAAAGGTCATCATAATGAGTTTACGAGTAGCCATAGCTGGTCATAGATCTCATAGCGTTCTCATAATGCATGGTCTATTCTCTGCCGAGATGTACAAAAAATTTTTTTATCTCAGACCTCACATAGCTATTTATAACAAAATCAGCACTGATATATGTTGTTGTTACTTATTTTTTATAATCTGTTGGCATGTTTGTAAATAAGATGTTTGAACATTATTTTTCACATTCAGGTTGAAATCGTCAGGGTCATTCCTAGGTGGTAAGGGAAAGGTAAATGCTTAGAATTGCTAGAAGTACATGTGTAGAAGCTCATTTGTATAGATTAGCAGCTACGAGCTCAGCTTTGTCGTATACATAACACTAGTCGGTTAACCACATTCCTTGTCTGGGAAAGTCAACACTCTCTGTTATTCGTATTTTACTCTTGCTGGAAAGCGCAAAACATTCCGTCCCTGGTGCTTTGGCGTTTTCAATTAGACACGAATGGCGTAGTGAGGCTCGGTAGGACAGGACCCGATCCCAGAGACTGCCAACCAAGACCTTCCCCTTTAGTTAAAGGCAGTGGATCGGCAGAATGATTCCCGTGGCAAAACAAGGTCACAAGGTAGGAGCCCCCATAATGGAACCTATCGGCCAAAGTCCTATCTTTTTTTTGCCACTTCTAACCCACGAAATTTCAACGCGAAAGCAGTGCTCATCTCCTCTCCTCTCCGACCCCGCCCACCCCATGGACGAGTGACTTCCAGGGTCAGAGCGCGCATGCCGCATGCTATAAGCAGAAGGGTCCCGCAACGACTCTGCATCTTCGCGGCGGGCTTCGCGTGCGCTGCTTGCGGTTTGAAATTTCGAGGGTTAGAAGTGGCAGAAAAAGTTTGAACTTTGGCCCATAGGTTCCTTTATGGGGGCTCCTACCCCGTGACCTTGTTTTGCCAAAGGTCTCATTCTGCCGATCCACTGCCTTTAAGGTAGATCGGCAGTATGAATTGCTACCAGACCAATCCGGGAGGATTGAAGTGTTGACTCAAAGGCAACGTCCACCCAAAATGTGGTCGATGAGATTTTGATGCCAAATAATAGTGTGGTCCCCAGCTATATACTTGTCCAACTCGCGCTGCTAGAAGTTGCTTCGCAAGCGAGAAATTTGCTTCGAAAATCGCTTTGGATGACAGATTCGCCACCTTGGCTCCTCCCCTTTGAGTGGGCGTAACGTTCGTCCCGCCCAATTGAACGCACCTAACCAATGAGCGTTCCGCACAATTCGCCCTGGGGGCTCTTCAAAACGAGGTTTGTCGGGGTTTTCGCGGATTCTCGACTTGATATTCGGAATTAGGGACATGAGAAGGCCCCAGAACGACAAAAACATGGAGGCCAAGAACTTGGGTGGACGGTGCCTTTAATAACCGTCTGACTCCGACAACAAAGCGCGCGACAGCCTCTTTTGACTAGAAACCCGAATGACACAGCTCATGCCCGAAGAGGATAATGAATTTTTTCATCCTATTCTAGTCAATGGCGTACGAGTGGTGTAGTGGGCCAGGGCTAGCAGAGGTGGCGGTTTTTCGTTTTTTGAAAAAAAAACGAAAGGGAGCACATAAAGTTCCCAGGGGTAATTTCCGGAAATGTGACAAAATATTAGCAAGCACGAAGCTAACCCCTGATAAGCCCTAATTTCAAACTCTGACGTCATTTCACCAACAATAGGTGGATTAACTCGTTACAAACACGATAAGTGCTCAGACCCGTGTGCACACAATTTCAACGTGTTCACAATCTTTGTGCTCAGTAAACGAATAAGTTCTTGTACAACCGGTAAGCAATATTGAGCCACAAAATTTGGTGTGTACCTTCGCTATGATGAAAAGGAAAGTGTGAAGAATTATGAGAAAATTATGTGAATGGATGGAGTTGTAAGCGTTGTTAGATTTAGGTTACTCAAGCGCAAGCTTGGTGCACTCTGCATTTCCAGAAAGTCAAGATATACAGGGTGCGGAAAAAGTACTGTCCTCAAAATAAAGTTTAAAAAATTGTTGTAACTCACAGGTTTTTCTGGTAGACATAATTCCCAAGATGGGAATATATCCTATCATTTTACAAAAAATGGCTTCAAAATTCTACAATTTTACTCGGCGGCGGATCCCTTTTCGCAGCGCTTCTCATATCAAATCTTGCAACTCCCCTTTACAATTCTGAAGAAGTGTGAGGATTTTTGAGAAGTTTTTTTTGTTTCACGCGAATTTGAGAAATCCTCTACTGCCTAAGGAATGTGGTAGTGGATCTCGAAATATTCTGGAAGTATCCAGTCAGCACTTGCACTTGGAGTAATGCTGTGTATTTTTCTAACGAGAAAGTGGCTGCGGTGCAACAGAGTGCGATCAGAAAACGTGGCACAAAGACTAGGTATAATCGTTTATCGCTCCAAAATCGTGATGTAGACAAAGTCCGATGCTCTTTCCATTATTCCTGCTACTTTTTGTTGGAATCTGGAATTTCGAATCATAGTTTGAGTCCATTTCATTAAGCAAGCGCAGTCCTGACTCGCCTCTTTTTCGAGAATTTTTGCGATTTGCGTGTGGTATATTCTTTCTTATTTGGCCAAAACAAGAGTCACTAATCTATAATTCATCTATAATGGGTATAGAATATTGGAGAAGGGGTCATGCGCTACATAACAGCTTAATTCGAACCTTATATAGTGCTGGTGGTATAGTTACGGTCCAAAATCGCGCTTGTATGCTATCGGCGCATCGTTAATGTTCTTGCGCGCTGTTATCACTCGTTCAAACGGACAGAAGGGAACAGTTTTAAACCAAACTTATCCTTATCTGATCTCAAGGATCTCGCCTACGAGTGGGAATCAAAAAACTACAGATTTACTTTATGTTTGGGGTATTTCAGGTGCCAAGTTGCAGGGACAGTACTTTTTCCGCACCCTATATATATATATAAAATCAAAGTTTTACGACGTATATGCTGATATACGGTAGTCTTCATTCCA
This sequence comes from Cylicocyclus nassatus, assembly GCA_958299035.1. NCBI lineage: Eukaryota > Metazoa > Nematoda > Chromadorea > Rhabditida > Strongylidae > Cylicocyclus > Cylicocyclus nassatus. Next base: position 45,894,934 of record CATQJL010000223.1, on the reverse strand, counting down.
GTAATCACTCCCAGCAATTGCACTGCACTAAATCTCGAGCATAGCATGTCCGTAGCTGTATACTCGTATCATGATTGCGAAAACACCACAGAACGAGAATGTGACCAAGAAGCGGTCGCAAGAAACGGAAAAGACGTCCAGAGCCTTGGTGCGAAAGTAGCAGTGCAAATTTAGGCCAATAGATCGGACTGTAAGTATAGGGCATTTGAAAAATCGTGACGATGGCGCGACCGCGCGCGACACGCACGCCACCTCAGGAAATCGTATTTTCTTGGTTTCAATCTCTGTCGGAAGGTTTCTTTGCTTACGTATGATAATATTGAGGCACTGGAAGTGACTGAGCTAAATGTTGAGGTAGTGTTTTCTTGTACAAGCGATTTATGCTCATGTGGGCGCAAAGTCCGCAGTAAAATCCGTCGTCACGATTTTACAAATGAACTATACATTCCTCTGCGTTGCAAACGTAGTTTGCTGTTAATGTTTGTGAGTAAAACAAATTTCAGCTCGCGCTATGCCTGCAGTTTGCGCTTGGAAAATGACCGTAGAGCGCACATTTTCTAAAACTTTTACTCCCGCTGACAAATCGTTCGCGCTCGAATGTCGGCAAATGTTGGCTCCGCGGGCACTATACTGACCAATAGAAATGTTGCCTGTGCGTAGGTAGCCGTTGAAATAAGGGTGAATGCAAAATTTTGTTAAAAATGACTACGGCTTTTTTTGCGATAAAACTACTGGGTGCCATTTTCGGAAGAACCAATGCAGAATATCGGTGGGCCGTGCTATAAAGTCACGACAGTCCCTCTAGTATGTAAGAACTAGGGCTTACCAAGTTGTGGCTAAACTTTCATTTATATCACAAATCAAAGAAGTAGTGAAAAAACGGACAAGGAAAAAAAAAGCAAATTGAAGTTTAGTAATGTGCAATGGGAGACACACCACTACTTTTGCTGCTTCTTGCTGAATTTGTTTATTTTTGTTGCTAAAAACATGCTGCAAGACACAAATGCAGGCTGCACGTCAACATCTGTTCTCACTGGGAATCAAAACATTTTGGTTTCTGACACGAATCACAAAACGACCTTTGCAGGTTTTTGCATAGTAAGAGAGAACCCACAAAAAAATACCTCATTACGATTTGAAAGACACCTTCTACGCTTGGTGGCTGTTAGGCCCCTTTGAAACGTGCGTGTTGCCCCATTCGCCGCGTGCGAAGTCAGCAGGAAAGTGACAAGTTACCACATGGTCAACGGTCAGCGCGAGGCTTTAAATGATAATATCTGCCACTCCTATGATCGTGTTGTCATGGGCGTTCTCCGCTTTGTTTTGCCCTACTCAAAGCCTGGCCAGCTGTAGCCGAAATGCTGACCAATTAGACGCGTACCGTTACGGAAAACGCTTCAAAGGCCTTCTCCGCGCTCGGTTACTTTTAGTTGCAAGTCTTGCCCAGCAAATACTTAGAGGTTTTTAGCAACAAAGTCTGTGTAATCCCACGAACACCTCCGCTGTCTTATGACTGTGTTACCGACGCATGCGATTCCTATGTTTGACGCAGCTGCATTGCTTGGTCATTGCGCTGCGTGTGCGACGTATGCTCTAGGGGAATTTTCTCACGCTCTCCTTCAGTCGCAGTTCAAGCTGAAAACTAGCAGATACGTCACAGAGACGGTGCAATGTTCAGTTGAGGGTCGCGTAGAAACTCGCAGCTGGCTAAACTGTCTTAGAACAACCGAGCTTTGTCATGTGATCTAACCCATGTGTATGCTGTCTACCAATAGCACTTTCATCTACACGAAATATAATCTAGGGGGATTCGGAAGATGCAGAAGATGATGGCGAGGGTGGCATAGGTGGCCTAGGTGGCGGAGACGACGATGACGAAGGTGGAGGCCGTTCGAGCAGCAATCCTTCGCTCTATCACTTCAAGGGAACGCGCAAAGGATACTGCGACAAATTTTCCGTCAACTACGAGTACTACTGCAGAGGGGAGAGCGATAACCCGAAAATCACAGCGAAGTTCTGCCCTTCGTACAAGAAAGCTTGCAAGGATCAACCGCCAGTGTGAGTGGTTTAGTACAGTACATTTCTAGAAAAATAAAGCTGCATCCGTAGTTCCCAATGGCACCATAACGAGTTACACTTTTTTCTAGAAAACAGGAGTCTGTACTTTCCCAGCAGAAGCTGTGTAAGTCTCAAAATCTACTGCATAATGTACCTTCAACACAAAAACATGACGCAAGCAACAGTTTTGATGGTATCTTTATTCGCATTTGTGTTACGTTGTCCCGCAAATTCAACGAGAAATCTTGCGCTTGTAGTCAGTAATGACGAGGAGGAAGAAAAATGTTCAAGCATGCCCCTACCAGGCCGTTTTCTCGTTTACGGTTTCTTGGATTTTCAGACTTTTTTCAGCAAAAAAATTTCCGCGCCATTGTTGTGCAAGCGATAATCTGGCCCATCAGGGAAGAAGGAAAGTATTGGGTTGGTGCAAAAGGAATGGCCGATTTGCGAATTCTCAATTTGAGTGCTATAACTTTCTAGAGAATCCACATTTCTGAATGCGGTAAAGACCCTCAAAAGCAGCAAATCTTTCGCAATACAGCGCATACTTATTTATACTCAAATCATAAAAGGGAAGAGAAATACGGACTAAAAGACAAAGAAGGTTCTTCTGCTAGAACCTTGTTTTTGACAATTCATAACTTCCTTCAAAGTTTTTTAGTATAAATGATAAATGGCCTATTTTGTAGCCACAAGCCAGTAGTACAAAATGCAATAAAAAGACTTCGGACAAAAAAGTTTGCGAAAAAGAGAAAAATTGAAATTTAAAATTTCTCAGTTTTTCAACATTTTTTCACTGTGCCTCAAAGTCCGAAATATAGAATTTTCTGATTTTCTACGTACTGAACAGCTGGATGTTTCTGCAAAAACCGTTAATAAGTGTCCTAGCCCTACGCTTACAGAATTGAGCAAAGCTTCGGCGACTGACTTCCTCAGAAGAAAATTATGGGTCATAAAATGACCGCAACAGCTACCCATGTTTGGGCGCCGATATCTCAGTCTGGATAACTTCAAAGAATGCAGTTAAGTACACATAATGTAGACAATTTCTATTACATACAAGAGCTAAATTTTCGAAGAAATCCCCTTGATAAGCGCTTAAATTCTGGCCGGAAAAGTGAATGCAATGAAATTCTGAATTTGGATGCGGTTATTTGAAGCTCAGTAACTTTACAAGAAATGATGATGAGAGCCCGATTAAGCACCATTAGATAGAGCATGAAAACAGCATCGCGATGGTATACTACATCTATTGTAAAGAAGAAGAATTGATGGGGGAAAAGTTGCCCTGAAAAAAGGCTTGGAAAATCGGCCATTCCTTTTGCACCAACCTAATAAAAATAGAGCTGAGGGGCACACTACGGTAAAGACCCAAATATCGGAAGCATACTATGTAAAAGCAGTCATCGTACGCAGAGAGTGAACGCCGTTGCGTCCACTCTAGATATCTTGTGCTTAGGAGAGACAGAAGACGGCAAGAAAGAAAGTGCGCATGATAAGAGAGACGCCGACAACATCCGTAGTTGCATCCTTCTGCGCGTGCGACGAATTGCTTATAACTAATCCCACAGGTCTGATAATTTGGTGACTAATTTAGAAACCACAAAAGCCCTGTTAAGATAGAACTTCTTTGTAACTGAGAAAATTGTGATGAACTAATTAACGAGTGAGAATGGGTGGGTTATGAAAAAAATTTGAATTTCAAGGACGTAGGTAGAGCAACGTTCCACTTTTAGTTCAGACACTGAAATTTCAAAACCATGATGAATATAGAAATTTTGAATGTCATTTGAGTTTCGTATATACCTGTGTTCCAGCCTTATTCAAATATTTGCATAATCACTAAACACATCCACAGAAAGTCCTGCATGACTATGTAACTATTAGTGTCTGGTATAATCCCTTGAGCCTCGGGCAGAGTTCACCAATTTTATCGCCTCGCGATTTCCAGAGAAGGCAATTATAACAACATCACTGCATGCTTGCATTTCGGTTGTGACAGTTAGTCGCAACTGGTCGAGTTGGAAAACTATCACAACCAAAATGCAGGATGGTCAGCATGCAATTAAATGGAACAGTTGTCTTGTGGTTAGGATCGCGAGGCGATGAAATCGCGTAAGCTCTGCCCGAACCCTTACTGAAATTCTCTCTGCTCTTGATTTTTTTGCTTGCATTTTCTACGTGTAGCCATTTTTCCAGCCCCGCAAATCCATTCACAAAAGCAGAAAGTGGTGCAGCTCCAGAAGATGGTCCGAACTCAGCCAACTTTCCTGACCTAGAAAATCCTGGAGTATGTTTTCATGACCTATTCATTTATGAACTAAAATTCTAGTATGTCTCAGTAAGATGCTTTCTAAATTGAAGCTTTCAGAAAACGTCGAAGATACATTCGAAGGTGAAAAAAGCGGAGAAACTGTAAGTTCCGCTTTCCCGTTACTAGACTTTCTTGAGTTTTGTATGCCAGGCGGCCTTGTACGGCCGATTGCGACAGACGATTATTTCCACACTGTACTGATTCGTGCAAATGTGACTATGCCTTTCCAGCTGTGCAGAGGTTCTGCAACCCGCCACCGTTGCCTTTTTTCCTGAACACTTGCAGGTGAGGCCAAGTAATGCTCAGCGGCAAAACAAAAGTCCCTGTATTGAGCCCATGTTTCATGGATGTCTGGCATCACAACTAGCCCCACAAGGCTCACATTTGATCTTCACCAGCTAATGTTTCCATATATGCGCATGGAAACTTCATTTGAAACGGGACAAAGGAAACAGTTACTATAAGCATATAGTGCTTCAGTCTTTCATCCCATTCAGGATTTTACTTATTTGTCGTGAAGCTTCGACTCCACGATATCGTACGCGTGCTGATGCTTCCCTGTTTCATACCAAGTTCAAAATTCGAAGTAAAAGGAAGTTTCAGTTAGAGGGGTTGAAGAAGCAGTTCACAGCAATACGGGCGCGAATGGCATGCACGCAGCCACATCTTTGCAAGCCCTGCGCCTTTTAAGCCTTACGGTTAATTGGGAGGGATCCATATGTTGCCGGTAGGCTCTATCCCGCGCGGAGAGCTGGGACAAATCTGTGATGTATTGAATGCATAGGTGCGATAGTGTGAGAATTTGCTCAACTCCCCTTCACCCCTGAACCGGGACCAAGGTGACCCCCTTGACCAGAAGCCGAGAAGAAAATCAACAGTGAGGTAAGGCTAAGCAAAGGAGATATTTTTACGGGAATTGTTTGTGTATCGGAAAGGAGGAAGAAGTATAGAGATTCACGAACTTCCAGCAGGAAAAAAATAGTAGCTTCTGTAGTTGCACAGCGTCAGGGAATAAATAGCTTGAGAGTCCGTTCATAGAAGTACCTAGTGAAAGGTGTGCCTGGTGATTTCTGGACACTTAGGAGTTTTCAACATAAAAAAAATTCATAGATTTTATAAATGATTAGCTGGTACACGGAAATAGTCAACATTGGAGCCCCCTCGTCCTCCGCTTTCAAAAAATATATAGCATGTCTGAGATGCATTCAAAGTGCCTGAGTGAAGGGTGTGCCTAGTGATTTCTGGAGTTTTTTTGAGTTTTTAACATAAAAAATTCATAACTTTTGTAGATGAATATCTTTTACGCTGAGATAGTCACCGTTGTAACCGCCTCGTCCTCCGCTTTCCGAGGATATTTGCCTGGGGTCCGTTAAAAAGTGCCGGGTGAAGGATGGGCGAGACTTTTATAATGGGAGTGCTCAAGAGGCTTTTTACCATCGTGAAAAGACGTCTACTTGAGCATTCCCATAATAAAAGCCTCACCCAACCTTCACCCGGCACTTTTTCAACGTACCCCAGGCAAAGTATATATTTTCTGAAAGCGGAGGACGAGGCGGTTCCATTGTTGACTACTTCCTTGTACAAATTGTTCAGATACAGAAGTTATAAATTTTATCCTTAGAACTCGTAAATATCCAGTAATCACTGCCCACACCCTTCACCAGGCACTTTTTTCAAAGACTCCAGGCAAAGTATAAATCCTCGGAAAGCGGAGCACGAGGCCGTTCCGATGTTATCCATCTTGGCTTATAAGTTCTTCATCTACAGAAGTTATGGATTTTTTAATCCAAAAATTCGTAAACATTTGGCTACCCACGCGCTTCGCCAGGCACTTTTTTAAATGACTCCGGACAAACTCCCAAACAAACTATATAATTCCTGAAAGCGGAAGAAGAGATGGTTCTGAAAACAATTTCCTTGCTAACGTTGCTGTTCATCTACAGGAGTAAGAAACTTTTTCTTTCAAAAATTTGAATGCTCAAAAATTGTCTACCTCTTTCCTGAAACAGATGTTCTTGCATACACGTCTTCTACTCTACGGTATTTTCGAAAACAGACAGGATGTTATCAGTCCTACTTCAATTTTCACAAAAATAACAGCAAATGGCGAAAAAGATTGAAAATGATAAAATGTTGATTAGGGAGAATGATGAGAGAACACCACCACTCCCCCCCCCCCCCCCCACCTCGGTCGACATTTTACAATTTCTCGATCAAGAGAAACACCCTTCAGCCTAGAGGGGCTGCGACCACTGTGCCCCTCTTCACCCTGGAGGAATCATTCTTACCTTATCGCAGCTGTGATTGTATGCATGGCTGCGTAATTTGTGCGGAAGGGATCGCCCCTGTTTCGGCGACATATGGTCCTCTACCTTGGGGGATGTAATCGCGTTCGCGCCGTCGGGCCCTGCGTCTTCTTCCGGTAATGGATCTTAGGGGAACCCATGTCTCATTCAGAGTAAGATCGACTCGATCGGCTGAGATCTCGCGCGGTCCTCGCCTAGATCTGTGTTCACGGGCGTGTTATCTGACCATTTTACCATCCTTAATTGACAAGCGAAGCCTAATTGCGAGTTCTTTCTTTCTTCGCTCACACCTGGGGAAATGATCATATGATACGTTCGCGAATGCGGTGCAGGCTTCAGGCGAGGCGGCCGCGCGGGATTCGGGCTTTCTCCAAACGAGACAATAGATGGACGTAGATTAACTTATAATAGACAATAGCGGCGGCAGCGCGTGTGGCGTGTGCTGTCTCAACTAGCATTTCCCTTGCTTTCTTCTCTTTTCAAAGCATTTTTTCTGCGTATACATACATCTTAGCTGCTCACTTAGCGATTGAGCAGAGTGCTGAACTGTTTGAATGCCAGTGGATGATCCTGTGCTTGGTGGCATCCGTGCCTGTAAATCTCGCGCGATTTGTTAGCCACTATACCTCATAATTCTCCATGAGCGCAAATTGTGCGAAAGAGACTGTCAAGCTAACGTCAGCTTACTTAGAGTGTGTTTATGCCTTTGAAATCCTCGCTCTTCGAGGTTACACGTCGAATTGCCAAATCGCGTCAATTCGGCAAAACTCGGTCGATGTTATGCTGCTCAAAGACAGCAGAAATCAGTAGAGAATGATACCCAACCAAATTTCGCAGAGAATGGGATCAATTAAGGAATATGTTGTAGGTTGTGGTATTCCGGATGTCCTAAATACGAGCAGTACCACTATGCCTCCCAATTTATTTACTCCAAAGCGGAGAAGGGAAAGAAAGTCGGTAAGCAAATTTGGCTTATCTGTTTTCCCAGGTACCAACTGTTCCACGTTTTAGAACTGCCGCAGAGCTCCAAGCCGTTCAGCGTTCTTTCACCTAACGGCGAGCGAATTCCAGTTGTTGTTAAACAACCTGGAGGTGGCAACGTGGCCAGGTAGGAGGATTTGCATAATTCTTTACAAGGGAGGGATACTTGATGACCGTGACCATTCGTAATGGGGCACACATCATTAAATATGTCTTAAAACGCTGGTCACAAATCTTCTTTTCCTTTTCCTTCAGACAATGATTGTCTGAATTAAGTTATGGGTTTTTTCCGCAGATTTTTTCGGGCTATCGAAGCCCATATTAGCATAAAGCATTCAGAATCAATAATATCCATGTTTTTTAATGAGGCGGGATGCAGTTGGGACGGGCTGTCCAAGCTTAAAGTAATCGCGCTCTTCTTCAAACATTGTTCCGAGGAGTGAAGCAAGCAATTTGAACGCTCATAGTTTTGCTTAACCGAGATGGCGTTAGTTTTTGTGGAAAATCACTCATAACTTATTTGCCAGATTCGCTTAGCAGAAGGTGAAAGCAGATTTGGAACTGGCGTTTCAAGGCCATCTAAGGACATGTGTCTTGTTATAGCTGGCCTTGTTAGTGAGATTTTCCATATACTGAACCACTTTTCTAGGGATGAGACACCTTCCGATACGGTAAGGTGGGATTCTCCAATCTCTTTGGACCCAGAGGATTTTGAACCCGTTCACGAGGTAAGATTAACACTATATATCGAAGTAAATGCGGTGTCCCTGTTATCTGGACCCATTTCGGGTCCTCATAGAATTCGTGCTTCAGCTTAATGATTTTTCGTGGTCCGAGAGGACGTCTAGAGGGCTCTGCATGATAGCGGGTTTTTGCGGCCATTGCACACGTAGGATGCCACAAGGCCTTGAAAGGCACCATCCACCATAAGTTAGGGGTCTTGAGCCTTCGGTAGTCTACGATGGTAGGACTAACTATTAAGCCAATGCCCAAGTCACTGCGCAAAATGTCGCTTCGAAAGCGAGAAAATCGCTTCGGAATAGAGAAGAAGCACGAGGACCCTTAGCCTGCACCTTTCCCTCTAGTAGTACCGCCCATCCGTGCTGCCCATCCAGTCACCGCTCGAAGAACCCGCGGTGCGAGCTCTTCGGAACGGGGATTGTCGGGGCTTGCGGATTGCTTTATACTCAGAGTCAGCGCCATAGTACGACAAAAATATGGAATTCAAAAATCTGGGTAGAGCCTTTGAACAGTTGGACAATCCCTTTGCAACATCGTTTTAGGTAACTGGAAGCAACCTAACACCTGATGCAGGTGCCAAGGCTGTAAAAAATTGTTGACTCAAAATAGGTGAATATCTGTCATAATTAAAGTGAACTCACTTTGGAGAGATAGCCTGCCACAGTAAGAAACAAGTTGATGAACATGTAAATGTGGCACGTGGCACGAGGTTGACACTCCATCCGGTGAAGTTGGAACTACATGTGATACAGGATAAGAACTCATCCTTTTCCGAAAAAAACAGGTCCATCTAACGTAAAGGCAAACTCCAGCAATCTCCGTTTCATAAATCACCTTTTTTCCATGAATATGTATGATTTCAGCGCAAATCCAAGAATGCCACAACAGTACAGCAAGCTAGTGCCTCACTTACCAACAATCATAACGACAAAGTTGAATGGTACACGAAAGAAAATGAGAATGTCGAGTGGTACACGAAAGAAAACCAAACCCTAAAGTAAGTTATTGAGCCTCTTTAGATAAAACCAAATATAAACTATTACAGAGACGATCCTGGTAAAGGCGCGACACCTACGGAACGGGAGAAGTAATGAATATGGTAATGTGATAGCTGCTGCGTATTAGTATTTCCAACTTTACAGAGACGTACCAATCGTACCAAGTGACAGTGTGTTCTCAAACGCCCTCCAGCAGTATGGTTCCTTCACTGATACAAGGGGTATCCTGCACAGACCTCGCAGCAGATCGCCCTTCACAAAGCCAGGTACGATCTGCTCTTGAGAGACATTGCCATATTGTTAGTAATACACACCAGAGGTATTCTCCTATAGTGATGAGTGTCAAGCGTTGGGAACGATAGGGCGGTCAAAATCTTCTGAGTTACTTACATAGTTACATGATTTATAAAAATGTGCAAGAGAATTGTTTATATTTTGGATGATCAAAATCTTAGGTCGTTCCAAATGGATATCGCGTTTTTCAAATGAACGCCAATTTCGTATAACCGAGTTTTCTAAGGGATCTCTGTAGCATTCTACAAACATTTCACCCTCTTTCCAATGGTTTTGAATTTGCTGCAGCGAGTCAATAAGCTCTCAAAAAACAATCAAAATCTGCGACCCATGCTTTTCGAGATGGTCAAGTTTCGCGCTTTTTTCTAAACTTTTATATTAATCATTTGAAGGAAAAGTAAAGATTGATAGGGCAAACCTTAGAGGATACGGTACAACTTCTTCCTCTTTTTTGTAGCTCTCCATAATATTCCAAAGGTATCTTACTGAAACTACTAGAACCATCGTATTTTGGCAGGCCTACGTCAGCCATAATCGCATTGAATACCGATAGTGTTTCGGGATTTGAAACTTGCAAAATATTACCATGATATAACACCAATTTTACAGAGTAAATGAGAGTTTACGGATTCGAAATATCGACTTTCGAGCTTTTGGGGAACAGCCTGGGGCGCATTCAAAAACATGAGTTATGATGATTTTATCCTCAGTAACTCCACGAATCGGAAACAAAAAAGACCCATTAGAAAGAGGAGAAAATGCTGCTTTAAATAGGAACCACTGCTCTACCTTTGATGTTCTACGAGGTTTTATTTGACCAATTATGGAAATAGGTGGATCTGCCAAAATTTCATCAAAGAAGTATGACGAGTTATGGAAAGAAGAAAAAACTCTTTTGCATCCTCCAGGTTTTGCTCTATGAAACTGTGTTATTTGAGCTCCTTCGGAGGGTTGATGTAAAAGTTTACAAATTGTGGAACTTGACCATCTCGAAGAGCATGGGTCGCAGATTTTGGAAAATTTCTGAGAGCTCGTTGACTGCGCTGCAACGACCTTATAACCATTAGAAAGAAGATGAAATGCTGCATTGAATGCTCTTAGAAGTCTTCATTCCCCGATGACGTTCATTCAATTAAGAACGACATTATTTCAGAACATCCTAGTAATTTTTAAATTTTTTCAAAGATAATAGCCTTGCAAAAAATTTTTTCCGAACGTGTGGCAGCGGCCTCGCGATTGATATGGGTTTGCAAAAATTTTTAGAAACATCCCAAAAAATTTTTTCAAAGTGCGTGGCTAACGTCACATACCTGAACTCGAAAAAAATTCCCCCGTATCAAACAGCCCTTTGGACGAAAATTATGTCTTGGGGTTTGGATACTGGAATAGTGTGATTAATGTTATTGAATTTTTTTCAAGAGCGTTTTCTGACTTAAGGAGACGATTCAAGAAGTACATAGTGTCCTAAAAGTTTACACTGTGACTTTTCATGTCTTCTTGCTCCAATTTTCGCCGATTTTCAGTTACCAGTGCTCATGTGAAGATACCCTCTGATTCAACCTAGCGGCTGGAAGGCGACCGCTTGCACGCGCGACGCACCTGCGTCTCCCTCGCGCCCCTGCTCTTTGACCATTCCCTAGCCTTCAAAGCCCCGCCTTCCAGCCGCCAGTCTGTTGAATCAAAGGATAGATTTTTGAAGAGAGATCAAGCTATTGATGGCTCTATTTGCCCCACAAAAGAAATCAAACACTGAAATTCTTGTAAAAAAACTCCTTGAAACTTAAACAAAGTCTTCATAAGAATAAAAGTAAAAATGGCTTGCACCGCAAGAAATCAATGCAAGGCCTCAACTAACACAGCACCCTGAATGAATTAGTAGGCGGAGCATTTCGAGTGCATGCGATTAAGGCCCGTATGCACGTACATCCCCGCGGGGAGGGGATGTGCGCTTAACCATTGAAATGATCCCCGCTGGGGATCCCCTCCCCTCCCCGCGCGAACCCCCGTATGCACAAAGACAATATCGTACAAGGGATCCCCTGTGGGGAGGGGAAGTGAACCCTCTTATGCACAAGAGGGGATCAAGCGGGGAAATCACCTTGCTTTCAAATTTTCTATGAAAAACTCTTTCTTATTTCATATTTTGAGTGCAACTCATCTTCATCTCCTCACTTCAATTAATTTAGGGTTGCGGAATGTGCGTATGCAGTGACTGCGCTCGGGGCGCTAAAAATGATTTTTTCTACTCCCATTATGTTCCTGCTTTCTTGGATGCTGCCCACTTTCGTTCATGCTGCTCCATTTCAGCGTCAAAATGTTGAACTATAGAAGTTGATGTGTCTCTGCAAGGGAATGGGTAGAAGACGTTATGCTGCCGAAAAGGGGGGGGGGGTGCCGCGCGGACGCTCAAAGCAGTATTCTAACACATAACAGAAGCTGCAATGTGCCAGCTCTCCATAAACGCTGTAACTATCAGCTGCATATCGTCGTTTATCCCAGGGGAATGATCCCCAGCAGCCATCCCTGCTATGCACAAGGGGAACGCTGGGGAGGGGATCACTCCCCAGGGGATTTCTACTCAGAAATAGGCAAATATGCTACTTTCTAGATTTTTTCGAGGCAGTTTATGTTGAAAAAACAAGATAATGGCAACATGTCATGAAATATGAAAGTTACAGTGTGTTTATTCAACCTATATAGTTAAAACTATTATGTTATATGAAAAATGCGCAAATTTCCTGAATGATCAAGAACTCCTACAAATAATCGAAATTGGCAGCTATTGTTGCTCGGATTTCTTCTCAAGAGGCGAATATAGAAAAGAAAGACAAATTGCAAGCCACAGGTCGCTGAGAGAAGAACCCGGCTTTCAAAGAAAATCCTCCATCAAAATGAACGAAATGCTTGGTAATGACTGAGCAGAACCAGAATATCTCTCTGGCATGATTTACACCATCGAACCCCTACTTCGTTGCAGGGGATGTCGATCCCCTCCCCCGCGTTATTGAGTTGAATTCGCGCATACGGGGTTCGAGTGGGGGAAGGGAAGGGATCCCCTCCCCCATTCGAACCCCGTATGCACTGGGGTTCGCTCGATCAATACCTCTGAAATCATTCACACCATCCCCGCTTAGGTGCAGGGGAGGGGATCGCTCCCCTCCCCTCTGTCATGGCGGGGTTCGGCGGAGGGGATCGTTCCCCTGGGGATCCAGCTCCCCTCCCCTCCCCAGCGGGGACGTACGTGCATACGGGCCTAAAAGCATTGGTCGTGAGGGGACGAGTTGTGGCTCGCAGTTTACGAGATATCCGCGAAGCGTTGTCGCGCTAGACCAGTCCAAGAGTCAGGCACCAGTCAGCACTCCTGGCGCAACGTTACTTTGGCCTAATGCGTCTGTGCCACCCCCTCCCCTATTCTCGCGCCGTGTCACTTCAGCACCGTACTATTTTCAAGCCACAAAATTCGAGTGCGGCGTGCCCTTCAAAGAAGCCGCCGTGCGAGGTTTGAGTCCTGACGTGTGGCCAGGTCGCGTTGCTACGATTACGATAGCCAAGCTTAGATTATCACATAGTACGATTACTGTGTGAGAAGGAGAATAAATGGCAAGAACTCAAATTCCCACCAATTTGAAGAAAGATTGAACAAACTGCAACGCGCGTAATTGTTCCTGACGTACCCTTTGGGTGGAGGACATTAGGTCGCCGAAAGAGGGCGGTCTCCGCGGTCATCTGCGACAAATACGCACCCTTGTACATACGCGGACATGCGTTCCTGCAGGGAATCCGCGCGGGACTCTTCCAAATTCGGCGACCTAATGTCCTCCACCCGTACCCTTTGATTCAACTGGATTGGCGGCTGGAGGGCGGGGCTTAGTGACCTAAAAGGGCTAGAGAATGATCAGAAAGCACGTTAGCGAGAGACACGCAGACTGCATCGCGGACGCGGGGGGGGGGCAGGCGTTATGGAGCAAAGCTACGCCGCATTTCCTTGCGGTATATCCTGAGGGCCTTTTGCGTTGCGTCACTTTTAATTGCGCAGGAGTAGCGCTGCTCCTGCTAGCGGATTGAGCCATCCCCCATTACCACGACCTGATATGTTGAAACTGTATAGATGCAATAAGGAAAACAAAGAAGACGGCAAACAAGAAAATTAAAAAAATAAATAATTCTAGGGATGAATCTGAGATGATCCAATGCTTGATTTGAACTAGACATGTTCAAGAGAAGTGGGGCACGAGAATTAGTAGAGAAAAGAATAGAAATTTTCCGTCATGAGTTTCCAAGAGAAATTAACTCACTCATCTTTTACTTTCTCTTGGCTTGCTTTGCAGACTTTTCCTCCTCATACTCTATATTTGATTCGCCCTTGAAATGCGTTTATCATTCACATTTTGATCTCTTTATCTATGGAGAGTGAGGAAAATGGGTCAGTTCGCTCGGTAGCGCTAGCTCCTCTGCGACTGCAATTAGGAGCGACGCAACGCAATGGGCCCTCAGGATATACCACAGGCAAATGCGGCGTAACTTTGCTCCATAACGCGGCGCCGCCGCGGACGCGAGTGGTCGTCTTCCAGCCGGCCACTTGTTGAATCAAAGGGTAGCGTATAAGTATTAGGTTGGTGCAAAAGTAATGGTCGATTTGCGAATTTTCAATTTGACGTGCTATAACTTTTTGAAGAATTCACATTTCGGAATGCGGTAAAAACTGTCAGAAGCAGCAAATCTTCTGCAATGCAGAGCGCATTCACATATATTCATATCACGAATGGGCAGAAGAATATGGATTGAAAAACAAAAACGATTCTTCTGCTAGAACCTTGTCTTTTACAATTCATATCTTCCTTCAAAGTTTGTTAGTATGAATGATAAGTAGCCTATCTTGTAGCCGCAAGCCAGTAGCACAAAGTACAACAAAAAGAATTCGCACAAAAAGGTTTGCGAAAAAGAAAAAAAATTGAAATTTGAAACTTCTCACTTTTTTGAACATTTTTCAGTGTGCCTCAAGGTCCCGAATATAGAATTTTTTGATTTTCTACGTACTGAACGGCTGGATGTTTTTGCAAAAACTGCTAATAGGATGCACTAGCCCTACGCTTACCGAATTGAGCAAAGCTCCGGCGATAACTTCTTTAGAAGAAAATTCACCTGTATCACCTGTATCCCCGTTGATCATCGTGTTGCACGAGCGGGTACCAGTGATGCCTCCATTCGTCCCTGTCTCGGGCGATTGTTGACCAATGTTTACGTATCGCACCAGGAACACGTGGAACGCTCTGAAGGACTTCATTAAAGGACTTCGTGAACATATCTGACCATCGCGTCGGCGGTCTTCCTCGTTCGCGTTTGACGTCCAGTGGTATCCAATCTGTTACAGCTCTCGTCCACCGGTTGTCGTCGAAACGCATTACGTGCCCGGCCCATCTTATCTTGTTCTGCTTGGCGTACGCGGGAGCGTCCCTGATTTTTGATCGTTGACGTAGGGTAAAACTTCGTAATCCTTGCCTCACTTGCGTTAGTCGATTCACTCCTAGCATCACTCTCTCAACAGCTCGTTCGATGACGCTAACCGCGTGTTCATCCTGCTTTCTCATTGTCCATGTTTCTGAAGCGTACGTCAAAGCAGGAAGAACCGTCGAGTTGAAAAGGTGGGCGCGGAGCCGGATGTTCTTGGTCTTCTTCACTACGTCCTCAATTGTCTTATATGCTCCCCATGCTGCACGTTTCCTCCTGCTCAGTTCCGGAGCTAGATCGTTCATCATATTGAGTTCACGACCTAGGTAGGTGTAGCTTGAGCATTCGGTGATGTTCGTCCCGTTGAGCATGAAAGGAGCATCAGGCACTCTTCCGTTCCTCATGAACATCGTCTTCGTTAGATTCAGCCGTAGACCGATCTTTCCACACACTTCGTCAAACTGGGCCAGCATTTGTTCCGCCTGCGTGATGCTTGGTGTTATCAATACGATGTCATCAGCAAAGCGAAGGTGGTGTAGCTGCCGGCCGTCGACTTTCACTCCCATGTTGTCCCATTCCAACTTACGCATGACGTTCTCCAGAGCGGCACTGAATAGTTTCGGCGATATAGTATCGCCTTGTCGCACGCCTCTCTTCACGTCAATGATGATGTCCTTGTAGAATGGTGTTATGGTGGTTGTGAAGTCGTTATACAGCTCACGAATTATCTTGATGTAATGAGTCGGAATACCTTGATTGCTCAAGGCATCGATGACGGCTTCAGTCTCAACCGAGTCAAAGGCCTTCTTCAGGTCGATGAAGGTGAGACAGAGCGGCATCTTATACTCTCGTGACACTTCAATGAGCCTTGACACCGTGTGTATGTGGTCGATCGTGCTGAATCCTCTTCGAAACCCAGCTTGCTCGCATGGTTGTCCTTCGTCCAACTCTCTTCCCCGATCCTGTTGAGAAGGACTCGCGTAAAGAGTTTGTAGACTACAGACAACAAGCAGATAGGGCGATAATTGCCGATGTCGCAGGGATCTCCCTTCTTGTACAGCAACACGGTTTTGCTGGTCTTCCATTGCCTTGGAACCTTGCCTTCCGTCAGGTACCGCGTGAAGAGCCTTGCCAAAGTCATGATGAGAACTGGCGAAAGATTCTTCAGATGTTCTGGCTTAATCCTGTCGGGACCGGGTGCTGTACGGTTTTTCATCGACATGATAGCATGACGAATCTCGGAAGGAAGAACAGACGGTGCGACATACTCGTCCTCCTTGAGATGGCATGGTGGAAGGTGGACGTGGCTCGCAAAAAGATCCGAGTAGAAGCCGTGGATGACCTTCTCCATTGATCTTCGGGAAGCAGTTATGGTTCCGTCAGGACGACGAAGTGCGGTCATCTTTGTCTTGAAGTTGACGAAGCTTCGGCGGGCGTTGCGTATACTTCTTCCAGAAGAAAATTATGGGTCATAAAATGACCGCAACAGATACCCATGTTTAGGCGCCCATATCTCAGTCTGGATAACCTCAAAGATTACAGTCAAGTATGCATAATGTAGACAATTTCTATTGCATACACTAGCTAAATTTTCAAAGAAGAGCAATTGATAGCGCTTTAATTCTGGCCAAAAAAGTGGATGCAATGAAATTCTGAATTTGGACATGGTTAGAAGCTCAGTAACTTTATAAAGAGATGAGGATGGAAGCCTCTTTCAAACACCATTAGATAGAGCATGAAAACAGCTTCTTGATGGTGCACTACATCTATTTGAAGGAAGAAGTTTTGATGGAAAAAAGTTGCCCTGAAAAAAGGCTTGGAAAATCGGCCATTATTTTTGCACCAATCTAATACTTGACCATGTTCATTCAGTACATACCTTACATCCTTGAATTCAACAAAGAAGCCGACCTCAAATATACGCGCCCAGTCTCTTGGCCGCCACCTAGTCCTACGTTAGAAACTGAAATGGCGATCTATCGTCCTTGAGCTAAGTTGGTTTTAGGTCTATGGGAAGCAAATCCGGACAATCCGCACAACAGAGATCACGCAAACAAGTGGTACTACGCCCCACGATCTGTCAACGTGGATTGGCTCAGCGGACAGGTAAAACACCTTTTGCATTTTGTCTTTCAAGTATAATGTCACTGACTCAGCTCGCTTGGGGTGCCCATTGGGCCGTTCCGGCTGCTTCCGTCGGAGGAACTGATGGTTTCAGTGCAGTGCACTTCCCAACCATAGGAACATTCGCCAACATTCCAGACGATTACGACTAAGCGGCTTCCTTCACAGAAACTGCAAGATCAATATAATTTATATGTGCTTCTCTTCTCTCATCACTAAACCGAGCAGGATTTGTACATTTAGGCGCCCCATATTCCCTATGCCTAAAGTGAAATGTTACTTGCTACCCTTACTAATTTATTTCTCACTTACTGCATTGTTCATCATCGTCCTCAAAATGGACGATTTTGTTTGTTTGCTTGAATGCTTCTAATGTGGCATACAGACAATTTCCATAAAGGTTCTCGACTTTCGCACTGTTTGCGTTTGTTGTTGTCTGTTGGAGCTCTTTTATAGTCCTTGGAAAATGTCATTGGTAGCACATTGCTCTTCAAAGGAGTTCATGTTTTGCTATACTTACAACCTCTACTAATCTCTTCTGGAAGGGACGGGAGGGGTAGGTGGAGGGAGTAAAGGTGGAGGGAGGAGGGGAAGTGAGGGTGAGGAAGGAAATGGGGAGGAGGAGGAAGCGGATGAGTGGCAATTGCCAGGGTGGCGGTCAAGATTTGTGATAGCATGTGCCAGCCGCCAGCTGGGTACCGTACGCGGTGCGCTGGTCACTCCGCCCCCTGTTAATTAGCCTAGGAATGCGTTGCAGCTGTTAGAGAACTCATACTTCGTTCTTGTTTCTTCAGTTGGTTGCAATTTGGAAACAGCAGGTTTCAAAGTTTCAATTGAATTAAGAATCAGTTTTCAGATCATTTTTCATTATAGAATCAGTTCACAAGCTCGTTCTAATGTGTTTCAGTTATTTGTTCCTAGTAGGTTTGTCTAAAATGATTTTATAGTTGCAGGTTTGAGGATTTTTTTCGAAAATGCTTGGAAAAGTGTTTTTCTCTATTTACATCTGTTACCATATTGAATATGCTTTGATGTGCACTCTCAAATTCAGTTTCAAAAAAATTCAGCTTATGAAATAAAACACCATTATATGTTTTATCAGAAAAGTAAGTTTTAAAACCCTAAACTAAAAACAGATTTCATTGCGTCGAGAATTCAAAACAAGCATTATAGGCGAATTTTGTTTCTAACTTGTTTTGAAAATATGCGTCATATCACATAAATTTTCTTAGGTTTCAGGAAAATCATAGTGCACCTATATATTTCCGAAACTGCCTTGAATAACAAAAATCTTTCATTTTGCTACCGAAAACTGTTATCCTCAATATAAATCGATCTGTAACTCAATCGCAATTGCGTGTAAACTAATCGTAAGATGTGAGGTCACTCAGACAGTCATGCCCGAGGTGTTCTAGATTGATTTCACACTTCAAAGTTCGATATCCAGAAGTCACTTGGTCATTCATAGGTAAATCAGCAAATCTCCCGAATTTCACGACCAAAACATCAGCTGTTCACTGATTGCCAAAAAAAGAAAATAAAAATCAAAACAAGTTTCTGTAAACAGTCAAGCTTCACCCCAGCTTGTAACAAGCTTATATCTCACTATCAGGAGTTATTTTTATTATTATTACTGAGTTATTTTTACTTGACATATCGTCCGAGAAACTCGTCCGCCGCAGTAGGGCGGAGCTTCGAGCGAACACGTTATTGCCAGTTCATGACCCCGCGCGCCACTGTTACCAGCTATCGTTCATCTTGACATATAAAACTAAAACGCGCTCAGCGCATGGCGCAGGGGAATGTAGAACATAATTTTCGTGGTATGAATGGTAAAAAAGAGGTTTCTGGTTTCTCTCCACTTGTTCCAGGGTCAAGCAACACACAAGGGGCCATCGAAAGGTCAACGGAGACTGTGAATTTTTTCTGGAATTACAATGTGACATCCTTTGGTGGATGCAGCACGTGCCGAACCCTAACTGCAAACGCGATAGTGGGGCTATCGTGCAGCGCGGCCATTATCATCAGAATCTGTCTTTCAAGCCGTTACTCAGTCAACAACATATTTATTCGATAAAAAAATTGCAGCTGAATTACTGCGCAACCTTTCACATTGCCCATTTTGATAAAGCAACAAGAAATGAGACGGTAATATGCACAATCTGCAATGAGCGTTCCTTCCAAAACGGTGTTTTCAGCATTTTGGTGTGCATTTTGTGTGACATATTCTCCTAATGACGTACGTACAGCGAGGAGGACGTCCTTGGCATTTCTAAATAATCATTTTATAAGAGCTAAGAGAGTAAATCTTCAATCTTCTGAATTCTGTCTCTGCCCATGGGCGAGAAGTTTTTGACTTGAAAAATTACCACGCTAGCATTCATGCAATAAATATGGATCTGCCCCTTACCTTGATCCGTTGGTTTTTACAGATTTTCAAGCAAAGTAGGCGACATTTAATCTTTCCGAGGCTTACTACAAGGATGGAAAGAAGCAGAAGGCTGATCAACAAGAAGTTCATTGCTTCTGTTGAGTTGAAGATTTACGAATCCTAAGTGGCGCAGTTTCACTTACTTATATACTGCTAGGTTTATTGAACCGCACTGAACGAAGAAAGTGCCGCTAACTCGCATATTGTCTTATTCATGCGATCGTTGATGTCTTAGACGTCATTGGTGATTTCTATCCTCAACATGGAAATTTCGAAGAACGGAGCACCTTTGTGTAATTAACATCTTGCTGGTGATAAATTAACTCTTGTGAGAAACTCGGGAAGGTACTTTTGCTGCATTGAAAAAGACAGATTTTTGTGCGTAGTCGAATTATGCTCATTAGAAATTAGTTGGCATGCCAGCCCTCGCTCGCATCGAATATTTAACTGGCTCAACAAAGAGCAAGCTCAACCAGGGCTCGGCACAGCTGGCACCGGGTCAAGCTAGATTTCGTTTTTAGGGCGGAAAGCAAAAGGGATATCATTTCCCTGGGGTCCGGGGCGGAGAAGAGAAGCAAGAATGCCATCGCACGCCACCGGCATGCTGTTTATCAAACAAACGGCGTTGTTTCGGGCCAAAAGGCAATAGTGTGACACCAAATTTGGTGTGTGCATGCGCATTGGGCGACCCGAACTACATAAAATGTATCTACACTGTAGAAGTTTACATACAGAGAAGAAACAATTTCATAAGCTTTTCTTTTCAGCGTTTTGTAGGCGTCTAAAAATTACTCGGGTCTGCTCTGCAGTCGGAAAATCGGCTTTTTCTGCTTCTCACGATGTGAATTAACCACTTAAAAAACTCAGAAAGCTGTGAAAAGTTGTTCCATGAGATCAGCATGCATGAAAACCCTACTACACTTTTGCATATTCTGAAAATAATGAAGGGTCTTCAAAATAGGTGGAAGGGGACTTCGTACGAAGTTTTCAAAATCAAATGGGACTTCGTCTTGAAATTATCCTGGTGCCAGCTTGTGCCGAGCCCTAAGCTCAACCCCTTTCGTTTTGGATTTCTTCTACTTTTCGTGCAACACAGGGTAGACTTCCTAACCGTATCGCCTTGAAGTACCGCATCAAACTCATCGCGGAATAGAAATGAGTTCTAACGCTATTATCTATATACAGGGTGTCCCAAAAAAATGTGAACACTGTTTGATCGTTAATAACTCCGTTGCTTTCACGTCTTTCGCCGAGCTTGAGGCACCATTCTGTGGAGCGAGGTTCAACTTAGATTTGTAGTAAGGAGCGAATCACCGATCGCTGTTCGTTACTGTAAGATTACAGTATGAACTTCCAGTATGTGGACCCATTGAGAAATACGCCGTTTGACAAAAGTTTATTCAAAAAATCTGAGAAATTGTGTACTAGGGTTTTCGTGCACGCTAATTCCATTAGAGAACTTTTTACGAGTGTTTTTAGCTTTTTTGACCGGGTAATCACATTTCTGACAAATGCTGGAAATTCAATTATTACGGTTTACCTAGAATAACCTTGGAAAGAAGCATCCCAATAAAGTGGAAATTTCATATTCGAAATCAGCGGCTTCTATTACCATAATATAGAAGTTTTTGGCTTGTTTGGTTCTGTTCCGAGGCAGAATACGGCCTCCAATGGCCTAAATTCCTTGTCGAAGTTCCTACCGTAGTTCCACAGTAATGAAGAGCGATCGCCGATTCGCTCCACACTATAAATCTAAGCTAAACCTCGCTCTATAGAATGGTGCCTCAAGCTCGACGAAAGACGTGAAAGCAAGGGAGTTATCAACAATCAAACAGTGTTCACATTTTTTTGGGACACCCTGTATATATATATATATATATATATATATATATATATATACTAGCTGGCTTACCCGGCTCCGCCGTATCCGGACCAAACTTGGCACACATACACTTCGGGCCCCGGCGGGTGTCACAGTCCACTTTTCGTTATCGATCGATGTCGATTTTACCGATTTTTATCGATTTTTTTGCAGAGTTCACCTACAGGGCTAGGAGTTGGCACAGGGGGGAAGTGAGCATGGGGATTCCGAATACAATATTAGTTTTCAGAATTATCGATTGCTTTTATTGATTCTATCGATTTTTTGGCAGAGTTCACCTACAGGGCTAGGAGTTGGCACAGGGGGGAAGTGAGCATGGGGATTCCGAATACAATATTAGTTTTCAGGATCGTCCATTACTTTTATCGATTTTATCGATTTTTTTGCAAAGTTTGACCTGCGGGGCTTGGAGTTTGCACAGAGGGTAATCGAGCATGCAGATTACGAATACAATATTACTTTTCAAGATCGTCCATTACTTTTATCAATTTTATCGATTTTTTGAAAATTTGAGCTAGGGGGCTGGAATTTGGCACAGGGGTGTTCGAGCATGCTGATCACCCCCCTTGGGGATGATCAGCATGCTCGATTACCCCCCTGTGCCAACTCCCAGCCCCCTAGCTCAAACTTTGCAAAAAAATCGATAAAATCGATAAAAGTAATCGATAATCCTGAAAACCAATATTGTATTCGGAATCCCCATGCTCGATTACCCCCCTGTGCGAACTCCCAGCCCCGTAGCTCAAACTTTGCAAAAAAATCGATAAAATCGATAAAAGTAATCGATAATCCTGAAAACCAATATTGTATTCGGAATCCCCATGCTCGATTACCCCCCTGTGCCAACTCCCAGCCCCGTAGCTCAAACTTTGCAAAAAAATCGATAAAATCGATAAAAGTAATCGATAATCCTGAAAACCAATATTGTATTCGGAATCCCCATGCTCGATTACCCCCCTGTGCCAACTCCCAGCCTCGTAGGTGAACTCAGCAAAAAAATCGATAAAAATCGATAAAATCGATATCGATCGGTGACGAAAAGTAGCCTATGACACCCGCCGGGGCCCGAAGTGTATGTGTGCCAAGTTTGGTCCGGATCGGTTCAGAAATGGAATTTTCTATTCGGAACATACGTACACACAGACAGACAGACAGACAGACAGACAGACAGACATACAGACAAACAGACATTCAGCTTTATATATAAGACCAGTCCAAAGCGCCGCTTCGCGGCGCTTTGGACTGGCTGTGTGTGTGATGTAGAGTATGTTTTGAAGTTTGGAATTTCTGAAGTTTGCGGCATAACTTTTTCTAGCTAAAAGTATAGAAATGACCTTCCAAACTCGCACACCTTTTGAAAAAAGCGGTTAAAAGTTGGTTCACAGCTGCAAATTTTTTGAAATAAAGTCAAACATTCCTTAGCTAACTCGGCCTTACACATCCTCTTGTCTTATGCTTCCCTATTCAAAGCTTCAGAATCCTTCTGGCCGGAGTTCTCCTCAAGCGTGCCGAAGATGCTTGCCTTTCTCTACAGGCTTTCTCTGTCTATGTCATATCCATACCTTCTCTATTTGGTTCCCTTATTCTAGTGAAGAATAGGTAGAAATAATTGAACAGAAACTAAGGGAGGCTTTAGTAGGATTTTTTGTCAATCTATTTCCCTTTTAAGCTTTTTCACACAATGTTCTACCTCCTCTTGTACTTTTCAGTCTAGCCCTAGCCTTCGGGTCTTCCTACCTTTAAAGTTTCACTGCAATGCTCTACTTCAAAGTATCTCACTTAACTAAAGTAACTTTTGCTTTTACCAAAATCTTCCAATGCTTTTCAGAGTTCCACATAAAATTTCGTTTCCTGAGCAAATGCAGGTTATCCGCGCTTCCAAAAGCCACTTTCGGACTGTTCACTTATTTTACAATTCCCCAAAAAATTATTCTATAGAATTTTTCCCTACCCTCCACTCTCCCACACAGGGACTGCTCTCAACATCTTAATCAAGCGTAATCGGATATTTCACTATTGCAAGGTTCTAGCCACCGTTCACACTATGAGAATAAATATCTGAATTCCGCGTACCCTCTCTTTCTTTCCCAAAATTCTTTTAAAAATTACAATCTTTACAACTTTCCTTACAGAATTTTCTTGGTCTGAACTCTTCAAAATCCTCCGCTTTCGTTTTCAAAGGCCTTTTCAGAACGTCCTATCATTCATAGTCATAACCGAAAGTGGCTCGAAACTCCACTACTTCTGCGCTCGCGATCAGAAGCTGAGCAATAATTGAGATAATGGTTTTTTTTTTGAGTAGAAGAAATGTAACATCTACAGTTGCTGCTGCATTTTGTCAATTGTTCTAGTACTTGTACACTTAAATCGGAAGCTTAAAAGTAAGTTAATACCATTTGAAGACCACTCACACACAACGGTGAAAGCAGCAAATGTTTGGTAACAGTAAGTGGAAGAGAAAAAAAAAAAGCTGGAATTGCTTAAAAAAACAGCACTAAGCAGAAACTTATTTACTTTCGTATCATTGCTCGTATCACGTAAAAGAGGGAGAGTCAGGTGAATAGACGGTTGAGCGTACATGTTTTTTGCTAAGGCACTAACACAGCGGCCTTTATAAAAATCAAATCATTCAGCAAAAATTTTCAACAGTTTTGCAGAAACCACGACAATATGCGATATCATTGCATTAATTACGTATTGGATCGTTCCTCAAATATAATCAGAAAAAAGGGCTTGAATTGGTAAATGGAAACGGCTACAGTTCGTTATATTATCTTACCATACTCGCTAAAAGAGGCATTACCATACCACTACCATCTGTCTATTTAGTGAATATGATTGTAGAATCCGAATCACTCCGCGGAAATATTTCAACCATCTTTCAAAAATCCAGCATCCATCAGGAAACATTTGAATTTAGAAATTTCTAGAATTATGGTATCTTTGGCAGATTCCTCAAAGGTACGTAGGAGGAAAGTCAGTTCGGGTTTGTAGGTGGTTGTTTACACGTTCGTTTTCGCTGATAGTATGATGGTCTTCATTTTGAATGAAGTCGAACTTACGATTAGTTCTACGTTCTAATGGCTCAGGACCACATCTTTACTCTTAAGAAGAGTTCCCATTGGAGGTATAATTTTCCCATCTAAAATCTTAGAGCCCTTCGGACAACGATGCAAATTTGTTAATTAGTCTCCTGAAATTATATCATTTTGTAGATGCTAAGAGAAATATAATAGCAATGCTAGCATTCACACACCCATGGTATATTGGTGTTGATTTATAAGCATCTAAATTTTGAAAAAGTCACGACATTTTGAATTGTTTTCGTGAAGACGGGGCGGGGAGGTCATAAATACCACGAAAGAGCATTGAGATAGGTTATAATGTGACACATTTAATATAACAATTTTTGGTATGTTGTTTGCAAAAATTGAGAAGTATACAAAGCAAATGTCGCGGGAAAATATTCATAGAAGCATGGTTGTGTGGAATTTCTGAGCTCAATGATAAGTTTTTTTAAGCCGCGGTACCAATAATTACATGTAATGGTGTTGAGACAATGTGCAAACTAAATATTTGACCAACCTGTTCGATAATTTTTGAAATGAAGCTGTTAGTCAGTGGAAATCTAAATCGATACAGCCGCTGGCATGAGTGCCGTTATAGTGATTCGCTTTTTGGGTAATGCCATTTGATCAACATAGTCTAAGACAGGCATCACTACCATTGTGATCGCTTTTTGGGTTATGCCGTTTGATCAACACCGTCTAAGACAGGGATCACTACCATTGTGAGTCATCAGCTCGGTACGCTCGCACCGGCGCAAAACGACATACATGTTTACACCTCTGGCGCGACTAATGACGTCAGATGGGGGTGCTTCCGCTTTATATATAGTATGATATATAAAACTCAAAAATTGTCAGTTTGGAGGGTATGTGCGTTATAGAAACGCGCGCCACTCAACCGATTCAGCTGAAATTTTGCACACATATGTTTTCGACCCTTGCGCAGATGATAGGCTACTTTTTGCGGCGATTCGTTGGGTCCTTCTATCGATTTATTGATTTGTTTACGTTTTTCTAAGGAATTGAAGGCTTATCATGTTCAATCAAGCATTTTCCATGCTCATGTTAAGGAGGGCGGTGAAGCTCATTTTCACCTCAGGATCACGAGGATGCGGTTTCCAAGCGGATGTCCCAAGGTAAGTCATCCTACCATATAGGGGGGGGGACTCGCAGTGCTGTGAACCATGGCCCGGGCTGGACCGGGAAAGCCAACTAGTTTACATGAAAGTTGAATGTGGTTTGATAGTATTGATGAGAGTCCATTTTTCTTCAAAATCGATCAATCAATAGAAGGAGCGGGAATTTTGCCGCGAAAAGTAGCCTACGGGGTGGGCCGGCGTCGAAAGTATATGTTTGCGAGGTTTCGTGCTCATTGGTCCTTACAAAAGCTCCTAAAAGAACACACTAACCAGCACCTTACCAACTCTCAGCTCTATATATGTGTAGACGAATAACGGTGGGATAACTGCTTTGTCGAAGAGGATAACATGATACAATCTCAGATCCACGCACAATTTTTGAGAAGGAGAAAAAATGTATTACCTGCTTGGCTTTTGCCTTTACATACTTTGGTAGGAAGTATAACGTTTCCAAAACATTTAAATTTTTTGTGCTTCTTTGTCCTTGTTAGGATCGTTATTTGTGCCCGAAAGAGAATAAGTATGGTAGGTGTACTGTATGAAAGTCAGAGGTTTATCAAATCGATTAGCTTTAGCAATAGCATTAACAGCATCTGCACCGTTAATCTGGAAGGCAAGGTTCCCATCTCATTGGCACAAAGTAGTACCCTCTGTTTCGTTAGGAGTGATGGGGCTCGTGCGGCTCGAATCCCGCGCGGCGCTCGCCTGGGCTATACCCTTCTTCGCTGCGTGCTGTCTAGTCATTTCTTCACGATTAATTAGGGCTCGGATATTCTTACGTTCTCGAGAAAAATGGTCGGAGAGCAGCGAAAGAGGTGCAGGGCCCAAGCGAGGCAGTCGCGCATGACACGAGCCGCAGCCGTCCTCAACTCCCAATGAGACAGAGGGTAAGGCATGTGGATACGTGGTGTATAGTCTGGTTGCTTTGGCTCCATTTGCTGCAGTTTTTGAGCTTTTGAGAAAAAAGCCAAATGTGGCTTCCGTCAGTGGGCCCAAGCTAAATCACTAGAAAATCCTTCATGACTCTGAAAACAGAGCAAACCAGCTCATGATTTCTTTGATACCAATAAGAGGCTATTAGCAATTTTTTGCTGCTAAGTTTTTGCTGTCTCAACCTTGCATTCACTGCATACAAGGTTATATAATCGCTAGTTGTTGGTGGGAATTAATAAAGACATTCTGGGAAGACTTCCTTATAAAATTTGCTCTTCCATTTACAATCATTGACTCATACATACCATGATATACGGAAGTGCTTGCAAGCCTGTTTTTGGTCAAACTCACTTAGGCAAACATCGCGTCACTCAAACCAGCCTTTTGTGACATCTAAGGATTGAAAAAGTTTTCAACAGCCTCGTTTGATAACGTCAGGCTAGCATAAAAACTCAACATCAGAAATCTGAACATATGCTCCTTTGAACGGTGAATATTTTATGTTTATGATAAGTGACAAAAGTACTTCAGTAATCAAAAATAGCAGGGGAAGTTTTGTGAAGAGCCGCCTTGACCAGACTGTTGAGAGGAACTTTTTCTAATAAGTCTATTTCCACTCGTCTTCTTCACTGATGACGGGACCACTATGTGACGTATTGAGTATTAAAGACTTCGTGGGCGAAATTATATGGGACATAGCGAAACTAGTCCGTTCAGCGTGCTAGATAACTTGCAGTATATAAGTGAGCAGAGCTTGTGCATATCAGCATTGGTAGTCCGACAGCCTGCAGGAAAAATGAACTTTCTGCTGATAAGTCTTCTGCTCTTTTCCATACTTGAAAGTAGGTCTGGGAAAGATGACTTGTAAACAACGTTGTACGAATAAGTGCCGGACGGTAAGTGCCAATTTCATATTCAGTTATTGATGTCAGCTCGAAAGATTCTTGAGCCAGTCTCGTTTTCATTCGCAAGTATGGCAACTCCAAATTTAGGAGATTTAGAAGACGTTTTCTCGTGGTTGAAATTAATTATTCAGAAATCCCTGCCAAGCGGGCATGGTTATCGCTATGAGTACATCAGTCCACGTTGCCAAATACAATGCCTGCGAAGATGTAAAGGCCGTCAATAGTCGTTGAGAGAGGATTAAGCCTGATTGCAGTTCCACTTCTCAGCTTTTCATCTTTGTGGCCTTTTAAAGGACTTGCAACGTACTCGGCTACTACGTACTTGCAGTTATTGATTGGATAATATCCGTGTTGAATTTCCTTTTGTACGTTCATGTCAAAAGACAAGGTTGGTAGAGGATAGTTCAAATTGAGCATATGTTTACAAACACCTTAGAGTACTCCGCTCATACAAAATCCAACTTGGCACTCATATATGTAATGAAGTTACTCAGAAAACTACGTAAGCCATCAAGTCATTTATTGCAAAATACGAATATATAGGTTGGGTAAAAAATAAGTTCGGTCGTTTTTAACGGTTTAGAAAAAAGTTCACAAGTTGTTTATGTTAGTTTGCTTAGTAGTATTGGAAAGAGAAAATTATGGAGAATCGGACGGTCAACTGTGTTTGAGCGACAATTATTATTTTGATAACATAATTGTGTAGAAAGTAGGATAGTCAGATTTCTTCATCAAATTTTCAAAATCGTGCTCCGAGAAACGAAATGAAGTTGGGTGGAAAATGCACAGTTAGCACCAACAAATTCTGAAATTCTCCACAATTTGCCGGACCATGGTTGCTGGTTGACTTCAAGCAATCTGGATCAGCAAAAAAATGTTTTCCACGCGCCTGGAAATTCTTGCAATTTTTGCTGCAGAAATTCACAAGCAGCAGCCATAATCTGCATTGCGATTCGTTACATAGCCAAAGGTTGTGTGTATTTGACACCAAATTACTCGTACTTGCACTCACTTCAGGCTGAGAAAGAAACTTAGAAATTCAAAAAAGCGAATTTTCAGAAAGCTAGTCGTATAAAGGCATAATTGTCATTTTTTGATGACGAAAATCATTAAGAACTAGATACTATGTGATGACGTTAAAGGATTACCTCCTCCCAATAAAATCCTAGCTAATTAGCTACTACGCGAATTGTTATAGAATTTCGAAGTTGCACGCCAAAGCGAACTTATTATTAGCCAACTTAGATAGAACAGCTGAGCCTTTTAGTACATAAGCTCCGCCCTCTTGGTAAAGTGAATTTCATCGAGTTCCTGAATAAATATGTGTAAGTCATGAAAGTGATACGATATTTTTACGTCAGGCTTTCATTTCTCAGCTCATTTTTGGCATTAAAACCGTCATAAGGTACAACTTTCAATTCCGCCCTTCTTGGTTTAATCTTGTATGCAACTTCTCATATCCTTCCAGTACCGCATACATAGCCTCATAGATTCGTGTTGCTCCTACTCACCGTAACCTGCTGGCCAGCAGATGAAAAAGAGCCACCTCTTTTACATGGCCATGTTGAAATGGCTCAATGATTGGTGAGCTTCCCCTCTAGATAAAACTCAACATTCAAAAAAAAAACAGAAGGGCCAATGAATTAGCACACAAATAGGCGATGCTCTTCGCCTTGTCTTCCTTATGAGGGAGCAACGCCCTCAGTTCACATAAAAAGATGTCTACGAGCTAAATACATCTACGATGCAAACCAGCTCCGCTTATTATTTGATCTCTAATAACTCTTTTGCGTGGAGAGCTTTGCGGCCTTTCAAACACCACCCTGTAGTGGTTCGACTTTGATTTTACGGAGAGAATCACCGTTCGGTCCTCGTTATCGTAAAACAGTAAGAGTTTGCAGTAGGGTTTTGAGCCATAAAGGACCTATTTTGCCTCTCAAAGCAAACAAGCCACCTGGACGTGGACTCTTGCACTAGGTTAATCAGATACGCTAGATCTGAATGGAATTCGTACTTCATCGTAATGTTTTTTCTATAAGTTGTGCCAATTATAGCGCAATGTAGCCTTCTCAAAGTTTCTAATCAATCATTTCTCAGGTTGTCCTAAAAGTAAACTCTTTTTCATAAAATTCAAGCTGTTTTTGTTCTCCCAGTAAACTTAGGGTATCATTCAATATGTGGAGTATCAAGCTCTACAAAATATCCACCAAATATCCGTCTAAGTCGCATTCTATGGACAGTTTAAAGTCATAATCGGAAAAAAATTTCGTCACCTGAAAATTGATTTCTGCGACAAAAACTCCTACAGAACCCCAACATGGTCATTACTGTAGGCATATGGTAGTACTCAAATAGCCTTTACGAATTTTTTCCGAGCATAAAAAGCGAAAAACGGAAATTGTCCAAAAATGGCAAACTCCGCTCGCAGCCTCTCCTACATATGTCATTGTGTACTACAATCTCATTAAGTATTATTTTCAAAACCTTACCCCTGTATGTGCTCTTATAATCAAAAATACCAAGTTTTACGTCAAAGAACCCCTAAACAGTGGCATTTTGGCATTTTCGGATCATCTTTTCTTCTCACTTTTGAGCCCCGGAAAAAATCCGCCAAATACATTTTTGGGAACTACTATGTGTTTACTATTAGGTTGTTGCGAAAGTTCTTTCGCACCAAATTCAAAAATTCACAACTTGTTAGATTCTCGAAGAATTTGCAAGGTCTAAATTTTGTACAAGAGAAGAGCTCATGCTCTTTGCATACGCACCCGAACCGTTCGTTAACGTGCACAAATGAAGGAGATAGAAGCTTAAAACCAAAATCACTCAAAATTTGAATTTTTCATGTAGGGTCATAAAAAATCGGAAACTTGCAACGAAAATCGGAGCAGTCGGTATTGTAGGTTCTTTCACCAGCTCTTTCTAACAGCGCAAAGTTTGCGCCTTGAGCGTCTCTATGAAAAGTTATGATTTTCGTGAAAAATGCCAAAATAAATAAAATTCGCCCTTTTGTATTGCTTGCTCGAAAATCATAACTTTTCACAGAGACACTCAATCGGCGCAAACTTTGCACTGTTAGAAAGAGCTGGTGAAAGAACCCACAATACTGACTGCTCCGATTTTTCTTGCAAGTTTCCGATTTTTTATGAGTTGACCGCAAAAACTTTCCACACAAAAGAGTTACTAGCATGGTAAAGCGTGGGGAGTGGCACGCCACACCTGCAGATTCGTATTTCACATCAAGAGAGGGAAGGGGTCGTAGTTGAATGCCGATAATAGCGATAACATGATGTCGGTAAACAGTTTGCCAGATAATCCCTGTCATAGGTGCGATAAGGGGAGCCAAGCCTTCTCCAAGGACCTCCGGTGAAGGGGATCTCCTCTACTCCCATCCTTGTAAGGTAAAGGGGGTAAAGCGAGCCATGAAAGCGAAATGCTGAGACCATGATAAATCGAATAACACTGTCATTTTTTTCTAAGTACGCTCTCGGAAATATGAGCGATATTATTGGCTAACACATCAACTGATTTAGCATGTCTTACTCTCTAATCGCAACCAAGATGAAAGCTACGAGAAAGTCGACGGTCTATGTTTCTTGATGAAGACTTGCTCTGTAATACATATAGATAATCAGCGGTAGCTAGGTCTTCGTTGGGCACAAATCTGCTCTTAAATATGAAATTTTAGATGAAATACGGCGTACCTCTTGGTAGAGGGGGGCTAGAAAGAAGTCGACGGTCTACTTCGAATTCTTTTTCCTCAGCTTTCGAATGGTAAATAGATTGCTGGGCGAAAAAACTTGGCAGTTTTCAAAATGGGGTGGAGATATCTATTGCTAGCTTGCTCCATCCCGCTCCTCCAATGTAATGGCTTTTATGGGCCACCGAAGCACAGGAAGCTAATGCTCCAACAAGCTATATACCATTCGAAAGCTAAGATTATGGAAAATCGAGGTCGCCGTCGACTTTTTTCTATCTCTTCTTACAAAGGAAGAATACTTGATCGCAGTGATGATTGAGTAAGTGGTGCATACCGCGTATACCGTCCCCAGACGGTGATCTCTAAACCGCATACCATATCTGCTGTGACGTCATTCTGGAGGAGTTATAAACGATTTTTGGTGCAGTGCATAGTGGCTTGGACTGCGGAGCTGGACGTTGTGGGTTTGATTCCTCTGTGCCACCCTTTTTGTAAATTTTAGCAGGCAGGTTGCAAAACCTGTCGACATCAAAAAAGTTAATTTACACAATATGAAGCAATATATTTACATAGGCACTGAACCACCGTTTAACCTAAAAACACTCGTCTTTAGCCCTTTTCATTGAATTTACTCAATTTTACATTGAAAAAATTCAGAATTCGTGCTTAAGATAGAAAGGAGAACGTGTTCTTTGCTTTGCAACTTTTGTGCTTTCATATCATATGTGTTCATGAAGGCAAATTGAGTAAATCTGATGAAAAAGCTAAAAACTAGTATTTTTAGGTTAGACGATGGTTCAGTGCCAATGTAAATATATTGCTTCATATTGTGTAAATCAACTTTTCTTTGATGTCGACAGGTTTTGCAACTTGCCTGCAATTTACAAAAATGCAAAACGGGTGGCATCCCAGAGGAGTCGAACCCACGACGTCCAGCTCCGCAGTCCAAGCCACTATCCACTGCACCAAAAATCTTCTATAACTCTTCCAAATGACGTCATAGCAGATATGGAATGCAATTTAGAGATCCCCATCTGGGGACGGTATATGCGGTATACACCGCTTACCCGATCGTCACTGCGATCAAGTATCCTTCCCTTAGCAGTTAGCAGTAAGATATGAGGGATTTATCTTACAGATATATCTACTGATTCGCTGTAACTGACAAAAAATGTCATTTCTCTTTCATTTCATAAGATATAGACTTAACATAGATATAGGCTATACTTATTAGTTGGATTTTTACTTATTGGTTGGTTTTTGTCTTGCTTCTCTTACAAGCGAAGGCGTCTATCTGTTTATCTATCTCGAAACTGTCACAAGCCTCAGAAAACCTCAAGGCTTGAAAGTAAATATGTTCAAAAAATCTTTTTAAAGAACGTGGAAGAAACGGGCAGCAAACAAGCATCAACCAGTGAGGTTCTTAAGAGAAAAGTAAAATGTATTTTGATTATTATGTTCGTTTTTGTGGTGTTTATATTTCCAGGTTTTTTATTTTCCAAATTTATTCAATTTTTTATGCCACGTATCTATTGCAGAGCTTTTGAAATAGTGCAAAAAGAAGGCAACACTGTAATAATTCTCATTGTACCCTAATTTCACGCGTACAAGGCGCGGGGTGGTCCTAGCTTTCATCGACCAGCCCGAACACGGCAAAGGACTTCGCAACCGAAGGAACCCCATACCGTGCTGCGTTTTGCCTGACGAATCGTGCGGCATAAGGATCGCTTCTTAAAACACGTTGGGGCGGCTGAGCAACTCGATGAAAGCTAGGACCACCCCGCGCCTTGTACGCGTGAAATTAGGGTAATTGACATAAATACTTTTTTCCATGGAATATGTGGTTGTTGTGTTCACAACGGAGGTGAATCTCCTATAGCTACTTGATCGTGATTCACTCTCAAATAACTTTCCCAAAACAATGTGAGTGGTTTAGTACAACCTTTTAGAAAAATAAAGCTGCGTCCGTAGTCACCCAATGGCACCATAACGAGTTACAGGTTTTTCTTCTAGAAAACAAGAGTCTATGTTTTCCCCCACAGAAGCTGTGTGACTCTCAAAATATACTGCACAGTGTACCTTCAACAAAAAAACATGAGCAAGCAACAGTTTTGATGTCTTTGATCGCATTCGTGTTATGTTGTCAACAAATTTAACAAGAAATCTTGCGCTTGCAGTCACTATGGGGAAGAGGAAGAAAAAAATGTTTGAGCGATGCCCCTTCCAAGACCGTTTTTCGTTCATGGTCTCTTGGATTTTCAGACTTTTTTCAACAAAAAAAACTCCCACGCCATTGTTGCGTAACCGATAATTTGGGCCATCAGGGAAGATGGGATGTAAAAATAGAGCTGAGGAACACACTACGATAAGGACCTAAATATCGGAAGCATACTAGGTAAAGGCAGTCATCATACGCAGAGAGTGGACGCCGTTCCGTTCGGCCAAAGCTTGCGCTTAGGGGAGTCAGAAGATGGCAAGAAGGAAGAAAGTACGCATGATAAGAGAGACGCCGACAACATCCGTAGTTACATCCTGTCTGCGCGTACGACGAATTGCCTATAACTGATCCCACAGGACTGATAATTTGGTGACTAATTTAGAAACCACAAAAGACGCTGCTGATAGAACTTTTTTGTAACTGAGAAAATTATGACGAATTAATTAACGAGTGAGAATAGGTCTGGGTTATAAAAAAACTAGCTGGATTACCCGGCTCCGCTCGGCCCTGTCAAAACGCTATGATAAAGCTCCATCCCTACCTCTGTACAACCACTTACTGTGCCCACTTTTACATACCAACTCCAAATCCCTATTCCCGCTATGTTAGTTATCAGCATGCTCATTTATCGCTGGGCGAATTTCCGCCCCATAACTCAAAATTTACAAAAAACCGATAAAATTGAAAAATGTAACGGATAATTTCATAGTACTGTACTCGTAATCAGCTTGCTCAATTACCCCCCCCCCCCCTGTGCCGACTCCCAGCCCCGTAGTCAAACTTTGCAAAAAAATCGATAAAAGCGGTGAAACTAATGGATAATTCTAAAAACTAATATTGTATTCGCAATCAACATGCTCGATCCCCCCTCCCCCGCCTATGCCAACTCCCAGCCCCACAGGTCAAACTTTACAAAAAAATCGACAAAAATCGATAAAATCGATATCAATCGATGACGAAAAGTAGCCTATGACACCTGCCCCGCCCCGAAGTGTATGTGTGCCAAGTTTGGTCCGGATCGGTTCGGAAATGGAATTTTCTATTGGGAACATACAATGCGTCTGACGAGGCCAGCGCCGGGTAGTGCAGTCTCACATCTACGCGCGAGCGTTACCGTACTCGCAGCGTGCAGGGACCATGCTGCGCACAACATCGCGAGCCTTGTTTTCATGATTGTAGCTCGTGATTTTCCGTCCTTGTAGCAGCGGATGCCGTTTATCTTGCTTCTATGCTCACATGCTCTCTGTCTTGGTACCGGATATAATTTTTTTCGCAGCACAGGAAGGAGGTATCAATTTTTTGAGCGTTTCTCCTCATGACATCTTCCATTTCATCCAGACCTTCTTCGGATGGCTGATTTCGGATGTCATGATTCATTGTACCGACTCGTGTTTTAACAACATAAATCGTGTATCGTTTATTTGAGTGGACAGGACCAAGGTGCTGTTCACTCAAACTGTTCTACCAAAGTGTACGATATACGATTACACCTTACCATATTCAGCTTTAGCTGTAATGAGAAAGAGCACAGTCGTTTTCAGAATTCTCAAATGAAATGATTGAATTGAATCTTCTTCGAAAGACCTTAACCCTCCATCGTCTTCTTTTCGCGCGATAATGCTTTCAAAGATCGCAGGAAGTATTAGGTCGTTCCGAAAGTAATGTCGCTTTCTTCGAATGAACGCCACCATTCGTGAAATCAATATTTTTAAGAGATCCTAGGAGCATTCGATGCAGCATTTCATCCTCTTTCTAATGGTTCTAATTTCACTGCATAATGTTTAGTGAGCTCTCGAAAAAATACCAAAATCTGCGACTCATGCTTTTTGTCATAGTCAAGTTCGGCTATTTTTCTAAATTTTTGTACCTAATCTCCGAAAAAGTACAAGTGGCAAGTAGATAGAGCAAACACTATAGAACAGAGTAATTTTTTCTTTTCCTTAGCTTGCTTCTAAGAGTTTCTACAATCAATTTCTCAATGCCATCAAATTCCATATTTAGTCAAGTCAAACCTCACAGAACAACAACCGGCAAGTGACTCGAGTGTCATTCAATGCAGCTTTTTCTCCTCTTTCTAGCGGTCGTTTATTGTTTCCGATTCATCAAGTTTTCCGGGATAAAATCATCATAATTCAACTTTTCCAAGGCACCCCAACGTACCCAAAATTTTCGAAAGCTGCTAAACCGAAGCTGTAAATGCTCGTTTGGTTTGTAAATTTGTTGCCAAACCATAATCCACCTTTGTAAGTTTCAAAATCCGGAGACATGTTGGCATTTGATGCACTTTTGTCTGAGATGAGCCCTAAAATTCGGTGGTTCCATCAAGAAATCTGTACAAAAATTATGACGAGCTCTGGAAAGTAGAAAAAAGTTGTGCTGTTTCTGTTTGGACGCAAATCATCTGCAGCATTTCTCCAAAATTCTTTTTATGGGCTTTTGAAAACTTTCGTTCACATAGGTGACGTACATGAGGATCTGAAGTACTGAGATTTTCAGCGGAAATGATACGTAGAGACGGAAAAGGTTGCAGTGTTCAACAAATCTAGGCATATTTTCGCATATGTCAAAGATTATTGCGCAAATAACTACGCAAAAATCTCGAATGTATATTACCGTAATCAAGCTTTGTCGCTGTTACTTTTGAAAATTTCCGACATTAGGACGATATCATCCTTAATCTGACACATAAATCCTCTTCCAGCAGGGCGTTCGGAGAGATACGAGGCGGGGCAAGTCAGAAATTTTCTTTGAAATGGGCAATTTTGCATTTTTGACGTCAAGTTATTCACAACCCGCGGAAAATTTCTAACATGCTACACAATCTTTCTGTGCGCTTATAACTTAACAAAAGGTTGCTTTTATTTTCGGTGAAGAAAATTTAGCAGAATTTGAAAATCATTTGAAAATTAATTTGTGTTCTGAAACATTCTCACTCTTGATTACAAAACAAGAACAAACTTGCGTCCCTTCGCTCTTCACTTGGTTCGCCACTGTCTTCTAGGGTTATCAACTTTCAAACTAATGGTTATCTACTAGAAACAAAAAAGTTCAGCTTGTTATCAAATGAAGCACGAGAGTGGGAGGTCGGAAGACAACAAAAATTTATGAAAATTTGTCTTGTTCTCAGTGCGTATTTTCAATCACAGGAGAAAGTACCATGCCATCAATTTTTGCTGTAAATTGAGTGAAATGTTGATTAAGCTTACTTTGATGAATGCGGATAATTTCTCGTTTGGACCATGGGGTATGAAATTTATCAAGTTTGATCGCCCATAACTAATTACCGTATGCTTTCTCACCATTGGCTGAAACTGCTGATTTTTAGTTCGGGCCAAACGCATGGTATCCATTCCGTGGTCTTACCGAAGAGTTCAAACGACGCCTGGCTGTTTATCCATCGGATTTCACCGATGGCGTCACGGGCCATCGTACAATGTCAAAACTATTCTCTACAGTAGTGTTTCTTTACTTCGCCTGTATTCTGCCTGCAATTGCCTTTGGTGTGCTCAACGATGATAATACGAGAGGAGGCATAAGTAAGTTCGACGGACCATTTTTTCTAGGGTTTTTCAATTTTTTACTGAAATTTTGCAGATGTTCGGAAAGTTGTCATTGCTCAAGCTATTGGTGGTATATTCTTCTCGCTGTTTGGCGGTCAGCCGATGATCATTCTGCTCACTACCGTTCCCTTAGCTATATACATAAAAGGTTTTTTCTAAGACAAAAAATGTACCGAATCTAGTGAAACGTTTTTTAGTGATATATAAAATATCTGAAGAGCTTGGTTACGATTTTTTCGCCATGTATGCATGTGTTGGCTTATTTTGTCAAATGTTTCTTGTACTCTACTCGGCTACTGAGTTATGCAGTTTGATGAAACTGGCTACGAGGTAGGCAAAATACGATCGTATTTTAATAGAAAAACATGTGATTTTTGTTTTGATTTTGGCCTTTTTTCAGGTCAGCCGAGGAGATGTTCTCTTTATTTATTGCTATAGCGTTCAACGTAGAATGTATGCGGGCCATACATTCTAGTAAGTTTAGTGTCGTTTGTTTTCAATTATTTTTGCTCCATGAATTTATATACTCAAACTGAGCAGTAGCCGAAAGATACTT
Source organism: Cylicocyclus nassatus (assembly GCA_958299035.1). Taxonomy (NCBI): domain Eukaryota; kingdom Metazoa; phylum Nematoda; class Chromadorea; order Rhabditida; family Strongylidae; genus Cylicocyclus; species Cylicocyclus nassatus. The sequence goes on along the minus strand of CATQJL010000223.1, from coordinate 45,857,278 downwards.
GGAGGGAGGGGATGATAGAAATTTGAAAATAAGGTTAGATATTGACCAGCTTTCCAAGAAACTTTACCAATTTTTGGAAAACTTCAAAGGCGTTTGACGCAAGCCATGTTTCCGAGAGTTTTTGCAGAGTTTTATGAAACTGAAAACAGAATTTATAGAGATTATTAGGGTGTCTCATAATTTTTTACCCTTTTCACTACAACCGCCGTATTCAGCATCTTTCTTTCATCTGATGTGGCTTAAGTAATCATTCGAAAGGGCAAAGCAAGCTCTACAACATGGCTATCAAAAGTCTGTCCAACTCATATCCCACCTGAAGTTTTGAGATGATAGTAGTCAAAAACGAACTTTTCTTCCAAAAATCGTATCTGCGCCCCAAATCATCTAAAAAATTCCCCATTTATTTCAGCATATGCTTGATACATCGCGTATTCAATTGTACACTTTCCGAATTTTTTTCATGGCTAGAAATAAAGAAGGAAAAAAGTGAGGTGAAATGGTAAACTCCGCCGCTAGACGTCCTGAGCTCCTCTTACGCATGTGAGCATATTACCCATGCATACAGAAGTACAATCATGTATTTGTGTACTTTGTAAATGCCTCAGTTCTCAAGAATTGCTAAATTTAGGTTAAAAACGGTAAAAAATTATGAGATAGCCTAACATTCAGTTGTTTATGAGTAAAAACAAAACGCTAACACACTTTTATGACTTATATAAGTCACTAAAAACACGTTCAAACAAGAGTTCCCAAACCATTTTCCTCTCCCAATCGGAGTCATAAGTTTGTCGTAGAACGACCACCTACTCTTTGTTCATATTTGCCTTGGCCTCTCAAAATGGCTAACTAAGCATCATGCAACATGATTTCCTTGAGAATTTTTTATTTGAAAATTCAGTCAAATAAATATGCTTTGATATGAAATAGATACATGCGAATGGCATAAATAGAATGTTTGAAGTACTTTTTAGTATTCAAAAGGAACTACAGTGGATGCGATTCCATGAACACTACCAATGTAAATTCGACCTTAATTAATGCTACATCTGAGATGGTAATACACTTATTAACCCTGCGTTCTTACTCTTAATTCATCTCTGTTCTTCCAGGATAATGGCGCATTATGTAGGAGGGATACGACGATACTTTACATGCTTCTAATGTTTGGAACGCTTTGGTTGGGTCTATTCCTTTACAATTTCAGGAAGGTAGGGACCATGGCAATAGTTTTTTACTTTTTGACTCTTACTTTGTATCATTCCAGACCCCATATTTGACGAGATCGCGTCGAGAGTGGCTAGCCGACTACGCTTTACCAGCTTCTGTCCTAATCATGTCATTCACTGGATCTTACTGCTTTGCCGATATCGAAAGTAAGTCATAAACTATGAATAAATACAACAACGTGCACTTCATTTTTTTTACAGAGGATCGTTTCAAACTTCGCGAGAATGTGCCAATCGTACATCTAGCTGATATCTTCTCATTGCCACCATCCGGATATTTTGTGTGCCTTCTTTTAGGATTCTCTTTGTCATTTTTATTCTTCATGGATCAAAATATTACATCTGCAATCGTGAATAACCCGCAAAATAAGTAAGCATACCTTAGGGTTTGCTCCATCCATCTATTACTTGGACTCCTTCTGAGGTTTGTTATAAAATTTTAGAAAAAGAAACTTGGCCATTTCAAAAAGCATAGGTCGCAGATTTTGACTCTTTTCTGGAAGCTCATTGATTGTATTGCAGTAACTTCATAACCAGTTAGAAGGAGAATGAAATGTTGCATCAAATGCTACCAGAATCTCTTACACGTCTTTGTTCCACGAGATGTGGCATACGTTTGAAAAAAGCGACATTACTTTCGGAACGACCTAATATTAGTAAATTAGATTTATGTACCTACCCGCTACACATCAGGTAAAGGCAAGGCCAGCCTTTAACCTGACATGAAGGACCCGGAAAGATTTGAGTTTACCTCCCCCCCCTCCCCTGTTTTTTCATTTATCTACAAAGAATAAATTTTTTTCATTCTTTTTACCCCCTAATTTTTAGAATTCTAAAAATTACTTTTGAAAAGAGAATTAATTTTCTTTTGGGCAAATTCACCCCTTCCCTCCCCCCCTACCTTCCCTCTTCGTCTCCAACGAACCGTCGACGGACACAAACGAACGAATTAGTGACATCAACACTGTTCTATTAAAAAGAATATCTAATCCTTTCAAAAAATAAAATATGTACCAATAATAACCTAATATCTGAAAAGGAAGTCCTGCGAACAGTTTCAAACGTCGATCTACAATTTCCTAAATCTAGATCTATAACTAATAAAATAAATTAATCCGAGAACCGAGATGTGAGAACCGAGAACCGAAAACCGAGATTTAGATTTCCTTTCAATTTTCTTTCACGCCCTTTTCTTTCTGAAACCGGAAATTTTTGAAGTAGCATCCATGATTTTTTTCTTTCCTTTTGCAACCGCAAAATTTTTATAACCGCAATTTTTTCATTCTCTTACTTCGTCATTATAAAATCATCCCTCCTATTTTTTCCCGAGAACCGAGATCCGAGATCCCAAAACCGAGAACCGAGATCCGAGATCCCAAAACCGAGAACCGAGTCAAATCGCTATTACATCCAACGTGGAATGCTGACCTCCAGAATAACTTCAACCGCGCAACTGTCCACTAGCCCTTATCACCCAGGCAATTTAAGAACGCAACTGTTATACGCATTAAACAATGCAATAAATAAGGCGGCGCGCATCAACAAGAATATTTATGCCCCCCCCCTAATATTTCCAATGAATGTGACCCCATCAACTGTGGCTTACACTACAATTGCAACACTATTTTCTGTCACAATGAAATAAACAAATACAATAAGTAGTTTATTCAAAGAAAAAAAACAATGCAACAACCAATAACAAAATAAATATACATATATCAATAAAGCCGCTCAATATAGTTGTGTTTTTTTCCGCGGGCTTTGCACGACTTTTTAAAAGAGTCGCAGTGTAAGTTTTCCAACTTCACCTCTGAGATTCCAGCCAAATTCCTCAGAAGGAACTTGGCGAAGTTTTCTGGAAGTGGGGCAGCTCGTCCGTACTTGACCAAGCGCAGGGTGCCCATGTGCAGCCGCACCCAAGGATGGTCCGCGGGCGTTTGTCCGGGCGGAAGATGTTGAACCTCTTCTTCTTGCCCGACCTCATAGGGGCTGAAAAAAAACTTTTTTATTGGATTTTCAGAGAGAGGAAAAAATATTTTTGTGTTTCACTTGAAAAAAAATTATAATAAAATTCAAAAAAAAAGAGGAGCAACTCACCGAAGAAAAATTCGTCCCGGTCGGTGGTCACGCGGACCATACCTTCGCCGTGGGTGATGAACTCTATGAACGTCTCCATCGCGTTTCCTTTCTGGAGGAAGTGGTAGAGCAGTTCTTCTTCTTCCTCCGTGTGCAGCGCACGGATCTTGGCCTTGTGCGCCTCGAGGGCCTTGGTCAGCACTTCGTGCGCTGTCCGCAGATCTCTCACCATTCTGGTTAGATTCTAACTACACGTAATTTAATTTAAAAAATTTTAGAAAGTTGAATTTAAAAAAAATTTTTCCTTCTCTCTTTCTTTTCCCTAAATTCGATCTAACTTAAATTTTTAAAATAAACATACCTTTTCGTGCTCCTGGCGCAGGTATTCCGCCCCCCTGAATTGATTATCGCGCAGCCCCCTGCTCCATTGCAGGGCTTGCACTTGTCTTTTAGCCACCTCCAGCTCCCCCTCCAGTTGCTCTATCTTTTCTAAGGATTGAGTTAAGTGCAACTCAGCCCTTGCGGTGGCGTTGTAGAGAGCAACCGGGTCAAGAAGGCTCGCCCGGAGCCGGGAAGACTCACGTCCCCTAACAGCTCCTCGACGTCTTAAGCCTTAAAAGCACAAAAATGAAATAAAAATTAATTTTTTTTCTTTTTCGTTTTTTTTAATAAAAAAATCCAAAGTACGTAGGAAATTAATGTAAAATTATATACTAGGTTGGCCCGAAAGTTCTGTCGCACCATTTTGAAAAATTCATAACTTCTGGTATTTTAAACCGATTTCCGATTTTTCATTTTTACATTAAAGAGCAATTCATTCTCTTCGTACAGGTGCCTTAACGGCTTTCTGATAAGCATTTATTTCATAGATAAAAGCGGTAGAAGAAAACTAGTCAAAATTCGAATTTTCTGTGTAGGGTCATAAAAAATCGGAGACCTGCAACAAAAATCGGAGCAGTCAGTATTGTAGGTTCTTTCACCAGCTCTTTGTAACTGTGCAAAGTTTGCGCCGATTGAGCGGCTCTATGAAAAGTTACGATTTTCGAGCAAGCAATACAAAAGTGCGAATTTGATTTATTTCGGCATTTTTCAGGAAAATCGTAACTTTTCATGAAGACGCTCAATCGGCGCAAATTTTGCACGGTTAGCAAGAGCTGGTGAAAGAACCTACAATACTGACTGCTCCGATTTTTGTTGCAAGTTTCCGATTTTTTATGACCCTACACAGAAAATTCGAATTTTGAGTAATTTTCTTCTATCGCTCCTATCTCTCCAAAAGATGAACATTAGTAAGCAGCAAAGATGTTTTTATTAAGAGCATGACCTACTCTTTCACATAAAAATAAGAGCGGTCAAATCGGTTGGAAAAATCAGAAGTTATGAATTTTTGAAAATGGTGCGACAGAATTTTCGGGCCAACCTAATACTTACGTATGCCGGAGTGGTGACTCCGGACAAGATCCTCCACGGTTGGCGAGGAAGAGTTTCGCACAGCTTCCCTTACTGCTTCGCGGATTTCCAACTCCGCTTCCCAGGCTGTTTGACGGGCAGATCCTCCATTTCCGCTGGTGAACATTGTTAGTTGTTGAGGGATAGTTGAGATCGGTTACTGAAACATGAAAAAATAAATATAAGTTGAAATTACAAGCCTGTGCAGAGCATTTATTCTAGGTGAAGGTCGTGTCTGCTCGCAGTCCACCGGATCCATATCCTCGCATTTGTATGTATTTTAATATTAGGTTGGTGCAAAGATAATGAGCGTTTTTATTTGCTTGCTTTAACAAAGCAACCAGTCTCAACCCAACAAAGGGTAAGGGGTACTGTTCGATAGAGCAAAGCAAGCTCTACAAGATGACTCATGTCTTTGCGCCATGCTCGATCCAAGGAGAGTTCGAACTCAAAATCTAAAGATTTCCAAATGCCCAAAAAATCGAAAAAAATCAGATCTTCGTCCAAATAATTTCTACGGACCTCCCACTCGCTCACATCAATACTATCGATACCTGATATCCATATGTGCGATTGCCGTATTTTTTTTCTCGACTAGAGACTGAGAAAACGAAAATTTCCCTGATTTTCTCAAAGCAATGCTGAGCCGTTTTTGCACATGCAGTTCTATACTGCAAGCCTAGGTGAGCGTAACTGTAGGTTTTCAGCCTATTTCGAGCGGTACTTTTCAAGAAATGTCGATTTTAGCACTGAAACTGAAACGAAAAATCCGAATTCGTTATTTTTCGAAAACTATCGCTTGGAATGGGCTGAAAATCTACAGTTATGCTTACCTAGGCTTGTAGTATAGAACTACATATGCAAAAACGGCTCAGCATTGCTTTGAGAAAATCAGGGAAATTTTCGTTTTCTTAGTTTCTAGTCAAGGAAAAAATACGGCAATCGCACATATGGATATCAGGTATCGATAGTATTGATGTGAGCGAGTGGGAGGTCCGTAGAAATTATTTGGACGAAGATCTGATTTTTTTTCGATTTTTTGGGCATTTGGAAATCTTTAGATTTTGAGTTCGAACTCTCCTTGGATCGAGCATGGCGCAAAGACATGAGTGTCATCTTGTAGAGCTTGCTTTGCTCTATCGAACAGTACCCCTTACCCTTTGTTGGGTTGAGACTGGTTGCTTTGTTAAAGCAAGCAAATAAAAACGCTCATTATTTTTGCACCAACCTAATATATTACTACTTCAACTGTACGTTCTCGCCGTGTATCACGTGTAAATTTCAACACACGTTACTCGGAAGAACATCCGCAATATCTGAGTATATCACCACTTCGATTGCATGTTCTCGCCGTAAATTACGTGCAAACTCTAACGCACGTTACTCGAAACATCAACCACATTAACGCCAACAACTACAACGTTTCGAAATTTCAGCCATGCCACAAGCACGAGGACGAGCTTCTCGAAGGAATGGAGATGTCGGGTCCATCACAGCTGTTCCTCCTCTTGGTGCGGGTTGTAAAGCTCTCTGAGGACAGTGACCCCCGACGACCGCGACCAGCAGGTTGCACCCTGCAGCCTCTCTCCCTTTTCCCCTTGCCCTGTTTATGTTAAAAAACAAATATTAGTAAATTAGACTTATGTACCTACCCGCTACACATCAGGCAAAGACAAGGCCAGCCTTTAACCTGACACGCAAATCACGCAAAAATTCGCGTCTTCATTTGAATCTTTTGGATAGAATATGTCTGAAGTTTACTACAGGAAACACGCATGAAAGCTATGACGTTCCACGTACCTTCAGGCAAGTTTTCGGGTAAGTCCTTATGATATTTTTGCTCCTCATTCTATTCAAGTTTACCTTAGCTTCATTCCCGATCTCTAGAACTTTGTGGTACTTGCTATATGAACGTATACGAGATGCCATTTTCGCGATTTGCTGAGCGAATACTAACAGCTGTAATTAAGTAGAAATTTATTTTTTACCATAAGAAGATATTTGTTAACTATGCGAGAGGTAAGATAATTAGTAAACTTCTTCTATGCCATTGACACAAAAACACTGAAAAAATTTATTAATGTTACTCAAAACTATGCGCATGCAACAATACTTTTAGGTTCTTTTAGCGATTCTAAAATCAAACTAACCTTCTGCTCCCACCGCTTATTTAGCCTATGCAACTGACGATGGTAATAAAGGATTGCAAAAATGACAACAATAAACGCGATAAACAAGAGAGAAATGGATAAACTGCTATTTCCCCATTCGCCACATCTTCGTCTGGAAAATAGTGATCACGGCTACTGCCCTGGTCATGTTGTGTTGGTCCGATAGGTATACGATTTGACTAAAAATTAGAATGAGCACATGTGATTGCAGATTTTGTAGTCATATAGCAAATTCACCTACCGGTAAAGCTATCGTCAAATCCATAGTCGTGTTTCCTGCACTGACTCTTGACACTACTTTCGTCGAGCCAATATGAAGTTCGGCTCCGCGTGGTACCTCCACTACGATTACGGGTTTCTTAAACTCAAGCGATTCAAACGCATCAGCGCCTGCTTTCTTGTAATACATGCGCTTCATGCGTGTTAAAACCACCACTGTCTTTAACAATGGCTCGATCACCGTGAACTAAAAGTTGGTTTATACCCACAAAGATTTGGAATGAAGCTTGAGCAAGCCAAAACTCACTTCCTCATCGCTGGAATTGTGCGTAAGCACACTGCAGCTATGCCGATTGCAAATGCAAGCCGCAAGTGCTTTGCAGTCTTGTCTTGCATAGGAGAATCGACGATCGAGCTCTAAGGAACCTCCTTTGTACTGCAGAAAAAATGGCGAGGTCGGTTCCATCATTCCTTCCAGATGATTCATTTGTATCACGCTGAATAACTATTACTAGAGTTGTTCAAAGCAAGTTTTGAGCAGCTTACAAATCCCTCAATTTCGGATAGTAGTCGATCCATTTCTTCGATTTTTTGTCCAGTACAAAAAATTGCCCTCCGGAGGCCGTTTTGTGATATGAAGCTCGAACTTTCGGATGAGGGTAGGAGCCTACCTGAAACCTGCGCCTATATTTATACAATTTGGGCTTTTATACCCCAGAAATTACTACAAACTACTACCTTTTTTCCGCCTTCCCAATCCACTTCTAGGCGCTTTAACCGTTATGTCGGTGCCCTGTGGAATCCTGATGCAGCCCTCTTCTTCGCTTCAAACGCTTTTATGCTTCCGTACATCATTTTGTAGATTACTTCATTCCTACTCGTGTTACAATGCACTACGTACGAAAAGAGTGCTCTAAACGGCAAAAGCTCATTTAGACTAAATTGTCAAACGGTTTACCAACCCCATCAGGTAATTGTACGGCGCAGGATTTAGCGTTCCGTCATATTCAAACTTATCCATAAGTTTTTCAATGGATAAGTTATCTACCTTATCTTAGCTACCTTTTTATGGTCAACAACTGCTCTTGTCATACAATACATTAATGCCTCCTGCAATGTTGGCTACATGTACAATCATTCCCACAGTACATATCATGAAATTACCCGTTTTTCTTGCGGCACAATACCCTTGAGCGACATTTTTTACTTGTCTTCCGTATTGTATAGCGACCACTCATGATAAAGACGTCTGCGAAATACTTCGTATAGGTCTTGTTGCCGCTGAGATCCTGCCCCTTAATACTTCTTAGGGACTTGAGACTTTGCGCTATCAGATCGTAGTAGTTGCGTTTGCCAGAGATTACTCTTTCCAAAACGCAAAGTAAAAATTTGCGAATATCACCTACGTGCAAGTGGCCATTCGCCTTCAAAATAGGTTTGAAAGCTATAGGAGCGCAGCAGGTACTGAATTTCAAGTTTTATACTCTCCACGAGTCTTCTATATAGGGATCTATTTGAGATTCGATCGATGGAACAGTTTCAATACTTCTTAAATTATGATTTTTCGCTTTCGTTCGCGCAATCGCATCCAAAACTTCCACTAAGCGAGTACACTTGCCTTTATTCAAAATTCCAAAACCTTCTCTCTAAATATTGCAAAAAAAATCTTCTCGTAATATGTTGTAGCCAAAGGCTTGCTTTATCATACTGCACACTTGCCTAATGAAAAAAGCAGTTATTGTGAGGGCGTAGGACAAATTTTACCACGACTGCCCGCGTGCCACGAGAGGCGGACTCGCTAAACTTTCGAAAGGCTGCTTTGAAGCCAAACGAGGGAATCTCAAAATTTAAGAGCTGCGCTATATTTGCAAAGGTTTGAATTATATGTGCACCAAACTTTTTGTTTCTAGGTACTTTCCTTCTGATTTTATATGGAAAAGTACTAGGCTCCTAGAGTTTTGCCCCACCCTGTATGAAGTAAAAATTTGCTTCTTTCTAGTCCTATTGATAAGAATCTCCCAAAAGAAGACAGCGATTCTAATATCAAGTGTCTTAATGAGAGGCTAACGCCTTCTTCCTTCAATCGCTTCATATACGGCACAACAATTTCGCCTGCATATATGGCGTCGTCAACCGTTATTGTCTGTCCCATTCTAAATCTCTTGATATTGATATGGCTGAGAAGGCAGAAAACGTCATTTCAACATGAATATCTATTCACTACATGCTTTTCCAAGCTTTATTGCAAAAGAAGTTTTATGGTATTATCTTGAACATATTCCGTTAGCATGTCGCTACGCTTACCTCTGTCGCGATCTCATAACAACTAGCATGAATCGATCAATGATCTGTGTGTAGTTGTAAATGCCACCAGTAGTTTTTCTTCTGTACTCTATAGTATCTGGCTAAAGAAATATCGTAATACTATTATTAATTGTAAAAAAATTGTTAAAAATCTGAACGTTACCATTCTTTCCAGAATATATTGTTCAAATTGTTGCAGAAGTGGATGTGACCTTCTAACAACCTTTCGCCAGAACTTAAGATTCCTATCCAATTTCAATGCTATAATTGCATATACTTCAGACTCTTAAGCAACACTAATGCAAGATTTGAAAGCTTACCTTCACTGTTCTTTTGCGAAATCTTATGATCTTGAGTGAAGTAGTTTGGATCATAAGTGTCGTATTCATGGCAAAAGTACTGAAGTTTTGGTTTTCTTTTAAATATGTTAGCCACATCCGGACCTCCTGAATAAACGCGTGTATGTATGATCTGTGATGGAAGAAAAATTACAAATGGCAGAAGAATGTAGGTTTTGTATTGAGCTGTATACAGTACGTCGCCCAAAGACTCGTACAGTAGATGCCTTTCCACGCGCGGTGCTCTAAAGTTTGGAGGTACTCCAGAAGGCGCAGTTACATACTCCTCTAATTCTTCTTCAGTGCTGGCGCTATCCTTGCGCACTTGACTAGTTTGCGACATTTGTTCCCGCACCATATCTGCTTTCAGTTGTGGTCGAGCCATCGCGACGGATGGCTCGCCTCTTTTAACCTCTTGTTTAATTAAGGAAAAAGAAGTTGCATCAACTGACTCGATCAAAGGTGACTCGACTGAAGTTACATCCTCGAAGTGCAATTGCTGCAGTAAAATTTTTGCGATGTTCCATCTGCTAGATCTCAAATTCTAGATACCGAGCCTTCTTTCGCCTGTTGCACTTGCAGCTGTGCTAGAAAGATCGTCCCTTCTTCTACTTCCGCTTGTGCTCCTAGATTTATGCCTCGTCGCCTAGCGTTGAACTACAAAAACACATTTCATGAAAATGTTAAAATGCAATCACAGATATTATTTGTACTTACGGCTTCTTCACCATCATTTCCACTTCGTCCCTCCGTACATATTTGTAGCGATCAATACGGGTGTCTTCATGGCCCTAAAGTGTTATCGATTTCGCCAAATTAGTTTTGGATAGATTGAAAATGAAAGAACTAGTGAAACAGGTAAACCTACGCCGTCTGTTGGTATGCCACATTTTCTAAGTTGTTGAACAAAATCATGCTATATGTTCCATTCACCCGAAGTGATCGGCCTTCTCACATCGGAGAGATGAATTCTTGCCCTACCCATATACTGTATGATTCCATGGCTTAGCTGCATAATGATCTAAATATATTCTCATAATAATATAGTAGATCAAGGCAGCTGAAATCAGGCACGCACCTTATAATCCATGGAATCTTTTATAACGGTTGTTGAACAAAATCTGGTACATGATTTTGTTCAACAACACTATGAGCTTTATAAAGATCTGTGGAAAGCCTATATTCTCCCTGCTTTCCGCAAGTCACGCAAAAATTTGCGACCTCATTTAAATGTTTGGGTAGAAGATGTCTGCAAAGTTTTCACTACAGCAAACCTACATCGAAGCTATGATGTTCTACGTACCTTCAGGCAAGTTTTCGGGTAAGTCCTTATGATATTTTTGCTCCTCATTCTATTCAAGTTTGCCTTAGCTTCATTCCCGATCTCTAGAACTTTGTGGTACTTGCTATATGAACGTATACGAGATGCCATTTTCGCGATTTGCTGAGCGAATACTAACAGCTGTAATTAAGTAGAAATTTATTTTTTACCATAAGAAGATATTTGTTAACTTGCGAGAGGTAGGATGATCAGTAAACTTATTCCATGCCATTGACACAAAAACACTGAAAAAATTTATTAATGTTACTCAAAACTATGTGCATGCAACAATACTTTTGGGTTCTTTCAGCGATCTAAAATCAAAATAACCTTCTGCTCCCACCGCTTATTTAGGCTATGCAATCGACGATGTAACAAAGGATGGCAGAAATGACAAAAGTAGACACGACAAACAAAAGTAAAATGGATACACCCTATTTGTTAACTTCGTGTTCACTTCGTTAGATCTTCGTTTGGAAAGTAGTGATCACGGCTATTGCCCTGGTCATGTTGTTTTGGTTCGATAGGTATACGACTTGACTAAAATTTTAAATGAGCGCGTGTGATAGCAGGTTGTGTAGTCAAAATTAGTACATTCACCCACCGGTAAAACTATCATCAAATCCATAATCAAGCTCCCTGTACTGATTCTCAACATTACTTTCATCAAGCCAATATGAAGTCCGGCTCCGCACGTATCTCCACTATCGTAGGCGAAGGCAGGGGTCTATCACCTTGCAATGCTGGAAAAACTGAAATTTCTCAAAAGAGGCGGTTTTTTTTTGTTTTCCCCAAAATGCCGAGAAAAGTGGATAGCCTTTATATTAGATTGTTCTATAGGGGCCGTTCAGATCTATCTTCGAATCACCAGTGATAATGAATATATTAGGTTGTCGGATAATTTCTTTTACATTGTTCTAAATTTTCTAGGACATTCTAGAAGCTTTCTGAAAACTCCAAATCTTCAACACGCTTAGGACATAGCAGGGTCTACCCACCAGCATGATTGATCCGCAAGTGCACCAATGACCAACAAGTTCACGGCAGTTTTGTAAAAGCAGTCAAATTTTTCATTTTTGTCCAGTCTTTTTCTCTGTGCCTACTTGCGCTCTTCTCTTCCAGAATTTTTTAAAACGTATTTTGGCATTGTCTCTTACATGGAGGCATTCCGGTGCCTCTAGCGTTTCAAAAACGAGGGGTGAAAAAATATCAAAAAAATTCAAAAGCTTTAATATATTCTTCTTTTCATGTGCGTCGTATAGAAACGAATACAGAAAAAATAAAAATGACTTTTTGGAGTTTTTTGAAGACGTTTTCTCCGTTGAAATTCCGATGATTGCAAAGATGGCGCACACTGAGATTTGAACCGCTCAGAAAAACGTGTGCAGACACCTCTGCGCTATACCCCCCATATTAGCTGAACGCTACAGACTATGCCCTACCTGATTACCACATTGTCCGGTCTATCGCTCATCACCTGAGAGAACGCCAGCTCATCTACAGAAAGAGAAACGGATTTTCAGCCACAAAGTGGGTATTTTCCGTACGGATCGCAGATGCGATGGTACCCTTGTATAGGCCTTTTGACCCTGCCCATACGCATTGAACACACATGAGGTCTTTCCAAAGCTTCTAAGATTTTTAAGAATTAAAATAAAAAGTGTAACAGAAATTATCCGACAACCTAATACAAATGCTCTGAATAGTGCTTGATGCAGAATTTTTTTCTCCTTCTAGCAGTTATTCATTCCAAGTCTTTTGATGATCGCTTGAATAGTCGCCAGAATCTCCATCTCATATTTTTCAATTACCGGATTTTAGCCATTGCTATTTTTATTTGAGACTATTGAAGGAGCTTTGGCAACGTTGGGATAAAACAAAAGTCCATTTCAATGTATTTTTCGCCATCTTAGTTGGCTTTACAAAATTTTATTATTTTTTGGATGGCATCGAAATTCTATATTCGGGCGTCCCAAATCTCTTATTATGTGCACATCAATCGTCGAGCAACAATGCTCCACTAGGTGCAATATATTCTGCTTTTCCTGAGGCTTTTCCTTACCGATTTGTGATTGTCGCGGATGTAAATATTATCAATGTTCTTTTCACGTCCCATGTTCCATCTGAGAAAAAAAAAACTATTTCTCTATTTCAGGGCGGTAAAGCCTCAGTCGCTTGGTAAAACTAGTGTTGTATCTTAGTCGCCTTTGGAAGTTCAAACTTTCATAGATTCACTGGTCTTTGAAGAGTTTGTGTACTACGAGTTTTCGGAAATGTCATTTCGGAAAAGGTTGAAAATCCAGTGGAAGAAGCCTAAATACTTTATCGTATTGCATTTTGCTTACTTTATCCAACAGTTATCAAAGCTTTTGCACAAGTCTGCCATGAAAATTTCAGAAAAAATAGCTAAATTTTGGGTGTTCAAATTCATGGTTTGGAGATTTTGATGACTACTTGAAACTGTTCGGAGCGTTTGTCTACCATTCTGAGTAGATGAAGATAGGTTTGAAAAAAGGCACGAGCTTTCGGACCAATCTAATATTTTCGCAATGATTTCGTGTGCAAAAAGCTTGGATGTGAACCTTGTAGGAGTCGTTCAAAGGTAATGGGGGCAATGTCGTATAAATCAGATCTCAGGCGCTATCACACACATGGCCTCAAATGCGCATTCAAGCAATTTATTTATCCCACTACCCGGGCTGCAATGATGGACGGATGTTTGACGTACTCGAGCCATCTGAGAAATCTGTGGACATTTTGGTACTCTTTCAAAATTTTTATCCATCTGAAAGTAAGGGATGACATAGAATTTTGCATGTATCAAGTGCAAAAAATCAGAAGAATGCGAAACAATTACAAATGCGAGAAATGGAAGCAGCATTCAACAACTTCAGAACCGTAACGCCTTATTTCATGTAAGCTCTAAAAATGAACTATTAGGTCTTCCCGTAAGTTTTCTCGTATTGACAAAATCTGCTTAGTTCTAGCATTTGATTCAAAGCTAAAGCAATTATTCGCTAGGTATGATCCACGTTGAGTTTGGAGTTAAAATTGAAATATCTCTTTCCATTAAAAATCAGGTTGCCCTTCAGATAAATCTTAGGGCCTAACCTGCTCACGCATTCACTTTCCATATGAAACTTTTATACGTACACTTGCTGGATTTGTTCATTCACGATAAGAAGCCGAGAAATTTAGGTCAGAAATACAAAAGTTGAAAAAGTCGCTTTTCATTTTTTTGGTCCCAATTTGCTTTAATGAAAAGTGGAACTCATAAACAGCTGAAACTTTATGTTCTTACTTGAGAGATTTACATTGTGGATCCGGCCATACAGGAATACTCCAACATAACTTACACGAAAACACAGCATTTTTCATTTTCTCTATTTCTAGTAATGGAAAAATTACTGTAACTGTACATATCAAGTCTTGATGTTGAAATCACATGCCTATATAAGTCAGAATATCATACAATTCTTCTGGACGAAGATCTGATGTTTTGGTTTTAGGGCATCCAAAACTTTGTAAGTCTCGCCTTCAAATTTTACGTGTTTTAAATATGTTCTAATACTTAAGCGCCGCTTTGAGAGTAGGAAAGTGCCCGATTCTCACCGAAACTTCAGAAAAAAATGGCTTACTGCGATAAAGAGTCGAATCTGCAAACTTATGGGACAACCAAACATAAATACTGCACGACTGCTTTAGTACTAAACAAGTCGAGATTTCCTCCTGAAACCGGAGCAGTCGCTTTTCGGATAAGGGTTGGTCTTGGAAAGCTTGCGTACCGTGAAATTAGAAGTTTGATCCAAAATTATTCGGATTCAGAGCATCAGCACTTAGTCTGTTACAACTTTTTTCAGTCACCACTTGCGTTATGATTATGATTAATGAACCACGTTCTTGAGATGAAAAAGCAGCAAAATTTGGCAGAAATTTCAAAAGAACTGATGCTTGCTGGTTCTTCAAAAGCGTTTAAACAGAAAAATATCTATGTGTAAATTTTGCTGCTCTGAAATTGTGTTTTCAAGTCAGAACACAAATGCTAACAGCGGTAGAAGGCGCTCTTACGGGGCTATTTGACCACGGTTGTGTAACAGATCGTCTGTTCAGCCATCATGGTGAGGACATGCAACTATCCGCCATAGCACATCAGGCGTTTGTGCTTACAAGGGAATGGTCAGAAGTCGAAGTGGCCAATCCATACAAGCTGCATACCATTCGATGCAGCTTAAAATGCTGATTTCAAATCTGTCTTCGGTATCTGCAGAGCGCCTTTGTAAGCGAAGTTATGATCAGCTTTAGTGCGAAAAAATCTTATACAAAAATTGCGAGATTAGGCACATTATTGCTCTTTTCGCTCACCTTTAGGTACTGACCATATGAAGTGACCTAGTTGCATGTTTTGGTCTTGCACTGAGCCGGGTATGGCTCTGTACGGCCGAGTTTGCCCTTTACACACATAAATTCTTAGCAAAATGATGGCCTTTAACGGGTCATAATTTTGTCCACAAAAGCGCTCTGCAGATACGAAAGACGGATTTAAAGTCAGCGTTTTATGCTGCACCTAATGGTATGCAGCTTGTATGGATTGGCCACTTCGATTTCTGACCATACCCTTGTTAGAAGCAGATACGACGTCTTTGGTAAGACATTGCGAGTGACGGTAATTTCAATGAACATGCTTCCTGGAAGTAAAACTAAGCTGGACTGCCCTCCCCCTACGATTGGCAAGACATTGCGACGACGGTAGTTTCAACGAACAGATGCCTACTGGAAGTGAAACTAAGCTGGACTGTCCTCCCACTGCAGCACACATCCCTCAAAATAGGCCAAATAAATAATGAAGTTCAGTTCCGTTACCCGGTCACTACGAAAGAGAGTGTAGGATACCTCCCACGAATGGCTCCACTCGGCGGATTCAGTGAGGATATGGGAACCTACTCAAGTCATACTTGTGGCGCTCATTACGTCGCACCATCGTCGATGCTGTTGAGCAATTTGAGCATATTGGAAGAAGTCAGCGACATCGATGAATGCAGCATACCTTCGTTAATTCTTCTGTGCAAGACAAGGCCGTGAAGCACTTGTGGTTCACATATTAGCAATCGCATAGCTGCGTTGTGCTTATGCACAATCCCAGCAATGAAGAAGTGAGTTTGGCTTGCCCGAGTTGCATTCTAAATTTTTGTGGATATACACTGTCTTTTAGTCACGATGATCGAGCCATTGTTAAAGACAGTGGTGGTATCACACGCATGAAGCGCATGCATTACAAGAAAGCTGGTGCTGATTCGTTTAAATCGCTTGAGATTAAGAACCTGTAATCGTAGTGGAGATACGTGCGGAGCCGGACTTCATATTGGCTTGATGAAAGTAATGTTGAGAATCAGTACAGGGAGCTTGATTATGGATTTGATGATAGTTTTACCGGTGGGTGAATGTACTAATTTTGACTACACAACCTGCTATCACACGCGCTCATTTAAAATTTTAGTCAAGTCGTATACCTATCGAACCAAAACAACATGACCAGGGCAATAGCCGTGATCACTACTTTCCAAACGAAGATCTAACGAAGTGAACACGAAGTTAACAAATAGGGTGTATCCATTTTACTTTTGTTTGTCGTGTCTACTTTTGTCATTTCTGCCATCCTTTGTTACATCGTCGATTGCATAGCCTAAATAAGCGGTGGGAGCAGAAGGTTATTTTGATTTTAGATCGCTGAAAGAACCCAAAAGTATTGTTGCATGCACATAGTTTTGAGTAACATTAATAAATTTTTTCAGTGTTTTTGTGTCAATGGCATGGAATAAGTTTACTGATCATCCTACCTCTCGCAAGTTAACAAATATCTTCTTATGGTAAAAAATAAATTTCTACTTAATTACAGCTGTTAGTATTCGCTCAGCAAATCGCGAAAATGGCATCTCGTATACGTTCATATAGCAAGTACCACAAAGTTCTAGAGATCGGGAATGAAGCTAAGGCAAACTTGAATAGAATGAGGAGCAAAAATATCATAAGGACTTACCCGAAAACTTGCCTGAAGGTACGTAGAACATCATAGCTTCGATGTAGGTTTGCTGTAGTGAAAACTTTGCAGACATCTTCTACCCAAACATTTAAATGAGGTCGCAAATTTTTGCGTGACTTGCGGAAAGCAGGGAGAATATAGGCTTTCCACAGATCTTTATAAAGCTCATAGTGTTGTTGAACAAAATCATGTACCAGATTTTGTTCAACAACCGTTATAAAAGATTCCATGGATTATAAGGTGCGTGCCTGATTTCAGCTGCCTTGATCTACTATATTATTATGAGAATATATTTAGATCATTATGCAGCTAAGCCATGGAATCATACAGTATATGGGTAGGGCAAGAATTCATCTCTCCGATGTGAGAAGGCCGATCACTTCGGGTGAATGGAACATATAGCATGATTTTGTTCAACAACTTAGAAAATGTGGCATACCAACAGACGGCGTAGGTTTACCTGTTTCACTAGTTCTTTCATTTTCAATCTATCCAAAACTAATTTGGCGAAATCGATAACACTTTAGGGCCATGAAGACACCCGTATTGATCGCTACAAATATGTACGGAGGGACGAAGTGGAAATGATGGTGAAGAAGCCGTAAGTACAAATAATATCTGTGATTGCATTTTAACATTTTCATGAAATGTGTTTTTGTAGTTCAACGCTAGGCGACGAGGCATAAATCTAGGAGCACAAGCGGAAGTAGAAGAAGGGACGATCTTTCTAGCACAGCTGCAAGTGCAACAGGCGAAAGAAGGCTCGGTATCTAGAATTTGAGATCTAGCAGATGGAACATCGCAAAAATTTTACTGCAGCAATTGCACTTCGAGGATGTAACTTCAGTCGAGTCACCTTTGATCGAGTCAGTTGATGCAACTTCTTTTTCCTTAATTAAACAAGAGGTTAAAAGAGGCGAGCCATCCGTCGCGATGGCTCGACCACAACTGAAAGCAGATATGGTGCGGGAACAAATGTCGCAAACTAGTCAAGTGCGCAAGGATAGCGCCAGCACTGAAGAAGAATTAGAGGAGTATGTAACTGCGCCTTCTGGAGTACCTCCAAACTTTAGAGCACCGCGCGTGGAAAGGCATCTACTGTACGAGTCTTTGGGCGACGTACTGTATACAGCTCAATACAAAACCTACATTCTTCTGCCATTTGTAATTTTTCTTCCATCACAGATCATACATACACGCGTTTATTCAGGAGGTCCGGATGTGGCTAACATATTTAAAAGAAAACCAAAACTTCAGTACTTTTGCCATGAATACGACACTTATGATCCAAACTACTTCACTCAAGATCATAAGATTTCGCAAAAGAACAGTGAAGGTAAGCTTTCAAATCTTGCATTAGTGTTGCTTAAGAGTCTGAAGTATATGCAATTATAGCATTGAAATTGGATAGGAATCTTAAGTTCTGGCGAAAGGTTGTTAGAAGGTCACATCCACTTCTGCAACAATTTGAACAATATATTCTGGAAAGAATGGTAACGTTCAGATTTTTAACAATTTTTTTACAATTAATAATAGTATTACGATATTTCTTTAGCCAGATACTATAGAGTACAGAAGAAAAACTACTGGTGGCATTTACAACTACACACAGATCATTGATCGATTCATGCTAGTTGTTATGAGATCGCGACAGAGGTAAGCGTAGCGACATGCTAACGGAATATGTTCAAGATAATACCATAAAACTTCTTTTGCAATAAAGCTTGGAAAAGCATGTAGTGAATAGATATTCATGTTGAAATGACGTTTTCTGCCTTCTCAGCCATATCAATATCAAGAGATTTAGAATGGGACAGACAATAACGGTTGACGACGCCATATATGCAGGCGAAATTGTTGTGCCGTATATGAAGCGATTGAAGGAAGAAGGCGTTAGCCTCTCATTAAGACACTTGATATTAGAATCGCTGTCTTCTTTTGGGAGATTCTTATCAATAGGACTAGAAAGAAGCAAATTTTTACTTCATACAGGGTGGGGCAAAACTCTAGGAGCCTAGTACTTTTCCATATAAAATCAGAAGGAAAGTACCTAGAAACAAAAAGTTTGGTGCACATATAATTCAAACCTTTGCAAATATAGCGCAGCTCTTAAATTTTGAGATTCCCTCGTTTGGCTTCAAAGCAGCCTTTCGAAAGTTTAGCGAGTCCGCCTCTCGTGGCACGCGGGCAGTCGTGGTAAAATTTGTCCTACGCCCTCACAATAACTGCTTTTTTCATTAGGCAAGTGTGCAGTATGATAAAGCAAGCCTTTGGCTACAACATATTACGAGAAGATTTTTTTTGCAATATTTAGAGAGAAGGTTTTGGAATTTTGAATAAAGGCAAGTGTACTCGCTTAGTGGAAGTTTTGGATGCGATTGCGCGAACGAAAGCGAAAAATCATAATTTAAGAAGTATTGAAACTGTTCCATCGATCGAATCTCAAATAGATCCCTATATAGAAG
Organism: Cylicocyclus nassatus; assembly: GCA_958299035.1. Taxonomy (NCBI): domain Eukaryota; kingdom Metazoa; phylum Nematoda; class Chromadorea; order Rhabditida; family Strongylidae; genus Cylicocyclus; species Cylicocyclus nassatus. Next base: position 45,837,672 of record CATQJL010000223.1, on the reverse strand, counting down.
ACTCGTGGAGAGTATAAAACTTGAAATTCAGTACCTGCTGCGCTCCTATAGCTTTCAAACCTATTTTGAAGGCGAATGGCCACTTGCACGTAGGTGATATTCGCAAATTTTTACTTTGCGTTTTGGAAAGAGTAATCTCTGGCAAACGCAACTACTACGATCTGATAGCGCAAAGTCTCAAGTCCCTAAGAAGTATTAAGGGGCAGGATCTCAGCGGCAACAAGACCTATACGAAGTATTTCGCAGACGTCTTTATCATGAGTGGTCGCTATACAATACGGAAGACAAGTAAAAAATGTCGCTCAAGGGTATTGTGCCGCAAGAAAAACGGGTAATTTCATGATATGTACTGTGGGAATGATTGTACATGTAGCCAACATTGCAGGAGGCATTAATGTATTGTATGACAAGAGCAGTTGTTGACCATAAAAAGGTAGCTAAGATAAGGTAGATAACTTATCCATTGAAAAACTTATGGATAAGTTTGAATATGACGGAACGCTAAATCCTGCGCCGTACAATTACCTGATGGGGTTGGTAAACCGTTTGACAATTTAGTCTAAATGAGCTTTTGCCGTTTAGAGCACTCTTTTCGTACGTAGTGCATTGTAACACGAGTAGGAATGAAGTAATCTACAAAATGATGTACGGAAGCATAAAAGCGTTTGAAGCGAAGAAGAGGGCTGCATCAGGATTCCACAGGGCACCGACATAACGGTTAAAGCGCCTAGAAGTGGATTGGGAAGGCGGAAAAAAGGTAGTAGTTTGTAGTAATTTCTGGGGTATAAAAGCCCAAATTGTATAAATATAGGCGCAGGTTTCAGGTAGGCTCCTACCCTCATCCGAAAGTTCGAGCTTCATATCACAAAACGGCCTCCGGAGGGCAATTTTTTGTACTGGACAAAAAATCGAAGAAATGGATCGACTACTATCCGAAATTGAGGGATTTGTAAGCTGCTCAAAACTTGCTTTGAACAACTCTAGTAATAGTTATTCAGCGTGATACAAATGAATCATCTGGAAGGAATGATGGAACCGACCTCGCCATTTTTTCTGCAGTACAAAGGAGGTTCCTTAGAGCTCGATCGTCGATTCTCCTATGCAAGACAAGACTGCAAAGCACTTGCGGCTTGCATTTGCAATCGGCATAGCTGCAGTGTGCTTACGCACAATTCCAGCGATGAGGAAGTGAGTTTTGGCTTGCTCAAGCTTCATTCCAAATCTTTGTGGGTATAAACCAACTTTTAGTTCACGGTGATCGAGCCATTGTTAAAGACAGTGGTGGTTTTAACACGCATGAAGCGCATGTATTACAAGAAAGCAGGCGCTGATGCGTTTGAATCGCTTGAGTTTAAGAAACCCGTAATCGTAGTGGAGGTACCACGCGGAGCCGAACTTCATATTGGCTCGACGAAAGTAGTGTCAAGAGTCAGTGCAGGAAACACGACTATGGATTTGACGATAGCTTTACCGGTAGGTGAATTTGCTATATGACTACAAAATCTGCAATCACATGTGCTCATTCTAATTTTTAGTCAAATCGTATACCTATCGGACCAACACAACATGACCAGGGCAGTAGCCGTGATCACTATTTTCCAGACGAAGATGTGGCGAATGGGGAAATAGCAGTTTATCCATTTCTCTCTTGTTTATCGCGTTTATTGTTGTCATTTTTGCAATCCTTTATTACCATCGTCAGTTGCATAGGCTAAATAAGCGGTGGGAGCAGAAGGTTAGTTTGATTTTAGAATCGCTAAAAGAACCTAAAAGTATTGTTGCATGCGCATAGTTTTGAGTAACATTAATAAATTTTTTCAGTGTTTTTGTGTCAATGGCATAGAAGAAGTTTACTAATTATCTTACCTCTCGCATAGTTAACAAATATCTTCTTATGGTAAAAAATAAATTTCTACTTAATTACAGCTGTTAGTATTCGCTCAGCAAATCGCGAAAATGGCATCTCGTATACGTTCATATAGCAAGTACCACAAAGTTCTAGAGATCGGGAATGAAGCTAAGGTAAACTTGAATAGAATGAGGAGCAAAAATATCATAAGGACTTACCCGAAAACTTGCCTGAAGGTACGTGGAACGTCATAGCTTTCATGCGTGTTTCCTGTAGTAAACTTCAGACATATTCTATCCAAAAGATTCAAATGAAGACGCGAATTTTTGCGTGATTTGCGTGTCAGGTTAAAGGCTGGCCTTGTCTTTGCCTGATGTGTAGCGGGTAGGTACATAAGTCTAATTTACTAATATTTGTTTTTTAACATAAACAGGGCAAGGGGAAAAGGGAGAGAGGCTGCAGGGTGCAACCTGCTGGTCGCGGTCGTCGGGGGTCACTGTCCTCAGAGAGCTTTACAACCCGCACCAAGAGGAGGAACAGCTGTGATGGACCCGACATCTCCATTCCTTCGAGAAGCTCGTCCTCGTGCTTGTGGCATGGCTGAAATTTCGAAACGTTGTAGTTGTTGGCGTTAATGTGGTTGATGTTTCGAGTAACGTGCGTTAGAGTTTGCACGTAATTTACGGCGAGAACATGCAATCGAAGTGGTGATATACTCAGATATTGCGGATGTTCTTCCGAGTAACGTGTGTTGAAATTTACACGTGATACACGGCGAGAACGTACAGTTGAAGTAGTAATATATTAGGTTGGTGCAAAAATAATGAGCGTTTTTATTTGCTTGCTTTAACAAAGCAACCAGTCTCAACCCAACAAAGGGTAAGGGGTACTGTTCGATAGAGCAAAGCAAGCTCTACAAGATGACACTCATGTCTTTGCGCCATGCTCGATCCAAGGAGAGTTCGAACTCAAAATCTAAAGATTTCCAAATGCCCAAAAAATCGAAAAAAAATCAGATCTTCGTCCAAATAATTTCTACGGACCTCCCACTCGCTCACATCAATACTATCGATACCTGATATCCATATGTGCGATTGCCGTATTTTTTCCTTGACTAGAAACTAAGAAAACGAAAATTTCCCTGATTTTCTCAAAGCAATGCTGAGCCGTTTTTGCATATGTAGTTCTATACTACAAGCCTAGGTAAGCATAACTGTAGATTTTCAGCCCATTCCAAGCGATAGTTTTCGAAAAATAACGAATTCGGATTTTTCGTTTCAGTTTCAGTGCTAAAATCGACATTTCTTGAAAAGTACCGCTCGAAATAGGCTGAAAACCTACAGTTACGCTCACCTAGGCTTGCAGTATAGAACTGCATGTGCAAAAACGGCTCAGCATTGCTTTGAGAAAATCAGGGAAATTTTCGTTTTCTCAGTCTCTAGTCGAGAAAAAAAATACGGCAATCGCACATATGGATATCAGGTATCGATAGTATTGATGTGAGCGAGTGGGAGGTCCGTAGAAATTATTTGGACGAAGATCTGATTTTTTTCGATTTTTTGGGCATTTGGAAATCTTTAGATTTTGAGTTCGAACTCTCCTTGGATCGAGCATGGCGCAAAGACATGAGTCATCTTGTAGAGCTTGCTTTGCTCTATCGAACAGTACCCCTTACCCTTTGTTGGGTTGAGACTGGTTGCTTTGTTAAAGCAAGCAAATAAAAACGCTCATTATCTTTGCACCAACCTAATATTAAAATACATACAAATGCGAGGATATGGATCCGGTGGACTGCGAGCAGACACGACCTTCACCTAGAATAAATGCTCTGCACAGGCTTGTAATTTCAACTTATATTTATTTTTTCATGTTTCAGTAACCGATCTCAACTATCCCTCAACAACTAACAATGTTCACCAGCGGAAATGGAGGATCTGCCCGTCAAACAGCCTGGGAAGCGGAGTTGGAAATCCGCGAAGCAGTAAGGGAAGCTGTGCGAAACTCTTCCTCGCCAACCGTGGAGGATCTTGTCCGGAGTCACCACTCCGGCATACGTAAGTATTAGGTTGGCCCGAAAATTCTGTCGCACCATTTTCAAAAATTCATAACTTCTGATTTTTCCAACCGATTTGACCGCTCTTATTTTTATGTGAAAGAGTAGGTCATGCTCTTAATAAAAACATCTTTGCTGCTTACTAATGTTCATCTTTTGGAGAGATAGGAGCGATAGAAGAAAATTACTCAAAATTCGAATTTTCTGTGTAGGGTCATAAAAAATCGGAAACTTGCAACAAAAATCGGAGCAGTCAGTATTGTAGGTTCTTTCACCAGCTCTTGCTAACCGTGCAAAATTTGCGCCGATTGAGCGTCTTCATGAAAAGTTACGATTTTCCTGAAAAATGCCGAAATAAATCAAATTCGCACTTTTGTATTGCTTGCTCGAAAATCGTAACTTTTCATAGAGCCGCTCAATCGGCGCAAACTTTGCACAGTTACAAAGAGCTGGTGAAAGAACCTACAATACTGACTGCTCCGATTTTTGTTGCAGGTCTCCGATTTTTTATGACCCTACACAGAAAATTCGAATTTTGACTAGTTTTCTTCTACCGCTTTTATCTATGAAATAAATGCTTATCAGAAAGCCGTTAAGGCACCTGTACGAAGAGAATGAATTGCTCTTTAATGTAAAAATGAAAAATCGGAAATCGGTTTAAAATACCAGAAGTTATGAATTTTTCAAAATGGTGCGACAGAACTTTCGGGCCAACCTAGTATATAATTTTACATTAATTTCCTACGTACTTTGGATTTTTTTATTAAAAAAAACGAAAAAGAAAAAAAATTAATTTTTATTTCATTTTTGTGCTTTTAAGGCTTAAGACGTCGAGGAGCTGTTAGGGGACGTGAGTCTTCCCGGCTCCGGGCGAGCCTTCTTGACCCGGTTGCTCTCTACAACGCCACCGCAAGGGCTGAGTTGCACTTAACTCAATCCTTAGAAAAGATAGAGCAACTGGAGGGGGAGCTGGAGGTGGCTAAAAGACAAGTGCAAGCCCTGCAATGGAGCAGGGGGCTGCGCGATAATCAATTCAGGGGGGCGGAATACCTGCGCCAGGAGCACGAAAAGGTATGTTTATTTTAAAAATTTAAGTTAGATCGAATTTAGGGAAAAGAAAGAGAGAAGGAAAAATTTTTTTTAAATTCAACTTTCTAAAATTTTTTAAATTAAATTACGTGTAGTTAGAATCTAACCAGAATGGTGAGAGATCTGCGGACAGCGCACGAAGTGCTGACCAAGGCCCTCGAGGCGCACAAGGCCAAGATCCGTGCGCTGCACACGGAGGAAGAAGAAGAACTGCTCTACCACTTCCTCCAGAAAGGAAACGCGATGGAGACGTTCATAGAGTTCATCACCCACGGCGAAGGTATGGTCCGCGTGACCACCGACCGGGACGAATTTTTCTTCGGTGAGTTGCTCCTCTTTTTTTTTGAATTTTATTATAATTTTTTTTCAAGTGAAACACAAAAATATTTTTTCCTCTCTCTGAAAATCCAATAAAAAAGTTTTTTTTCAGCCCCTATGAGGTCGGGCAAGAAGAAGAGGTTCAACATCTTCCGCCCGGACAAACGCCCGCGGACCATCCTTGGGTGCGGCTGCACATGGGCACCCTGCGCTTGGTCAAGTACGGACGAGCTGCCCCACTTCCAGAAAACTTCGCCAAGTTCCTTCTGAGGAATTTGGCTGGAATCTCAGAGGTGAAGTTGGAAAACTTACACTGCGACTCTTTTAAAAAGTCGTGCAAAGCCCGCGGAAAAAAACACAACTATATTGAGCGGCTTTATTGATATATGTATATTTATTTTGTTATTGGTTGTTGCATTGTTTTTTTTCTTTGAATAAACTACTTATTGTATTTGTTTATTTCATTGTGACAGAAAATAGTGTTGCAATTGTAGTGTAAGCCACAGTTGATGGGGTCACATTCATTGGAAATATTAGGGGGGGGGCATAAATATTCTTGTTGATGCGCGCCGCCTTATTTATTGCATTGTTTAATGCGTATAACAGTTGCGTTCTTAAATTGCCTGGGTGATAAGGGCTAGTGGACAGTTGCGCGGTTGAAGTTAAGTTTTTTCTGCAGAATCTTTCGGGCTATTGAAGCCCAAAGTAGCACATTAAAGCATTGTCAGAATCAATGATATCCAAATTTTTTAAGGGGAGGAGGGATGCACTTAGAACGGGCTGTCAAAGCTCAAAGTAACTACGCTTTTCTTCAAATATTGCTCCGAGGAGTGAAACAAGAAATTTGAACGTTCATAGTTGTGCTTAACTGAAATGGTGTAAGTTTTTATGAAAAATCATTCATAACTTATTTGCCAGAATCCCTTAACAGAAAGTGAAAGCAGATTTGGAATTGGCGCTTCAAGGCCATTTAAGGACATGTGTCTTGTTGTAGATGGCTGTGGTCACAAAGTAGCCTTTTCTTGTTAGTAATTAAGATTTCCCAATTGAATCAATTGGGAAATCTTGTATTGAATCTCTTTTCTAGAGATGAGAAACCTTCCGATACGGTAAGGTGGGACTCTCCAATTTCTTTGGACCCAGAGGATTTTGAGCCTGTTCACGAGGTAAGATTATATAAGTCGAAATAAATCCGTACTCCCGTTACCTGGATCCATATTTTTGAGTCCTCATGGAATGTGCTTGAGCTTAACGATTATTCGTGGATTCCGAGAGGACGTCTACAGGGCTCTGCATGATTGCGTGTGTTTGCGGCCATTGCACACGCAGGATGCCACAAGGCCTGGAAACGCCGTCCACCCTAAGTTAGGTGCCTTAAGCTTTTGGCAGCATACGATAGCAGGACTATTAAGCCAATGTCCAAGTCACTGCGCAAAATGTCGCTTCGAAAGCAATAGAATTGCTTCGGAATAGCGAAGAGGCACGAGGACCTTTAGGCGGCACGTCCCTTCTAGTAGTGCCCGCCCATCCGTGCTCGCCCATCCAGTCACCGCTCAAGGAACCCGCGATGCGGTTCTCCGAAATGGGGTTTGTCGGGGTTTACGGATTTTCGCTTTATACTCAGATTCAGGGACATAGAACGACAAATAATGGGAGTCAAAATCTGGGTGGACGGTGCCTTCAAACAGTTGAACAATCCGATGCTTTGCAACATCGCTCTAGGTAACTGGAAGCAGCCTAACACCTGGGCCGGTAGTAATCTACCCTACCTGGTGGCATCAAAGATGCCGGCAGGTAGGCACACATCGCGGGGAAGTTGCCATCATCGGCGGCAACTCGTGGAGTGATTGTAGGTTGTGATAATCTTATGTAACCTTAGTGTGCAATCATTTCGCACATCAGATTTTGATGGCGCACACAGCCGCAAAACTGCTATCTCGCGCGCGGCCGATCCCAAGTGCGTTTACTTCAAGTGCCACCCGTTAACCATTCGACCATTCGGTCAACCATTGCCGATTGCACCAGCAATAGGAGGAACGCACCGGTAATCGGCCGCCTGTAAGAGGGATCAATACATTGCGTGAGAGACTTTGACCTGAAAGAACAGCTGATTGATATGAGCGAGAGAGGAGCGAAATCGGTGTAAACGAGATTTGGAAGAGAATGCCAAAAAGGATAGTGTTCTTATGGTTCTAAAGTGTGACTAGACTTTTTCTCTGTAAGAAAATCGTCGTTTTAAAAAAGAAAAACTCATATGATGAGAAAAATGATAGTTTTTTGATAGAAAGTAGGGTTTTTGGTTTTTTCGCCTGACGTAAATTGTGTGGTATCGCCGCAATTCGCAAACTCACAGACGCCGTCGGCAAAGGTGCCACCACCTTGACGTGGTAGGGGCACGTCGAGATGCCGGCAGCTCCCTCTCTCAAAAGAGCACGCTATTTTCCGTGCTCTCTGACCTGCTGGCAGCTGCCATCTCGCGGATTTCGAAGAGCTGCCGGCAGGTTGCCGGCAACTGACATCGCGAAGTTGCCGGCAGCTCCTCTCACGCTTCCAGATATTTTCCTAAAGAGGGAGTTCTGGAACCGCAGACTTTTATGGAGATTTCTACAAAGTTGAGGCGGCATCTTTATCGAGAAAATTTTTGAAAAAAGGCATGGGACGGCCTGAATTCGGACTCTCGCTTTCTGGCCACCTCACGGAAAAAATGCCAGCGACCTGCCGACGAGACCTGCCGCCAGGTCGGGGGGATTACTACCGGCCCTGATGCAGGTGCCCATGGCTGTAAACTTACACAGGCTCTCGCGATCACGCAGAGCCCTATGCCTGTAACGGAATAGGAAGAAAATGAACATGTTTGAATTAGTTTGACACGTTTTCAAAATTATTTCCGGAAATCACTATGAATCTCCCATTTTCTGATCGGACTCTTTTTAACCGTTATAAACGAACGGCCTGTCAGGCAATGGGACGTCATGTTCATGATGGTAAAACAAGCCCGATCGGAGAGCGGAAGGTTGAAAAACTGCCCCGGTGAGATCTCACCATGTCAAGCATCCAGAACTCAGACAGTCGACGGCGTACCTCCGGAGCAGAAATGGCAGGGCCGCGGGGTCTGCCCAGCGGAGGTTTGCCACTCGCGCTCCGGAGCCTCCGATTTTGTGCTCTGGAGACCTCCCATTTTGTGCTCCGGAGACCTCCCATTTTGTGCTCCGGAGATGTCCCAAAGCTGGCGTACCTCCGGAGCGCAAATCTGTGCTCCGGGACTCTCCCAAATCTGCCGTACCTCCGGAGCAGAGATCTGCAAGCCCGCCGGAGGGGTCCCATCTGCCTTCTTGTGACGTCACCGTGACGTCACAGAAAGGGACCGCCCCCTCGCCCCGCCCTCAATGGTCAATTGGGCCCTCCGCAGCTCTGCCAGATTTCGACCCTCCGGAGCTACGGCAGCGATTGTCTGAGAAATGAGCCAAGCTGCTTAGCTATTTTTTAGCAAAGCAAGTACTTTCAGCATTAAATTTAAAAATGTCTTTTAAACTGTTTCCGCCACGCATTCAGCTACGAAAGAGCTCAAATAATGGCATGAAGTACCTCCCTGCCCCAAATGGATGATGCACCTTTGCGTTTGCTGTTCTACACAAATCTAATATGTTCTTTGCAAGGATGACTTCATCGCAATGTTAAAGTTCATCACTAAACTACCAAATTTTTGAGTCAGAGATAGGTGAATATTTATATAACCAAAGCGAACTACTTTGGTAGAGATGGGCTACCACGGTAAGAAACAGACTGTTGAACATGTGAATGTCAATTTTTTGACATGTGGCACGAGGTTGACATCACATTCTGTGACGTTGGAAGTACACGATAAAAAACTTATCCTTTTCTGAAGAAACGAGTCCATCTAACGGAAAGGCAAACTATAGCAATCTCCGTTCCATAAATCACGTTTTTATAGATACAGGGTGTTTCGAAAGTACCTGGCCTAAAGTACTTCCAATTCAAATTTTGACGCGCTTTTTGTTCTACTGTACTCATTAGGCCTAGATACCAATGAATATCAAATTAATTGTTTCAGAGAATATCAAATTTCTTTCGTGGTTCTTTGATTTTTTAATGGATTGAAACCAATCAATACAGCTTCACAAACCTCTTTCTTGAAACGATTCTTACGAAGAAGGAACCATGATTCACAGAAACCTGGTATATCATTCAAAAGTTCTTTCTTTAAGGCTTTTTACACGTGCTTTTATTTTCGTAGAAGTAAATTCATTTTGAAGTACCGTGCCTTGAAAGACAAGAGATCCACTTTCAGGATTTTTTCGCCAAGATATCCAACACCAAAATTTTTATATTTTATCTTCAATACCTCTACATGCGTGCAAATATTTTACTTATTTTATTTGAATGTTTTACCTACTTGTAGTAAAAATACGGAAAGTCATTATGTTTTCCGGCGTTGAAAAAAAAAGTAGAACAAATTACCCTAATTTCACGCGTACAAGGCGCACCTTTTTCGATTTTTCGACTAAGCCCCTCAGCCGCTTTAAATTATTTCGGAAAACGATCCTTATGGCGTACGATTCTCTTAAGCAATATACAGCAAGGCATAGAGTCCTTTCAGTGGCGTACCCAGGATTTCGGCTCGGGGGGGGGGGGCGACAAAAATTTTTTTTAAAGAAGGTGCGTGGCGTTATCCAAGCACTCCGAATAAATTTTTGGGGTGGTTCTCAAAACTTTTGCGGGTCTCTGACCCCTAAAATCTGGAAAAAGGGGCGTGGCGTCAGCCACGCCCCCGAAAAAATTTTTTTTACAAAGCTAATTTGAATTTTTAAAAATTTTTAAAAATTATTTTAATTATTTACAAAAATAAACAAGTCACTTGCACATTTTTATAACCCATATAAGTAACTTTCAAAAATTTCGCGACCCATTCTCGGGGGGGGGGGGCGCGCCCCCCCCCCCGCCCCCTCCCCTCGGTACGCCACTGGGTCCTTTGGTTGCGAAGTTCTTTGGCGTGTTTGGGCTGGTCGATTTTGGAAAAAAATCCCCCGCGCCTTGTACGCGTGAAATTAGGGTAGATAGCGCACTCTTTCGCCTCTCCAAGAAAGTGAAAAAATTGTTTACTTCCAAATTTTTTTGGGATATCTTGAGGCAAAAAATATTTTCCGCGGTTGACTCAGTGTTTTCTAGGTTTAGCGAACACGTATAGCAAAAATCGAGTAAGGATTCGCAGTTGAAGTAGTTGAGGCCAGAAACTTTTCAAACACCCTGTATGTATGATTTCAGCGCAAATCCAAGAATGCCACAACAGTAAGCCAAGCTAGTGCCTCACTTGCCAACAAACATAACGACAAAGTTGAATGGTACTCGACAGAAAATGCGAATGTCGAGCGGGAGTCGAAAGAAAATCAGACTCTAAAGTAAGTTATTGAGCCTCTATGAATAGATTTCAAATCTGAAATGTTACAGAGACGATCCTGGTAACGGCGCGACACCTACGGAACGGTCAAAGTAATGAATATGGTGATGTTAGTTGCTGCATATTGAGTATTTCCAATTTTACAGAGACGTACCAATCGTACCGAGTGATAGTGTGTTCTCAAATGCCCTCCAGCAGTATGGCTCCTTTACTGATACAAGGGGTATCCTGCACAGACCTCGCAGCAGATCGCCTTTCACAAAGCCAGGTACGATGTGCTTTTGAGAGATACTGCCGTATTGTTATTAATAGACAATAGGTAATCTCCTATAGTAATGTTGAGCGCTGGGAACGATATGGTGGCCGAACTTTTAAGTTACACGATTTATAAAAATGAGCAAGAGATTTGTTTATATACTGGACGGTTGAATACTAGGTCGTTTCGAAAGTAGTCTCGTTTCTTTGGATGAACGCCAGATTTCGTGGAAGAAAGATTTTGAAGAGATCTCGGTAATATTCGAAGCGCAATGCATCCTCTTTTCGATGGTTACTAAATCGTTGCAGCGCAGTCAATGAGCTCTCAAAGAATAAGAACTAGAAGTTCTATTACTAGAGGGGGATCTCAATAAAGGTAATACCAAGAGCAGGGAGGAATGTGAGAAGAAGATTCTTTACAAACAGAGTCAGCGGCGATCTAGATAAAATGATGAGAAAGGGTATGCTTCCTCTAAAATTGTCTCAGTTTAAAATGATTCTTGAGAACTATCTTCTTTCGCCATAGTTCCTTATGTGATTGTTAGGCCTTTCTAGTTTGTTGTGTTGATTTGTGTTGTTAACTAGACTTGATGTTCTGTTGAATGTAATATGCATAGGTTCCTACGCAATAAATAATAATAATAATAATAATAATAATAATAATAATAATAATAATAATAATAATAATAATAATAATAATAATAATAACCAAAATCTACGACCCATGCTTTTCGAGATGGTCAAGTTCCACCATTTTTTAAAATTTTTATAGCCCCTTTGAAGGATCTCAAGTAAAGATTGATAGGACAAACATTAGAGGATACGGTACAACTTCTTCCTCTTTTCCGTAGCTCTCCATAATATTTTGAAGATATTTTACTGAAACTACTAGAACCATCGTATTTTGGCAGGCCTACGTCAGCCATAATCGCATTGAATACCGATAGTTCTTCGGGATTTGAAACTTGCAAGATGGTACCATGATATAACACCAATTTTACAGAGTAAATGAGAGTTTAAGGATTCGAAATATCGACTTTCCAGTTTTTCGTGAGAAGCCTGGGGCGCATTCAAAAACATGAGAATGATGATTTTATCCTCAGTAACTCCATGAATCGGAAACAAAAAAGACCCATTAGAAAGAGGAGAAAATGCTGCTTTGAATAGCAACCACTGCTCTACCTTTGATTTTCTACGAGGTTTTATTTGACCAATTATGGAAATAGGTGGATCTGCCAAAATTTCATCAAAGAAGTATGACGAGTTATGGAAAGAAGAAAAGACTCTTTTGCATCCTCTAAGTTTTGCTCTATAAAATTGTGTTATTTGAGCCCCTTCGGAGGGATGATGTAAAAGTTTACAAATTGTGGAATTTGACCATCTCGAAGAGCATGGGTCGCAGATTTTGGAAAATTTTTGAGAGTTCGTTGACTGCGCTGCAACGACCTTATAACCATTAGAAAGAAGATCAAATGTTCATTGAGTGCTCTTAAAGTCTTCATTCCTCGATGACATTCATTTGATTAAAAACGACATTACTTTCAGAACAACTAGTAATTTTTGAATTTTTTCAAAGATAACTTAGCCTTGCAAAAAATTTTTTCCGAACGTGTGGCAGCGGCCATGCGGTTGATATGGTTTTGCAAAAATTTTGAGAAACATCCCGAAAAATATTTCAAAAGTGCGTGGCTAACGTCACACACCTAAACTCGAAAAAATCCCCCCATATCAAACAGCCCTTTGGACGAAATTTATGTCTTGGGGTTTAGATTTGGAATTTTGGGATTTGGATACTGGAATAGTGTGATTAATGTTATTGAGTACTTTGCAAGATGAGTGTTTCCTGACTTGAAGAGACGATTCAAGATGTAGATAGTGTCCTAAAAGTTTACACTGTGACTTTTCATATCTCTTTGCTCCAATTTTCGCCGATTTTCAGTTACCAATGCTCATGTGAAGATACCCTCTGATTCAACCGGACTAGCGGCTTGAAGGCGACCGCTCGCACGCGCGACGCAGCCTGCGTCTCCCTCGTGCCCCTGTTCTTTGACCATTCCCTAGCCTTCGAAGCCCCGCCTTCCAGCCGCCAATCTGTTGAATCAAAGGATAGATTTTTGAAAAGGGATCAAGCTATTGATGACTTTATTTGCCCCACATAAGAAATCAAACACTGAAATTCTTGTAAAAAACTCCTTGAAACTTGAACAAAGTCTTCATAAGAATAAAAGTAAAAATGGCTTGCACCGCAAGAAATCAATGCAAGGGCTTAGGCAGGCGCTATACTCTTCGAGGAGTATAGCATGGCGATGGGCGATCGCCAATCGCCACGACATGCGATCGCCAGTCGCTACGATTGGCGATTGCAAATCGTTGAAAATTCCCGGTATCGGCGACTGTGTCTATAAGTATTGACCGCTAACAAGTCACCACATGTCCAATCGATACGCATCCAACGTGGAGTCGCCAACATTGGCGATTGGCGATCGCCAATTTTCGGAGCATTTTGAGTACACGCGATTAAAAGCATTAGTCGTGAGGAAACGAGTCGTTAGTTCGCAGTTTACGAGATTTCCGCGAAGCGTTGTCGTAACCATTGACCAGTCCAAGAGAAAGCACCAGTCAGCACTCCTGGCGCAACGTTACTTTGACTCAATGCATCTGCGCCCCGCCCCCCCCCCCCCCCTATTCTCGCGCCGTGTCACTTCAGCACCGTAGTATTTTCAAGCCACAAAATTCGAGTCGGCGTGCCCTTCAAAGAAGCCGCCGTGCGAGGCTTGAGTCCTGACGTGTGGCCTGGTCGCGTTGCTACGATTACGATAGCGAAGCTTAGATTATCACATAGTACGATTACTGTGTGAGAAAGAGAATAAATGGCAAGAACTCGAATTTCCACCAATTTGAAGAAAGATTAAACAAAGTGCAACGCGCGTGATTGCTCCTGACATACCCTTTGATTCAACTGGATTGGCGGCGGGAAGGCGGGGCTTCGTGACCTAATCAAGGCTAGAGAATGATCAGAAAGCAAGTTAGCGAGAGACACGCATTCAACAAATGGGCGGCTGGAAGATGATCGCATCGCGGACGCGAGCGATCATCTTCCAGCCGCCCACTTGTTGAATCAAATGGTAGCGCATAAGTATTAGGTTGGTGCAAAAGTAATGGCCGACTTGCAAATTCTCACTTTGACGTGCTATAACTTTTTGAAGAATTCACATTTCGGAATGCGGTAAAAACTATCAGAAGCAGCAAACCTTCTGCAATGCAGCGCACATTTATTTATACTTATATCACGAACGGGCAGAAAAATATGGTTTGAAAAACAAAAAAGGTTCTTCTGCTAGAAGCAAGTAGCACAAAACACAGTAAAAAGAATTCGGACAAAAAGGTTTGCGAAAAAGAAAAAAGTTGAAATTTGAAACTTCTTACTTTTTTGAACATTTTTTAGTGTGCCTCGAAGTCCCGAATATAGAATTTTTTTGATTTTCTACGTACTGAACAGCTGGATGTTTTTGCAAAAACTGCTAATAGGATGCCCTAGCCGTACGCTTACCGAATTGAGCAAAGCTCCGGCGATTGACTTCTTTAGAGAAAATTATGGGTCATAAAATGACCGCAACAGCTACCTATGTTTAGGCCTCGATATCTCAGTCTGGATAACCTCAAAGATTACAGTCAAGTATGCATAATGTAGATAATTTCTATTGCATACAATAGCTAAATTTTCAAAGAAGAGCAATTGACAGCGCTTTAATTCTGGGCGAAAAAGTGGGTGCAATGAAATTCTGAATTTGGATGCGGTTATTTGAAGCTCAGTAACTTTATAACAGATGAGGATGGAAGCCTCTTTCAAACACCATTAGATAGAGCATGAGAAGAGCCTCTTGATGGTACACTACATCTATTTGAAGGAAGAAGTTTTGATCGAAAAAAGTTGCCCTGAAAAAGGCTTGGAAAATCGGCCATTATTTCTGCACCAATCTAATACTTGACCATGTTCATTCAGTACTACCTTACCTCCTTGAATTCAACAAAAAAGCCGACCTCAAATATATGCGCCCACTTTCTTAACCGCCACCTAGTCCTACGTTAGAAACTGAAATGACGATCTATCGTGCTTGAGCTAAGTCGGTTCTCAGGTCTATGGGAAGCAAATCCGGACAATCCGCACAACAGAGATCATGCAAACAAGTGGTACTACGCCCCACGATCTGTCAACGTGGATTGGCTCAGCGGGCAGGTAAAACACCTTCTGCATTTTGTCAGTTAAATATAATGTCACTGACTCAGCTCGCTTGGGGTGCCCATTGGGCCGTTCCGGCTGCTTCCGTTGGAGGAACTGATGGTTTCAGTGCAGTGCACTTCCCAACCATAGGAACATTCGCCAACATTCCAGACGATTACGACTAAGCGGCTTCCTTCACAGAAACTGCAAGATCAATATAATTTATATGTGCGTTTCTTCTCTCATCACTAAACCGAGCAGGATTTGCACATTTAGGCGCCCCATATTCCCTACGTCTAAAGTGAAATGTTACTTGCTACCCTTACTAATTTATTTCTCACTTACTGCATTGTACATCATCGTCCATCAAAATGGACGATTCTATGTGTTTCCTTGAATGCCTCTGATATGTGGCATACAGATAATCTCCATAAAGGTTCTCGACTTTCGCACTGTTTGCGTTTGTTGTTGTCTGTTGGAGCTCTTTTATAGTCCTTGGAAAATGTCATTGGTCGCACATTGCACTTCAAAGGAGTTCACGTCTTGCTATACTTACAACCTCTACTAATTTCTTCTGGAAGAGACGGGAGGGGTAGGTGGAGGGAGTAAAGGTAGAGGAAGGAGGGAACTCGAGGGTGAAAAAGGAAATGGGGAGCGGAGGGAAGCGGATGAGTGGCGACTGGCAGACCGGAGAGTTTCAGGCTATGAACTAAAAACTAGAACGCGCTCAGCGCATGGCGCAGGGGAAAGTAGAACATAATATTTGTGGTATGAATGTTAAAAAGAGGTTTCTGGTTTCTTTCCACTTATTCCAGATTCAAGCAACACACAAGGGGCTACTGAAAGGTCAACGGAGACTGTGAATTTTTTCTGGAATTACAACGTGACATCCTTTGGTGGATGCAGCACGTGCCGAACCCTAACTGCAAACGTGTTGGTGAGGCTATCGTGCAGCGCGGCCATTATCATCAGAATCTGTCTTGTCTTGCTTTGCATGACAATCTTGCTTTTCTTCCAAAACGACAGAACGGTGTTTTCAGCATTTTCGCTTGCACACTTTGTTACATAGTAGCTTATTAATGTACGTACAGTGCTGACGAGGATGACGTCCTTGGCATTTCTAAATATCATTTTATAAAAGCTAAGAGAGCAAATCTTTGAATTTTCTGAGCTCTGTCTCTGCCCATGAACGAGAAGTTTTTGATTGAAGATTTACTAAGCTAGCATTCATGCAATAAATATGCATATCAATATCTCTCTCCATACCTTAATTGGTCGATTTCTACAGACTTTCCAGCAACGTAGTGGACAATTGCTCTTTCCGAGGCTTACTACAAGGATGGAAAGAAGCAGAAGGCTGATCAGCAAGAAGTTCATTGCTTCTGTCGAGTTGAAGATTTACGAATGCTAAGAGCGCATTTTTACTCACTTATATACTGCTAGGTTTATTGAACCGCATTAAACGAGAAAGTGCCGTTATATCGCATATTGTCTTATTCATGCGATCATTGATGTCTTAGACGTCATACATGGTGATTTCTGTGATTTCTACCATCGACAAGGAAACTTCGAAGACGGAGTACCTTCATGTAATTAACATCTTGCTGGTGATAAAATAACTCTTGTGAGAAACTCGGGGAGGTAGTTTTGCTGAATTGAAAAAGACAGATTTTGTGCGTAGTCGAGTTGTGCTCATTAGAAATTAGCTAGCATGTCCGCCCTCGTTCGCATCGAAAATTTAACTGGCGGAATGAAAGTGGGATAACTGCTTTGTCGAAGAGGATAACATGATACAATCTCAGATCCACGCACAATTTTTGAGAAGAAGAAAAAGTGTACTACCTGCTTGGCTTTTGCTTTTACATACTTTGGTAGGAAGTATAACGTTTCCAAAACATTTAAATTTTTTGTGCTTCTTTGTCCTTGTTAGGATCGTTATTTGTGCCCGAAAGAGAATAAGTATGGTAGGTGTACTGTATGAAAGTCAGAGGTTTATCAAATCGATTAGCTTTAGCAATAGCATTAACAGCATCTGCACCGTTAATCTGGAAGGCAAGGTTCCCATCTCATTGGCACAAAGTAGTACCCTCTGTTTCGTTAGGAGTGATGGGGCTCGTGCGGCTCGAATCCCGCGCGGCCGCTCACCTGGGCTATACTCCTCCTTCGCTGCGTGCTGTCTAGTCATTTCTTCATAATTAGGCTCGGAATTTCTTACGTTCTCGAGGAAAATGATCGGAGAGCAGCGAAAGAGGTGCAGAGCCCAAGCAGGGCACTGCACAGGTGGCTTAGCAAGCAAGCTGGATATCGTTTTTGGGGAAAAAGCAAAGGGGATATCGTTATTGCGGAAGAGCATAACGTTGTCTCTCGATCGCGGCCGGCAAGCTGCCGCCATGCCGCCAGCAAATAAACAAAGGGTTTGTTTACAGCGAAGTGAAGATGAAATGACACCAAAATAGGTGTGTAGATGGGCAATGGGGAGTTAGGATTAAGTATGAAAAATTATGAAAAAATTATGTGAACTAAAGGCGTGCTCAACCTTTTTCGGAGTTAGGTGGCTTTCGAGCCACCTGGATAGCCACCTGAGGTGGCTTAGAAAAGAAAAAGTCATAAATTTCCTCCCTCACATAATTTT
Organism: Cylicocyclus nassatus; assembly: GCA_958299035.1. Taxonomy (NCBI): domain Eukaryota; kingdom Metazoa; phylum Nematoda; class Chromadorea; order Rhabditida; family Strongylidae; genus Cylicocyclus; species Cylicocyclus nassatus. The sequence continues at coordinate 45,819,838 of CATQJL010000223.1, read as the reverse complement.
CCTACTTTCTTTACATACTTTTCATCTACATCCCAAACCCTACAAACTGGTTCCTAAACCGCATCAAATCCCCTTCTCCGCGCTTAGTTATAGCCTCTTGAAATTTTGAATGGCGGCGGAAAGGCTGCTCTAGGCGCGTATTGCTGCACGATGGATACATCATGCCGCCAATCCGGAGAATATGAATATCATCGCGTGTGTTCGATGATTCTTTTTCGTTCTTTCCTACTGTTGCTTTGTTCCGTTCCTTTTCATGTATTTTCTCTTCGAATATATCGTGCCGGATGTCGTACTTTCATTGAAGTCAAAGGGGACTTCATTTTTTGCAATTTCGGGACGCCACCTCGTGCTGGGCCCTGGTCTAGGGTCAAAGGGGACTTCGTAAAAAAACGAAAAGTCAAGGGGGACTTCGTTTTTTGGATTTTCAGCTAGCCACTTCGTGCCGAGCCCTGAGCCCAAGCGAGGCAGTCGCGCATGACACGAGCCGCAGCCGTCCATATCAACTCCTAATGAGACAGAGGGTAAGGCAAGTGGATACGCGGTGTATAATCTGGTTATTGGCTCCATTTGCTGCAGTTTTTGAGCTTCTGAGAAAAAAAAACCAGATGTGGCTTCCGTCAGTGGGTCCAAGCTACACTAGAAAATCTTTCGTGGCTCATAATTTCTTTGATACCAATAAGAGGCTATTAGCATTTTTTTGCTGCTAAGTCTTTGCTGTCTCAACCTTGCATTCACTGCATATAACTATATATCGCTAGTTGTTGGTGGGAATTAATAAAGACATCTTGAGAAGGCTTTCTCATAAAATTTGCTCTTCCATTTACAATCATTGACTCACACATACCATGATATGCGGAAGCGCTCACAAGCCTGTTTTTGGTCAAACTCACTTAGGCAAACATCGCGTTACTCAAACCAGCCTTTTATGACATCTAAGGATTGAAAAAGTGTTCAGCAGCCTCGTTTGATAACGTCAGGCTAGCATAAACACTCAACATCAGAGATCTGAACATATGCTCCTTTGAACAGTGGGAATTTTATGTTTATGATAAGTGACAAAAGTTCTTTAGTAATCAAAAATAGCAGGGGACGTAGTTTTGTGAAGAGCCGCCTTGACCAGACTGTTGAGAGGAACTTTTTCTAATAAGTCTTTTTCCATTCGTCTTCTTCGCTGTTGATGGGACCACCATGTGACGTATTGAGTATCAAAGACTTCGTGGGCGAAATTACATGAGACATAGCAGAACTAGTCCGTTCAGCGTGCTAGATAACTTGCAGTATATAAGTGAGCAGAGCTTGTGCATATCAGCATTGGTAGTCCGACAGCCTGCAGGAAAAATGAACTTCCTGCTGATAAGTCTTCTGCTCTTTTCCATACTTGGAGTAGGTCTGGGGATAACTTGTAAACAACGTTGTACGAATAAGTGCCGGACGGTAAGTACCAATTTCATATTCAGTTATTGATGTCAGCTCGAAAGATTCTTGAGCCAGTATCGTTTTCATCCGCAAGTATGGCAACTCCAAATTCAGGAGATTTGAAAGGAGTTTTCTCGTGGTTCAAATGTTAATTATTCAGAGATGCGGGCATGCTTCTCGCTGTGGGGGTATCAGTACAACTTGCCAAATACAATGCATGCGAAGATGTAGAGGCCGTCAATAGTCGTTGAGAGAGGATTAAGCCTGATTGCAGATTCCACTTCTCAGCTTTTCATCTTGTTGTGGCTTTTTAAAGGACTTGCAACGCACTCGGCTACTACATAGTTGCAGTTATTGATTGGATAAATATCCGTGTTGAATTTCCTTTTGTACGTTCATGTCAAAAGACAAGGTTGATAGAGGATAGTTCAAATTGAGCATATGTTTACAAACACTTTAGAGTACTCAAATTGCTCGCACAACATCCAACTTGGCACTCATATGTGTAATGAAAGTTACTTAGAAAATTACATAAAACATTAAGTCACTTATGGCTACGAATATATAGGTTGGGTAAAAAGGTCGGTCGTTTCTAACGGTTTGAAAAATTTCACAAGTTGATTCTAGTATGCTTAGTAGCATTGGAAAGAGCAAGTTATGGAGAATCGGTCTGCCAATGCGTTTGAGCGACAATTATTATTTTGACAACGAAATTGTGTAGGAAAGTAGAATAGTCGGATTTCTTCATCAAACTTTTGAAAAATCGTGCTCCGAGAAACGAACTGGAGTTGGGTGGCTAATGCACAGGTTAGCACCAACAAATTTTTAAATTCTCAACAATTTGCCGGACCATGGTTGCTGGTTGACTACAAGCAGTCTGGATCGGCAAAAAAAAAATGTCTTCCACGCGCCTGGAAATTCTTACAATTTTTGCTGCAGAAATTCACAAACAGCAGCCACAATCTGCATTGCAATTCGTTATGTAGCCAAAGGTTGTGTGTATTTGACACCAAATTACTCGTACTTGCACTCACTTCAGGCTGAGAAAGAAAGTTAGAAATTCAAAAAAGCGAATTTTCAGAAAGCTAGTCGTATAAGGGCATAATTGTCATTTTTTGATGACGAAAATCATTGAGAACTAGATACTATGTGATGACGTTAAAGGATTACCTCCTCCCAATAAAATCCTAGCTAATTAGCTACTACGCGAATTGCTATAGAATTTCGAAGTTGCATGTCAAAGCGAACTTAATTATTAGCCAACTTAAATAGAACAGCTGAGCCTTTTAGTACATAAGCTCCGCCTTCAAGTTACTAAAGTGAAATCACATCGAGTTGCTGAATGAATATGTGTAAGTCATGATAGTGATACGATATTTTTACGTCAAGCTTCCATTCCTCAGCTCATCTTTGGCATTAAAACCGTCATAAGCTACAACTTTCAATTCCGCCCTCCTTGGTTTGATCTTGTATGCAACTTCTCATATCCTTCCAGCACCGCATACGTAGCCTCATAGACTGGAGTTGCCTCTACGCGACTCACCGTATCCTGCTGGCCAGCAGATGAAAAAGAGCTTCACCTCTTTTATATGGCCATGATGAAATGGCTTGATGATTGGTGAGCTTTTCCTCTGGAAGTAACTCACATTCAAAAAAACAGAAGGGCCAATGAAATGCCACAGAAATAGCCCATGTTCTTCGCCTTGTCTTACTCATGAAAGAGCAACGCCTCTCAGTTCAAATAAAAGATGTTTACGAGCTAGATACATCTACGAAGCAAACCAGCTCCGCTTATTATTTGATCTCTAATAACTTTTTTGCGTGGAGAGCTTTGCGGCCTTCCAAACACCACCCTGTAGTGGTTCGACTTTGATTACGGAGAGAATCACCGTTCGGTCCTCGTTATCGTAAAACAGTAAGAGTTTGCAGTAGGATTTTGAGCCATAAAGGACTTATTTTGCCTCTCAGAATTCTCAAATGAAATGTGATTAAATTAAATCTTCTTTCAAAGACCTCAAGCCTCCAATTCGTCTTCGTTTTGCGCGATGATACTTTGAAAGATGGCAGAAAGTACTTAAGTAGAGTTTCAAACAGGAAATCCTCAGAAGTTTGGAAGCAGTACAGCGAATAAGATAAGAAAGAAACGTTAAGAGTTGCTAAGACAAGGACCACGCCGCTTTGCGCGGCATGGTCCCAGCACGCTGCAGTCAACGGTAGCGCTCGCGTGTGTGTACGCGGCGCTGGTCCCTTCAAACGCATTGTACGTATAAGCTCCTGCAAGACGAAGGCGGTCGGCTCGATGTGCAACGCTCACAGCCGCGTCACAGCAACGTCACACATCGAACCGACCGCCTTCGTCCTGTGGCCGTATTCATCAACGAACCCCGAGGGTTAAACTAACCCTGGAGGGTTAGTTTAACCCTGGAAAGCGTTTAACCCGTATTCATGAAACACAGGGTAGGCTTAACCCTGAGGGTTAAATCTAACCTTGAGGGTTAACTTTACCCCGAAAGCTACTAACCCGTATTCATCAACGAACCGTGAGGGTTAAACTAACCCTGGAGGGTTAAACTTACGTGATTCATCAGGGTTAATTTAACCCTAGCTCAGAGCAAGGTTAACTCTACCCTAGCACTTCATACAAACATTTACTCGCATGTAGTTTTATAGAAAACGATTAACGAGTGTTGTAGTACTTAGTATTAGTTGTTATAGTATCTAGTTTCAACTTCGTTTCGTGTTCAAATTCGAAGTACATGAAACACTGACTTCGCGAGAAAAAAATCCTAGCTTGGTGACAAATGAATGCAACGAGGAAAAGTTGCGCATTCCACTCTGACAAGTGCCAAAACTGAAGAACCCCTTTATGATAACACGCACTGACCCCTAAAAAAGTAGCATAAGCCCGGTATAAAACGAATTACGCAAAAGAACTTACACGGCACAATGCACACATGGAAATAAATCCACGCTGTAAGAGTGGATGCTGCACAAATATGCTAGAGATGTATTTTAAAAACTAGTGCTAGAAGCTTATTCGTTGATTATACTACTATAACAGTGAAAGAATAGAAGTATAAAGTAAATTTAGCGTACTTTGGCATTCTGTGATGTGAGTTCGCACAGCGCACGCATAACTGACGCCTTAACCCTCCAGGGTTAGTTTAACCCTCAGGGTTCAGCGGCCGTATTCATCAACCATAGGGTTCGTTGATGATTACGGCCACAGGTTCGTTGATCGATACGGGTAGATCGCGTTCCGTGGTAAACCCTAGCCTATGCTTGATGAATACGGTCAATGAACCCTGAGGGTTAAACTAACCCTGGAGGGTAAGCTTAACCCTGAGGGTTCGTTGATGAATACGGCCACTGCAGGAGCTTATACACACAGACATGCAGACATACATAGAGGCAGACAAAGAGACATTCAGCTTTATATATAAGACTAGCTGGCTTACCCGGCTCCGCCGTATGTTCCGAATAGAAAATTCCATTTCTGAACCGATCAGGACCAAACTTGGCACACATACACTTTGGGCCCCGGCGGGTGACATAGGCTACTTTTCGTCATCGATCGTTATCGATTTTATCGATTTTTTGGAAAATTGGAGCTACAGGGCTGGGAGTTGGCGCAGGGGGTAATCAAGCATGCTGATCACCCCCGTAGGGATGATCAGCATGCTCGATTACATCCCTCTGCCAAATTCCAGCCCCGTTGCTCAAATTTTGCAAAAATTCGATAAAATCGATATCGATCGATGACGAAAAGTAGCCTGTGACACCCGCCGGGGCCCGTAGTGTATGTGTGCCAAGCTTGGTCCGGATCGGTTCAGAAATGGAATTTTCTATTCGGAACATACGTACAGACAGACATACAGACAGACATACAGACAGACATACAGACAAACAAACAGACATTCAGCTTTATATATAAAATTTGGATTTGGACGCAAATAGAGTAACGTTCCAGTTCTAGTTCAGACAATGAATTTCAAAACCATGATGAATATAGAAATTTTGAATGTCATTTCAGTTTGGTATATACCTGCTTCGACAGACTTATTCGAATATTTGCATAATCATTCAGCACTTCCATAGAAAATCCCGCTTGACTATGTAATTATTACTATCTGGTGTAATCCATTGAGCCTCGGGCAGAATTCACGCAATTCTATCGCCTCGCGATTTCCAGAGATGACAATTATAACAACATCATTGCATGCTTACATTTCGGTTGTGACAGTTAGTCGCAACTGGTCGAGTTGGAAAACTACCACAACCCAAATGCAGGATGGTCAGCATTCAATTAAATGGGAGAGTTGTTGTACTTAGAATTGCGAGGTCTGCCCGAGCCCGACTGAAATTTTCTTTGCTCTTGATTTTTTGCTTGCATTTTCTACGTGTAGCCATTTTTCTAGCCCTAAATCCATTCACAAAAGCAGAAAGTGGTGCAGCTCCAGGAGATGGTCCCAACTCAGCCAACTTTCCTGACCTAGAAAATCCTGGAGTATGTTTTCATGACCTATTCATTTACGAACTAAAATTCTAGTATGCTCAGTAAGATGCTTTCTAAATCGAAGCTTTCAGAAAACGTCGAAGATACATTCGAAGGTGAAAAAAGCGGAGAAACTGTAAGTTCCGCTTTCCCGTTACTAGACTTTCTTGAGTTTTGTATGCCAGGCGGCCTTGTACGGCCGATTGCGACAGACGACTATTTGCCCATTGTATTGGTTCGTGCAAATGTGTTTATGCCTTTCCACATGTGCAGAGGTTCTGCAACCCTCCACCGTTGCCTTTTTTCCTCAACACTTGCAGGTGAGGCTATGGTCACGATCAGCAGCAAAACAAAAGTCCCTGTATTGGGTCCTTGTTTCATGGATGTCTGGGCTCACAATGAGCCCCACATCAAAATTTGATCTTCACCAGCTAGTGTTTCTATATGTGCGCATGGGAGCTTTATTTGAAACAACGTGGAAATAGATACTATAAGCATATAGTGCTTCAGTCTCTCATTCCATTCATGATCTTACTTACTTGTCGTGAAGCTTCAACTCCACGATATCGTACGCGTGCTGATGCTTCCCTGTTTTATGTGCCAAGTTCAAATTTGAAGTAAAAGGCAGTTTCAGTTAGAGGGTTTGCAGGAGCACTTCACAGCAATGCGGGGGCGAATGCGGCCTCCATGCAGACACATCTTTGCAAGGCTCGCGCTCAATGCACCCTAAGGGTAATAGGGTAGTGGACTACATGTTGCCGATGCGATCCTCCCCGCGCGGATAGTTGGAACAAATCTTCAGTGCCTATAGCAGGGTGGAGGACATTGGGTCGCCGATAGGCTCCAGCCACACGGACAGATAGCACGAGACAGTAACGGTGAAGGCGCGCGTTTTGCAGCAAATGTCCGCGTGCTCAGACATTCGCCGTTGTCACCCGCAGGTGGACCGCCCACAAAATGGCTGATCGCACCAAAACCCGGCGCACCGTCGGGAGACATGAATTTAGTTTTGACCGGATTTTACTGCGATTTTGCCCCAATGCACGCCGCATGCGTGTATGATAGTGATGTTGCGAAATAGTCGTTTTCTCTTGGTGATTGCTTTTTGTTGATTGGTGCCTTTTTCTTCAATGTTTTTGCTTTCATTCTTTCTTATACATCGCTTATAGTCGCTCCTTGGGATCATTTGTGTTCTTTCATAACATAAACTTGTCATTATACCAGACCTACTCTATCTTAATCATACTTAATGGTGCCTTTTGATTCAATTTCGCTTATTATTTTTCCTTAATTTTACCAGCACATCAATAAAAGTGAGGTCACCGTTTCCGTAGGACATCGATTTGACGGTTTGTCAGTTCAGATGAGATCGCGCGTCCAATATGGCAACTTCACTTGCAATCTCTGCACTGGCGTTGTAGATCGAAGGTAAGCATTTTCTTCTCAATTCAGCAGGTTACTTCAGGACTCCTTCCAACTCAGCAAATTTGCGGAGTGCAATTTTGTGAGCTTAAACTCAAATGTGGACCACAATCCTGATTTGACTACGTTTCAAGCCAACTACAAGCTCAAACAAACTTGAAATATCGTAATCTTGTGTCGGGTTCAACAAACCGTTGAGGCGTCGCTAGCTAGCTAAAATCTGTCAAAACATGTAACTTATACTATCCATTACTTATTGTGGGTAGCTTCAAGCTGAGACGTGCAGAACAAAAATTTGCGAAAACGTCATTTTACGAGAAAATCCTTATGACACAATACTTTTCCAGCAAAAAAAAAACAGTTTAGCGCCCGAAGTATTGTCATAGTTCGAAAAATGTGTTTTCATAAGAAAATTTCTCCTGCAGAATGGGCTTTTCCATAGCTTGTTTTCGCAGTTTCACAGAAGTAAGACCGGCTGCAGCCGTATATGGACTGCTGCTGTATAAAAAAATTTACTCGAATTTATTTTCATGCAGGAAACAGAGGCTAAATTTGGGTGTAAAATGCACGTTTGGTACCCGTACCCCATCAGATCTTTGAATTCCCATCTGCAAAGCCATAGCTAGTCAAATGACCAGCTATGGCTCTGGCTTCCGGCCTTGATAAGAATTTATTCTCTTCAGAGAAATTTCCACAATGCATGCAATGGTTTTTTGCGGACTTTCGTCCACGGCTCTCGTTGGGTCACTTTTTGGCAAATCTGTGGTCCGTATTTGAAAGAGGGGTCTTTTTTCTCGCAGATAGACCAGAAAGAGAATTCGTGGGATAAAGAATGGGCGAGTTAGAAGGCGAAATCCTGCTTGTTCAAATATGGCTCACATGAAGTTTGATGGGCTGCCAAAAATCCATTCTTTGCTCTATTTTGTACATGTTTCTATGGTAGTCGTCTTCTCCACATTCTTTTGTTCCATTGTGGTCCTTTCTGACTTCGTTCCTTACTTAAAAGTGATCTAGCTCAAATTTTAATTAACCAGCCGCTGTAACTCGAAAATCGCAATTTTTCGAAATTAACGAATATCAGAAGCTGTTTGAATTTTGGCATGATGAGGCAACAATCCACACCGAAAAGAAGAAATCGCAGCTGTCAAAACCCATCTTTCAAACACGGAAAAAATGATATCAGCTTTCTAACTCGCTCAATCATAGTCCCACAATTGCTCTTGTCTGTATAACCGAAAAAAGAAAGTCTGCTTTTTAAAACCCAGCCCGATTGAGGTTTTTGAATATGAAATGAATTAACGAAAGGCATCGTATTTTTAGGAGCTGAATTTGACTGAAATCTTGAAACGGAAGAGATCGGCTTGCGCACATAAACATGATCATTTTCTGCATTTTCATCATGTTTTTGATTTTCTTAGACACTATTTCGTCAATGCAAGGGATCACTGCTGAACGAATTCTTGCCTTACACATAATTTTTTGGACTTGTGAACCGGCAGAGGAACTCAAAAGTATGCATGTAGGCAAACTGGCAAAAAAGGAAAAAAATGACCATTCAGGGATCTCCCGGAAAGCACTGTGGATTTCCTAATAAGTAGGTTGTTCCGTCATTCGAATAATTTATTCAGGGTTTGTATTGGACGCTTTTGGCCTACCGGACAAAGAACTTCTACAATTTGCACAAGAATGCGACAAAGGCGTCTCAGGTAAAACTTTCGTCTCAAAAAGTTTACGCATCTGATACTGATGTTTTTCAGAAGAACCGGCCCAGGACATCTAACGCGAGCACTGACTTGAACATCATCGAAAAAACGGACGCCGACATTGCAGTAACCGATGCGAACGACACACATTAGTCCAATTCCAGTTGTTTTTTTTGTCAAGTGTTCTCTCGATGTAGTTTATTTGATTCTGCGCTGATGTAGATTTTTCTGTACCATGAAGTTTTTAATAAATACTATGGCTTGTTTGTTAGTGATATTGTGCCGAACAGGTTTTTATGGTGGATCTTTATTGCCTGACGTTTCGACAAATATCGTCTTCTTCGGAGGCCTGAAAGGGATTGCAGTTTTGTATCTGTCTGTCTACACGACCAAACGCCTCCTCAAGCTCGCGCGCTCAGACCTTGTCTAGAATCAACGTGCTGGGATCAATCCGAAGTAACAGTCACCAACCTTCGATCCACCGCTAAGTCAGTCAGCCCGCACGACTGTGACGGACATCACTGAGGATTGCCCAGTGTGTCAAAGATATATATAGTCTGTGGCTATAGTCGACATAATGATACGAATGGCAGAAGGTCACTTGTCATCGTCAAGCATTCATTTTTATTGTTCATCCCCGGATTTCCGGCGGATATCCACGCTGCTTCCAAGGTCTTTCGTGCCGAGATCTCGGTCTCATATGCTAGTATCGTGCATTTTACATTGAAATCGTCACCTTTATGTGCCTCGGCTCTATGTTTTCCCAACGGCGATGACATTGTCCCTCGCTTTTTGCTGGCCAAATGTTCTTTGACTCTAATGCTTAGTTTTCTTCCTGTCTCCCCTACATACGTGGCTCCGCAGCGTAAGCATTCTAGTTGGTAAACAGTACCTTCCTTTGCACAGTCGCCTAAACTTCCATATGGGCAAACGATGCAGTTGTCCGTTAAGCATTCTGTGTCATACAACCTATTTCTGATCAACCGCTTTTTGATGTTAGTGCTAGGAATGTTGACCAGCATTACCTCATCGTCTAACTGCGCTCGTGTTATGCATCGTTTGATTGCCTTGCTAAATTTATCGGACACAAAAGGCATGCAGAGGGGGATTCTGTTGTCGTTGCTTCGCAAAGGTTTATCTACGCATCGCGAAGATCTTTGTCGTAATCGCGTAACTAGGTATCCATTGCTGCGAGCAATTTCGAATGCTAGTTGCTGTGACTCCAATCGTTCGCTCTCGCCCGTACAGACATCTACAGCGGTTTTGTACATATTGCGGATGACAGAATGCTTCAGAGCTGTAGGGTGTGCTGACGTGGCGTGGACAAGGATGTTTTTAGAGCTTTCTTTTCTGTACCATTTAATTCTAACAGCACCATTAGACAAGCATATCTGTGTATTCAGAAAAGAAAGCCAGCCACTATTCGGGGTTTCTCGTGTAAATTCTATGTACTGCGACTGCTGATTTAAAATTCTAAAACACTCATCCATTTCGGATTGTGTTGAGGTGACAATGAAGCAGTCATCGATGTAGCGGCAGTACATTGACGGCAAGCGTGCTAATACTGGCTCCTCGATTTTACTCATAAAACAAATCGCCAGGACAGGCGCGAGCCTTTGGCCCATCGCAAGTCCTCTAATCTGGGAATAGTAATTCCCAGACCACCTAAAGATGTTACAGCTTAAACATTCTTTAACGAGGGTCAGTATGCACGCTTTGCTCAGCCCAAAGGTAACCATGGTGGAATGGTATTTGTCTAACATTTCCGAAATGGCTTGCAGAGCGGCATTGTTATGAACATTAGTGTAAAGTGATGTTACGTCGAATGACTCGACAACACTACTAGGTTCAAAACTCATGCATCGCAGCTGCTTGACAAATTGTTGAGTGTTAGACAAATGTGCTGATACCTTTACCAATAGTTGGCTCAGAATTTTATTGAGGAACCACGATATTCGATCTGTGGGACCGCCTACGCAGCTTATTATCGGACGGATTTTATATGACTCAGGTGACATCGACTGGAATTGCTGGCCTGCTACTTTATGCGTCTTGATCATGTGGTAAAAGACCGGGCAATTTGGATTATCTAGCTTCAGTCTGCTAATCAACTTCTGATCGAGTCCTACAGATCTTCCAACACTAATCCAAACTTCATTTAACTTTCTACACTGCGCCAGATATTCTCGTTTTGTAGCAGGTTGATAAAGCGTGGTATCGGAAAGATGCAATTGCGCAATTTTTCGATCCAACGATTGTGGCATTATCACAAATTCCCCGCCTTTGTCACTTAAGGAGACTCGGATCGTTCCTTCGCGTATTAATTCACGCACCTCTCTAAAACCTTGCCACTGTTCTTGCGTTAGGTTAGTCTGACGTATACGCTCATATTGGCTCAAAACTTGCAAGATTTCGGTGGAAAGGATGCGGAATTTCGTATCTATCATAGGCACAGGCTCGGGTTCTTTATAGAATGATCGAGGGAATGGTAACATTGACAATGTCATACTATCCGTTGGCAAGACTTTCTGAGCACTACTTTCTTTTCTAGCCTTGATCCTCAACAAATCTCGCAAACGATGTAAACTACCCATTATCTTGCGGCACATAAAGGGACTTACGTTCTGCGATGGTGAAAACGATGGACCGAGGTTTAAAAACTCAACGGCTTGTGTGGATAAATGAACATCTCCGATGACAGTGACTCTTGCAACATCAGTACCACTCTGTAAGGAAAAATCAGTGAAACGGTGGTTCTGAGGAAGGATCGTCTTATCATCATCAAGTTTCCCACGCAGTGACTCCGAGAGTCGGTCGAACTTCTTGCAGAGCCTCGATTTAGCCTTAGATCGTATAGAGGTGCAAATGGACTTCGACCCGCTCTCAATCCTCCTCCATACATCTTCAGGCAGAAGACGTTTACAACTCGATTCTTTACACGAACATTTCAACAATGTGGAATACAGAACCCGTTGTTTTTCTTTGATAGCTAAATTCAACATTGAATGATAGATCTTGATAACTCGCATATCATCTTCACGTAAACAACAGGTACTTCCTATTTTCTTCTTTGAAATGAACGTTGGTAGAACATTGGACTTCTTGCACCGTCGGAGGAAGACGAGAGATTGACGAACCGCAACGACCTTTTGACGAAGCGATAGTGCTTCGCGCACCAGCGAGAACAGCTTTGGCGGTATATTGGTAAGTAGTTTCCATGTGCTCTCTTCTTTAAACCTGGGCATTTCGTATTGTTTGTTAGTGATATTGTGCCGAACAGGTTTTTATGGTGGATCTTTATTGCCTGACGTTTCGACAAATATCGTCTTCTTCGGAGGCCTGAAAGGGATTGCAGTTTTGTATCTGTCTGTCTACACAACCAAACGCCTCCTCAAGCTCGCGCGCTCAGACCTTGTCTAGAATCAACGTGCTGGGATCAATCCGAAGTAACAGTCACCAACCTTCGATCCACCGCTAAGTCAGTCAGCCCGCACGACTGTGACGGACATCACTGAGGATTGCCCAGTGTGTCAAAGATATATATAGTCTGTGGCTATAGTCGACATAATGATACGAATGGCAAAAGGTCACTTGTCATCGTCAAGCATTCATTTTTATTGTTCATCCCCGGATTTCCGGCGGATATCCACGCTGCTTCCAAGGTCTTTCGTGCCGAGATCTCGGTCTCATATGCTAGTATCGTGCATTTTACATTGAAATCGTCACCTTTATGTGCCTCGGCTCTATGTTTTCCAACGGCGATGACATTGTCCCTCGCTTTTTGCTGGCCAAATGTTCTTTGACTCTAATGCTTAGTTTTCTTCCTGTCTCCCCTACATACGTGGCTCCGCAGCGTAAGCATTCTAGTTGGTAAACAGTACCTTCCTTTGCACAGTCGCCTAAACTTCCATATGGGCAAACGATGCAGTTGTCCGTTAAGCATTCTGTGTCATACAACCTATTTCTGATCAACCGCTTTTTGATGTTAGTGCTAGGAATGTTGACCAGCATTACCTCATCGTCTAACTGCGCTCGTGTTATGCATCGTTTGATTGCCTTGCTAAATTTATCGGACACAAAAGGCATGCAGAGGGGGATTCTGTTGTCGTTGCTTCGCAAAGGTTTATCTACGCATCGCGAAGATCTTTGTCGTAATCGCGTAACTAGGTATCCATTGCTGCGAGCAATTTCGAATGCTAGTTTGCTGTGACTCCAATCGTTCGCTCTCGCCCGTACAGACATCTACAGCGGTTTTGTACATATTGCGGATGACAGAATGCTTCAGAGCTGTAGGGTGTGCTGACGTGGCGTGGACAAGGATGTTTTTAGAGCTTTCTTTTCTGTACCATTTAATTCTAACAGCACCATTAGACAAGCATATCTGTGTATTCAGAAAAGAAAGCCAGCCACTATTCGGGGTTTCTCGTGTAAATTCTATGTACTGCGACTGCTGATTTAAAATTCTAAAACACTCATCCATTTCGGATTGTGTTGAGGTGACAATGAAGCAGTCATCGATGTAGCGGCAGTACATTGACGGCAAGCGTGCTAATACTGGCTCCTCGATTTTACTCATAAAACAAATCGCCAGGACAGGCGCGAGCCTTTGGCCCATAGTACTCTGCGTTGATACCACTGCTT